>JBAJFG010000061.1:0-600000 GCA_037903475.1 Ancylostoma caninum | reverse complement strand
CAATTCTACTAAAATGGGGGTACTAAACTTTGTCCGAAACGACGAGTCCGCCCACGCACGCGGGGGTCGAGAAGCCGCCACGTTTGCCAGCGCTCTACGTCATCTTCCCTGATCTGCGTATCACGTTTCATCGTCATCTTCATGGTATCGACCAATGATTTGGCTGTGACATGGGTGACCTGGCAGCTAACAGCTTACGTCCCAGCCGCGCCGCCTCTCGATCCCTGCGTGCGTGGGCGGACTCGTTGTTTCGGACAGACTATATACGAAATGGATGTGATTTTAGTATACAACACCTAAAACAACAACTATGCGAAGTTTCAGCAGAATTCTCTCCTGAAAATTTTGGCCACATTTGGCCGCCTTTCAAAAGACAATCAAATGTGGCCGCTTTCGTAGCAGTATACATGTCGGTGGCCAAATCTGGTCGGCCAAAGGTAGCCAACGGAAGGCCGCGGCCATGCCGGAATTCTGCCTCCGGAATCTCAGACTTATGATGAAGACTGAATAGTTTGATGAAATGCTAAGCGTAGTTCTTTTTAAATAATCTGTGTTGCATGAAAGCAGTGCAGGCTCATGTAGTCTTCTTAACTATTTCCGCTCATACATTCCGATGCATGATGTTGTCATTAAGAACTCTTTGTATTCTAGCGAACAAAGGACCACGTTGTTAATTCCACTTTTTTTTTGCTAACAAGGAAACTATACCAAGACGCGATCTTCAATTGCAACAAAACGTTTACCAGCGTGTTGTTCATACCTTGCCTTGTTCAGATTCAAGCTTATACATGTTATCCTAACCTGACAGTTCGGAAAAATTGGACCTGGATTATTATAGAAGAAAAAATGCAGGAAAATTAGCGAGCAGGTTTAAAATTAGCGCCACTAGCTGCCTATGAAGTTACACATTGCTATCGCTTACGAGTGTCCACTTCGACCCCCTTCGACTTCGACTTAGGAAGCACACAAACAAAAAATGGCAATACGCGAGAGAAAGCGAATGCGTTATCGACCGAGGCAAGTCATCTAGATCTTGTATGCTCAAGCAACTCTTTCATAAAATCTGCTCCACTGGGGCGATTACATGAGATACGTTCCCCACCTGCGCTGCGGCGGCCGCGAGGGGCTAGAGCATAGAGAGGGGGGTGGTGGGTGGAGGCAGTACAGGGACCCGTTAGTAGTTGGAGATGCAGAGAGCGAGAGGACTCACGGTGCGCGGCAAGCTCTGACCGTGTTAGGGGAACCTATCTCGTGCAACCCGCTGCGGCAAGATAGATGAAAAGACACCACAGAGAAAAAGAGCGCGGAAAAGTGCGCTGAAACTGGAGAAGGTGAAGAGAAAAACAAGCAGTATGCACCAATGCTCAACTATCGTCGCATTTGAAACAGACTGTAGGAAGACGAAAACTACGGAGGTTCACTGTTGTTGTGGCTTCTGTGCAAATTAGTTGATTTTGCAATCTGGGCCTCTGTTATTTCAAGGAAAGAACCATTGTTGCTCACAAAGGAATCGCACGAAATTATGCTGCTAATCGGAGACGAGACTTATATGTATGGTTATAGAGCATACCCAACATGATGTTAGAAGCTATACTTGAAATTTGCTAAATGGTTTACAGAAGCGCAGAGTTCCACATGGTTGACCGTTCCTTCTGTAGCCAATTGTGGACTGCCTTGTGCAGCTCCCGACGCTGATTTCAAATCAGTTTTTGGCTTCTTCGAGTCTTGCCTCTATCGGGAGTTACTTCCGTTTTTCGCACGGGCACACCACAGGGCGGTGCACGTGTGGGGCACTCAGTTAGGATACAGCAGTGGGCATAGGGTGGCTAGGGGTCCTGCAATATCTTTCCAATTTTAATACGTTGGGGTAATTTCAGACGCTGATCACAATTATCAACATAATTTTGCGTGAACATCAACATCATCTGCCGTTTTCCTGCCGAAATCAGAAATTTTCTCGGTTTTCTGTGGTAATTCTGAGCTTGTGTAAACCATTTAGCAGATTTCAAGTAGAGCCTCTTACATCATGTTGGACAGGCATTCTAACTATATGAGTCTCGTCCTGGAATGGCAGCTCAAGTTCGCGCACTTCCCTTGTCAGGCTTTTTTCTGCCGGTGCAAAAAACAAGGCTGCTTCTCATCCTCTTCTTTGCTGACATATATTAAAATTTTTTTCTCTTTGTATCACAGCCATTAGTTCATTTTATCAGTCTTTATCTTGGGACAAGTCGTTAACTTAAAGTGATCGCCACTAGCCCCAACTGCTGACACTAATACCGTTTCTTTTTGAACATAACTTCCACCTACTGCGTGAAGTGTGTAACAAGAAAGAATAACAAACACTGATCAATAGGAGCATTATTTCGGAAATAGCATCGGAGGAATCGCGTGCGCTGACTGTTTGAAACTCGAGCGGCAATAGTTTCTCTTCCGGATCGCGTGGTAATGGTCAAAGGGGCTAGATAAAGTGGACAGTCAGACAGACAGACAGTCTCTTATGTCATTGATTCACGAACTTAATTTATGTTAACTTTCGTTGTTTCGTGGAAGTAGTATTTTACGGGAAATCTTCTGATCGGCGTTGATTGCTCTTTTATGATGTGCGACTAAATCAACCTACCATTGCGGCAGTCTAGGTAAAGACATCTATCAAAAATTGATTGTTTCAGGCACCTCCAATGGATCCGAGAAGTTTCTTATTCCCTACGATTTTCCAGTAACATTATGAATGGTAAGTTGCCAGAAAGATGGTATTGGTGGTTTTCCTACAGTTTACCTACACTTTTCCGACAGCTAATTCATATCGTTCTCTTTAATCTGAGTGTCAAATGAAGAAAGAATAATGGAACCAGGAATACGAGAAGTTTTCGTTTTCAAGAAATCCTTGTATTTTTCTTTGTAACGGGTACCTCCATCTCCCCCTCTGTTTGCCCAGCCTAAGTTTTACTTCCTCAAAACTTCTTTTCTTCATTTTTGCCGCCACTTTTTTTTAACCTGGAGGTCCTCAGTTTCAGATGAAAATTTCGAGGTAAACAAATTATCCCAACCATACGGTTGTAGCTTTTGGTCTATCGTCTACGTTATTCTGGCGTAGACGGTGGTGCCATGGCTACCGGCTTCGTCTGCACCAAGAAGACGACTTTGTTTGAATTCATTTAGGATTTCGGCTGAGATCCTACGACTTAGATGCATGTTGGTGTCATATCTTTTTACCACGAAATACTTCTCCTCCAAGTATGTTGTCGTCTTATATCCGAGGCATGCACAGTTTTCGACAGGGGTAATGTTTTTTTCTTAATTGTTCGTTTATTTCATAAAGGATATGAGATCCTCAACTATTTACTGCAGCAAGTTCTGTTCAGTAGACAACTTGGCTGCATTTCAGGATCGGGGCTGAAAACGGTTTCATTGCAGCAGTTCTCAGTCAGCGATTTGAGCGGTGAATTTTTGTTGAGGCACCTTTTCATAGTTTCCTCCTTACATTCATCACCACGCTGATTTTTTAAGGTACCCTCGGAAATCTCATTTCTTCTGTCACGTCTGTGGCAGGGATGCCATTGAATGGCGTTCTACCTTTAGAAACATTAACCGCCAGCAGCAGTGAATGCCCTATGGAGTGTTTAACAACTCTAACAGCTTACGCTGATAAACTGCAAGGTAATATCTTCTTCTAACTTTCCTGGTTGTTGCGACTGGAGCATAGATCTACTTTATTTAGTTTTAATAAAAAAGAAAAAAGAATACTGAATAGGTTGAGCTGCCTTCGTAAATGTCAACGTGTCTTTTTTTCATTCGTACGTATAAATTCTTCATCCTTTGGAGCATTCGCTTTAACTAACGATACTAATTGGTGTACCCAGTATACATTAGACCGAATAAAAATCGAATAATTCCGTTACTTCAATTACCAATTCGGAAACCATTCTAAACATCCAGGTGTTCGAGATTGAGAAAGCTCTGAAGCCCTTCTTCTCTTCCGTACAGTACTGTATTGGCCTCCAATGTTGGGACATTCGAATTTTCCATCCATTCGAAGTATTCGATATTCGAAAGCAAGAATATTCGATTTCGAATAAATGAGAAAATTGAATGCTCCATCATTAGAGACCAATTCAGTGCTGTATGAGGGAGAAGAAGAGCTTTATGGCTTCCTCATACTCGAATATCTGGATATTTGAATTGTTTCCAGAATTGGTAGGTGAAGTAACAAAATCATTCGATTTTTATTGGTCCAATCTATAGTATCCAGTAAGGCTGTAATTACAGTGTCATATGAGGGCGGTCCGGAAAATTTTCCGGAACGACCAGCAGGGAAATGTTCTTTTCCAAAAATTTCCATGCGATTCTGTTGGCGATTCCTTCAAATGACTTGACTGTAACGATTCGATCTGGCACTCTGCCTTCGGAAAGTAGGTTGATTCAAGGAACTTCGACTGTACTCAGTTATAGACAGATGCTAAATTTAAGTGACCATCAGTTTTCTTTTCAATGAGGAGAGAAAACTGCAATTAACTAAGCACCACTTGGATGCTGATTTCAGGGAATCATCTTTCTCATTTTTCAGTTGTAGTTTCTGGGTTTCGAAAGCCAAGTTTAGCTGGATGCGAGTAAATAATGAGCAATGTGCAGAACTCCAAAAAAGGTGATCACATCAGAAAAGATGATTAAAATTGTTGACAAAGTTTTAACGGATGGAGTACAAATCTGTTATGAAAGGTCAGATTTTATTCTACATGATGACGAACTAGTTTTGAAAAAAAAAAAACTTTCCAAAAGTGAATGTCGCGTTCGCTGAATATCGAACAAAAACGCAGCACAACGTTAAAGTCAGCCAATTACTTTGAATGGTTGAATTGGATTTCAAACTTGTGATCTGTTATAAATGTAAGATTAAGCGCTACACTCTGCTCACAATAGATGCAAAGGAAACAGTAGATTAGACGCGAAGAATGGGTCCTCAGAAGAAAAAAAGTACCGTTCACTGTGGTGGTATGGTGATGGCGTCTCTTTTTGGAAGTTCCAACAGATTTATGGAGAGGCCATTGCAGCTGAATATTAGCCAATATTTTTTGAAGCTCCTGATGACTAAGAAAATCCAAAATTCAGCATCCTTGAATAATATTTCTTCATTTGCTTCCCCTTACTTTTTCTCGTCTTAGAAACTTAATTTCTTCCCGTATAAGAATAGATTCCAATCAAACGACGAGTTAACCACGGCTTTATCCGGTTTTTTTTTGAGTATCTAAAGGAATTCCATTTCAGATAGAATAAAAGATTGAAAAGAGACCGGATCACATGTGATGGGCTACGAGGGGATTGAGCTAAGAAATAAAATACTGCTTGCATCCGATTTGTTTTGTTATCATTGTCATTCCGGAAACTTTTTCGAACCGTTCTCCAACATGCAGATGACTTTGGATCTTCACCCTTACACCAGTGATGTCTAGCGAGCACATCTTCATTTATTGTCATTTGTAGATGTTCTTTTTCAGGGCTTATTGTTTTTTCAGTTAGAAAATGCTTAAAGAGAAGCATTTTCCCATTTAAAGTAACTTAAATCATGAATATGTGGACAAACAATCTTTTTTCATTTAGCATCTGCGATTCTTCAGTTTTCGCGCTTCCAAAGCTTCCCGAGTAAAATTCTCGTTGTTGATTTTGAAATTGGCACTTTTTAGTTGATTTATTCCATCATCATCGCAACTCGCCAAACTCATGTTAGGGCAAAATTAAAAAGAAAACAGAAAAATTACACTGAGATTTTCTCCTCCTTGAGGGAGTGAAATTCAACGGAGTTAAATGCAGCGAATAGTTCCACAGCGTTGGTGACTGCCAATTTTACCGGAAATGAGCGCTTAAACGCTGTGGCTGTAATTATGCATAAGGGTGCTTCCAGAGAATAGCGTAACTTCAAGAATCATAGTGAGGGTAAATGAGTAAGTTATTGCAGGCACACTCGTTATGCTTCGTCCTGAAGATGTCAGTGCATTCCGTGGTTACACGCCTTTGGATGCTCCTACCATGTTTTGCGCCATTTCACAAGGGTACTGCGGATCCGATGTGCCTCTCTTCCTGTATTACTCTGACAGCAATCGAGGTCCACCACTTGAAATGCGCAATCCCTCCACATTTAGACCTTTAGTGCCGATTACTATGTACATTCGCAGATTACTGTATTGCAGATTACTATGTAGGCGTACAAACAAATATCCAACCGACGTATTCTGTACAACACCAAGGAAATCCTCTTTGTTATGTATGGTCGAATAGCAGGTAAGGTTCTGTTGGTCTCTACATCCAACTTGTAGTTACAAACTGGCTGCAATTGCGTCCATAATGTTCGAATGAGCACTCGTTCAGCCATTCATCAACAACACCATCAACTACTACTACTACAACTATTACTACTACTGCTACTGTTGCTACTGATACTAGTACAACTATAGTCGCTTTTGCAACAGCCGATAATGCTAGCAATGTTACCTCTGCATACAATGCCACCACAATCTCAGCTTTCACAACGTCAAGCGACTGGGCCTTGAGTGAAAATTCAACCGCGGCATGGAATTCCACCACAACAGCCCAACCTTCCACAGTAAATTTGACATCTCCAATGGAGAATAGCACTTCCACCACCACTGAAGCAATGACTACTTCAATGCTGGGAAACACCACTGTAACTGGCGTAGATACGACTACGTTAAGTGCAACGACGACTACTGTGATGGGGTCAACTACCGTCTGGCACAACACTACCACGCCGTTTGTCCCGGAAACAACCGAGAAGGGTCCACACGGTAAGCGTTTCAAATGATAAGTTCTTCAAGGCAAGCGCTCTATAGCCAACCACGGGAAAGTCTAATTTTCAGAACCAAAGAAGAAATCCTTCAACTTTTGGCCTCTTGTTCTGGCAGGGATGGTTGGACTAGGTGTACTGGTGATCACGATTGTGAGTAGATCTCTTGAAAGCTAGATTAAAAATATTATCTACTGTTATTAATTTGTCTCGGGAATAATGCAGCTTTTTAACTGCTCAGTTCAAGCGCATACAAATTAGCAATCATGTTTGCACTTTTGAAACCAGAACTAAAATCATGATGAGGTCATATGAGGTGGTAATTGTTATTTATTCATAGTGGCGGTGAGGGGAAGGAAGGGAAAGCGGTGGGGGGAGTGGACAACTGGGGGAAAACTGTCTTCATCGCTTCAAAGAGTCAGACTGCTGGATTTTCAGAAGTATAACTGCTACTCGATTAAATGAGAACACTCAGGAAATGGTAAGAGTAAAGGATTAAAATTAGCCTAAATGGGTTTCTATTCGTAATTTTCCCCGAAGATAATAAAACCTTGTAGTGAAGTTTTAAGGCTTGAAAACTCCACCAATTTGGAAACTAGATGAAAAAGCTCCAAACCATTCTAAAGCTGCGCTGAAATGTTGAAACATTTTGGTCACTTTTCTGTTTTGTTGATTTTTACAGTTGACGTAGTGCGATGAGGCAAGACATAGTTTTTGCATTCCTCCATTCCCAACACTTTTTCTGCCCTAATAAAGCCCTAATTCTCAAAGTTCTATAGGATCGCTAGCAGCCAGGTTGGATGCAAGTAATTTACCAACCACTCTTCGTTTTTTGGCAACTAGAGACCTTGAAAGATGGCGAAGTGAACAACTGCCGATCCGCGCATGAGTAGGACACCATTTACTCCAAGCGTTTTATTGCGCTCCGCAGCGAAATTTCTCGCGATACTTGGTCGCTTGTGGTTAAAAATGGATATTGCTTGATAGAAGCAAGTTTTGTTTGGTTTGTAAAATGTAATAAATTTCACTACATTTCCTAAATACTGACATCTCAAAAAAAAAATGACATTTTCTATTTGATGATGTGCTGCTGGAACTGTGCGACAGGTTTAGGTCAGCTCACACATGTACAGCATCAACTACACACTTCGTTTGTTATAATTTGGGGCTCTTCAAGATTCGATGGAAGATGACCCAGTTTTGATGAGCCAAGGAGACGCACCTATACTGGAGGGATATGCAAATCCACACGGCTTCACATCCAGTCAAGAAAAAATTTTTTTGAGGCATTGGATCGATTCTTGAAATGTGTGTTCATGAAACCTTTGCGTGATAACGGAAAATTTTTCCGGGGAAGAACAAGCCTTGATCTGGCCTCCTCCTCCTGGCATGAGTGGCCTGGTGGTTGCCTTGTGGCAGCAGGAGCCTGGCCTCCTCCTGGCTGGAGTTTTATCACTTCCTTCCTGCCAAGAAAACTATTTTGATATAGAAAATTCACAATCAAAATATAATCAGGGGGTACCGGAAACTGCCCTTTCGCAGTTTGTTGACTCCAGCGATTTTGATTTCTTCTCTCGCGCACCACATATCTGCGGTATCTACTGATTATAAGTTTTTACTCCTAGTAATACCTCATATTTGAGTTGAGTGATGCCCTTGGAAAACGCATCTCAAAAATGGTCATTATTTTCGGTACAACCTAATGTTTTTGAAGCAATTCTGAAAACTACTGAATGTGTCCATCTGGCTGCATAAAATTGAAGGTTTCTACGTCCGACGAGAATTTCGAAAAAATTCCGGCAGCTGTTCCGTTGTTGAAGACCGCTCCCTTGCTGAGATGGTTGAAAAAGTCGGTAGCCGAGAGTCTGGTGATTGATGAAACCGAAGCTCATGGTCGGACTAGTTCAAGTTCCCCAGAGTATAAAACAAATGCTTGAAAGATATCCTATGATGAGATTCTGTAGAATGACGGATTCTGTTCTGAAATTGGTGTTTTTATGGATCAGCTTACACGTACCACAAGACACAAAACACTCCAATAATGGAAATCTGCATTTTTTCCTGGAGAGCATCATTTCTCCTACATATTGAAGTTTCTTCTTCGCGATTCATTTATTGTACTTGTATCACAAGGTAACAGGTTCCAAATGTTCAATAGCATATTCCAGCTGGCTCTGTCCACAATCACCATCATCAGATCCGGCAGGCGTGCCCTGATTCGCCCGCAAAAGAACTCTCCAAGTCCGCCTCCACCGTATCCATACACTCCGGATGGATCCAGCGATCTGCCGCCGGCACCAGTTAGTGCCATGTCTGCTCCTCAACCTTTTACCGTGAATCCAACTATGGATATACCATTCGTTCCACCAGCTGTTTGAAGATTTGTGCTTAGTGGTGCGTTTTTCCCAAAAAACATGGATAATGAAAACCATGTTAATTAAGTTTTTCAAATTAACAATTTAATAACTCATCCAAGACTCTGAACATGAGAAAAAGGTGAAGTCTATAGTTTCCCCATCAAAGACTCTGACCATGAGAAAAAGGTAAAGTCTACAGTTTCCCCATCACTCCTCAAAGGCTATATTGCGTGCATCCGGATTTCCGGCTTTGTGCAGTAACGTTCTATGTGAGGGCATCAAATTCGCACAATTCATACAACAGTCCATTCAGATTGCATGTTTGCGCGGCATTTGTATGAATTATTCACACCCAAAACTTGAAACAGGCGTCAATTTGAGATCACCTTTTATCTTGTGAGTTCTACGAGGTTCGCCACACTCCCAGATCGCTATTTATTCGCAGTTGAAAATACTATACATCTGACAGCTATGGCCTTTCCTCACTACTGATCAGTTCCAGATTAAGCCACACTCATTGCCCAATTTCCCCTCTCAGTGGTAGAAACGAAATGAAATTTACATAGTGCTCTTTTCTAAACAAGGACCACCTACTTGTATGAGTCGCGGTGTGTCTTACTCGGGGCTGATTGTTGATGAATATACGTTCTTGTGTATGATGTTCACTATACTCTGTCCTCTGTCTCATTAGCATCAATAAAATTTATATCAACGAATGACAAAATGGCAAAATGCGGGAACAAGAGCCGCTTAAGGCATACTAGGACAACGAAAAATTAACCGTGACTAGAGAGAGTAGCCGAATAAAAATAAATCAACACAGAACAAATATGCACAAATCAACTACACGTAACATCTATGCAGAATATGATTTTCACATTCACAAAAAATACTGCATGTAAACATTGCTTCAAAACATGAAAATGTATTTAAAAAATGAGTTGTACAACTACATTTGTATCACTTTTGGAAGTTTGACTTTTGTTATCAAGTTATGTACCTTTACATCTGTACCTAGTTCAGTTCTATGAGTGCTCTAACTCTATCTAGTTTAATCAGATAATTTAGCACAAGTAGAAACTGCTTGTTTATGCACGACATGTGCACAGTTAGGAAAAAGCTTAGAATGACCAGTATAACCCAAAAGAAAACGGACGAGAGAGTTCATCGGAGGAATGTGACCGGATTCACTTATGATGCGAGAGTGACGGTTACTCGCACAAAGGCCTAAAAAGTGTTGTATAAACTAGAGGACTCAAATATATTAAGAGGAAAACTTCCTTAAGAGAGTGGTCATTTTTGATTCCTATACAAAAAAAAAACACGAACCCAAATAACAAAGAAGCTCGTGCCGTCTTCTTTCAATCGTTTGTTTCTTGACTATTTTTGATTGTTTGATCAAATATGTACAGCCGCTTGAGTAGTGCTTTTCCTGCTTCGCGAACACGTCTCATCCCCAGAGCAACCCAATCTTGCCCAGTTACATGCATTGGAAATGGAAATTCCACACAACAAAAAGATTGATCTCGACAGGTGTTCTATTTTTATTTTCTCGTGAGGAATTAGTCATGTCAGAATATTTGCGACATGTACGGAGAATACCTGGCATCTGAAAGCCTTTTGGAATGGTCCTCCTATCTCAATTGAAGCCTAGAAACGAACGAGACGGCAGAGGAGCACTTCTTATAGGTCCAGCTGCACCCAGTAAATGAGGCTAGCCAACAAAAAACACCCAATCAACAAAACCAAGTCATCTTGATTCGCAAAAAGCCATGACACTACACTGCTGACTCTTTAATCCCGGATGGAATCTTTTTCACTATCCTACTTTCCAGCTCAGACTTTCCATTTTTAATGGTCAGAATTACAAGCATACTGAATTATCCAGAAAGGGTAGCAAAAGTTTTGCATAGCAGGAAAAGCGTTTTCGAATGGTCCAACATTTTTGATGCTATTAAAACGGTGAGGAAAATGAATAAACTCTAAGAAAAATGAAGAAAAAACGAAAATTTCAGAGAACGGGACTATAATCCTTAGTTTGTCCAAACCAGAAAAAAAAAACCAAAATGCAAATGTGAACTTCGTTTCATGGAACACGCCGAATTCCTAGCTGGAGCATGGATTTATGAAAACTTACAATCCTATGGACCCGTCCCTTGGAGGAATAATTGGCGGTGGTCGAGGAGGAGGAGGCGCATGTGTTAGCGGCACTGCATCCGCAAGTGACAAGTTTGAGAATGCGGAACATGTACTGGAAGAAAAATTTTTGATCATAACCCAATGCAGTAGCATCTCAAAACACTCACCTTATTCCACTGCTCTCTGGTGTATGCGCGTGAGTAAGGTTAAGGGTAATGGGACGTTCGGGTTTACGCTGAATGAATAAAAATAAATAGACAAGAATGAAAAAAAGATGATTGAAACTCACGGGACATTGGATATATTGATCATTCTGTACAGTGGCAACAGGAGGCGGTGGAACGGGATGAGCAACACTGTGCTTAGGAGTCATCGTCAAATATGGCACGTTGTTGATCACTCCAATCTTAGGGCCAGCACACGTGATATACGGGTCAGTTGAAGGCGCCGGGATACGACTATTCAACGTTGTACACGATCCGCTACTTGAAGATGTCGATGGCGGAATTATGGTGGAAAGTGAGGGCTAAATGTAATTCCATTCGAACAGCAGATAGGGATAGAATAGCATTAGGATTTAAGCACAGAACGAAAAGGCAAATCATTGTAGGGTTTCTTGCGTTAATACGAAGTTAGGGAAAGGTGAATCGTATGTGTTCAATTTTCTTCAATCAGAAATTTAGCAGAGTGAAATAGCATTATAATTTACAACTTATGAGCAAAACGAACAAAATACTCCTTGATTATTGAGTGAAATGTATTTTATTTCGCTTCAGAGATCAGAAGAATACATGCCAAAACGTTCCGGTAGTCTAAGAACGAATTTTATGGGAATCCACAGATGTAAACATGTTGAAACCTCAAGAAATGAGGGAAATGCGATCAAAGCTATCAACTTGGTCTGTACGGTTACAACCATCTTCCACGTGAAATAAGAAATATGTTCTTTAGATTAACCTATCAGTAATTGGAAGGTAACAGACATGTATGGAATAGCCCCCGTGAAGATCCCAAACAGCGAATGGTTACTGCGGTAGAGTAAGCAAGCGACTATAAACCGTCAGACAGTCAGCATGTTCAGCTATTCAGTCTGGTGATTGACTCCAAATATGAGAGCTTGAAAATGTTATATTCCGAAATACTGGTTCGGTACTTATAGCAATAGAGAAAGAACACAAATGAAGTTTGTTAAGGTGTCTTGGAAGCAAATTAGATCAATAACAACGCAACTACAACCACAAAAAAACCTAATGGCAATTATAAACAGAAAAAAGACCTGAAAGAGCCGTTAAGATTGCTACCACTACTCCAGTAACACCCTTGTCCCTAACGAGATCAGAAGATAAGTTTTAAAAAAGAATTAAACTCATGGAAAATAAATATTGTGGCATAGAAATTCACCTGAGTAGAAGAATGAAGCGGCGAACGCGCAGCATGTCCATTATGGAAGGCATTTTGTCTGGCAACTCCTTTCTCATCGGAAGGAGTTCGACGATGATGTTTGATGGGAATAGTGGGTATAGAGGGGGGAACTGAAACAATGTGACAATTAAACTCGTCAGATAGCTTTACTATTTCACATACAAAGAGCAAAGACCAGCTGACCATAAGAGCCCTCGTGTGAAACTGGGATGATTTCGTCGATACCGATTTCTCTTCGAGGTGAGCGACTCATCGCATCGTTTCCTGCTCCAACACCGAATCCATTCGAGCTAGATGGGTGGTGCAGACCGGGTTTCACGTACCGCCTGCAAACAATGACAAGGAATTCCGATGTCACCGCAATGAAGAGTTCACAGACAAAAACGATTTTTATTCAGATTGATGTAGAATCTACAAGGTACACGGATAATTACGCCTCAAAACAGTGTCATACATCGTCTTACATGTTGATCAACTAGGGTCTCCTAGCAGTTAACAGTGACAAGTGAAGGCCGCCTCCCACCTGTCCGTCTTACATGGCTGAGACAATGATAGATTCTTGAGCTGTTTACCACCTTGACTCAAACGGTTTACATCAAAAGTCACAGAAACGACGAGAACTATGTCTCAGAAATGATGATCACATGGAGGATTTAGGCAGACCACTAAGCATTAAGTAGCTGTGCCACACAGTTGCTGTATATTTCAACATATACCTCCATAAGTTTCAAACTGTCATGAAACGAAAATTTGATTGAACCAACCGATCAATCACGACTGATCGTCACCGCGAAAAATTAATGAAAAATCCACAGCAATGATAAAATCTTTTGTGCGCTTCAGAATTAGCCACTATATAAAGTATGCAAATGGAGTAAGATCTGATTTGCATGATTACAGCAAAACGCCACTTAGGAATCCATTTGGTGGTGCGGAAACCATTAAAAAAAAAAGAAAAGAAGAAAGAAATATGAAGGACATTCGACAAAATAAAGTAAAAAGTGCAACTTACGTAGTTTGTTGTGTACATTGAATTTCGTTGCGCTTGCCCGTTTTATCCGAAGGCGAAACCTTATTTCGCACAGCTCTGAAGAAAGTAAGCTGCACAGTTTATAAGGCCCGCCTACTATAGTCAAGCAAAACATCAAGCAAAACATTCCTACAATTTCTTCGTAAACTATGAAAGAGAACTGATCACTAACTTGTTACTAGGAGTCAGCTTTGTGTAATCATCATCAGTGCTCGTTGACAATTTGTGTTGTGGTGACAAATGCTGAAATTTTGCATAAAACATACAGAATCATCAAGAAAACAGCGGACAGAAAAAAAACAGTAGAACAAAAGGAAATACCATTGTATGAAAATACACACAGAATATTTACCTCGTAATTACTCGATGATGGTTTATTAGGTTGAGGAAACACAGTTTGCTTCGCTGACACTGGTGACAGTCTCGCAGACGGAGGCGCTTCATCAGACTCGACAGAATGATTGCCGCGACGAAACTGTACATTGAAATTTTGCTGAGTAAGGAATGAACATGTAAATCGCTAGAGATATGTTGGGTCATACCACGTGAAATCTCGATAGCAACTTCTTCATCTTACTGGAGTCTTCATGAGTGCCTTCACTGCGTCGCCCGGAATTCCCAATTCGTCCAGGAGGGAGATGATGGGGGCGATTTTCGGCTTAATAGACGTAATTCAGGACAGAAGGTTAGACAGGAACGGATGTACAGTTGCAAAACTACGAGTATAAACCTCCGATGACTTCATTATGGGAGGGGCTCGAGATAAACTCAGAGATTTTGCTTCTAATTCAAAAAGCACGTACTTTCAAATTTACGATAAAAACGAATTACACGATCACAACCACGATCATCACGAACTTGGAAAAAGTAACCAGTAATGTGATTTGTTTTGAAAAAAAAACACGAAAATCAGGTTGATAAACACAGTAGCGGCAAAAAATGGAATGAGAAGCTAATGATTCCATTTCCTAGTTCATGTGATTTGCGCTTTCACTGAGCTAATCGACAGAAGATTTTTCTTTGAAGGTACCAATTTCCCTGCGGTTACGTGTAATTATACGATATCGACAAACAAACCGTCTGGATCAGGGAACTGCATGCTACGTTCATGCTCCAAGCTGTCGTCATGCGCCAGCACTTGTCGTTTCTTGCGAATGGCATCTTTTCTTTGCAGAGTTCCAGTCTTCTTGCTGTTACAAGTAGCTTCCAGTTCGTTGAGGTTTGGACTGCTCACAGATAGGTTTTGCTGTAGTGGTCTGTGAACGTCAAGCCTTTCCTTCTCTCTGCGTGGGAGGGTTCCAAAAGGTGATGTGGGCTTCGCTGTTGCTCCGGATCCAGAAGACTGTCGGTCAACTACAACACAACACAGTACGACCACGAAAACAACGAAATAGGATTATGTGTTCTCTATAAACTCTCTTCTAGAACAGTTTCAAAACATCGCAGGTAAAACTGTTATACTACTTTGTCAGCCTAAGCACTCAAGACCCATTCCTTCTTATCCATAACCCTATCCATTGTAGATAATCGGCCTCCACTCATCGAACGCATGTACAATGAACAACGATAACAATTCGCGAGCGATATGAGTGGTAAAATACAATGAGCGATTATGGCAGTGCGTTTTTCACGGACATGAAAAGCATGCGGGGCCGATGTATGTAAAATCCTCTCTCATGCTTTTTGAACAGCAAGAGCGGAAGATCCCCAGCATTTTACCAAATTGCAAATTTTTGGTGAAAAGAATTATTGCGTTCTTCCGATAGAAAATCCTCAAGAGCGATGCAAATTTGGGTAGAGAGGCAGATGCGGCATGACACCGTAAAAGTTTACTGTACCAATAAACCGAAATAATTGGCTGACTATCAGCAACCTGGACTAATCGACCCGTTTTGGAAATAACAACTGATGAACCGCTTGCTAAGTGAGACTAGCAAAATTTGCGCAAGAACGACAGGTGAAAAATGGCAATGCATCGAAACACAACTCACACATGATGACTTTCAGATCCGTTTTACTTGATGTCGGTTGTTGGATAGATATCAGATGACGACACTCTAGATCAAACAACACAATACAGGAAACACAACACGAAGAGTGAAACCAAAAAGAAAAGTGTTCCTTCAAACTTAGATCAGACAACAGATGCTGGAAGGTGAAGGAGTGAAGGTAGTACTCGAAGCTGCTTACCCTGTGGCTTGGAAATATCTTGCTTCTCGATCTTCTTTTTGCCTCTGCGACGCTCCCGCACCTCTGGTGCCGCAGACTCGGGTAACTTTGAGCCACCGTCGCCCCTCATGTCTAGCTGTTCGTACAATTTCTGACACATAATTCGCATCTTTCTAAAACAGAGGAACCATCAGCAGAATGTCTTTCTTATGTTAGGAAGTTCATCAAGATCAGCGAGAAAAATTAACTCACTCGTGACCATCGCGGTTAAGCTTGACGTAGAACTGGGTGATTTCCTTCTCAATATCAGCATGAACACGCTGGACGAGAGCTTCTTGTTCCTCCTATATGCAGAAAAAAATGAGCGAACAACAGAAAATGAGCGACAATAATTAAAATCAACTAATGTGATAATATCCTGAGAGAAAAATTACTCACCGAGAAACCGGTTCGCTCCAGTTCTTCTCGATATTCCACAAACTGATCTAATAAGGATGCAAACGTCGGCCTCTTTTCTGGATCAACCTAAAATACTCCTCAGTGCAGCTGCAACAAGATCCCAGACTTGATATATGAATTATTAGAATACATAGCAAAAAGTTAGGATGAAAACTTGTTGGGAAGTCTCACATTCCAACAGCTTTGCATTATATCCTTCCATTTCAACGGACAGTCGTCAGCGATTGGTAAATCGATCCCTTTTGTGGATACCTGCAGCAAACGATTACCATACATCGTGAAGCAAAACTACTATGCAGTTGCAGCGAAGTCCTAATTTAAAAAAATATTAGAAAATCTTACAATAAAAGCCACTGTAATAGGCATGTGCCCTTGATGTGGATCTTTCCTGGTCAGCAATTCCCACAAAACTACACCATAACTCCACACATCAGATGCTTCCGAATACTGTTGGAATTTGTATGCTTCGGGAGCCATCCAGGCATACGTTCCAACCAAGCTTTGTCTAAAATCATTAAAGAAATCATTTTAAGCGATAATAAATGCAGTAATGACATCAAAGACGAATGCAAGCGAAAATGACATTAATCACAAATACGAATTATGACAGAAAACTAACCGCTTTTCATCTTCGTCCTTTATTTTCTTTGTGGCTCCAAAGTCAGTAATTTTAACTGTCAGTCGATCCAGTGCCTTACCTTGACAAAATTGGCAGTACCCGTTAGCCTAAAAACAAAATATGTGAAATACAATAGGGAAGAGGCTTATAGCTTACTACATTGATATCCTACCTGGATCCCGTTATGCAGGTGAATTGACTGTGTGGCATAAGTTGGCGTGGAAGGAGAGACATTACACAGGCATACCTGTTCCTTGACCAGTACTGAAGAGGAAGAACTATGTGGAAGCAACTAAGGATAACGAATTTGATCTTAATTTGAAAACAAAATCCTGAGGAAGTTTGATCACAAAAATTATTATTTCACGGTGATTCTTGCAACATGTTGGAGAGCTCTTTTGTAAAATGAGCGGTATGGAGTCATAAAAATAAACCAATAATATCAGAAAAAGCAATGCACCTTAACCAATGCATCATCATGTATAGTTAAAATGTTTGATATAAATAAAACAATAAATCAACAGTAACAAGAAGTCAAAATGGAGACAAACAAACCGTTGTCGGCCTTGAGATCCCTGTGCATAAGGTTCTCAGATGCAAGGCATTTCATCGCTGAAGCAATCTGAGCCGCCCAGTCGACAATGATCCTCACAGAAACGAAGGAATTTACAAGCGCTTGACACAGCTTTTTCAAGGAACCTCCTAAACAAAATCTGGCCATAGTGTTAGATTTCAAAATGGAAAACGTTGCATGCCTTATGTTGGAATTCAAAGGAAAAGTAGCACTCCCATTCCACTTCCTCTCTAAATAAATCAAAGAAGTTTCCAAACCAAATCTAAAATTGTCACAAATAAGGGATATGATGCACTATCAATGCGACTGTGATTTTCCACCGAACCACACTTTGAACCTTTGGATTGCGTGAGAGTATATCATTCAAAATCTTGTCTAAGTAATTACGCCTCCAGTCGCAGCCATATCAATACATGTACTTCAACAAAAGATCGACGAAGCAAAAAAAAAAAGCAACGACATGAGAAGTTCCTGAAAGAAAGCCTACCTTCACATAACTCCAGAACCAGACCGATACGTGGCTGCTCCAAGCATACGCCAAGAAGATGGATTATGTTCGAATGATGGAGTCTGTTGATCATGACCGCTTCGCGTTTCAAAGCTGAAAAATTCAGTCACCGTTGGAAAAAGGGCTCTCCTGTTTTGAGGCACCATCATTCTTCACGCAATTTGATCCGAGCAAGACTGAATCTAGTTAGCCTGGAGGAGAAAGCATTTCAAATCCAGTTCGATGTGGCCCTCAACTGCTGATAATCAAGTGAGGATGTAAACGTGTACTTCAGTACATTTCTCAGTAGCGAAATGGAGCTAACCCTCGCTAATTGTAAGTCAAAACTTTCATAAATTACAATCACTTAGTCCTGTTACAGTTTTTTCATTATTCATACACTTTCTTTAAACTCAGAATCAAATTAAACTGGTTTTCAATGACAAAATGCCAACAAACAAGGTTAAATGAGGTGAAACAACTGTTTGTTCTTTAAAAAGGATGTAGGAGTGTGTTATGGACCTTTATGAAGAAGGTGAAACCCTTATAAAAACGACTGGCAAAACAGATTCGAAGAATAGTTTGTCACGGAAAGATATTGTAATGAACCTTAGATAAAAGCATAGCGAAAACAACGAAGCAACCATTGTTAATTTACGTAATTATCTTCTTTCGCAATTGTAACTCACTTTTGTTCTTTTGATCTACTTATCATTTTTCTCTGCGTTCAGTGAGCCACTCGTTCACTTGTTTTAACCTATTTTTCTAACAAACGTTATCACATCTCCTTTCTCACTGCACTCAGCCCTCCAATTTAGACAGTAGAAACCAGGCCTGCCAGCACGAAGGTCTTCATAAGTTCGCTAGTTGTCTAAGACATACACGAAGTCATGACTGTCGGTTTAAAAGTAAATTGCCGAGGCTTAGTGAGATATAATGGTGGATGAAAAATGAACATATTACGAACATACCTTCGATGTCGGAAGGTTTCGGCTCTCCTCTTATTCGCTTCAATGCCACCATCTAAACGAGAAAGTCATATTTTCCTAGCCGTGAGCGAGAGAAAAAAAATGTGCGAGCAATACATGAAATACTGGAACCTGAGAAATAAAGCATGGGAGAAAAAACGAAAAATTCACAAATTTCAACTCTTACCTCTCCTTCGAAGACGACTTTGAACACATCAGCGCAAGCACCTCTGCCAATGAGCTCCTTGCCAGTTGGAGGTTCAGTGATCTCTCCAGCAGTTATTAATTTTGCATCGGAGCCTGCACTATGAAAACGTTGCGAACCCGTTAACAAGAAAATACACATGTGCCTACCCAGAAGTTTCACGTAATTGCCAGGAAACAGACCTCGCTTTCCATCTTCACACTCTCCGTAGAACCAAGATTCCTCCTCTCTTAAGCGAAACAATCTTGGAGAAGTTTTAAAGTTCAATAAAACAAACTAAGCTGGACAAAACACCAACGTTTTCCGGATTAGTTTCACCGTCGTTCCTGCCTTAAGATCCAACTCGTCGTTATTCCGAGCTTGATAATCATATAATATTTCAAAGACCTAAGAAGCTGCCGTTAGGACAGAAATTCGCTTTCAACAAAGAGAAAACAAGCCCGAATAAGATTGACATACTTGACTAGGCTCGGGATCCCGATCGGAATGAACTTGGTCACGGTCGCGAAAAGTAACTAAACGGAGATCGGTAAATAAGCTAACTATAAGGAAAAAATGTGTGATTAATCGATGAAAAGGTCATTTGATAATGGATTTGCGCAAGTGCAGGTGCAACGACACAGTGAACAACTGCAGCCGTATGTATAGATATTTTGCAGAAGTGCAATGCAAGTTGCTCAACGGATAAAAATACCCTCATCAAGAATCAATGAGAAGGGAATCAATGATCCTGGCCGTTTAGCACTAGTACACGACGTACAATTTGTCTAACACTAAAATACAAAAGGCAAATTTGCAGATATACCTGGTGGAAAAAAACTTTCCACAGTACATTTCTGTCGAGGATAAGGAACTACTCGCATCAGTTTCTAATGCTCAATTGCCGTAGTAGTGATTTCAGCGGTGGATGAGCAAAATGGCTCGTAAAATGTATGCGGCACAAGTCTTCTGTCCCACAGTTATTGGGAAAATACTCACGTACTAATTAACCTGAACTTACTCCTACGTTATCTTGACATCCTCAATAACCTAATTGATCCTTGATTAATCTAGGCGACCAAAAGGGTCAGAACATATTGGAACAGAAGTCATTGCTAGAGCTAAAACTCCAGAGCAGTTCGGGCTAAACTGACCCGAGGTAGTTTTCAGAAATGCGCTTGTTAGAAAAGCGAGTAGTAAATAAGCTCATATACAATAAAACTCATTTACATATATGTAAGACAACCAAGAAAGCTGCTCATATTGTACTGCTCCCACCTTCGCTGTCAGTGACATCTGCTTCGCTTTCTAATTCTGTGGATGGCACTTCGCTGCTTTTTCTTGTGGACTTTTTACAGAGATCGTATTCCGAATCCGTTGAAGGAGAGGCAGAGTGTTGGAGTGGTACTGAAAGGGCAAATAATAACGATGTTTTTGAATATGGATTGAAAAACTGGAAAACTGGAAATGATGAAATACAAAACGACTTTATTTGAAACACTTTTTTTTACTCGTTTTGTTACAAATGCACCAGCATCTATTCGAATACCTGAGGTTTAGTTTTTTTTTTCATCTACAGAAATCAATTAAAACACCACCTCCCCACTCTTAGCAAGGAAAAAGCATTGTTCGACCGTTTACTGGACACATATTGAAAAAAAAAAGAATTAAACCAGCATAAGGAAATCGGCATACTTCGTGGAAGATTGACGTATGGCCTTGTCGCATCATCGTCGTGCACAATGTGCATTTCTTCCTCGTCCTCCGACCAAGCCAAAACCTCACAACTGACACTCCCTAACTTTCGTAGGGCTGGCCGATCCCCCGCAGAAGGCCACGCAGGTGACTCCTTAAAAATGAAGTTAGACTCAGATGACAGAAATTATGCAGAAGCAATGAAGAATGCGTTCAACGTGAAGGATTATGCTTACATTAGTTCGAGCGATATTCGCATGGACTGCTACAGCAAGACATGAAGGATTAAGAATGAAGTTATCGGCTTCAGGCAAATCGGCACTATTCCATATTAGGGGCGCCAAAGTTTTCAGAAAATTTTTCTTCCCGGACTTTGTATAGGGGGGGGGGGGTTGTTTGAGGTGCTGAACACGAATACTGCATTCATTTTGTACCGTAACTCCATTTTTGTAGAGTTACGGAAGGTATACGGTACCTACCGTATCTCACGAAATCTTCTCAAATTTTAAGGAGAAAAGTAATTTTAGGAGCTTATCACGATTACGAACATCAATTTGCACGGAACTGTCATTTCCCTGCCGATATCGTCAATTTTTGTCAAATTTCTACAGTAATCCTACAGTAACCCCACAAAAATGGGGTTGCGGTACAGAATGGCTACAATATTCGTGTTCAACACCTCAAACAACCTCCCTGCGCAAAATTTGAGCGAATTCCATGAGGTGCTGTAGCTACGGTACCCCTATCGTAATCCTGAAAAAATTGGGTTACGGTACAAAATGAATATGATATTCGTTTTCAGCACCTCAAATAACCTCCACATAAAAGTTTCGGCGAAATTTTTTTTTAAAGTTTGGGACCCCTTATGTGGAATAGTGCTGGCAAAACATTTAAATTTAAAATTGCAGAGCCTGTTCCCTATCAAGTGTTTTGCGGAGGTCATCCGTGTGTACATCGGTGTACAAGTCAGTAATTCATACTGCTAAGTACGTATGCTAGCAAGCGACCGACTCGGGAAGGATATAGGGTTTTGTTGTACAGGGCAGGGATCGAACCGTTGCACGGCTGTAATACAGAAAAAGGCTGAATATTTGGTGTACATAACAACATGATAATCTCACGTCTTTCACGTGAATTACAGCTAGTCACGAGATAATCTGCCATTTTCGTAATAAAGACCTTTCTTGTCATTTCCAATACTATTATTACGAAACAAAACAAAAACAGTAGTATGCCACTTAATGCTGCTTAGATAAACATTTCTAATGCAAAGTGACTGGGCGCAACTACGAGGTTTCTCTTCGTGAGCGGAGCTGCAGAGATAAGTGGTTATGATATCACCTGATAACACCTCCTGATAATGTCAATGTTCTTCTCCCATGTTATCCATTAATGGTCACGCTCCGTCAAAGTGACAAAAAGTGAATGGGAACATAAGACTGCAAACGATTTGCATGTCTACTGTCCACTTTGCAACATAACAGCAAGATAAGCTAAGCAACCACTGATATTTTTTGCTTTCGAAGTGTGGTACACAACATGGGAAGCTCAGTTAGAGTATCAGAATTGTCCAAGGGGCAATATCTCCGCAGAGAACTCCAAACGCTAAAGCCCCTACGCCCCAGTGGAATACGCCGCAGTGTGCGAGAGGATGTGCATGATTGATGATTTCTAGGGTGGTCGCGCTACGGCGAACTGTGCTAGTCCATAGCGACCTAAATGCTTAGGTTCCCTGTAGGAGGCGATTCGCAGTGTTCTACTCACTATTGTGATTCTTCAGCTTGGTGAACGATTTACTTCAGAAATGAAGATTACTGATTACCGTGACTGCAGCACTCAAGTGTACAGACCTTGTCGAAAAGTTAGACGGATTTCGTTCCTGCAGAATCGCTCCGGGACCTGAACGAGGGATGAGAAGAGAGCATGCCCCAAGTGAGAGGGTCGAGTGGATCCCAATGCGATTCTGCGGCCGCGACAATATGAAACCGCACGCGCAATTCGTGTATCTTTTTGAAGAGGACTGTACAAGCGTGACGCTTCAAAAATTCGAATTCGGAACTAGGAACGCCTTAAAGGCAGCACTCACGAGAATTTCTTTATCGGAGATTTTGAGGTATATCGGAGTTTTTGGATGCAGCGAATTGACCGACAATGATAAAACAGCATGAAACACGCGGAAAACACAAGAAATGATGGCGATATTTCCTGTACGTCTCAAGCGCGAACGAGTGTTCCGTGATAGGTCCCGCCACGAAACCCTGCAAATAGTGCAAATTCCACACACCACACGCTTTAGATCACACGCGCACACCCGGCCGATGGCGTTATCTGGCGCGATGAAGCCATTTTTGTCCATGTCGGCAGATGTGTCCACGGCTGTATCTTCGCAGGTAGGCGGCTATTCGCTGTGTTCAACTTAGTATTGTTATTGTCCAGCGGCCGGCTACACGGACAGGAGAAATGCCATTTGGACAACCGTGCATGGCTGCCCTATCATTGATTTACATGTTTTGTCAGGATTTAAACGAGCTGCAAATGTTAATGACTAGTATGGCTATATAAACGAAGGAGGGTGGGTAGCATTCAGACGCAAGGAAGAAGAACCGACACGGCGAGGATGTAGCGTCCACAAGCTTACATACAGAGAACTACAAAAGTACGTAGACAAGAGTCAAGACCTCGGCGCGGCTCTCTTGGGCAGTCACGGGAGCTCAGCATAGTGTGCGCCTGCGTCTCTGCCCAAGAGAGCCGCGCCGCGGCCTCGACTTTTGTCTACGAACGTTTGAAGCTTCCTATAGCAGTTCAGCAGCAAGCACTGTCCAGCTTTGGAAGGTGCATTTCTAGGGCTAGCAGTTATAAACGCATAACCAAGCAAGACCAGGTTATCAAACCTACTTTTGCGTCACATATCTTCTAATATTACCTGGTCTATAGGATGAGCAATCGCTCCAACCATCTTTGGTTACACGATTAACGCCTTATGCATCCCAGCCTGGGACGATTTCGTTTTCCCACTACTGAGCGCCTCCTCACTCTTCCTGTGGCGGAACCAAAAGAAGAAATATCTCGAAATTCGGGAATCCTTCGCAGAGATATAAGTGGTCGCTTCAAGGTGCTTTATTTCGGAGAACACATTCAACCGCTCAAGTCGACAGTTAGTGGTAGGAAGAAGCATTAATATGGATCCAGCATAACAAATGTGAACGATAACGCGGGCAGCCAGGTAAAGTTGTCCATGTTGGCTTACCATATACATTAAAATTCGATGTTTCCCCCATCGTTGGTGGTAAAGTGACGCCTCTTCGGCTGAGATTCCTTGAACAATTCAAAAAACAGATTCAAGCGCTGCTAACGTTCTTCATATCTAAGCGAAACTGATATTTATTTCAAAGTCTGTTCACTTGCACTGCTCATCATCGCCAAACCGACCGCTTGTTGTGATCCAGAAAGGAACTGATAGGCCTCCGCTGAAGCGTTGCGGTATACGATTGGAGTGAAATGCGCAGTGCACTGTA
The DNA here is from genome assembly GCA_037903475.1 of Ancylostoma caninum. Classification (NCBI taxonomy): domain Eukaryota; kingdom Metazoa; phylum Nematoda; class Chromadorea; order Rhabditida; family Ancylostomatidae; genus Ancylostoma; species Ancylostoma caninum. The sequence goes on along the minus strand of JBAJFG010000061.1, from coordinate 575,586 downwards.
CAACTGAATAGACTATATGGATACAAGTTATAGATCTTTTGGAGTAAATATTCACCCAGGGAACGTCCGTTGGATGCATAAAGCAAGCGTCAATGGAGGTGTCTTCCTCTGCGGACTCGGGACCGTGCCACTCACGCCGGAATGACCGCCCTGACAACTAACTATTGAATTTTGTTGATAATTAGTTTTCCTGATAGTTAACGTCAAACGTGATGTAAAATCATCAAGAAGACCCTAATTTGCAACTACAGCGGCGATTCCAGCGCAAGTGGCGCAGCTGTTACGTGTGCTTCCTATGTCTGCGAAAAACACACCGTCATCGAAGCTCACTGCATGTGGTACCACCTTTCTCAAAAACGATGATTTCAATTTTTTTGCTGAATTCCTTGCATCGAAGGCTAAGCAGGCAAAAAAGTGGAACTGAATTTAGCTGCTTTTCGTTGAGCACAGTCTTCAAAGATTAAAAAAGAATGAAACGATGCCTCCATCGAACGCAGAAAGACTACAAGGCAAACACGTGAGCGACAACTGATACAGTCGCTGGACACCACGCACCGGAAGTATTTTCGAGCTCTTATCAGGAAGAATTTTATGACTAGCTGGTATATCCGTTATTGGGACGTTTGTTGTACAACGAGTGGGACTAGGGCGGAATGCCGTTTAAGGCACCTTTAGAATTTTGAACTCACCAACTGCTGTTACATACGAACTTCAAGCTTTTTTCGCGCATGAGTAATTTCTGCTCACGTAATTATGCAATCATTTACCATGTTATTGCTTACTCATAATCCTTTGGTACTGCGTTAGGGGATCAGCTGCAAAAAAATATAGCAATATCCTCATTTGGCGCCGTAGAGTTTGGGCACCACGGTAAAGACCGCGCGGCTAATGATACCTTCTAGACCGACATACAGTGAGCGTCGATGGAAGTACGTTATTCGCGGACTCGAGCAGCACGCGGCGCGACCGCCCCGCTCGCCCTGGAATTCTCGCCGCGGCTTCAAACTGAACGGTTCTCTTGATATGGCCTATTATATGCATGCCATATGAGATTTTTTGGTGTAATCTTTATTTTTGCCTTATGTTTCGGCGCTCACGCCGTCTTGCGAGACCTGTAACGAGATGCACTTGAACAATCTAACGCCTAATCTTCTGAGTTCTTGACAGTTAGTTGATCTTTTTGATAGTTAGCATCAAATATGATGAAAAATGATCAAGAATGCCCTGGTTAGCCACTACGGCAGCGATTGCAGCGCGAGCGGCGCGGCCACATCGCGCGCTTCCCATTTCCGCGAAAACGCAATGCCATCAATGCTCACTGTACAGTCGCTACGCTGCTTCTGCTGCCAACCACATAGACCCATGAAGAAGGGTGTAGCCAGTGCGCGTATACATGTAATGCTGAATCATTGCTACGGAACGGCTTGAGTAAAACTATCATTTAAATTTCAGAAAGATAAAAATTTCAACTGATAATACATTGGATTGGGGGGAAAGGTCGTTCAACGTGCTGATTACGGTTATCCGCTTATCGGCAAGTACGCCATCAGCGAGAGTTGCGTTCAAAATGACTGTGTATACATCAGGGATGTGCGTAATTACGATTTACGATTTACGAAAAATGACCCAAATCTCGCAACCAAATCGTAAGTAACTATAAGAAACGAATCTCTATATAGCGCTTGTGCTTGGGGTGCAAATATGCATGATTGCCTGTGTTTGCATTTTGCAGCAGAACAAGGAGTGAGTTCGCGTATTTTACTAATAGTTTCCATTATTTAGAGAAGGCAGCTCATAATAATTTTCTTATCGAGACTTCTGCAGAGGAGATATGTTGGAACAGTAGAGATCAAAGGCCTACATGGAGCGTACAAGTACATCATTGGGCACATTCTCGGCTCTCTTTTCCTAAAGGTTCTAAGCTTTCGCAAGCGAGAGAAGCTGTCCACCAAGCCTGCGTTCGCCAAAAAGTTTTGTCTTGATTTTCTGATTTCAACTGCGACGTGATGTCGTGTGTGGGAAGTTTTTTTTTCGTCTTGACCTAGCTCTCGTGAACCAATTGGTAATGGCTATGAACAGGTTGATAAAGTGCAAAGAAGAATTCTTTTCTGGGCTGCATTACCCATTCTATAGGAAACTCCAAATGTACGCAGACAAAGGTATGGACCGCGGTGCGGCTCTCTTGGGCAGAGACGCAGGCGCTCAGCATGCAGAGCGCCCGTGTCTCTGCGCGCGCGCCGCGGTCTCGACCCTTGTCTGCGTACATTTGGAGTTCCCTGTATTATACTTCATCTGATAATTGTAGAGGTATCGAAAGCGCACGTACTCCATACGCTGACTTGCTGGGAGCACCTGATACCAAGCCAGCGCTCTATCCTTTCAGACTCCTCTGGTACCAATTTACCTACCCCACAGGGGTGAATGGCTTGGTTGGCACGGAAACACACAGAACCATTGACCACGTTTACTTCAGAAATACTGACAAGGAGAAAGAGAACTTTCTCCACAGCAGCAGTCAATAATACTCTTAGAACTAGAAAGCACGTTATAAATATCGATATTTATATAGTATTCACCATAATAGTACCACTCTAAGGACAAAACGGGTGAAGTTTTGTGGAGATCAATTTCGGAGTAGAGACATACCTGAGGGCGAGTTTGTTATGAAATGAGTTGAAATTTTCTGGATCTTGTCGATGGTACTCGGACCTTCAGTTACGACTTAAGATTTATGGTGGTTTTGGAGAATTTACGATTTACGGTTTACGAAAACTAAAATTTTTGTCACGCACATCCGTGGTATACACACGCGAGTCCTGTCGCTGAAGGAGGAAGCCACATGCTGTGCGCGTGGTTAGAGGTAACCGAGCTTGCGTAAACTGGCGCGTCGTAAGATGCAAGTTCACGTATATAGAGGGCTACGTCTGATTGTGATTAAAGTTGCATTCAAAATGAAACGGAATCGCAGCGTTGGCGGCCGGAATTAATGGCGAACATTTATAGTCACTGACTGTTTCTTCATCTAATAATAGGCTGAAAATTCATAGAATGGACTAATCACAACTACGCGAAGGAGACTGTTTCCAGGAAGTGGCAAACAAAGAAGGGATTCGTAAGCAAATGCGTCCCCCATATACAGAAGCCAACTTCACATCGCAATAAAAAAACGACATTTTGAGCAACAATGGCTTCTACCCTTTTCATTAATTTTTCAACGTGATTACGTTAGCCAGTAAGAATAAAGAGGTGTAAGTTGTTTAACAAAAGAAGAACAAGAACGTGAAATGCATGCAAGTAAGTGAAATGGAAGAAAATTTTCAAAATGTGTGGACTGAAAGCAGCTTGGAGGTGTGAAATAATATTCCTGATGCCTAGAATAGAAGTGATAAAGGCTTCGAGCGGATAATCGTACAGAAATGGCTGCAGAGCTGGCCGGCATGGAGAACGAGGAGAAGCACGCGACGAGAGCACAAGCCTTCCGCGAGTCATTGATCCGACCGCCGGCCGGTGTCTGGCGCCCTCCACGTTTCGCACACTGTCTCGCGCGCCGTCTGCACTCACGACGCCCACCCGCGACGACGTCTTCCGACTCGCGTCCTTCTGAACCCCGCGTGAAGCGCCTACGTCTTCCGGAGCAGATGTTTGGCTCTTTTTTTATGGTGAGAAGCGCTGCAGCTCAAGTACTTCCAGTAGCCTCAGCCGGAAGATCTTCGGGTTGCGCTACACACAAAAATCCAGTTGTTTTGTCTTCACTAGCACCCAAAACAGTCAAAATGAAGTATTTCAGCGGGGAACGCAGTTGTGAACAAATTGGGGGAAGAAAGAACGCGAGAAATAGTGCCATTTTCGGAGAGGCAGGCGAGAAATGCAGGTCAAATATACAAACACTCAACTATTGTTGTTTTTGAGAAGGACAACACTCCGTCTTTGAAGCTTAACACGTTCGCGACAGCGTGCACAACCGGTCGTGCACAAACACGTGCTTAAAGGCAGAGGCCCACCTCATTTCATGTTCAGTTCATCCCTCGCTGCCGTGGTGTGCGCTACAGCTCTCTGGTCAGCTGTCTAAAGGGCAATTTATAGTGGAGTCGTTTTGACAGTGCGTTTTCCGCGACAGCGGCTCCCTGGCATTGGAGCACGCAGCGCGGTCGGTCAAAAAGTTGACCTATGATTCATCTAGTATCTTTGAAAAGTTTTGTAGCTTGTTTCTCCTTATATATATATTCCTTTCTCAGCTCTTAGAACAAATGAAGAAGGGAACAGACGATAAAACCCATCAAAGAAGCCGGATCCATCGTGGCTCAACTGTTTGACCAACCGCACTGCGTGCTCCAATGCCAGCGGGGCCGCTACCGCGGACAACGCACTGTCAAAACGACTCCACTATACACATATAGCTGCGTGCGTCAGTCGCGCATCAGTCGCATGCACCCATTTGCGAAGGATTTACCCTATGACGTGTAAGGTAGGGCGCAGAGTTGCCGACGCCGACGACGACGTCGTGAGCGCCGTCGTTGCGGACGCGACGCTGCGGCGGTCCGTGTAGCGCACTCCTTTCATTGCAAGAATACAGTGCACGTCGCATTCCACCTTCGCGTGCGGTTGAAAATGACGCGGCGCTCTCCGACGCCGGCGCCGTCGGCGTCGCCCAAAAAGACGTTGACCTCGGATCAATTCCCATACTGCATGATCGAAGCCGTTGATCTTACCGATTGAACATACCAAGACTCGTTGCCCAAAGCTGCGGCTGTGGCGGGCAGCCATCACAGCTTAGAGCGACCCGCCCCTGCTCCAAATTTATAGCCCTTCCAAAAACGGGGTTTTCGTCGCTTTTGTGATGGCGAGAAGGTCTAGGATATGTCGGTACTTCCAACACGCGAAACGAGGTGGGCCCCCTGCCTATAAAAGAGCGTGCGTGTCCCACGTGCCAGTGCGTCAGGGCTGTGCGTTACTAACGTAACGAACTAACGCATTAACGCGTAACGGCCATTTTTGGCCTGACGTAACGAATTAACGAAAAACTCCAAAAATCTGTTAAAATCCATTTAGTTAATGTACCAAAAGTATATGATATGCGTGCTTCCTTCACCCAACGCAATTTTCTCGTACCATGCAGTAGAAATTATAAACATAACTGCGACGATTGCGAAATATGATCTGCAGTAAGGCACCTGAAGAACAATCAGCTTTCTTTCATTCTTTCTTATCATCTTAGCTCTCATGAATTAAAGCGTCGCGGCAGGTATGGCTGTATAGTTGTTGAAGTTAACGAGGAGTTTCACGAGTTTGCAACTATTTTAGGAAGTGGACAAATACCTTACACAGAAACCAACATTCTCTATTTATCTTTCTGGGTATTGGAAGAACGATATTAACATCTCCAAATTCCCTCATATATAAATGTTGGCATATCAACACCTTTCCGCACCGACAACTGAGTGCGAGCGTCCCTTCTCAAGGACAGGCTTGACTTGTCAGATCTAAGAACCAGCTTGACTGTAGAAAACTTGGAAAATCTGCTTTTTTGTACTATGACACACTTATGATGTAATTCTGAGGTATGCCCACGCGCATTGTCCTTTGAATCTCTCACTTTGTCTTATGAAGCCTAAGACCTTGAGAGTTCTCATCCGTTCGCACAGATTTGTGAAAATTGTGGAGCAAAATAACCCAACTCTTAACCAAAGACATCTCTACCATTTGTATTTTTGTTTCAGTCATTTGACAATTAACAATATAAGTTTTCTGTATGCATTAAAGAGAAAATATCATTTCAAAATATTCTCATCGTTCTATACCGTACTTCCAGAGCCAGAAATAATGTTACATACAGAGAGCTCCAAACGGACGCAGTCAAGAGTCAGGACCGCGGCGCGGCTCTATTGGGCAGAGTCACGGGAGCTCAGCATTGTGTGCGCCTGCGTCTCTGCCCAAGAGAGCCGCGCCGCGGTCTCGACTCTTGTCTACGTCTGCAGTTTCCTATACCTTCAATTTTCTGTTGAACCTACAGCTTATTTGCTTTGAGTACCAGTCAGAGAACTCGACTGCTTGTTACAGCTGGTGAAACTTATCAAAATATTCACAAATCCGTCTTCTAGCTAATTAACGATTTAATGGATTAACGCATTTATTAACGCGTAACGGCTATTTTTGGCCCAGCGTGATGAATTAACGTACTAACGAAATTTGAATTTTTTCTAATGCACAGCCCTGCAGTGTATGCCAGAATCGCATTGTCGCGAACGTGTTGAAAGCAGCGTCCCAAATCAGAATCGTTTTCGAGATTTTCACCTGGAAAGAATCCCCGGAAGCTTCTGATCACAATGATATACATAATTCTATTCAAAACTGCTTAAAAGAACCTGTCTTCGAACTTCAATTTTTGGGGTGCTTGTAGACGGAACTAAGTCGGGACTAAGAAGTTTGCGCAGAATTCGCATTCTTATCGGTCACATATGGAATTCCGTCGTGTCAGAGAGTGTTTGATGAGGAACTCTCACGAGGAGTGCAAAATCCCTTAGGACAGAAGGTGCTCTCCCAAGAAAGCAATATTCAGTAACGTTGTCCTCTCAACTTGACCCGCCCCTGGCTCCTTCCACAAGCTTCCCAAAAAATTGAGCTCGAGAACGGTTTTTTCAAAAAATTCCCCCGGAATCACATATAATATTGCGTTCAGCAGCTCTTGCACCTGAATTCAACATGTTTAATCGTGGAAGGGAAAACTGAGCTGGTATATTTCCAATCTCACTTATTTTTATCCCCTCTGCTCTCCAATGTAACTCATCCATCTAAGAGTTCACCATGTGCTTTGCGTAAGTGCAGCGCCATTGCGAGAAACAACACAAGGTGGAGAAGGAGCAGATCATGGGTCGTCACCAAGTGGAAACCAACCGGATTAAGATATCCTGAAGTGAAACGAGTGGATATACATGTACACATGTCTGCGGATAAGTCTTTACTGGATAATAGGATATCCAAACCACACCGACATATCCGCTAGAGCGCTTTTATCCGACCGAATAAGATAGACTGGCTGGGTAGGGGGCCTGGAGTATCTTTTCCTGTGGAAATCTCAGAACCGAACCAAGGGTGAAACGGTGTCTTTGAGATTTCTTTCGGGGGTAGTTATACGATAGTTCGTTGGCCATTCCGGGACATTTCGAGTACTCTGTCCTTGAGCACAAAAGAATTTTCGAGAACTCTGGCTACATAACTGTACAACGAAGTCAATTGTAGGCGATAAATGCATTTGTTGTCAAGGGAATTTGCACAGGAATTGCATGCAATCGGGTGTCTCCCAAAACACATGCAGAACATATTGGTCGTGCGAAGCTATGTAAAGCATGATTCTGTATTGGTAGGCTCTAACTCTGTACAACACCTCAATCTCCGTCGCTCATGGTATTTCTGAGTCTCCTTTCAAAGTCGGTGTCCCTCCTCGTATCAGTATTTGAGCTATCAATAGATGTGCGACCTTCCTATAGCACTAATTCTTTAGATGCATATAAAATTGCATCGTCACCATAGATTTAAGATGTTCCTGGACAAATAGGTGTGCAAATAAATAAATAAACAAATAGATAAATAAATAAATGAGGTCGTCTCTCAGTGTTAGGTATGCGCTAATATGAGGACAAAATAAAAAAAAATGAACATGGTAGACTCCCGCATACCATACTTGAGCATCAAGAGCACAATAATAATCAGTGGACATTTTGATGACCAGGCCTTGGAAAGGAAAAAAAAACAAAAATGAAAAGACAGTGTGGCAGCGAAGGTAAGGAAGTGAGATCCGAAATCTAATAGAGAAAAAGTCACCAGGAAAACTATTTTCGCCAGAAACTCAAAGTAGGAAGGTTGAGAAAATGAGAGGATCTATTTTTTGGAGAATCTAATGCACTTTAATCTATGCGTCATCAGAGTACGTATTTAGTTGAATGAGGTTCGTACAGAATAGCAAACAGCACTTACATCACCAATGATTTTCCCTCCATTCAAGCGGATGTACGGCAGGTCCTTGATTTTCATCCTGAAATGACGACCTTTATTGAATGAGGCAAAGAACTTTGAACAAGAACGCAAAAATTATTTACTCGCACATGTTCGACTCGTCAAGCGGAGAATGCTTAAAGTGGAGTTAATGGAGAAGTACGTAAAATGCCCTAAAAAGTAGTTAAAGTGAGCTAAAGCGAATAGTCTCATGAGAGAGCGATGCAGGGAACTCCAAGCGGCAGTGTGCAAGAGGCGGGACCGCGGCGCGGCGTGGCACTCGTGTTGTCTGCTGCTGGCAGAAGCAGACACCCAGGGCCAAATGCAAGGCCTCTCTGTCTCTTCCCAAAAGAGCCGCACCGCAGTACCGCCCCTTACACACGCTTGAAGTTCCCTGGTCCTTGAGGTCCGGCAATTCGATATGAGATGAACACTGTTAAATATACTTAAGACGCTAGTCTCAAAACGTTTTTTTGTTTTCTTTTTCCCGGTGCTGAGTTTTTCGCGAAGAGTTGCGTGGCATGATTCAAACTTGCCCAAGACAGCCAAAATTTGGCTTCCTGGATATATTTGGCTAAAAGTTCGCGGGATATTATCAGATCTAGGAAGCATTGAAAGCATCAATTGAGTTCAATTAGTTTATTTATCTATTTATTTATTACATGGTATATCCATGTGATTACAATGTACAGGTTCGAATACAACTATAGGTATTAGTAGTACAGTACAAGTAATCTAGTCGACAGTCGTATTTAAGTACATATACGTTAACATTAAACACTACAATTTGGTGGGCCGTAAACCCCATATATTCGAGCTAGATGTCCATGTACTCGCCAACTGCCATTTTGTATAGAGAAAATTTCACTGGCACACTTTTGTTTCTGCTGAACTTCAAATATTCAGAAAACGTCCTGTGAGTAAAGAAATTCTGTCGTATCACTGTTTTCGCCGCAGATATATGTGGCTTTGACGTTCCACCTCTTGTGTTAGATTTACGCAGAACGAAAAAGAGAAATTTTTAATTCACAGAGATTATGTAGGAACTTATAGATCATGAGAAGAGTTCCGTCTCCTTTTCTGTAATGACTGTAAGCGGTATAATTTGTTCCTACTCTTAGGCGGTGGCATTTTTGAGATGAGAAGTTTGAAAGACCTACAGTTCTAATCATAAGCTTTCTTGTGAAATTGTTTTGAATTTTTTCTAGTTGATCAGTATAAGACTTTTTCTGCATATATTTTTTAGCAGAGTATGAATCAAGAGTCAAAATTGGCCAGTCTAGACAAGTCGAAATTATGCCACATAGCCGTTTTCCACAAGTAAAAATCATTGTATTATACAAGAACTCCGTATGCTTTATTTGAACATTTGCAGAGTCCTCCTACACGACATACTGAGGAGGAGAGAAGAGAGAAAGAGTTGTGTCTGAGTAAGTAATTATGTATTATACATGTATTGATTTTATCTCATTTTAATTATTTTCTTTTAAAATTAGTCTTATCATCGACCCTCGATGATCGCGGGGGCGTGGTCAGTGCATAATTACCCTGGCGACTCACTCCCCTACTTGGCACCCACGGTGCGCGGTTGTGTGCAGCAATAAAAGCGTCCGTATTCTGTTTGTGTACTGTATTCAAAACCACTGAACCACCCAAAGGGTCTGTTCAAAAAGGGAATCATCCCTTAGTCTCTAGCGCCCACGTAACAGGTCTCTTATAAGAGGCAAAACGCTTGAAGTAATTATATCCTTGTCGATACAAAATTAGAAAAATTAGAAAAACTTAGGAGAAAGAAATAGAAATAGCACTGAGAGATGGGAAAATGGAAAGAACTCATTGGAGCAGGCAAGATCAGGAACTGCCATGGAGATCCCACTCCATTAAGGGAGTTTTCTTCTACTCACTAATAAAATTTATTAAGCGAGTAGAATCTGCCAACTCCTGTGGACACTGCGCGATAGCCACTGCTACAAGCGCTGAAGTTACAAGAAGATAGCGATCGTTGCACTTTGTGCGGCTTTTTTGTAGAAGAAAAGATAAAATTCCTGTTGTGTTGTTCATAGTATCGCCCTCAGTAACAAAAATATTTAAGTTCACCGCTGTGGTGGACGCAGAAATTCCATCGATGCTCGCGGTGGCAAACAATGGGCGCTCCACAGAAAAGGCGTTGTTAGTGGTAAAATCTCAGTGAAGTCAGATTTTCGTAGGGGACGTGAACGGCGCAGCAAGTTGGAATGCATGTTCTGTGCCTGGTCTAGAAATCGATACTTTATGGAACCGAGGTCGTAAATTTATATAGACGTAATGACGTCAGGAAGGGCGAAACCCGTTCGCTGTGCAGGATCATGCAGTAAAAAATTCTAGTGTACGGTACATTGCAACACAAGTCGAAAACAGCTAAAGAACTACTTGCAAGTGCGCTCACCTCATCTGTATCTTATCTTTTGCGGAATTACGTGGTAATACTCTATCATTCTTATACGCCATCTTTCTGCTTAAGTAGCGAAAGAAAGAGCAAAAATAGGCAGGCTTTACGTAAAAATCTGGTAGCTCCGTTTCCCTGGTCTTAAAATGAGACACAAATCAAAACAGAAAGAAATCCAACTGGTTTTCAAATTGCACAGTTTATTGGAAATTCATTCGGAATCTATCCAATAACTTTATCCAATTTTTTATCCAATTTGAAAGAATTTAGCGGAGGTTTTTGTTCTTCCGTTGCGAAATCATCAGTGTAGCACCATTGTGGATGTTCTGGTTACACATATTAGTTTCGTGCAATGGAGAGCGCAGGGATTTTTTTTCTGGATGGGAGGAGGAAGGGCAAGCGAAGAGGGCAAAAATGTGATTTTAGGTGAAGTTACATATGTATTGAGAAATTCTTTTCACATTTATTTTACTGGAAATGAAATTCATGATTCGAACAATAGATAAAACATGAATTAACACTTCTTTCCCATTGGAATGGGTGTGAAATTGCCCTCATGACTTAGAACTACCATGTTCAATGGGTTTTCGACCCATTATTCCCAAGGTCAGCGCTTACGTCACAAAGGGCGTTGGAAAGTTGCCGTGCTCGGTACGAGTTATGTAAAGCTGAATTCTGCAACGATTTCGTGACGTTTTTCAGTCATCAGTTGCTGGACGGGTCGTCACACTATTAGGTATTTCCGTCCTTAAGCAATGTTATTCATCAGAGACAGAGTGCTACCTCATATTCGTTTTCAAGATTTTCTATATGAAAGCTTCTGATCACAATGGTACATGTGATTCCGAGCAAACTTGCTCAAAAACCTGTTTTCGAACTCCTTGTTGGGGATGTTCTGGGCGAAGCCAAGGCGGAGCTAGGGGATCATGTACTCCCATGCTGGTCATGGTGTGCACTTCTTGCACTTCTTACTTCATGTCGAATGTAGAAGCCTGCATTGCTGTCGCCGGAGAAATTGATTTTGATACTAATGGCGGACGCAGAAAGTGGGCGGGAACGCTCCCCCTCTCCCGCCTACTTTGTGCGTCCGCCACTGGTATCAGAACTAATGTCTCTGGCGAGAGCTGGGGGGTGTGGGGAAAGAGTGTGGTCACCGCCTCTTTCCCTACTCTCCTGCCCTCTCCCGCTCAGACCCAAGTGGAAGATAAAATTTATAAAAATAGTTGTTATAATACAACAATTGGTGAATAATGAAAATTATTTTAAGAAAAGATAATAAAAGTATGCAGTTGAAAGTAAACTAGTACATGATTTTTATTCGCTTTGTGAGGTGATTTCAAAAATTTGGCAACCCATTCTCGGAGGAGGGGAAGCTCCCTTTGCGTCCGCCACTGCGTGATGCCCATCAACTTGGGAGGAATTTAGTGTTGTTACATTCATATTCAACTTTTTTATGTTTAAATGAATTTGGCTAAGTAGTGCTTCACAAATTCTAGCCCAGATGAGTCAGCATAGTTGAAATACAGACAGATCCAAGTTTATCTCGATCAAAGCAACTAATCGGATCAGGGAGGAGCGGATTATTAGTTGTCGGTTCGGAAATCCTATCGTTGTCCGAATGTTCCAGCTCAATTAATCTTGTGCAAATTCCAGCAATGACGTGATTACATCCCTGCAACTGCAATAGTGGCAATAAACATATAAGCAGACATTCTTCACTTTATCCGGAAATTTCTTCCATACACAAGCTGGGGTTTTTGCGGTATACAGGTGATGGCAGTAAATCTGACCCGGCAGCATGCTTTGCAGCCCTTTGCGACGCGGCCAAATCTCTGCCGTACGCGTGCTCTTCTGAGTTCTCTAGTCGCCCGGCGCCGAGCGGCTGCCCATTCCATTATGCCAGTTCAGATGACATCCCCACAAATGTGTAAAACGGCAAAGGCGGACAAATATGGTTCTTTAGTGGAAAAGGGACATGGATGGCAGCGATGAATGGGGAGCGAGCCTATGTGTTTGCAACCCAAGGATATATTATGTGTGCTTGAGAGGTATGTCGCTTAGCGGATGAATTTGTATGCTTGTCCAATAATCTTCCAGAAATTTCTATCACCGCCCTGTTCCGTAATCCCTGTATAATGCGCACTGCAAAATATCTTATTTTCCCCTTAATAAAATGGTTCAAGGCTAGTTTGTTTTAGCTGCTTTCGTCTCGAGAAAGTCAGTCGAAGATGTGTGGATAGATTAGATCATCCACCAGCGCAGTGTTTACACAGAACTATGAAATATTCAACCTGGAAAACATTGGAATCCAAGAGAGACGATTCAACTAAAGACGTCTTTATTTCATGTTGTTGCTCATTCTGACAACATTGTATCTGTTACACCTCAAGAAATTTAGGGAGGATGCTATGAGAGATGCGTTATGTATACCGTTGCTTACCAGTTAAACGTTTAATTTACATTTACAGTCAAACATTCAATGTTATGCTTGGGTAATATTTTTCGGAGTTTGCGGGATTGTACCTGGAAAGGATGCTGCGGCCGGGCTCTGTGAGAGGTTGTTGGAAGAATAGGCCAATCGCAAAGCTCAGGCGCACTCCCAACTCCGGGCACAACACCCCATTCCTTGAGTTCATCCACCATTCACGTTTAGAGTCCCCAAAAACTTCAGAAAAAGGAAAACTGTTCACCGCAGAAACTTTCCATAGGTGCTTTTTTCATATTCAGAACACTAATATCATATTGTTTTGAGCTGAAGCCACAATTTCGTAGTACTACTATAGGTATACAATAGCCAAGACATCTCTCAGAATCACCCCAAATTTTACGAAAAAAAATTTCAGACACCTCACGACAGCTAATTTCAGACATATGCTGTTTTTGATTTCCAGCACTACTTCTCAAAACAGCCATTTTAGCGCCAGAATAGGCAATTTTTCTAGTATCCCGAGACAACTCACTCAAGTCCTACAAGAATACGCTGGAGAGATGCAACATTCCTGTTCAGAATGTCAAATACCTGCTTGTGTGAAGTTTTAGAGGATTTTCGTCAAGTTTTCAAGTTCCAGAAGCGGAACAGTGCATATTTTTGTTTTTATCTGAATGAAAGTGCTTTTCAACGTTTAGAGCTACACATACATAGACAGTCCAAACGTAAGTGCACACAGTCTTGAGGAAAGCATGAGAGCTGGAAGTCAAGAAATGGTATTCCTGCCAGGCAGTAGTGAACAAAATCGATTATAAAGTTAGGTGATTAATCCATCAGCGACCACGCCTTTTTCTGATTGCGCCCACATTCTCGCACTTTTCACCTTCTTTGTTTTCTCTATAATTTTGATAATTATACTTGTCCTGCTCCAAAAGAATAGTTTCTTGTGATATGGTCAATGGATGAAAATACTGAGGACATTACCCCATAGTTGGAACCAAAGGAATTGGAAATCCCTGATTAATTCACAAGAAAAAGATTTTCAAAACTTGTTTTTCAAATTCTCGGGGGTGTCGGAGGGGTGTGGGGCTTTCCCCATCTCCTCATACCACTCCTACTGATGAAATACGCAGTCTTTAACAGGTTTATTGTCCCACGCGCACCTCAGCCGCTCGCAGTCACCGCCCTCGCTTCCACCCCTGTTGTGACTTCTTTAACCAGCACCTGGTAATGAGGAATGTTCTTTGCAGACACATGTTATAAACTGGAAGGTAGATTCTCTGCTACTTCAATGGGACCCCTATCTTATAATAAATATCTATTTTAATTCCTTGGCGCTGATGATGTGTTAGAGTTTCATCTTAACCACAAGGGCAAAGGTGCGGCCATTTACGGGATAATACGTCCGTTAGCGACTACGAGCTGCACGGATTTTGGAGCCGCGTGGTCCACCATATGCGAATGCGATGCGCGGCAATGAATGGACGGAGAATGAAGGAATGTGTAAGGAAATGATGAGCGCGACAGAAAACGGCGGAAATGACGTGGAGAAAGTTCAAAATGGTAGCATCTACAGTCAGTCGACATCGGTGGTAGTGTCTATGGATAGTTTGTAAAACCCTCAGCAAAGACAGAAATTGGACGAACAGTATGCAAAAGTGATAGGAGCAGGTACAGGATGGTGATTTGCAAGGGATCACTCAACACACGACAACATTACTGGGACCCTGTTCAACTTTGGATTAGTATTTCACATTTTTTTCCACAGGATCCTTGATTTGGTCCAGCCACCGACGATTGTTCGAACAGAAGAGACAGCTATTTAGATCTTTCATCTCCTATCCGTCATATTTTTATTTATTTATGTGCGCGCACATATGTACATGGTCTATACACTCATAGTTCACGTAACAAAGAAGCTCTCCTGGTCTTGCAAGTGAATCAAAAGCTAATTCAAGATGTGTCCTTGATGCAATACATGTAAGCGGTAGTTCTTCTTTATAGTACACTCCTTAATAGTGGAATTAGTGAGATGTCAATACATTTCTACCAAAACTGCTCCTATATTTTCTCTATGCTGCCGCATCAAAAACTTGGAATTTTTCCACAGGAACAGAAATTTGTGGAAAGGTTGCTAAAATAGGACCAGTCTTGTGTAAGAAATGTTTGAGAGCGAAAAGAAAACAAAGTAATTATGGATTTGTTCTATTTTTGACTGAGGTTTTCACCTTCGTGAGAACCCAAAAAAGTAGATTTAAAGAAAATATTTGAGCAAACATGTTTACAGTACGAGAAGTTCTGCTGCAATTCTTACCCCGATTTAGATAGTACAGCATGCGTGAATTAAATGTCGTATAGGAATCTACAAGAGCATACTCAACGTCCTGGATGCATCATTGAGGTTACCCAGGCAAACCTGTTCACTACGGTGCTAACTGCGGGTAAACTCGGGAAGCGTTAACACGTTTACCCGCGGTAATCCCAATTATGCATGCGCCCTCAAGTAACTAAGTCTCGAAACGGTTCTCGAGCCGCAACGCTGAGCAGCTGCGCGTACAATGGGGCTATAAATAAGCAAGAAGCGAAAGCTCGAAAAGTTCGAAAGATGAAAACTTATTGGTTTGAATAATTCGATAGGTATAAATGCATATTTAATCACTAGAACTTCCGGATTATACGGTAATATAACTCTTATTTCAGCCATGATGGAACAGCATGGCAAAAATGTCCGTTCTGACGAAAAAAGTCCAGCAAATGTCGGCGGATTTGTTTAAAACATCAAGGACGATTAAAAAAATGGGGCTAATCGTGAGATAACAATAAGGTAATTATCATGGACTAAGGACCCCAACTAATTCTCGGATGAGTAAGTGGCAGCCACACATGGTCAAATCCTAAACAGTCCTATGCGACTGAACAGCAGGAACTGGTCCGGATTGGAGATCGGGCAGCGATGCAAAATATCGATGGGGTTGTCGGGGTAGTGTGCGTGTGCGTGTGTCGAAATGGCACATGGCTGATCGCACGAATACCACCACCAACGCTCGTACGCACCAAAACAGGCCCTGGTGATGGTAGGCGAGGCGGAGGAGACGACAGACACACTGAGCGAGGACGATCCGTCGGGGGCGATTTCGACGACACGCTCGAGGCGACGGGTCGCCAGTCAGCTGGAAGCTAGGACTGTGCTGAGCGCACTTCCTCCTTTGCACTCGTCCTGTCATCGAAACTGTTTCAGCCATATCTGGAGTCTTTTGTACAACAATTGTCACGTTCACACTGCCCAGTATTGCAGTAACCTTGACGTTTGCTCTGGAGGAAACCACTACGTTGCTGTTAAGAAAGCTTGATGAGAATCAAACTGCTAGAAAATCATGTAAGGAACTAATGAATGAGTGAATGTGGGTAAGAATGGAGATGCCAAAGAGAAGGGAAACGAAAAAATAAGAACAACATTTAGAGAGTCACACAACCGTAAACATTGACAAATTTGTAGTCAGTCGGTTCCGCAAAACTTAGCTCCACCACCTCACTGGTGATTGGACAATGACGAGAACGAGGTTTCATTGTTCGAGGAACAACAAGTTAGACGCATCCATGTATAGTCTTCGTAAGCGAAAATGGCATTGATCTCAGACTGCTTTAGCATTTCCAGAACTAACGCTAGAGAATGCGCGGCCAACTTCATAGCTTGGTTTTTCAGGGATTTTTTAGGTGTCTACAATCTTGTAAGCATAAGCACTTCCCAGGAGTAGAAGCCAACATATCGTGTCTATAGAATGCTCCATTAATCCGGCCTGCTCGCAGCATCCACCTCTTGGCACTCTGGCTGTCTGGGTATCCGCACTTTCAATGATACCACATTTCGCACTCTTGATCTGCCTTATCGTGCAGCGCGTGTTAGCGGACCCGGACCAGTGGTGTAGTAGTAATTCTCTCTCATGTCGTAACATCATATTCGCAACATGTCACAAGGCTGGTTCGAGACTGGGCGTGCCACATTCGCACCGAACCCGCACGCTAAACCACGCGAGAAAGCGGCAGCGCGACGGTGTTGCAAACTTGCGTTGTTGGGAGGTTGTCATGTTGTCATGAAGTCATGAACTTCGCGACAAACTGAGAGCCGAAGAGCAGTGCGTGAGGGAACAGTGGTAGAAACCGCGAGACGCAAGGTGTTACGAGGTCCTTACCCTTGTGTACGACTGAGCTCTGATGTTTCGTATATTTTTGAATGAATTTGGCGGTAACTACCGTAGGCGTTGCTGCGATCTATACGTACAAAATGCAACGTTGAAACGGGCTTCTTTTAACGGGAATCGAACCCGTTACGCTTCGCCTGAGAGCAGTATGCACTACCAGTGCACTACCACTCACACATACAGTGGACGTCAATGGCGTTGGCCCATCTGCGGCCTTAAAGGCAGTGTCCAGGCAAAACCTTTGAGCTTCAGTGCTCATCGGATTATGATAAAGGGTCGACCCACAAGCAAATGCCAAAGTTTCAGCGAAGAAGTCGCAGAAATAAGCGAGATATCCACCTTAGACCCAGTACCCAAACCCATCTCCAGTGCCCAGGCCGCCCACCCGGCGTCTGCCATTTCGCGCGTGGAAATGATGTAACGCGGAGCATCGTTGGGAAATATCAAAATGATTTTGGCGGCGTCTTCCTAACGTGGTTGATTCATCTCCGTGTTTGCGTCTCAATTTTGCGTATGTAATCTAACCATTCAGGTACTGTTGCTCAACACTCCAGTTCTTCCTTTCAGATGATTCTGGATCTACGGTTTACCGGTCTATATTTGAGGGAGTGTTCCACGATCACATTACGGAGGCGGTTATTCATATACTGTAGATCGGGAAGCGAAATATTTCGATAATCAATCTCGACCTTCACAATCAATTAGTTACCATGGTACCAAGGAACGGCGAGAAAGAAAGACTTATTTTGTGAGAAAGAAAGTTTCTGCATCGCGAACATACATTGCCGACAAAAGCAACATTCAAAATATACACCTCTTTTTGTTAAATCTGCTCAAAACGTGCTACAGCAGCGATACGGACCCCTGAGGGGAAACGAACTGACTTATTGAAGCTAAAATTGAGGCAGCGAATAGGCGCTATCGATCGATGAAAATTTTCTCTGCGCCCTCTCTGACGAGAGAGAGGGCCGTCGGACATCTCGTCCGAATCAGTTAAGAGAGTTCTCAGAAAAGGGTTTTTCCGAGGGATTTTTGATCTGTAAGTTTCGTATCTGGAATTAGGGAGCCAAACTGGCCTAGGAACCACAGAAACCGAATATTCGAAAATTTTGCCTGGACACTGCCTTTAAGGAGGACGTCGCGCAATCGCGCCGCGCGCGCCGTAACCTATGTATTCTGCTACTGTTGTGCAACTTCTAGCAGCTTTTCTACTCGATTCTAAGGATTCTCGAGCAAATCAGGAAGAAAAAACCCTAGAAATAGCATTCCGGCGGCGGCGACACCGATCCCGGCGCGCGCGGTGCGTGTCGAGACGCGTTGTGTTCCAAAGTCCTTTATTAGGGCGAACCCAATCATTGCTAGATTGTCGTGCTTATATATGGAGCAATTCTACAGGAAATGTCGAGAATTTTCTAATAAAACGAGCACAGACAAAACATAAAGCGAGCCTATTCGAAACAAAGACATGTCGGAGGAGTGTATTATTCACGAATGTTATCCTAGAATGTGCAAAACATCAGGTATTGATTGCGTTTAATCTGCATCTTCGATGACCTCATTTCCTTTTTTATTTTTATTTTATCTCTGTTTTTATTTTACTTATTCTGTTCGCCTTTTTATTTTGTTTGTTCTATTTTTATTACTTATGTTAATCTTACAACATTTTTTTTTGATCAAATCACTGAGCCACACCTTATTGTTCAGCGAGGCAGTGTTACTGCTTGATCTTTTCAGAAAAGTGTTAGAAGAATAGTTTTGTTTAAAGTATTTGAAAGAGGAGATCTGGCATTAGCAGTTCGTGTATCTAACAGCTACTTATGTACCTCTACACTAAGAAAAGTTTTACTTACCTCTCACAATTAATTAGCAAAGACAGAGAACTTCAACCGATACTAACGCGCGTCACCCAACTCTAGTTGCATCTTCAGGATACAAATCGCTGTCAAGTCCAGAATTCGTCTCAATATTCCCTTTCGCTTACAATCCTCACTTATATAGAGGATGAATTTTGTGAAGAAGCCTGTGGAATGGAATAGAACGAGTGCCTCTTCTGTTGTCCATTGTTCAATCGTATTGTATGATCAGCTTTTGAAGCATGCAATGCTCTTCCTGTCGACTGGTGTAGGTCAAAGAACTTCAAACAGACGCATCCAGATTATGTATTACATGGATTTCAGACCGAAGACGAAATAAGAAATTTCAACCACCACTCCAGCGGTGTTCATAGGATGCATATCACTGCATATCACTCCGATCCTGAAATAGCAGTTCGAATTCCACAGAAAAAAAAAACAAAATAACTGTTGACGCCGTCCAGCATTTTCCTTTGGGATTTATCAACTAGCTAATACTTCAATCTGATGTGAAGCTAAGGTGATGTCGCTTGATTATGATGTCATTTCATGAAACACTCATAACATTCTGCTTTCGATACGTAAATGATTGTGCTCGATAGTTTACGCGTTTTATGCAGTGCTGCTGATTGCGTAAGATTGTGAAATTCTGCATAATGCACGCGTAATCATCAATGGTCAAGGCGTCGTTTATCACTAAATTGGTTGGTCGGGGAAGGTATTGAAGGAAATTCTTTTCAATTTTGCACTAGTTAGCATAACAGTAAGACTTCAGAATCAAAAGGGTTTAAAATGCCTCAAAAGATCAACAGTGCTGTAACAATGGTGGAATCATGATGAGGTTCCCTTATGTTGACAAAAATCGACGCTATTAGGTAGAGAAGTAGCAGATGACTTCCATTGTTC
Organism: Ancylostoma caninum; assembly: GCA_037903475.1. Classification (NCBI taxonomy): domain Eukaryota; kingdom Metazoa; phylum Nematoda; class Chromadorea; order Rhabditida; family Ancylostomatidae; genus Ancylostoma; species Ancylostoma caninum. Next base: position 555,786 of record JBAJFG010000061.1, on the reverse strand, counting down.
GACCAGCTAAGATAGTTTTAAGTCGAGGGGACGAGTCTGCATACATTCGTTTTGGACACAAGTGATATGAGAGTTAGGTGCAAAATATGCGTATATTTGCACACGCACCCTCTCGCAAATGGATTTTTACTTCAATTTTTTTTGGGTGTAGGTCATAATGAGGCAAAAACGGGCGTGTCAAGTTGTGCGATTGGTTCAATCTGTCGACAATGTCGACTTAATTTCATAATTTTCCTCTCGTTTACCATACAGTAATCTATCTATTTTCATGTTCGTCAGATGCCCGAGACTGAAGCAACAAACAACGCGCTGGCCGCACTTTCCCAACAACATCTGGTTTATCTGACGGTTCCATCTCCGCGAGAAGCTGCGGCATTTCAAGTGAACCGAGCCGTATAAAGAGCACTCGGTTCTGAATGGCATTCACCAAGCATACAAGGGACGGATGGTCGGTCCCTTCTCTTCAATTCTCTTCTCTTCAATTCAGTAGCGCTAGAATCATTTTTTGTGGCTAGTTAGACGATGATAGAATCACCTTTCCTGTGTTTCGCTAGGTCAAGTTTCAGGTTTTTCTTCAAGTCATCTAATGTTTCGCTTAATCACTGACACTTATCTCCTGGCAATAAATCAATCTCATTTATGGATTTTCACTTAACTCATATATTTTTCACTCAACCATCGCTTGAGTTTCATCGCTTCCCTTAACTCATGTAATTTTCACTTGACCATCACTTAAGCTTTATTGCTTCACTTAACTCATGTAATTTTCACTTGACCATCACTTAAGCCTTATTGCTTCACTTGACTCATGTAATTTTCACTTAACCATCGCTTGAATTCTCATTTAACTAATTTTGATTTGTTATGTTGTATTTGTTCCTTTATATGTCAGATATCGTTTTTATATTTCTATATAAAGGTTTAATTACCCAAGTTTGAGGTAATCGCCTACTTACCGCGTGGCCGTGATTTCATCACGTTGGCGAGCAAAACTATCAAGTGTACAAATTCACTTTATGGTGCATCGGCCGGGAAACGCGGAGATGACAGATTCGCGATAATTTCCATCAAAGGACTCTGCAAATGGTGCCTCGACAGACAACACCGAGGCCGGTGCAAGTATCGCAAAAAGGAGTGCTGGTACTGCGACAAGTTACGTGGCACAATAGCCGAAGTCTTGATTCCCGACGAGGACGGCCATCAGCGTGCCGTCTGCAATATACCCGACTCGCGCCATCTGGTATACGAACGCCTTGACCAATTGCGCGACGAAATACAAGATCTGCAAGACCGCAGACAGCAGCACGTTGCGGGTGGGAATGTCGACAATGTCGACTTAATTTCATAATTTTCCTCTCGTTTACCATACAGTAATCTATCTATTTTCATGTTCGTCAGATGCCCGAGACTGAAGCAACAAACAACGCGCTGGCCGCACTTTCCCAACAACATCTGGTTTATCTGACGGTTCCATCTCCGCGAGAAGCTGCGGCATTTCAAGTGAACCGAGCCGTATAAAGAGCACTCGGTTCTGAATGGCATTCACCAAGCATACAAGGGACGGATGGTCGGTCCCTTCTCTTCAATTCTCTTCTCTTCAATTCAGTAGCGCTAGAATCATTTTTTGTGGCTAGTTAGACGATGATAGAATCACCTTTCCTGTGTTTCGCTAGGTCAAGTTTCAGGTTTTTCTTCAAGTCATCTAATGTTTCGCTTAATCACTGACACTTATCTCCTGGCAATAAATCAATCTCATTTATGGATTTTCACTTAACTCATATATTTTTCACTTAACCATCGCTTGAATTCTCATTTAACTAATTTTGATTTGTTATGTTGTATTTGTTCCTTTATATGTCAGATATCGTTTTTATATTTCTATATAAAGGTTTAGTTACCCAAGTTTGAGGTAATCGCCTACTTACCGCGTGGCCGTGATTTCATCACGTTGGCGAGCAAAACTATCAAGTGTACAAATTCACTTTATGGTGCATCGTCACTACGGACTCAGGTCGGTTAATCACTTTTGCAAGATTATTCCGAATTTCATACAAGTTCTTCACAACGAAAACTTCACACCAGATATTTTGAACTCTATTCATTCTGGTGCATCTTCCTCACATCATCGACTCATTGGTGGCACAACTCTTCCAAGAACACTCTTGCACCAGAGATTTTGAACCTTGCTCATTCTGGTGCACTTTCTTCACGTCACCGACTCATTTGCGGCACAATCCTTTCAAGAACACTCTTGCACCAGAGATTTTGAACCTTGCTCATTCTGGTGCACTTTCTTCACGTCACCGACTCATTTGCGGCACAATCCTTTGAAGAACACTCTTGCACCAGAGATTTTGAACCTTGCTCATTCTGGTGCATTCTCCGCCACACCCCTGGTGTACTTTCTTCACGTCACCGACTCATTTGCGGCACAATCCTTACAAGAACATTCTTGCACCAGAGATTTTGAAACTTGCTCACTCTGGTGCATTCCTCGCCACATTTCTTTCAAGTCCATTTCACTACCTTGGGCACAAGTCGTCATCACTCTTGACTCGATATATCGAGAGCAACTCTTCACCAGAAATTTACAACTCCTTCACGCGGATACAATCATTGATCCATTCTAAGCTCAAGTTATCGAGATTACTTGTAGAGCTGAATTTGAACTTTACTCGTTCAGGTGCCCTTTTTTGATTCAAGTTCACCAAGCGCAACAATACGTTTGCGAGTTACACCTTGCTCGTTCAGGTAGACCCTTCCCTACTCTTTAAGCAAGTTCTTCGAGAACGATTGCACAGTTGAGATACTGAAGTTCATTCGTTCAGGTGCACGTACCTAACCGTTCTTGTTGCAAGTTTATCAGGAATAACAATACACCTGAGATTTAACTACTCGCTCGTCCAGGTGCACTTTCTCACTCATTTTTAACGCAAGTGTATCTAGAACAACGAAACACAAGTTACTCCATACCTCGCTTGTTTAGGAGGACATTTTCACTGGTATACGCTTAACAAGTCCACGGGAGAGAAATCATTTTCAAGTCCACCAATACCGCCACAACTCAGCAGCCTCCTCAAGTTAGTTCCATTAATAGGATATCCTTCTTCCTTCTTCTCTCAAGTTAACAGAAGCCTTAGGAATTATTTATCAATTTCGTAATTAATCAACATGTCCGTACACACACACCAAGCAGTACTGACACCTCACAAAACCACAACGAAACTTCGCATTGTGTTTGACGCCTCCGCACATTACAAGGCATCATTATCACTAAATGAAGCGCTACATCGGGGTCCAGTCATACTCCCTCAGCTTTTTGGAATCCTACTACGGTTTAGAATGGGCAGAGTAGCAATTATTTCCGACGTAGAAAAGGCATTCTTACAAGTGAGGCTCCACGAAGAGGACAGGGACGCGACAAGACGTCTATGGTTATACAACCATAAATTACCACCAAACCCCGACAATATTCGCGTCCTACGCTTTACACGCGTAACTTTCGGGCTCATAACTTCTCCATTCCTTCTCGCTGCGACAACACACTTCCACCTCGATCAGTACCAGGACAAAAAGCTGGTGGAAGACGTGAAACAAAATATGTACGTCGACAACCTCATCTTGACGGTGGATTCTACGGACGAAGCAGTACAAGTATACCATCAGACTAAAGAAATGTTCAATGAACTGAAGATGAACCTCAGAGAATACGTGTCTAATAGTCCCACTCTGACACAACATATGTCCGAAAACGACGTCTCTGCCGATCTCTCACCAAAGGTACTGGGCATTAAGTGGGACTCTCGGGAGGACACATTAGAAATATCTTGCTGCATTCCGGAACAGCTCCACGTTTCCAAGAGACAGGTTGCAAGTACAATCGCAGCGATATATGACCCTATGGGATGGATGCTACCCCTAGTGCATGAAGCGAAACACTTCCTACGAACACTCTGGAAAGAAAACCACGATTGGGACACACCACTCCCCCAAGAGCGAGTTGAAAGATGGCAAAAGATCTGTGCAAGTATGAATGGATTCAAAAAGGTCCTTCCAAGATTCCTCGCGACAAAACAAGCTCACCCCGTACTAGTAACTTTCGCGGATGCAAGCACGGAGGGTATAGCATCGTGCGCCTATCTCAAACGCGAACAATCAAGTAATCTACTCATGGCAAAAGGGAAACTTCCCCCACTTAAGGGGAAAATTACAATGCCAAAATTAGAACTTGATGCACTGACGCTATCTCTACGTCTCACCACCTCCATTCTCACACAATTGGGCAATGTGACCAACATTACTCAAGTATTTGTATTCTCCGATTCCGAAATAGCTATTAGTTGGATAAAAAAACCGTCCCCTAAAAGACGTAGGTCCAGTGATTTTCAGAAGACTCCTAGAAATAGGGAAGATTCTGGAACACCTCCATACCCTGGGTTATCAAGTTTATATCGGACACATTCCATCCAAAGATAACCCCGCAGACTGTGGGACACGAGGCTTGGATAAAAACAAATTAGAAGATCACTTGTGGTGGACGGGGCCCAAATTTTTACAAGATCCCCCTGAACTTTGGGACATCAATTACTGCTCCAACAACGAAGTAGAATTTCGACCCAGTAATATCTATGCCACACTTCAAAAGAAAGGGAAAACGGATGAATATGACATCTTTGGGAGCCTTCAAGTACACGACCTCATTACCATCAAAAGGATCGTGGCATGGATGCTTCGCTTTCTTCGAAACTCCGCCAAATCATTAGGACGGAAAAAAGGAAAAACTGTGTCACTATCACCGCTACTAAAAGGAGACATGAATTCAAGTAAACCACACCTTGGTGGCAGAGAAATATCAGTTGCCGGACAAATCCTCATTAAACACCACCAGAGAAGCATCACTCCAGCAATCATCAAGTCAATGGGTCATCTCAACATACAACCAGATGCGCACGGTCTGCTTCGATGCTTTGGCAGACTAGGAAACAGCACACTCGCCATGGACACGAAAACTCCACTGATCATCTTACAAAACTCGTGGTTAGCGAAGAAGATAATACAAGAATGCCACCAGAAAGGACATCCCAGTGTGAATCACACCATGGCATTAGTGCGCAACCTCTACTGGATTCCTAAACTACGGGCTCAAGTCACGAAAGTCACCCGACACTGTATTCAGTGCCAGAAATTCAACAACTTACCATATAAATACCCACCCCAGGGAGATCTACCAGCCTGCCGAGTGGTACGATCACGACCTTTCGAACACGTTGGCCTCGACTACTTCGGACCACTACCAATTATGCAAGCAGACGGCACACAAGGAAAGTGCTATGGAAGCATCATAACCTGCATGGTCACACGCCTTGTCCATCTTGACATTGTTTCTGACATGTCCACGTTGGCATTTTTGTGGATGCTTCTTTGGAAGAAGAGGGATACCCCGCTCCATTACCAGCGACAATGCCCCTACTTTCACTCTAGGCCAGTCAATTCTGCAAGAGGCCATAGAAGCAGCGCAGAATGATCCAGCCGTAGAACGAGAAATCAGCAACAGAGAGATACAATGGAGGCACATAACTCCTTATGCCCCATGGCAAGGAGGATTTTACGAACGGCTGATCAAGTCGGTGAAACAATCCTTGTTCAAAACACTGGGCAAAAACACGTTATCATTGGAAGAACTGACGACAGTGATAATCGAAATAGAAGCCCTACTGAACACGAGACCCCTCTTATACGTCGAGTCAGATTATTCACCAGATACAACCATAAGACCAATTGACTTCCTCCAAAACGAAATGGAAATCGATTATCCACTGGATTCCATTAAGGAAACGGACGATGATCCAGCTTATTTACCAACAGCAGAGCAAGTCGTACTTCGGACAAAACAACAAACAATAAGAGCTCTCCAAACCTCTTGCAAGTTCACCGAGAAATTCTGGCAAGTATGGAAAACAGAGTATCTCACATCACTGCGTGAGAAACACCAGTGCGAAGTAGGGAAACAGAGGAGCTCTAGATACGTCCCCAAAAAGGATAACATAGTGCTCATCTCTGATCCGATTCAGCCCCGACATTCCTGGAGAATGGGCAGAATTCAGGAACTCGTAGAGAATCGTGAAGGAATTGTTCGCGAAGCTGTAATCTCACTTCCATCCAAGCGAACAATCAGAAGACCAATAAATCTCCTGATACCACTAGAACTTGAATCATCATATCCGGAAGAAGAAGAACATCACGTAGAATCATCGTCAGCCTCTCCGCAACATACCCCACCAAGGTATAATCTAAGACCACGGAAAATCACTCAAAATGCCAACCCAAGGAGTAGAACTAGTGGAGGAATCGCTTCGATATTCTCGGTTACCTTTGCGCTTCTACTCGTCTTTTCAAGTAATGTAACCGCTCAAAAGACAACCGGTGTAGAACAATTCCACAACCGGCGTCACATACATTGCGTCCAAGGAGGAGTAGAAATAACCTCACAAGAACGAAATCAGTACGAAATATGCGCGGACGATTTTTGCATATCCCTCAAGTCACCTCAAAAGAAGGAAATCATAAAGTTCCCACCACAAGTAACGTTACACGAATATAACGTGCAATGGAAATTCCTCAACAATGACTCCATCGGAATACTAGAGACTACATGCCCAGCAACACCATTCTGCGACCAGGTCGATTGCATTATCTGCTCCGCAACTATCTTCAATCCAGAATGTTGGCCATTAGGCGCCATTCTTGGAACAGCTCTTGTGCTATACTTCATAATGACAGGTTGTTACGTATTCTTATACGTACCTCTTCAAGTTGGGAAACCAGTGAGAATATTCACAACTCTACTGTGGCAGTGCACGAAGTTCCTAATCCGCAGATGCTACAACTGCATACAGCGGAAAAATCGCACAAGAAGATACTCGACCGACTTAATCGAACTTCTCGCAGTTGTTATAACACTTCTAGCAATATCAGCGGTGATTCAAGGATGCCAGCAAATCAACTTGTTCTCTTGTTCTCTCACAAGTCCACCATATGTACCAACTCCGAGGGAACGGAAGTCTGCAAAATTGAAAATTACATGAGTCAAGTGAAGCAATAAGGCTTAAGTGATGGTCAAGTGAAAATTACATGAGTTAAGTGAAGCAATAAAGCTTAAGTGATGGTCAAGTGAAAATTACATGAGTTAAGGGAAGCGATGAAACTCAAGCGATGGTTAAGTGAAAAATATATGAGTTAAGTGAAAATCCATAAATGAGATTGATTTATTGCCAGGACACTACACTTCATTTCAGCTTTAGTAACGCCCGCATACATCTAAGTTGTACAGTAGCCTGTGGGACAGTTACCACAACGTTCGAATTGGGAGGAATACTCAAGTACACCCAGTCGGCACACCTCTTAATACAACAATGGTTACACAGACACCAACATGTGTCACCCGAATTTCAGTGGCCGGATTTATGGCACATTGCAGAAGTCTTCATGCAATGGCATAAGACAGTGTTATTAGCAGCACTTGTTCTACTTATTTTCCTAGGACTGACCTACCTTTATCTACCACTCTGCGGCCTGAAATGTATACAATGGGGCATTACATACACCTTGAAGTTTTTTCGGCTCTTACTTCGCTTACTATGCTTCCCATTTACTTATTTTCGTCCAAAACACACTCGAAAATCACATGAAAAACGACTATAAAAACTAAGTATTCACTCTCAAGTACCTCTACAAAACACCAGTCGCGCAGATCAAAGCTAAATTGTGGCGACACAAATTATATCTTACAGTCCATTTAAGGCATTTTTACCTAATAAATGCTCATTTCAGCATGGACGCAAGTGACATTGACGGCAATACCAATATTCTCCTCAAGCTCCTCAAAGAAAAAAACCCGTCAGAAGATTTCATTGAACGGGATCTCCAAGTCGTCCTTGAAGCAATCCACAAGCAAAAGGACATCGCAACAACACTTAAAGTCCAATGGGACCATCTCAAGAACGACAAGGCATTCCTCCTCTCCGATGTTAGCGAGAAGCTACTTCTCGTCCACAGGACACTTAGAACAGCAAGCATTACGAAAGAACGTATACTGCGCTTAACAACGCGATACGTGATGATGGACCGCTTGTACGAAGCACGCGTGGAACCAGGCTACCTATCCAAGTTTCGACGAGAAGATTGGCTGTACTACGACAAGCCATACGCTGTACAACCTGAAATCGTCCTCGCTCTGGTCGATGTATGCCTAAAAATCCTCGATTCCACCATCACGGAGCTAGAGAAGCGCTTGGGAGAGATGGAGCAAAACTTCTACACCAGACAAGCAGCAGGACCAACAATGCAAGTTTACACCCACGACGAAGTACCTGCTCTTCCACAAGTTCGCGCTCTCCAAAACCAAGTACTCCAACAGGCAGAAGAGCTCAAGTCGCTCAAGCGAACGATATCCAAGATGCAAGAGACCAGAACAGAAACAGCTGGAAACAAGTCCGATGAAGATGAACCCGATCAATTAGAAGGTATCAAAAAAAAGCCGACGCACTCCCAGCATCACTCAAGTAGAACCCGCAGTTGAAGATCAAACATACTTCCAGCGAATGGTTGAAGAAGTTACCCAACCGCAATTACCCCGACTAGTTACCGACAGTGATGACGGAGGACTATCCCTCACTGGGGAGCGCTCTTCAAGCCGTTCGAGCAGTCGCAGCAGGTCTCCCCAACCACCCCAACCGACACCACATCAGGAAGCCCAGCAAGTCCATCGCGTCTGGGAGCCCATGGACGAGATAATCTACTTGCAAGACCAAGTGACGCAATGGCAGCAAGTCCTCCGTACGTTCCCGTATCGGAATCTCGGCGAAACATCAGCTGGAGTAGACCCAGCAGTGACGTGCGTGTTTTGTGACGCAGAGGCGCGTCACTTCTCTGACTCATGCCCGGAAGTGCAACGCGGAGATGACAGATTCGCGATAATTTCCATCAAAGGACTCTGCAAATGGTGCCTCGACAGACAACACCGAGGCCGGTGCAAGTATCGCAAAAAGGAGTGCTGGTACTGCGACAAGTTACGTGGCACAATAGCCGAAGTCTTGATTCCCGACGAGGACGGCCATCACCGTGCCGTCTGCAATATACCCGACTCGCGCCATCTGGTATACGAACGCCTTGACCAATTGCGCGACGAAATACAAGATCTGCAAGACCGCAGACAGCAGCACGTTGCGGGTGGGAATGTCGACAATGTCGACTTAATTTCATAATTTTCCTCTCGTTTACCATACAGTAATCTATCTATTTTCATGTTCGTCAGATGCCCGAGACTGAAGCAACAAACAACGCGCTGGCCGCACTTTCCCAACAACATCTGGTTTATCTGACGGTTCCATCTCCGCGAGAAGCTGCGGCATTTCAAGTGAACCGAGCCGTATAAAGAGCACTCGGTTCTGAATGGCATTCACCAAGCATACAAGGGACGGATGGTCGGTCCCTTCTCTTCAATTCTCTTCTCTTCAATTCAGTAGCGCTAGAATCATTTTTTGTGGCTAGTTAGACGATGATAGAATCACCTTTCCTGTGTTTCGCTAGGTCAAGTTTCAGGTTTTTCTTCAAGTCATCTAATGTTTCGCTTAATCACTGACACTTATCTCCTGGCAATAAATCAATCTCATTTATGGATTTTCACTTAACTCATATATTTTTCACTTAACCATCGCTTGAGTTTCATCGCTTCCCTTAACTCATGTAATTTTCACTTGACCATCACTTAAGCTTTATTGCTTCACTTAACTCATGTAATTTTCACTTGACCATCACTTAAGCCTTATTGCTTCACTTGACTCATGTAATTTTCACTTAACCATCGCTTGAATTCTCATTTAACTAATTTTGATTTGTTATGTTGTATTTGTTCCTTTATATGTCAGATATCGTTTTTATATTTCTATATAAAGGTTTAATTACCCAAGTTTGAGGTAATCGCCTACTTACCGCGTGGCCGTGATTTCATCACGTTGGCGAGCAAAACTATCAAGTGTACAAATTCACTTTACAATCGAACCTCTTCCGTCTTGCGGAGTTAGCCAGATCTGAACCACATTTCCATGTGGTAACCCTAATTACAGCTTGATCACCAGGTACAGTTCTTGCGAAAATAAATCACACTTCGAATTTTTGTTTTCAATCTCTTTTTAGGCAAATCTTCAAATTTCTAATTTTGGCAAAAAAGTGCAAAGTTGAAGTCTCTATTTTCTCATCTGTATATATAACTAGATGGTGTACCCGGCTTCGCTCGGGCGTTCAATTTCTCCCGGCCTTTTAAAGCTGATCCCAACACTTGTTAAACCAAAAAATCTTTTCAAAATATTCATCATTTCGTTATCAGCTTAAGTGACCCTTCTTCATCCCGTCTCCTCCCTCAAAAAATGACTTAAATTGCTTGCCTGGTGGATAAATTCTTCTAAAATGCTTGCCTCATCCACTTTCAGCGTTTCGAAAAACCCCAGAAGGCACGTTTTCACCGACCCGTATGCAAGAATGCCGAAAAATCAATAAAACAAATAAATCGATATTTCGGTAAAAACGGTTGTCATATCCGTGTCCGGTGCACTGAGTACCCCAGTAGACATGTTTTCACCGACCCGTGTGCAAGAATGCCGAAAAATTGATAAAACAGATAAATCGATATTTCGGTCAAAACGGTTGTCATATCCGTGTCCAGTGCACTGAGATACCCCAGTAGATATGTCTTTACCACCCCGTGGGCCAGAATAGCCCAAAATCAATAAAATCAACAAATCGATAATTTGGAGCAAAACGGTTGTGATATTCGTGTTCAGCGTATTGAGGAACCCTAGTAGGCATGTTCTCGCCAGTCCCTGGGCAAAAATAGCAAAAAATCAATAAAATCGATATAATCGATAGACCAATCGATAATCCCAGGCGCAAGGTAGCCTATAACCTCCGCCGGCCCCTGGAGAGTCTACATGCAAAAATTTGGTCCGAATCGGTTGATGCTGCGCGATTTCTATTGGGAACATACAAACGTACATACACACAAACACACAAACTTTCACTTCTGTATATATAAAGTAGAATGTCTGTGAGTGTGTGTGTGTGTGTGTGTATGTATGTATGTATGTATGTATGTTCCTTATAGAAATCGCGGAGGGTTAACCGATCGGGACCAAACTTTGCACACATACCCGTCAAAGGCCGGCGGAGGTTTTAGGCTACTTTTCTCCAGGAAATATCCATTGATTTATCGATTATATCGATCTTATTGATTTTTCGCTATTTTTGTTCAGGTGTTGGTAGGAACACGTACACTGGGGTATCTCAACACGCTGAACACGATTATGGCAACCGCTTTGCACGAAAATATCGATTTATCGATTTTATTGATTTTTCGCTATTTTTCCCCGGGAGTCGATGAAGATATGCTACTGTGGCTTCTTAATGCGCTGAACATGAATATGGCAACCGCTTCGCACGAAAATATCGATTTATTGATTTTATTGATTTTTCGCCTTTTTGCTCAGCGGTTGGTAGGAACACGTACACTGGGGTATCTCAACACGCTGAACACGATTATGGCAACCGCTTTGCACGAAAATATCGATTTATCGATTTCATTGATTTTTCGCCTTTCTTGCCCATGAGGCGGTAGACAGATGTCTACTGGAGTTCGTCAATACGCTGAACACGAATACAACAAACATTCCGCTCGAATTACCGATTTATCGATTTCAGTCGATTTCATTGACCTTTTCCATTTTCGTTCGGAGACAGGCAAGGACATGTGTACTGTAGTTTTCCAGTACGCTGAACACAAATTGATTTAACCGTTTTGCACAAAATATCGATCTATCGGTTTTACTGATTTTTCGCTGTTTTCGCCCATGGATCGGTTGAGACGTGTCTACTGGGATTTTCCAATACGCTGAACACAAATACGGCAATTGTTTTGCACGAATATATCGGTTTACTAATGTCTTCTGGTCTTTTCCTGCTTCTGAAAATTGGCAAAATGTGCTTACTGGATCAATCGAACACGTTAAACATCTAAGCACGAATATGGCAACTGTTTTGCACGAATTTGTCATCGAAATAACTTTACTGACACTGACGTTTCGCTTACGGGATTAATTGAAGAGAAGGGTTACAGGGCTTTCACTCCGGAGTAAACATCGCGTTGGAGACACGCGCGCGCTGATCCATTTCACAGATCAAATTCTCAGTTGAAAGGCTACGTCCAAACCGCTAAAAACCATTCGCACGTAGCTTTTCGATTGAGATTTTGATCTATTAGAAAGGATCAGCTCGCGCGCGTATTGCAACGCGATGTTTACTCCGAGGTGAATGCCCTGTACCTGTGCATCGCTCATGTGCTCACCACCAAAATTATGGGTATTTGCAGTGATTTTATCAGCAATGGCAATTGTTCTCATCAATGTGAGGAAGCCGGGGTTGTAAAACACCCGAGCGAAGCCGGGTATGCCGTCTAGTTTATATATACAGAAGTAAAATGTATGTGTATGTATGTATGTATGTTCCTTATAGAAATCGCGGAGGGTGGACGGATCGGGACCAAACCTTGCATGCTTATTCCTCATGGGCCGGCGGAGGTTTTAGGCTACTTCATGCCAGGCATTATCGATTGATTTATCGATTTTATTGATTTTTCGCTACTTCTGCTCAGGAGGCGGCGAGGACACGTCTAATGTGGTTTCTCAATGCTCTGCACACGAATATGATGACCGTTTTGCACGAAATATCGATTTATCTATTTTCTGACATTTCGGTATTTTTGCTCGAGAGCCGGTAGGGACAGTTCTACTGGGGTTTGTCAATACGCTAAACGAATGTGATAACCATTTTGCGCAGAATATCGAATTATTGGTATGATTTTTCGCCATTTTCGTCCACGGGTCGGTGAATACATGTCTACTGGGATTTTCCATTGCGCTGTACACGAATATGACAACTATTCTCCACGGATATATCGACTCAGTAACTTCTTTTGCTCTCTCCCCGGTTTTGGAATGGGACGGGGTAAGAATGTGTTCACTGGACCAATCGAAAACGCTAAACCCTAAGTACGAATATGGCAACTGCTTTCCATGAATTTGACACTAAAATAACATTACTGACTTTTTGCTTACGGGTCGGTGGAAGAGGGTTACATGAGCCTGCTAATATGTTTACCACCAAAATTATAGGCATCCGATGAATGAAATGAATTTGTCGGCAGTAGCAATTGTCCTCATTGGTGTGAAATTGCCGGGGTAGTAAAACACCCGAGCAAAGCCGGGTATGCCGTCTAGTTTGATATACAGCTTATTCCTCGATGCTTTGCTAATTTTGGCCCAAGACTTTGATCACGTCTGCAATCTATCGTCTGATGATCACGTCTGCAATCTATCGTCTGACTCTTTATTTGGTTTATTTTTGCTTCTTCTGATGAGAGAACTCTGGAACTTTTTCCCATGACGTAAAGGACGGATCAACAGAAATTGAATTTTTTGTAAGGCACAGCACTGATGCACACGCAGAATTTGAATGTGAATGGACTCCGAAGGGCGGGGAAGTCACCGTCCCATTTTGCATCATAGTGGCCCACACCTAATTTTTTTTTACCGGCAATGTGTCCTAACATTAACAACCTGTGCGAAATTGTTCTGAATAAATTGGAAAGTTCGACTATCAATAAACCTCGGCATATTTGCACAATAATTTAGTTGATTTTTTGAGCTTCAAGCGAGGTTAGCAACTAGTTTATTCTGGCTTACGTTTCGGCAAATCGCCGTCTTCAGAGCCTGACATGGACGACTCGATAAGCTAACTATCTAACTATATCAAATAAACTATATCAAAACTAAGGATAAAGGATAAAGTGGTCGGCGTTAATCAATCCCGTCACGAGGGATGCGCCACGCATTCGACTTCATCTGAGCATCGTAGAGGCGTTGAATGCGTATGTGCCCTGTACAATGACTTGCGGGGGGCACCCGATGTACCAAGTCAGTGCTTCATCCTCCCAGACTCCTCTGGTACCAATTTACCGACCCCGGAGGGATGGAAGGCTTGGTTGGCCTCGGGCGGGATCGAACCATCGATCGTGTGCGTGCGCAGCGAGCCTCTTACCACTGCGCCACACGCGCCCACTATATCAAAAATATATCAAAACTACAAAATAAAATAAAAATAGACTATATAACTATGTCAAATCTCTACAGAACCACACAAACGAAACACTAAGCCTGTTTTTCAATCATGAAGCAAGCTGCTGTACAAACGCTTACCACTTTGATGTCACTAGTGTGACGTTGGAACGACCGCTAATTGACTTGAGTGCTCTCGATAAATATGATTCGGTTGTAGAAATACCACCGAATAACCTCAAACGCCAACTAATCAGAAATCGACAGTACGACCGCATTTGTCCCACAACTAAATACGTTGTTTGCCCTGAAGGGAGGAACGGTGATTGCACGAGTTTGGGAATAATCTATTTGATCTCTTGCAAGAGTTGTGGTGAGGAGTATGTTGGCGAAACGGCACACCCATTATGTGTGCGCATGAAGGAGCACCTAAATGGTAAGAAAAAATCTCGTACGACTACGCCACTAGGCGCTCACAGAAGGGTACGACATGGCGGAGCTAATCTTGAAGTTACTGTAAAAATATTAGTGCGATCCGTAAGAGTACGCCCAAGTCATCTGCTCTTGCGGACAATTAGCGGTCGCTCCAGTAACAACGTCACTGTAGTGACATCAAAGTGGTGAGTGTTCGGTACAGCAGCTGACTTCATGATTGAAAAACAGGCTTAGCGTTTCGTTTGTGTGGTTCTGCAGAGAATTGACCGGATACTTAGCTTGTCGGGTCGCCCATTTCAGGCTCTGAAGACGGCGATTTGCCGAAACGTAAGCCAGAATAAACTAGTTGCTAACCTCGCTTGAAGCTCAAAAAATCAAACAAATTATTGTTCTGAATAAGTCCGTAAGCTGCACTCAGAAATGTCCCACGGAGATGAATCTAAGCGCTGTCACGGATTTCCACTACACGAGGTATCCCGGGTGAATTGCCGCTGTGCGACGTGGCGCGACCCAGGTGGCCGATAGAGGTTCAACTAGGACGGACTGAAAGCTGCCAATCTCCTTTGCAATATATTCTGATTGCAATGCGTTCCACGCAGTATGTTTCAACGAGCAGAACTTCACTTTAACATACCATAGAACCACAAATTACTTCAATTATTTTGACTTCCATTACAAATAAACGATTCTTCACGTCGTATGGCTTCACTGATCAGCCAGACTTAGGAAATAACCTCATTCCTTCGATATCGATTACTCATCTAAATTGAGAGAGCAGAACAGATTACAAGGAATATAGATGAGACAAGTAAGAGGTGACGATTTACGATCGGCGATTCATACCAGTTGACTCGTTTGATTATCATCGTCTTCCATGACCAACCAAAAAGTGTTCATAACTCCTTTGCCCTGAATTGGAAAAATGAAACGTTCACAGATAAAAGTTGCTTAAGGTGCTGACCTTTATTATAACCTCTCCACGAGGTTCGGTCTTATACTCTGGGAAGGTTTCTTTCAATAGGTTTGCTGCAGCTTCCGACATGTGCACGCAACCAGCTAAAAATTACTACGTATATCCATCCACGTACTTACGAGTTCTGGGAAAATGGGGAGGAGTTGTAAAGCAACGGAATGCTATATATAGAAATGATCGTCGTCTCACGCTTTCCGTTGCTCTCCATTCTACTTGCTGTATTGACCGTATCACCGAAAAGACAGTACTTCGGCATTGCGAGTCCGACCACACCAGCAACGCATGGTCCTAAAATGATATTTTATGTGGAGTGAATAGTATCCCAGACGCTTCATTAACGGCTTCCTCAGAACTTCAGAAACAACGTGGAAACAAACAATATGGCAACTTGTCTGAAGGCTTCAGACAACTTATCACATTGCTTGTATACAAGCTTGTCTCAAGGCTGTTTCCAAGTTATCCTAAGGTTGTATCCAAGCTTGTCACAAGGCTGTACCCAAGTTACCCTAAGGTTGTATCCGAACTTGTCTCAAGGTTGTTTGCCCACCTGATTCTAAAGGTCTAAAGGTACTTATACACAGCCTCCAGAATTTTTCAACTCGTTTTAGACTAGCCATTGCATTTGACCTTGAGATGGTCATTGTGTGTTCCATATCGGCTTTAATGTTACGCTGCAACTCATTTCATCCGAATAAAATCTCCGCAGTTCATCACGAAAGTTTCGGCCACTCCGGCTACGAAACGCAATTTCTCGGGGTATAGTGATACAGTCCTCATTCTATTTGTTCAGAACACATTTGATTCCAATGATCCTGAGCTTGCAGGTCTCGTTCAACATTTTTGAGTCGAATAATCATGATCTTGTTCCGAGTTTCCTCTTTGGAAAAGATTGATAATTCGGCACTATTTCACTTGTTCTGCCCCAAAATCTCAAAATCGAAAATTCCTCTGAAATTTCGTATAGAAGGGGGGGGGGAGGGGTTGGCGTATTGATCACGAATATCACACTCATTTTGTGCCGTAACCACACTTGGGTAGGGTCATGGTAGGGTTAGGGTAAGTGCGGCATCTCAGTGAATCATCTGAATTTTTGTCTAGGGGGGGGGGGTATTTGATATGCTGATCAGGTATGCCATCCTAGTTCAGTGCCGCAACACCTTTTGGGTAAAGCTACGGTAGGGTTACGACAAGTACTGTCCATAGAAAAACCTCAAATTGTAATCAACTTGCAAAATCAACCTGATATTCGTAATCAACGCGTCAAATGGCTCCTGTAAACAAAAACTCAGGTGATTCCTCCCACCTCACTTACCCTAACCCTACCGCAACCCTACCCGAATGAGTTCAAAATGACTATGATATTCGTGATCATATCAGATAACCCTCCTGGACGAAGTTCCAAAGATTTTTGATCTTGAGACTTTGGGACAGAACAAGTGAAATAGCGCCGATAATTCCGGGTAACGAAGACCCGTTAAAATCAGCACTCACGGAAAGTTCCACCTATGAAGGGAGTCGCTTTCCGTGGAGCCAGCCGCTGGACAATCACAAGAGAAAGTTGAACACAGTGATTAGCCGATGCCTTTAAATCAGAACATTTCCGTGCGGTAGGCGCCTCAGTGTACAGTCCATGTCGAAAAGAAAGACGATTGCTCGTGCAGATTCAGCAGAATCGCGCCGGGACCTACTCGAACCTCCCATTTGGAGCATGCTCTTCCCCGCTTCTCTCGTCCAGGTTGCGCAATGATTCTGCAGTCGCGGTGTTCGTGTTCGTGTTTGACGTATCGAAAAACCTCATTGGACAAGTACTTTGATCTCGAAGCCTCCGGACAAGTACTTTGATCTCGAAGCCTCCGGCAAACGGCCAGAAGATCGACCAAAGTAACGCTGGCTTGACACACTCCACGCCAATCTTAGGCTAGCTGGAATCCACCCGGACCAAGCGTGCGATAGGGCTAAATGGCGTCAACAGACCTCTAAAGCGGACCCCGCTACTAAACGGGACAAACTATTAAGAAGAAAACCTTCGTGCTGAGATTCAGCAGACGTATCAGTCGTTATCGATTGTGTCTTCTGAAGGCATTGCTACGGTATTCTTGTCAAACAACATCAAAAAGTCATCTTTTAAACGTCACAAACGCTTGCTTGCGGTGGTTATAGCGAGCAAATGTGACAGCGCTGACCTAGATGCCTTTGCATCCTTTGCAAAACATTGAGGGTACTCCCACATTATTTTCCACAGTCACCGGATCTCGCAAGTGTGCGATCACCGCAAGTGTGCGTCTGCCCCCGCTAATGTCGCAGCTTTTTTCTTTGAACCAAATGACACCATCATTCATTGCATGCGACGTGAGGTGCTCTTGGGTCTGCACGAATTACCACCCGATATGTGGGCAAGGGAGGGATTTGAACGCGAGCCTTTGATGAGACTTGTGCTCCAGAGCAGCGCTTTAGATCACTCGGCTACTCTTTATGTACCCAAGGTTAGAAAAGAGAACTTTTGCGCGTTCTAGGCTTTAGTCAAACCTCCTTCTTGATTTTCAGTAACTAATAATTATTGGTCATCAAAATTCGTCATTTTTCCGATCCGATTTTATATTAACCATTTCGCTCTACCGATTTTTCGGCAAGCATTCATATATGTTTGACGTTCATATGGTTGTGTTATAGTGGTTCCTACATCAGATTTTGATTTCTCACACCTGACTTGACAGTTTTCCGGAATTGAAGCGCTCTCACCATTATTGGTCATCAAAATTCGTCATTTTTCCGATCCGATTTCATATTAACCATTTCGCTCTGCCGATTTTTCGGCAAGCATTCATATATGTTTGACGTTCATATAAATGTGTTATAGTGGTTCCTACATCAGATTTTGATTTTCACATCTGACTTGACAGTTTTCCGAAACTGAAGCGCTTTCACCATTATTGGTCATCAAAATTCGTCATTTTTCCGATCCGATTTCATATTAACCATTTCGCTCTACCGATTTTTCGGGAAACATTCACATAGGTTTGACGTTCATATGGATGTGTTGTAGTGGTTCCTACATCACATTTTGATTTTTCACATCTGACTTGACAGTTCTCCGGAATTGAAGCGCTCTCACCAGAGTGAATTCCTATTCGGATGTTGACTTTCTCCTGCGGGAGGTGAGGTATGCGAAAATTCTTGAGATCCTTGAGCAGTGCAATTGACATACTGCATATTTCCTTGATGTGTTCCGTGCCGTTTCGATGAGGAAGACCAGACACACATAAATACGCGTCACCGATTGTTTCCACCTGCAAAATTATTTTGGAGAAGAAACCAAGCAATAGTTGCATTCTGCCCTACAATATCTGATATTGGTTTTTGCATATATAGAATCAGGAGAAGATAACCCCACCGATACCCTGGTGAACGCGAAAAACTTCGGATTCGCCTACCAGGCCAGTACTTTAGAAAACGTCTGATCCTATGCCGCCTACTGGGTGAGGGAGCTCTTTATACAAAGTTTTGTTCTACTCAGACATTTGGGCGCTTTGAGCGCCGGTGAACCCGCCCACTTTTTTCCGATGCAGGCTTCCGGCAAGTAGTCACGGGTGGAGCAGAAATACTTGCTGAAGCTGCGGATGCAGCAGGAAAACCTACTGTGTGCACGCATGAGGCAGGTTGTATGCAGGTTATCCTGCACCCTGTTTTCTTTTTCCTCCATTGCCACGTGACAACCGAAGTGTATATAAGGCGGCAGATGGCTGTGAAAGCTTAGTCTAGTCTCCGGTGCGGAGGAGGCTAGACGAGCGCTACGGGACTTGTCTGGCCAACTGAGGCCCGGTT
Source organism: Ancylostoma caninum (assembly GCA_037903475.1). Lineage (NCBI taxonomy): Eukaryota > Metazoa > Nematoda > Chromadorea > Rhabditida > Ancylostomatidae > Ancylostoma > Ancylostoma caninum. The sequence goes on along the minus strand of JBAJFG010000061.1, from coordinate 536,394 downwards.
GAAACTGTAGCCCGGTGTACCATCTGGCCAAACAAGATGCGTGGGATGCGGTCGCGTTCCGATGCGGCGCGGACGGCAAAATCCGCCTCGCCGCAGATGTTCAGCACTGGCGCATGGATTACATACGTGCCCACCAAACTCATTTTTTACTATTTTCGTAGTCACTGATTGCAATAGAACGTGATCTGCCTTAATTCTGCCATCCTCGTAGCAGGATCACGGCAGGTGAAACGCAGGATAAGGCGCAATGAACGGCGGAATAGGGGCATCAACTCCGCCCACTTTCGCGCTTATCCCGCAAGTGTCATGCCGCGAGAAACGGTGTGGGCCGGCGCCCCAAACGCCCGAATGCCTGAATATATGATACATCAAACATGTTGAAAGGTGGCCATGAGTGTTAGAGTCTTCGAACGGATGTCAAACTTATTATGAGGGTCTCAAGACATTTAGAAGCTACCTTTACATGGGTCTGTGCATACCAGTGAGACCAGCGCCTCCTACTGGTTCCAGCTGGCAAGGGGAGTGCACGAGGCTAACTCTGAAGTTCAAAACGAGAAATTTATGTTTGGACTCATAATTTTAATCCAAGGGCTCCTGAGCAGCTCAGTAAAGCACGTCAAAGATCTCCTATGTGCATCATTGCTTTGTATGTTAGGCTTTTGCCAATGAATAGAACACATCAAAGATAGGCATAGAAGGTACTACGCTTCAAAAGCAGCATTCACGGAAATTTTTGCTTCGATGATTTCGCGGTTTATCGGGGTTTTTAGGGACGATGAACTCATTAACAACGATGAAGTAGCGTGAAACACGCGAAAAACACAGGAAATGATGGCGGTATTTCTTTTGTGTGTCCATAGAGCGGATGAGTGTTCGTGTTGGATCCCGCCAGGGAACCCTGCAAATGGTACGAATTTCGTAAACAAGCCCCCCTGAACCACATGCGCACACCCTGCCAACGGCATTAGCCAGCGGCAGATGTGTCCACGGCAGTATCTTCGCAGGTAGGCGGCCATTGAAGGTGTTCAACTTACTGTTGCTATTGTCCAGCTGCCGGCTACATGGTAAGCGACTCGTCTCAGAAGTGAAAATTTTCGTGAGTGCTGCCTTTAAATGGTAAGATTGTTTTGTTTCGTAGGTAATGCTGTGATATCCACATCTGATGGGTCCTAACCTTTAAAACTACTCCAGGCAAAGCTGAAACATGAAATGCAGAATTGTAGAACAAAAGGCAAAGAGGTGGTTCAAACCCTTGAGCTCTCATTCTAATAAGATTAGCCATAATCTCTAATTGATTTAATCTAAGATATGTATTCTGTATGTGTTTACGATGTATATGATATTTCACACGCATTGGTGAGCTATGTATGTATTGTCTACTGCGTGAGCATTTGCTTGCGTCTTCGAATGAATAAATAATCAGATACATTACCTGCTCGGCTACTCGCCCAGTTCGCATTTACCATCATGATGTATGAACAGGATCAAGCGTCCGATGGGAATTTCCTATGGGTGGGGGTCGTTTAGGAGGGGGCTGGGAAGGGGAGGGGGTCGTATTGCATAAAATTATGACAAACGGTACACCCTTGCCAGCAAGAACGATCACGTCATTATGTGCTAAAACATGACTTGTTGACAGCGTATGAGAGAGATGGGTTTCTGCGCACCCACAGGTTCGATTCCCGGACGCTTCCAACACATTTTTGCACGGGTCAGAATCACTTCAGAATCAAGTGTGGAGTAGAGAGGATGGAAAGATTTAAAAATGAAGTGATTTAAAAATGAAATGAGGTAATCGATCGATAGCACATGCGAGAATTCGCCTGCAGGGCGTGCTGAAGTTCTCTAACTCAAAATCAACAAATGCTTTCCAACATGTTCATGGAGGACGATCAGCTCTATCTTTTCTCAGAGTTTCATTTTTCTAGAACTTTATGCATTTTTAGGAGCTTAATGGGAATTTTTCAAATTTTCGGGTCTCCGAGGGGAAATTTCCCAACTAACTCACTCAAGCAGGAGCAAACATTGGGGTGCGATAATGGGGCTGAAGAATAAAAGCTTGGAGCTCTATTAGGCAAAGGTAGTGGAATTTCGGTAAAAGGCAAACTTTCTTCATGGGAGTTGAAGAAGTTAAAACCTCGCAATTTGAACAGATGGTGAAAACGGAGTAAACCTGTTTGGGAAATCACTGAGAAGCAATTCGCAGATATTACGAAAACTTTTCTTTTATGAGTTTCAGATGAGGAACTCTCCCATTCGAGTGCAGAATATGGCTCCACGAAAATCGCTTGTTTCCCTTTGCTTGTTTTTTCTAGATAAGAAATCGATGGAAAAATCGTCAAATCTCCCATCTATTTCCCATCGAGCTTCCAGAAGGATATGAAGTTTTAGAGAATTGAAATTCTCAGAAAAGATAGAGCTGCATGGATCCTTGGATTCTCCATGGATATTTTGAAAAGCATCTGCTGGTTTTGAGTCAGAGGAGTTCAGCACTCACCCTACTTTTCCACATTATGACGGGCCCTGTAGGCGAATTCTCGCATTCTCGCATCGTCATTTCGCTTCCCTCACTTCATTTCCAAATCTTTCCATGCTCTCTACTCCACACTAAATTCTGAAACGGTCCCAACCCGTGCAAAAATTCCTTGGAAGCGCCGGGAATCGAACCCGCGAGCGCGCAAATACTGCAAATGCTGAAACCGATTCCGTCGCATGCGCTGCCAACCAGTCCTGTTTTGACACGTAATGACATGATCGCTCCTTCTGGCTGTTTGGTTTGATCGGATAAGAAACGATGCATATCGACTTCTAGGTTGTTTTAGTTCCAATTTTGGGCCTTTTAATGTGTTTCTTTCGTGTATTCTTCCTTGAAACTGCTAACTGTACAAAGAAAACATGCGGAAGCAGAGGGGAGGGGGGGGGGGTGGGTTGGGGTCGTATTGAAGGTCTGTTTTTCCTACCGTCATGCTTGACCCTGTGTATGAACTCGTACAGTAGCGCAATAGAAAATCTTTGGCGCACTCTCTCATATGAATTTTGAATGTAATGTGCAGTTTGCTTCACGATGAGAAACGATGAGGATAACATGGACTAACGTACCTTGTAAACATCGTGTTCATCAATTTTACTATCAAACACGGTGTAGAATTCGTTGAGAAAACTGACTACCTGAAAAAAATGTAAACACTTGCTGCAAATTTTGATACATTTGAAATGACCGTCGATGGAGCTTGCGTTGCAGAGATGGCTAATCGTAGTCATGCCCAGTGTTTTTTTTTTGCCGCATTTGGTAATTAACGCCATTACGACATTGGAAGATGGAGATTTCAGCACGTGCTTTCGCGCTACGCTACATATTCAGCTCCGCAAATTTGTCAGCTACATAGAACTGCACTCACCAATTATAACATTAGGTGAATCAGTTGCTTTTCATTATAACAGTTTCTAACTTCCGAGATTAGAAACCCTAATCAGAAAGAGAACAGACCTGCATAGGAGTACATTTTGATGAGATGACTGTAAATGAGACAACATCTGAGAAAAAGATTGTAACGCTGTCGAAGGACTCGGGAATAACGGTTTGACCAGCACGCAGCTTATCTGCCACTGATCTAAATTGAAAATTCATCGTCATAGTAATTTGACAAAGTAAGAAGTTTTACTTTGGAAGTAGTCGTGAAAGAAGGATGTCGCTTTTCCTCCTCTCCTCAACGAGCTCCTTTGTTCTTGCTTCAACCTCGTCTTCAAGAGTGCTGGCATAGTTCTCCATGATTTTGAACACATGATCCATCAAATTGGGTTCCCTAATATGTTAACCTTCACTTAATAAAAAAATAGAACAGTTATAGAGTGTTCCTCGAAGCTCATATATCATTTTTAATCTCTATTATCACCTCCAAAGAAGAAGCAGTTATTGGCAATTAGGAACCACTACTGCACACTCACACCCACCCACCTTTTGCCGCTAATAGATTTTAGAGCGTCACGCACAGCTGCGATCGTGGGCCGCTGTGATGGTTCCTCTTCCCAACAGTCGCGAACCAAATGTATCTAAATTTGCATTATTTCGAGGTGCTTGTGAATGTCACCAAACACAGCTCACCAAGGCTGGATTAACTTCAAGTGATGGATCTGGATTTATCCCTGGGCGTACCATTCGAGTCCCTCCTTTTTTGACCATGTAAATAATTTCTGAAGGTGTAGCTGTTATAGCGAGGAGAAACGGGAAATAAGTTTATTCCATCAATTTTCTCGATGTCTTCAAAAGCAATATGGCCATCGATAATTGTCTCACAACATCAAACTAGTGTATTTCTACTATTTCAAAACGATGCTATAGAGCAGCACATCTTGTCTTGTCCGTCTTCTGGTTAAGATATCAGAACAAATATTGCTCTGCCCAACTTGCCCGTCTCTGTAGTCGTAAAAATAGCTGGAGAATAATCGCGGTGTATTGGGTTGTTGTGCCAGAAGCAAGCAAGTGTGGTGAGGTGCTCACCGAATTGACATAATCCTCTTCATTTAAGGTGTGTTCGTCAAAAGTGAACAAACTTCCGTTTTTGTTCGCGCTCTGCGTGGGTACCAACACCAGGTACATCCAAACGCAGCACTCGTGTTCTGTGCTACACTCGGATATCATCTAAGCTGGAGAGATAATCCGAGCTCTACAAAAATATGCCTAGCAGAAAAAGGAAGTTTGGAGTGAGGTGTAGAAATAAAGAATAGAATCACATTATGTCGACGACAAAAACTCAAAGGCAACACTCACGCTGAAAAAAAATTTTCCACATTTGTGCTCATTTTAAAGATGTCATCAATTGGAATGTAACTGCAGAAGGGATCACTCTGAACCGTGCAGTTACTCAAGTAGTAAAACTCGTACGCATGTACAAATTCGCCCTCCCCGCCCCATTCTCTTTGGTCGTGTGCGGCTGTGTTTTTCAGCTGATAAAGGATCGATCAGTATTTTCGGATAGCGGTGATTTTTCCGCAGCTCGGACTCATCTCAGGCGATAGATCTCGTACAAATGGACATGTATTGGCAACACAGTATTTCTCGCAAACGTTGCCCTTTTTGATAGTCTTTCCACTATTATGGGCACCAGAGCAGCCTTCAGAGTAGAATAGAATTTCATGAAAAAATTGAGGGCGTTTTTTATCGTGAGTGTTGTCTTTAAGAACATTCATTGCTTCTCATCCTCCGGTTCAGGAACTATTTCGAGCGGAGTCCGACTGCCTATGGCCACATATCAATGTTGTATGATGAATATACTGGGCTCGAAAAACTCCACCCTGGTTCATACCCAAAATCTTTCGGGAAGTGGTAAGGTCGTTCGCGTTTTGCGGCACTGACTGTTTTGTGGCTTGAGGCAGCAACGAAATCCTCTAAAAAATTGCTCTATACTACTGAGATGCTCAGACTAAGGCGAGTAGCCGGTGTCTTGGTGATGGACAAGATCTAGATGAAATCGTTCGTTTTAATCACAGCCTCGCGCCGATTATCGTTAGGATAAAGGATGCTCCGCTACAACGACTGTGGCAGTGCTTTTCTACTAAAAATGGACTCAGTCCATAGGTCACAGAAAGCGAGTCTAGTGAAACACTCAAGAGTGGCTAGCGTGATTTGGTGAGGTTCGGTGTAGATGAAATGCAACAAATAATGGAGGCAAACGGCTGATCAGAATAAGTGCAAAAGGAAACGAGCTGTAGCGATCATGGCTACAAGGGACAAGCAATGAATAGAAGTACGTTCCAGCTTCTCTTTGCGGAATTGGAGCTTATTATGTCGAATCCTGTGCTTATTTTGCATATGTGCATATCTTTGGAGGTTGTTCTGATAGTAAGCTGGATTTGCATTTTGAAGTAACAGTTGTTCGAATAACTCTTTAAAAAGCTAAAGAAGCACCGTCAGGATCCTCCTTGCGATTCTCCAGGTCCCACGCACTCGTTCTTCCTATCAGTTCCGAGCATATAATAGCGAAACTGTATACGTCTCCTTCCTTTGTTCCATCGGGACAACTGGCACGCAGCAGTTCAGGTGCCAAATAGAGTTTTGCTGAATGAGAAAAATTAATTGTCATTTTTTCAGCAGAGCTCAGCGTGAATTACGGGTAAGCTGTGAAAACCTACACTTTTTATGAGATTGCTTCAAACCCGAATCAATCCAACACGCATATGTATAAAACTACGGCTTTAGCTTAAGTTTTCTTCAAACATCATATGAGGAAATTAAACATCGCTAGACCAACCTCTGCCGCCCCATTTGCACTAACCCAATATTAGTACTAGTGCAAATAATGGTAGGTTGACCAGGCATGGGTGCACTTTTGTGGGTAGGAGAGTCATAGAAATCAGAGTACATACTGATCCGGATTGTATCTGTTATGCTTTAGTATCCATGACCTTTTCAATGTCTCCTTTAGAGAATTCACTGTGCTATGAGGCAAAACATGTAAGGGTTCACCCGACTTTTGATTCGCCGTAGTTCTTGGACCTTGCCAAAGAATTCTACGTCGTTACAGCCAAACACCAGTCCGATAGTGTTAGGCTTTCGTTGCGCAGCCGCTCTTTCAAAGACTTTCAAATCTATCTTAACGTGGAAGTGGGAGAGGTACATGGCTTGATTGGCAACCTCAGTTTCGGATCAGTAACACAGGTCTAATTCCAATTAGAGGTAGTCCATTGTTGGGTGGATATGATCAAATAGCAGAAGAAATGTTTGCGAATGAGTGATTTGGAAATTGGTGCAATTCTGCTGCTGTTTCCACTTGCTTGAAAAGTGGCAAAAGAAAGTTCCACATCTTTGGTACTTTTTCTTCTGAACTTATGAACAGTTGAAAAAAGGAAAAAGATTGAATAATTAACATCTCGGTGAGCGCCTCATTTAGATATTGTTGAATGCGTGGACAGCGGTGTTATAACACTTCTATTAAGATGAAAAAAATCCGCACATTCGAAGCTGGCTAACCTGATATAAAGATATCAGGTTATTAGGAAAAGCATGAGAGATTCTTGCTTTTAATCGGTCTTCAAGCCTCTTCTTCTTTATTACAAAATGAACTTTTACTGACACCTGTAGCGACCTACGTAGTGTTTGGTTGAGAGGCTGACGAGCACTATCCCGATGGGCCGCACTCGGTCCTTGCCCTGAGGATGTACGTTTGGCGCACTTATTCACGAGGTCCCGCAGAGATTAGGGAGTCCTAGGACCAGTGTTTGTTTCTAAGAAGGACAGTACAATTCACTATACAAGAAGAACGAATGAATAACGGGTCATCCTAAGCTGTTGTGACATTTCCTGAAAGCACATGCAATTGACCAAACTCTGAATATTTCCTAACTTTCTCCCATTATTCTCGAGATTTGCAAGTATTGCGGGTGCACTGATAACGGGCAAATGTGCCAGGGCTCCATGTTTCAGAAAAAAACAGCAGAACACCAGGAAAGGAATCCACCGATCGAGAAAAGGTCCGCCGAGCCCCAAAAATGTGAGAAACGCCAACATATGGGTCCACGGATGGAGAATAGGTCTGCCGCGGACCAGTAGTGGGGGAAACGCCAGTATACGGGTCCTTAGATGGAGAATGGGTCTGTCTGCGGCCAGTAGTCGGGAAAACGCCAGGATATGGGTGCACGGATGGAGAATAGGTTCGCCGTGGCCCAGCAGTGGGGAAAACGCATAAGGGTACACGGATTGAGAATGGGTCTGTCTTGGCCCAACCGTGGGGAAAACGTCAGGATACGGGCCCACAGTTGGATCGGGTCCACCGTGGCCAATAGTAGGGAGAACACCAAGATAACGGTCTGCAGTGGTCCAGTAGTGTGAAAAAGATGATTGTTCGCACTATGTTGGTTATGCTGAGTTGTACACAGGTTCGTAAGCCATCTGGAGATACTCTTATGCAGAATTTGGAGTGACTGGCCATGACGGGTCCATACGCGTTGAATGGATGCAATTACAAAAAAAAAACAGTAGATAGCACCATTGTATCGGAAAATTGTTTTATCGACCGGTAGTGAGGAATACGCACGAATACGCCATACGATGAAGAACGAACTTCTCATACTCATACTCAACTCATGAGAAGGACTTTATGTTTGGGCCCATTTAAAGATTGGTTCTACGTCTTTATCAATTTTCTAAAGATTTGGCAAGTGCGAAGCTTTTGCACATGTCCCAAGTGGCTGCCCCACCCCACTTTCTAGTGTCCCGAAGAGGCGCTAGTCTTGGACATAAGTTGCGGGGGAAGAATGTAAGGGAAAATGTTTGGTGAAGTGTCTCAATCATTTCCCTACAATCCGAATAATATAATAATGTTGTGGTGTAAGAAAAGTGCAATCCGTCGCGGTGACTCTTTTGGGCTATCGGCGGCACTAATTGAAGTATTGCAAATGACCTTATCACAGCATAAGAAAACCTCCTCATGAGCATTGAAGTAGTTTCAAAGTGCAATACACAGAAGAATAATAAAACCACAAGCCACGAATTACCTGTCTCTGTTGTCTGCTCATGCATGCGTAAGAATTGTAGTCCAAAATTAGACAGCTTCACCTGCCATCGGTCATTGACAAGACAACACGAAGAGGTTAAGGATCCGTGTATTTTCAAGAATGAATTGTGAATGTACAGAAGTCCCTAAAAATTAAATAGCTCACAACCTTTACGAGCCCAAAGAGCTTTATCTTGCACTACAGGGAAAATAGATGCCCATTTTTTAGTTGATACAAAGGTCCCAATACTTAAAAGTCATACACCTTAGCTTGCATCTTTGTGCACACCGCTAGATTTGCCCTATGCACACTGCGGATCTGCAAATGCGGCTACAGTGCTAGAGCGAATGCACACTTGGAAGATATCATGCGCCATTCGCTTAGGAGAGAGAGAGGAAATCCATCATATGAAAAACGTGTCGCGACTTTGTGCGACCCGGCACCTTAAAGGCAGAGGGCCACCTCGTTCTGCCTGTTGGATTTACCAACATATCCTAGACCTTCTCATCATGTTGATCTCTGGGATGTACATCAACAGGCACAGAAGCGACGAAATACCCATTTTTGAAAGGCACGAACTGGGTAAAAATTTGGAGCCCGGAGGCGGATCGCTCCGAGCTGTGCTGGCTGCCTGCCACGGCTGCCGCGTCGGTCAACGAGTCTTGGCGTGTCCAATCGATAAGATCAACGGCCTCACATGTCAATTCGGGTTGGCAAACTGTTACCGACCCCGTCCTGGAAGACGGGTTTATAGATCATTCTGAGACAATTTATGTATACAGTTCGAACCATCGCGCCGAGTAGATGCAGAATCTGCTGTTAGCTGAACTACGAAAATGAGGTGGACCCCTGCCTTTAAAGGACAGCCAGGTCCCCGCGAGCAAAGGTCCCAACGCAGCTCTTCGCGCATGCCACCGTTTGGTACCGCCCCGACAACCGCGATACACATAGCCCGGCGCGAGATTTTCATCATCGTGAGGGGAAATGGGGCGTTACCAGGCCACTGTGATTGGTTCATTCAATCACTGCAGCACAGTAACGCCCCATTTTCCCTCATGATGATACCCCGCCCCCCGGAGCGTCAATAATTTACTTCATGTCTGCGTATATCTTCCATCAGGAGCGGTTGCGAATGAAGTTTGCTCGACGTCCAACATATGTGTCAATTATATTCCTTCACATGGAACGGAGAGTTCAGTAGCCACTCTACAGAGAGATAAGCAGGCATCCCTGAGCTTGTGAGGAGGAGTGGATCACAAGTTTTCCCTGGTGTATTCAGCTGACACGTGCGGGAGTTTTGCTTGCTGTAACATGTAGTGACTTCGGTTAGTTGAGTCCATCCTTTAGTTCGTACTCGTACTTATGTGTATTTTTTGTGCGGTCTATGATATGAATGTGGGCAGTTTATCCGTTCGCGTTGTGTAGTAAGAATATATACGGCTACCACGAAGGTAATGGCTACAACTGTCAGCACAGATCCTACCTCACATGTATCCGTACTATTATTGGCTGGTTAACGGCAGCACTCATTAAATTTTCGTATCCAAGATTTTGATCACTTTGGAGCCTCAGCAATTGTGCCAACAATTCTGTTAGACAGTAGTGCGGCAAACTCAACCATTTCTGGGATGTATAGTGTTGTCGATCCACGGTGACCTGCACGCTCACCGCTCACCCTTGGTCCATATCGTTATCATCGTCTGCGTATCATAGCCATATCATAGCCAACCATCACCTCTAGCTATCAATGAGCGTCTGGCTTGCTAGAGATAGATAGAAGGAGGGATTAGCGGTGCGGATGCACGCGATCCCAGATTGAACAGATCATAACTAGTTGAATGTCCAAAGTCCTGGATCACTTCGATCAGCGTTTGGTCATCCGATCAAGTTGTGGCCCTGGTTGTCTTTTCTTGTCATATCAGAGCTTTTCCTTTGTTCTTAACCTTCATTTCTGGCTTTGATCTGCACTACATAATTCTCTACTCTTCATTTTTATGACCAATCTACTTCTTTGGTCACTGTTCTTGCCAGTGTCTCATTTTTGACTTTTTCGTTGTTCCGGGATGGTTTCAGATTCCGTTGGTGTTTCTGCAACATCTTGGTCGATCAGGCTATCTTGTTCGGAATTCTTTTCTTCATTTACTCCGGAAGTGGTGCAAAACAATGCCGAAAACCAATTTTGCCCACAAGACATCTGACAAAAAAAGCAGCGGTACTGGGTTTTTTGGATCAGTCCACATCGAACAGGTCGCACAACTTGGCCTAAGCGTTGAAAGCAATGAGAGGTACGAACTAGAGCGAGGATTCTAGAGGTTGCTACTGCTTTCAGCATTGTAACAGTGTCCGTTGCCTGCGGCTACCTCAGATTGTACTAGAATGTCGAGTTCAAAATCTCCGTGGGTGCTGCATTTACGACCATTTACGACGTTACACCCAAGTGGTGGTGGCAGTATCACACATCTTGTATATGTACGGTGATATTCCATGTGTGCGAGTTTGGGTGTAAGTTGGAGTATGAGTTGTCACAGAATATACGACAAACCGGGATCGAACAGGGAGTAAGAGGAGCGATGGTTAGGTTGTTAACAAGGGTCTTCACGGCGGTTGTACAGTTGTATAGTAGGCGGACAATAGCATTCTGACGCAAGCATCAAAGCTATTGACAAGGGCTAGGTACACGCGTGGTATGTGCCGTTCGGAAGCTTCACAGAAAACCCCTGCCGGCGCATGTTTTATGGCGTATATCCACTGGATGAGTTGTCACAGAATATACGACAAAATGCAATTGCATCGATCGAAATATACATAGGCAATATAAATACAATATAATATATAATTTTGAGTGAGGAACTACGACGAGTATAGGCGCCGTGTTGAATTTTTTCAAAGCTCATAAAAATCCATACGAATTTCGAATAGTTCCTTCTCTGGATTAAGTTAGGATGGTCAGAGTGCCCGATTGGGGTCGGTGTGATGAAAAGCCGATAAAAATTCATCACAGGTGCGGTGTTATGAGTGACAAAAATGGCGCGTGAATGATAATATGGCCGACGAAGTGAGAAATGGTCCTTGAATTCCAGATTCGTTGCTTTGAAGGATGATTATTTGCTATTACACTGCGGATTTGCTATGCGCGGGTTATGAGGCCGTTGGGTTTGCAGTGTGTTCAATACTAAAAAAAAGCAAGCATTGTGGAACTAGCTTCATACTCACATTTGCGATCTCTCTGATCAAGCAGTACATGAAGAATCCGTCCATGTTGACTGATCCTTTGGCTATGACATCCTAGAATATATACCAAAAATCGACAATAAAAGAGCATTTGATGAATGGTGCATCAGAAATTGCGCTACAAGTCGCTGTTTGAGGTCTTATCAAATACTTGACAACAGCAGTCGGGAGCACTTTCATTGAGACAAAGAAAGTTAGCGCGCATTTCCTATTTATCACCATAATGATGCAATTTATTTTTTGCAATTTTTAAATAAATAATATTGCAATTGCATTTTTGAATAACAAATTTTCATAGGTGGGCAAAAGCCATAATCTGAAACCATATCTAACACTGCCGCTATAGTCCTGGAGGAGTGTAGCACCTTGCGTCGCCGTCGCCGGAGACTGTGAGGCCGATTCGCATCGATTGTGGGCGGAGCGGCAGCGGCGGCCGCCGTCGCCGGCGACTGGCGATCGCCAACATCGGCGGCCGCCAATGTTGGCGACTGTGACGTCGGTGCGTATCGATTGTGAGGGGTCGCCAACATTGGCGGCCGACGTCGCCGGCAGCGGGGACGCACGGTGCTATACTCCTCGAGGAGTATGGCGGCTACCTAAGCAGAGTCAGTAGAATGTTGCACACAGAGTTGAGGCTTGCAAAAATTCCACACAGGACCACTAGTCCTAGCATATCTAGTAATGGAATTCAGACCAAAATATAGTTGTAATTCGAACAGCACAAAAAATTGACGTTAACTGTAAACGACAATGCATGGTGAACGATTCATGTTTTCAATTTATGTTTTTTTTTCAAAAAAACGATCGACCTTCCATCATTATCGCTTTATTCTCTCTCCCAGACTTGAAAATGCATAAAAATGTATGTATATGTCTCAATACTGGTGGTGTGCAGCGCCACACGAACGGGAATTTCTGATTATTTTACGAATGATTTTCTATACATCACGGACAACTTTTTATAAAAAATAGAAATGGACTGAGAGTATTCGAACTATTAAAATGCATCAACGAGCAAAATTCTGCAGCATCACTACAAGGTAGCCCACATGAAGTGTGACGAGAAAAACTACTCATAACTTTGCACCAATCAAATCAAGTTGGCACTTTTTACAATTATATGACAGAGAAGAAGATTTCACATTGGATATCATCCATCTCATAAAAAACTACTGCCTATGGATCTGATACAAGCGACCAATCTTTTCCGGAAAACCTTGAAGATGCGCGCGACCAATTCCGGCGAGTTTTCGTTTCTTGCCTTCACCAGGGCTGTTCTCAGCGAAACCAGTGAATTGTGCTTGGAAGAGCAGGCTTTTTGCTCCAGAAATGACCAGATAGCAAAATCTAAAGGAATGAGATCGGGCGATTTTGATGGCCAAACCTCCCTCGTCCAAAAAGCCGAAAGATTGGTCTCAAACCATGCCAGTGACTTCTTTGCGGCGTGTGCTGGTGCCGACTTTTGCTAGAACGTCCATTCAATGTACTTTGCGTTTCGCTAAGCTCAAGGAATCACCGCATCCTCTAAGATTAGCTTTCGATAAAGTTCTGCATTAATTCTAACTCCTTATTGGACAAAAACAAGCTTGGTCTTGCCCAGGCTTGATATTCAAGCCCACATCATCACAGACTGTGGATAATGGGTCCTTTCGACTGAATGTTCCTTTGGCAGCAGTTCCCGTTGATTCTGTGCATTTCGGAGTGGTTCAACGGTAAATAATTTCTCGGATGTTAAGAGAACCCGGCCAAGCTTGTCACCGCGCGCAAGCGCGTTCATATTTCTGCATTTTTCCATTCTTGAGGCCTTCATTTCGTTGGTAAGGCGTTGTCCTACGGCGAAGTTGTAAGGATACGGTTTGACATCATCTCTAATCACTCTTTGCATGGTTGAGCGGTTTGCTCTGTGATCCTTAGCGATTGTCTAGTCCTCTTTCTAGGATTCCGGTGAATTTTGTTTTTGACAGCCTTTTGGAGGGCAAGGATCCTTGCAGTTCGTTCAGGTCTTCATCTCGGACAGTTATCTATCCTTCCAGTTTCTTCAGAACGCTTTATGATGCGATGCACTTGCTTTCGATGCAGTTTGAGCGTCTTCGAAATCTGGTAAACTGACGACCCGCGTTTGTACATGGCGACTATTGCTGAGTCCTCCTCGCACGATACCATCTTTATATAAAAACGGAGAATAAAACTGGCCACATTAGGGCTAAGAAGTACGGGAGAAACGAATAACACCACTAAAAAGTAAAAACAAGCAATAAAAATGTCCGGAAATCGATTTCACAGAGTCCGTTACACTTCATGTGGACCACCCTGTATACTCTCTTGTAACTTCCATCCCAGTGTTACCTACACCAAACATGCAGACAGACGTCTGGTTCGCCGCTTTTATTCCATGTCTGGCAGGCTTTACTAGTGAAAATTAGTGGAGCGGAAACGAGAAGGCAAAGCTAAGAAACCAGAAATGGAGAAGAACTTCGAGTAGCATTACAGTTAGTTACTGGGTGATTGCAAGCACCATCGTCTGTGATAGCTAGAAAGGAAAGAAACTGCAAACTCATAACAGGATAGTTTTTTTTAACATTTAACATTTATTGCACGTGCAAGGCACATGAATTGTGGACAAAACAAAAAAAAAGAAGAAACGGACATAACCAACGCACCGGAGAAAAAAAAGAGCAAAAATTTAAAAAATTTAAGAGCATGGGTAAACAGATATGACACCCATAACCTGGAGGTGGTGATATTTAGAAATTAACGTGAGTGGACATATTACCAATAGATGGTGTTAACTTAAGTAATTTGGCGTACTCAAGTCCTGCTCTATAGGTAAAGAAATGTCTTTTTTGAGATGATTTGGCTTTAGCCAAGAAAAGCTTGCTTTTGCTACCCCTTGTTACAGAAGGCACTAGAGTGAAAAATTTATTACTGTTGAGACCGAGTTTACCCGTGATTATTTTCCTAACCGTGGTGAGATCCATTTTGCGCCGTCTTTCAAGAAGAGAATCCAGGTTGAGCATTTTATTCCTGATAATACCTCTAGGAATGGCATTGTAATTAAAGCCAAGCGCACGCACAAACACTTTCCTCGTGAAGTTATTTTGAACGCTCTCAAGTTTCAATATGTCTTTCTTTTTATGGGGCGAGAAAACCACCGTGCCATATTCAAGTAAAGGTCTAATGTAAGTTTTATAAGCTTTAATCAACACAATGGGATCCTTCGTGAGCAGCGCCCTAAACAGCTGATTAAGTCGACGTTCAGCTCTATTGGCTAACTCAGTACAATGCGAGGAGAAACATAAATCCTTATTAATCAAAAAACCCAGATCACGAACTTCATTTGTTGTCCTGAGTAAGAACTGATCAATAAAATAGCTCTTTTTCTGGTTGCCTTTTCCTAAATGAAGCACGGAGGATTTATGTGCCGATAGTGGCAGAAACCATGACTTCGACCAGTTATAAACGACATCAATAGCTTGTTGGAGGCGATCATCACTAGCATTAGCGTCGAAGATGCTATAGATCTTCATGTCATCTGCAAAAACTTTACAAGAAACTCCCGCATCAGAAACCACGCGAGGTAACTCGTATGTGTATACGTTGAATAGTATCGGAGACAAAACGCAACCCTGGGGAAGGATAGTTTCCACTTTCGTTAGAGAAAAATTAGAAGGCGACGGAAAAAGAAACAAAAAAAACTCACTCGTAAACTACCGCGGGAGCAGAACCTCCACAGCGTAAGGTAATTGGCTCCATGAATCGTTATACCGATGAAACGGTTAATATTGTCGTGATCGATTTCGCACATCTGAGAAAAAATATATGTAAATGTAGAAAGAAGAAGCGAAGCAGCGCGAGCAAATCCGCAATAGACTTTGACTTCCCTCTGGAATATTCAAACGAAAAGGAAGTTCTATCGCCCTCGTATGATCAGTACAGGCAGCTTCACAAGCAATAATCCAACTTGCTCACCATAGACAAACATGACTTGAAAAGCCTTTTCCGCTTAACGAGTTCACGCAGGCGTCATTCCTGCCAATCAAGACCTGTTGAGGCCCAGAAAAAAGGTCTGGAAATTTTGCTAACACGGGCTTTAGATATCACCAGGTGGGTAAAAAGCAGCCGGCGTTTTTTTAGGTCACTTTTCACCAATTGAAATTGAAGCTTCGCTGTTTCTTTTCTACGCAACTAATCTTCAAAATTCTCTCATTGACGAAGGACTACGTGTGCACTACAACTTTGGGGATGTATGCACAACAAAGTGGTCATTTTGCTAACACAGGCTTTAGACGATGAAATGGTCAGTGGACATCAGCGTGGATTCTAAGACATCTACCAAGTTAGATCCACTGCTTCTCACTTGGTATATGCTCCGTTTGAATCGTCTTCAAAGTGCATTGATTTTTCCTTCGTCGAGAACTTGCACACTTCCTCCGTATTTGTAGAACCTAGTGAAATTAACTGAATAATATTAGTACGCGATTTTTCGAAGAATGGGTACCGCAGGAAGCTTCTAATAGGAAAGTAGTGCGCACAACTCCAAGGTGAGCAGGTGAAAATGCCGGTTGCCCTTGCATTATTCCGAATTAGGTAAAGAGTATATGGCTAGCAAAATCAGCTTGATTGGGTCATGCTAGACATTTCGGTATTGTGCTTTATCAGTTTTCAGACCGGTCTTTTTATCACCGTTCCTTCGATCAGCACCAAATCTGGTGTTTGTTTTCATAGAGTGTTATATCTATGACCAGTCTGGCCGTCTGGCTAACGCCGGACTTCCAGACTTCTAGTGATGCTCGCTCCGCTCGCATACTGCACCTTGAAAGCAAACACAAAAGTGTAAATGGATTGGTAAAATCTGCATCCTTCCACGCAGTTCTATCGCTCTCCTGAGAAACCCTTGATCCGTAGGTGGTAGCTTTCCCTCATATGAACGAAGTTATGCTCTTCCGTATGAGCGAAGTTAGTGGCCGTGAAGAATTGAGTATAATCAATTCAGTGCAAATGTTATTTATTTATTTTATTCATTACACCGCAATGGTGTGTCATCTTTTGTCGTATAAAAAGAAACAATACAGAACAAACAACCAAATCTAGTTATCTTGAAATGATTTAGGCTCAACTGGTTGTTGTGGTAATTCAAGTGATAACGCTCCACCGGTGTATGTAAACCGAAAGGAAGGAGTGGTTCATTCAGGCGCATGGGAAGAGAACACGGATACGAAAGGAAACAATGTACATCTAGGTGATTTAGGTAGGAGGGTCTGCCGAAACAGGATAAGCGTACCCCTCATGCAGAAATAGACCCGCCTAGCGAATTCCCATTATTTATGGAAGCCGGCGCACCCTTATCACACCGTTGGACCCGACTCCAGGCGTTTCCCCACTTTTGGACGCCGGCGCACCCTTATCACACCGTTGGACCCAACTCCAGGAGTTTCCCCACTTTTGGACGTCGGCGCATTCCTACAGCAACAGTGAACCCGGTGTAGAACATTTTCTTCACTCTAGGCCACACCCTTAAATTTCGTTCCACACACACTGACACACACACGTGATAGACAGGCTAAGCCCGTTATTATAACTCACTAGACGGTATGCCCAGCTTCGCTCGGGTGTTCTACTCCCCCGGCTATTTCACACTGATGAGGAAATCTGCTACTACCGGTAAATCCATTGAAAATGTTCATCATTTTAGTGATCATCATGCCTACGGGCCTGAATAACCCTTATTTAACCGATATATTGGCGAAAAATGAAATAGTGATGTTATCTGGATGATATCTTTCCAAGTCGTATTGCCGTAGTAATCTCATAGAGCTCGTATCTTAAGTCACACCTTTTATTCTCTACCAGTCTGGCCGTCCGGCTGACACCGGACTTCCAGACTTTTCCCAGTGCTCGCTTCGCTCGCATGACTTTTCCCTTTTTCATCTTAATGAACTCAGCCATACCACTTATAATGCGTTCCACATCTTTTCATTGCTTTTCTTCATGTGAAACTGGACCTATCAAAGAGGACAAATCGAGTTTCTCGCGGCAATTTCACCTTTTGCTCCACTGAAATAGCTGTTGAACTATTCAAAACATATATAGTTGGCTGAAATAATTATGTATGACTGGTTAAATCTGGAATGATCGCAGGAAACGGTTTATCATTCTTTGTTTGTTATAAGTGGTCAAGTGATAAGAGCCACTTTGAACATATAAAAGAGGAGGATGTGGTGTATCCATAAACAAATGAGAGGAGAAGAACGCGAGAGGGGATGTAAGGAGAAGGAATTTACACGGATTGCATATTAATCACTGCTGAGGTCTGACTTCTAGTTTTTTACCATTGGTGCTAGGCGCCAGCGAAACGATTGAACAAATATACACCTGACTCGTGTCATTTCTTTATTAGTGGACAGCGGCGCATCCTTCCTCCGTCGATCTCCACATTTTCGGACTCTCTGCCATTTTTAGGCACCGGCGCTACCTTATAACACCGTTGGACCCGACTCCAGGCGTTTTTCCA
Organism: Ancylostoma caninum; assembly: GCA_037903475.1. NCBI lineage: Eukaryota > Metazoa > Nematoda > Chromadorea > Rhabditida > Ancylostomatidae > Ancylostoma > Ancylostoma caninum. The sequence continues at coordinate 518,162 of JBAJFG010000061.1, read as the reverse complement.
CTTTTGGACGCCGGCGCACCCTTATCACACCGTTGGATCCGACTCCAGGCGTTTCCCCACTTTTGGACGCCGGCGCACCCTTATCACCGTGGTGGACCAGTCTCCCCCCACTTTGGGCGCCGGCGCAGCCTTGTCACAGTGATGGACCCGACTCCAGGCGTTTCCCCACTTTTGGACGCCGGCGCACCCTTATCACAGTGATGGACCCGTCTCCCCCCACATTGGGCGCCGGCGCAGCCTTATCACAGTGATGGACCCGTCTCCCCCCACTTTGGGCGCCGGCGCAGCCCTTCTCCATGGACTCCATTGACGGACCCGTTGTACACCATCCGACCTTCTGTTCGATCTCATCCCTACCTCACTCCACCACACCACACCCGTTCCTAGCCTTTTATATGATCTCACAATCACGATCTTTGACCAATCGTAGAATTTCGTAACGGTCTGACACACATACTTACATACTTACATACATACAAACACACATGTAAACAGGCTAAGCCCGTTATTATATAGAATGATACTTGGGATTCACACGCGAAATATGGCTGATTTCAATAGTGCGGGCCTTTCGTTGAATCGCCTGGAGGGAAATGGGGCTACTGTGAAGAATGCCCCACCTCTCTCCTATGGATTGGTATGGTTATGGAAGCGTCACTTCTGCCTTTATACCTGGTCGTATTTCTTAGTTTCAATTCGGCCGAAACTGCACACACTGCTAGTTGATCTGCACATTAAATGCATGAACGCAATGAACACCTGACGTCTTGTGTCTAACTCGATGCTGATGGCAAGAAATGACCTTGTTCGTGGAAATTTACAGATGCGCTCATTCTAATCGTTAACCATTTGCAATTTTAAAGAGTGAACGAACTTTGTTTTGAAGTGGGAGCGCGGATTTGTGAGGTGAGATACAGATGGGTACAGAAGTTTCGATTCTAGATGCAAAAAGAAACTCGCCGAACGATTTATGGCGAGAAATTGCAAGGATATTTCTAAGTAGTCTTTTAGAAGAAAAAAAAAACGCCAAAAATTTCAACAACAATTGACAGACATCAAAAACTAGCAGCGATAGTATTAATTCAACCAAAGCAGGTTTCTAACATATTAACTTCTGCATATTGTTGTAGAGGAAGCTGGTAATCTGATTTGAGTCTCGTTCGCGCAACTCGTCGAAATCCTGGACCTCTGCCGCCTCTTCCGAACCGCGTTGCGGCCCTCATTAACGAGCTGAGAGCATTTAGCCGGAAATCTCACACTCTTCAACCAAACTGAAGCCATGTCCCAATTCACAGCAGTGCAAAGGGGCTCCACAAAAATCCCCTATTGCTCCCAAAAAATGAGTTTGCGAAGCAGACATTGCATCGATTAAATTTAGCTATCACAAAAATTTGCACTTCTGAGCTTAATTCATCTTCCACACGAGAAGCCGATTGGAAATGACTTCCAGTCATTCTCTTTCTAAAGGCTGGCTGCACTGTCTCGGCAAGCACAAATTATGGTGTTTGCAAAGTACTGGTAAGGGTGTAATTGTGTTCATTTACCCATAGCATGTTGCTCATTCATGTTTCTGATTTTGGTGGTCGGTGCTGCTAGGCTTTGTTAATCATATGATTCAAATTATATAATTCTCTCTATTCTTTTCAGAATGGTAGCGGGCAATGGAAGTGGCTTGCTCTGGATAGGCAAGTGCTCTCACTTTTATGTCATGGTATCATTTCTGAACAAACATTGTGCGGCTGTCCCTCGAATCCTCCAATGCTTGACTAGAGTAATTTGATGAACTGACCTTTCTGAGGTGAGTGTACTTGCTCTTCTCTATCAAGGAAATTGTTGTATGTTTCTCAGCAACGACAGGATCGCTCTCGTACATATACAAGTCGAATTTGTCAGATCTGCTGATCGAAGGCATAAGTGAAAAATCCGTTCTATTCGTTTGTTTGCTTTGTAGCGAGGATAGAGAAGCTTCCATCTTCTGAAAATTAGAATGGTTAGCAATCGTATTGAATTTCCGTATTGTTGTTTCACGATGCAGTCGAGGTGTAGAATTTCCGTGATCAATTTTTAAAAAAGCGTACTAGAAGCGAGAGGTAGAAAATTTGGTTCTTACTAACTTTGCTATTTACTTCCTGCAACGCAGAGAAAGGAACGAGCCACTTCATGTTGATCTTTTTTTCTTGGATAATCTTTTGCCTGAAACATAAACGGTGGTGAGAAATTCATTTACTGCTCATCCTGCCACTCTTCATACCTCCAGAAATGAAAACCAAGCGCAACGAGCAGGAAAATCACCAGAATCACCACAACAGCAACAGGAATGACAGCGGCAAGATTCTTCGCGAAGAAATTGTTGCATTTTTCACCTTAAGGATTTTTCTAACTTCTTACTGTATCATTTCCATATAAGCAGGTAAGAAAAAGTGAAACATACCCTCGAATCCGCACATCGGAACAGCCAATGGCTTTTTTCCACCATAGTGCGCCCATAACACTTTAGGATCCGTGAGGAGCTCTGTTATGTTCTACAAAGAATAATTCCTGCTGAGCTGTAGAAATGCTCTCATGGACTAGATTTTTGCTTTCAGTTATAAAATGTTGACGGAACAATTATTGATGCTCCACCGCATGAGGTCTATAGGTACATACGTATGCTCGAATATAGGAAAAGAGTGAAGTTTAATTATACAACTTGTTGACTCATATCGAGAAACTTTGGATGATTAAACCTAGCGCGAGTTATAGGAAAATATGAATGCAACTGAGTACTCAACAAATTAAGAATGATATGAGATCGGCAGGAGAATCCTATCCAAAATTCTGACTGCTTCTTGTTCCTATCATAACTTTAACTCATGAATTATCAATATTTAACCAACTGTATAATCATCATCGTTACTCGGCTATTCCTTGAGAAGGCCACCGATTACATCCCCCCCTATGACTACGCACTCAGAGAATCAAAGAAATCATTCAATTCACAATCAGTTCCAGTTTAACATCATTGTTTTGTTATCAGAGTGTTTTTTGCTGTTTTAATGAGCACGATATGGTGCGCCTATGCGCAAATGTTTATAGTTCCGAAATAGCAAATCATGGCGCGTTCACCAGTGCACAAAACACGTGCACATCTTCCATTTTTAATTTTTGGGAAGGTTTGGAACCCGGCCGATTGGAGCGATGAGATTGTGAAAAAAAGCAGTCATCGAGCGAATCCGTCTACACCACATCAGGAATCGCACGGTTTTTGGTGCGAATTTGATAACAAATGAGCGAAATGGGTATTCCAAAAATGTATAAGAAATCAGCAGTGGCTAAGCGAACATGTTGTGTTCAGGGTAAAATATGAAAGGAAAAGCTTCGCTGGATAGGCGCAACCTGCCAGGTGGGTACGACAGTTCTCTACCCACAACGCCTAGGCCAAGCAGAACAGGTATTCACTGTATTCTCGTTTAAACAACGACTACAAAAGAAATTATGTGCGAGAGCACCTACCCACACGACGCAGATGGGAAGCACTGCCTCCACCATCATTTCGTCCATACCTTTCGTGCTCAAGCGGGTTCTCATTGTTATCAATGGAACCTTTCTCATTCGAGAAAAAGCTTGGAAACAGCGATGAAGTCAAAATTTGAGTGAACGACTTCACTTCACTTCAACATAAGGCATATCAAAATTTTCCGTAGGGCTCTGGCTCCTTGTGTGGGAGATGATCAAGAGTGATTAATACCAACTTCAAATATATTTTTTGGGAATGGATATGAAGTTGTGTATTGTTGCTTCTATTATACAACAAGTTCTGTTCTGAGCGAAAAGGCGCCCCTCAGCATCCTCAAATTACAGCAAAAGCAGGATAATAGTAAATGCAGGCTGCGTACCAGCACATCCGCGGTGGTTTATACTAGGCCTCCTAAGTAGTTAAATTGGCGTCAAAACACGGGTGACAACATCGATAGCGCAGGTTAGTTACTTGTACCCGTTTCGAAAACAGCAGAACATATCGACATCTGTCCTGCATAACGCCTATTCTGGCCCTTTTTGCGCCAAGTCTTAGCTCTTCCATTAGAGTTTCATCAATAGCTTTCACATAACTTTCAATTTGACCAAAAGCTTTTATAGCATCAGATCCTTACCGCTTTGTAGTTGTCGATATCTACAGTAAGAATTTTCTCTGGCTTCCCTGCACTGTCAGTAATAGAAACGATCAATGTAGGCACTAACTGTCCACGACTGTTGACTGTCACTGCTCCCGCAATGCCTGCAAACCTTTTTCTCTCACTGCAATGCAAACTACTAGAGCATTTTGAGGTCACCTAACGTTTGCTATTTATGAAGGCAGCATCTACGGAAATTTCCGCGTTCGATATTTTCATCATCTCGGATACCTAGCGGCTGTCACAAGTAATCGCGAATGTTATTCTGCTGTAGACATCAGCATCCTCAAACAGTATGACTTGTAGCATTAAATGGATAGGTGTTCTTGTTTCCAACCACTCTTCTTCTCTGTGATAAATGTTGCTCTAATTTCCATCTCCTTCCATTTAAAGTTCGTGCAACTTGGCCATCTTGCAAAAGGGCTAGTGTGGCGGGAATGAAAATCGCACATTCTCGTAGAAATTTAAGAGATTGGTCACTTTTTTGTTTTCAGTAAAGCGGTCACCATATGAATATAGCAAAATCTGCGAAGGCAAAATTCCTATAGGTGCTGCCCTCAAGCTTAGCCGCAGATTTGCGCATGAAGACTCTGGTTCTGTTGGTCTACATGCAAATAAGTAAGCAGCAATAAAACATTACCTGAAAAGGTCATGCACGTATTCTTGATTACTTTCGAACCATTCCTTAGTTGCGACGGATCTTCAGATATTGTTCGATTGAGGGCTTTTGCGTACAAGACGATGATGTTGTAAAGTTGATAGGAGTACTGTGAACCCTGGAACAAATCCGAGTTATTCGCGTGCACAAAAAGAACAATATATCTTCAGAATGAAAACGAATAGCAGACGAGGGGTTGAAAATTCCTTTATACTTCTGCTCTAACTTTTACATACAATTGCTAACAATTCCGTCGAAGTTATTTCGCGAACCAGTTGAGGTAAAATTTTTGAAACAGCATAGTCAATGAAAAAAGCGAAGAGATGTGCTCAAGTGTGTCTGTGAGAGGAAATTAAGTGTTGCACGTCGGAAGATATGATCCACACTCTCACTTGCTGATAATCTGGATTCGCACACTCCTGAATGCAGTTGAACGGAGGCAGCCTCATTTTCTCCACAACTTTCTTTTTGAAAGCTGCAATGTTCTTGTCCTGAGATCTCATCGTTGAAATCTGGAACAATACAAATGATCCTCTCGATTTAGCCAACGAAAATGCGGTAACAGAACGCGCCACTTCATTCCCAGCTAATTTCGTTTTTCTATGTATGTATTTCATTGTATTTCATGTTTGACGAGAGGAGTCAACAATTTTCACGCTCTGAGTCAACAATTTTCACGCTCTGATCAACTCCTGAGACTCATGTCAAATAAGGTTTTACAGTAGATTCGAATCGCGAAAGTCTTCATGGATGTCATTAATAACTTTACCGCGATAGTTTTCTGATACGCTGCCATTGCATCAGCATCTCGACCGTCCGGAGAAGCAGAAACGTCTTGCCACATTGGAACCAAGGTTCCATTTACGGTTGAGACTAAATGTGAAACTTAATAAAATGAAATGCACTTCACCAAATTTTGGACAAAATCGTCATGATCTTGCTTCCGATGAGCTGCTTGCAGATCAGCAGACTTCCCGTTATTGTACTACAGGGTGCGCGCGAATTATTGTCGCGTGGTTTTTTGAGCCCCAATCATTAAGGATTGAGCGAATTCGTAGGCCGTTCTTTGGGTATGTTTGGTGGAGCAATACCTACCGTAAGTAACAGCAAATTTGCCTTGTGACCTCTTTCCGGGTCTGTAGAGACTTGGAGAAGCTTTCAGCTCAGACCACCTTTGACACGCTAGTGTTATTCCAGAAGAAATTTTCAGGATTCTTCAGGAACAAAATACAGCCAGTCTGTTCCTATCCATTTAGTACTACAGACCTTTTCACTAACATATCCAAAGCGGCGCTCATAAGAATGCCAGTGAAGTGAGTTACGTGGACAATCCCTTTAGGCCAAAATTCCAGGAAATCATCCATGAAACCAATTTTGAACGAATTTTGTCTTGCAAACTGGGGACGGACGAGTTTGCAGAAGTCACTTTTTACCAGTAGAATTGGGAGTTTTCCACGATTCCGACACGACTACTTTATCTGCTCTTCTGATGATTAGCAGTCCTGAGTTCGCAAAAAAAAATAGCAAAAACGGTCTGTTAGATTCAACGCCTGTTTTCAGCATGGTAATCATTTGGTGGTCCAATCAACGGTGAGCGCAATGTAGTTGAGACTTAGCCGTGACCTATCATATATGTATGGTCGGAGTTTTCTAAAGTCTTCTTCAAAAAATCTTGGAAGGAAGGGCGCTGTCACCGACCCCGTGTCACCAGCGACTTGACCAGGAGATTTCCTGAAGCCTGTGTAGGCAAAGGAAAAGGTCATTTGGGAAACCAGCTAATGGCTGCGTTAAAGATGACTCAAGGAAGGACACCTATAGCATGACTTGTGATTTCGCTCAATCCTTCCTGATTGGAGCTCAAAAAACCACGCGCCAATAATTTGCGCGCACCCTGTATAGTCAATTTTCCATCACTGCTCCACTCGTTTTAGATAATGAAGTAAGCAACTAGTCCGAATATATTAGTATTGAGTAATAACGAAGGAGCAGTAAAAAAGAATTTCTTTCTAGATTTTTTTGTGAGGTGTTATTTGATATGTAATAGAATGGAAAATGTCACTTAGTGTTACAACATATGTTTCCGTATCCTTCAATGTAGCTGGACAATTTATTAGGATGGTGCAAAAGATATTCCGTGTCGACCTCATTTTTTCCGCAACTTCGGGGAGCGAACGCCTCGGCCGATGATATAATCAATCTGATTAGTAGGTACCAATGCCGGGAACAGAAAGTGGGCGGTAGGGGATGGGGGGGAAGGAGTTCCCGCCACTCTGGAGACCCACATGGAAGATAATGTTAATAAAAATATTGATCATAATGATAAATAATTAATAAAAATTAATTCGAGATAATAATAGAGATAGACCTTTAAAAATTAATTAATGCAAGATTATTATTTGTATTGTGAATCAATTTCAAGATTTCGGCGACCCATTCTCGGGGAGGGAGGGGCTTTCGCCGTACGTCCGCCATTGTGGCATGCGAAAATGTTGCCCTTTAGATCTGTCAAGGAGAACTCTGTTTCCAAGTGTCAGGTTTAGCACATTTCTTTTGCGAAGGAAAAACTGCAGAAATACGGCAATTCTCCTGGAGAATGTGATGATTGTGATACTTGAACGTCTCCTAGTAAAGTTGTCAAAACTTTAGTCAGCTCTCGGGAGCAAATTTTGGTCAAAAGTTGGGTCCCAGAAAATGCGATCTCGTGCCTCTCAATGGTTTTTCTTGCAGGCCTCGCAACTTTCTTGACCGAATAACAGCAGTAGATATTGTTGAAGATGATCGTTCCAAAAAGCAGCTTGGCTAGAAACACCTTTCCAAAAATCTGAAAATAACCAGGGAAATTCTTGTAAAAGTGCTCACCTACGCTTCTCTAACATCGGAGTCGTTGCCCTTCAGCTCAGGTGTGAAATAAGTAAAAAGGCCCTGGCTAAATGCAATGAATTTGTTTTAGACTCTATTGCTTTCAGTGTTACTGAAAAATTCTTAATGTCCGGAAAAATGAAAACAATTTTTCTGGACATGGCCAATTTCATGGCTGCTAAGACAAGTCGACATTTATTATACGTACAGCACAAAACAGCATGCTTTGCTGTACGGGTGCGCGACCACATTTAGATATCATAGCATGACCAATATTTGGAATCATATGGTTCTTCAGAAAAGTGTGAAAGTTCTTTTGCACCAACCTAATATTTGTAGGTCAATGGTTGCTATACTATTAGGTTGTCCCATAATGAATGGCCGCAACCGAGTGAGGCATTTTTGGAAGTTCATAAATCCTTCGTACTCTCCCAATTTTTGCACTAATTTTTTGCCCTAATGGGACGAAAGCCAGATTTGGTGTTAGAATTGCATTTGTCCAGGTAGTTCTGTTGTAAGCGCGCAGAAGCTGTGACTAGAGAAACTTTCAGAACGATACGAGTTCTCAATTTGACCAGGTTATGGTCCTGAAACTTGTCAGAAACTAAAGCATAGTTCTGAAGGCGAGACGAGAATTCTGAAAGAGTCCGCAAAAATGTTAACAGGAAGGACGCAACTGAATCACTTGTCGCCCTGCATACTTGGCAGCCAAACATGGCAAAAAATGGGCAAAGTGGATTTTGAAAAAAAAGCACTGCTGGTCAGTGCTTAAGCTGCGACACCATTTACTAATCCTCTAAAAAACACTGTTGCGAGATTTTCCGGAAAAATGGGTCAACTTTAGTGATGAGAAGACATTGCTTGTTGAAATGGAATTTTGTTTCGATAGCATCGCTAAGGGAGATCTGGATAAATTCAGCAAACGTCGACATCTCAAAAAAGGTGATTTTTTTCTGATAGATGAAATATTGCTCGAGGTGTTCGACAGTAGCTAGACCAGGGCACTACTAGAATTTACTGAATGCCTCGCCTGTTACCATTTTAGGCTTGGCTTCGAGATTCGGTTGGAAATGCCTCAGTTTTGCTGAGCCGAAGAAGTGCATGTTCACTAGTGGGACGGGCAAATCCACGCAGATTCACATCCTGCCAAGAAAAATTTCACTGAGTGAGGCATTAGATCTCTCCTTATAATATTATGTTGGCCAGACCTTTGCCTAATAGAATATCCTTTTGAGCTTGCGGTGAATCCAGTTTTGGGCTAGAAAATTCATGCGAATCAATGTGTACCGGAAATTGACCTTTCCTACTTCGTTGACTCCTGCGATTTAGGCTTCTCTCCTAACATAAAATTGACTGTACTGCTAAAATGTGTAGGGAATGCTGATCATAATACTTTTTCTTCTAAGGGAAAATCTCAAGTTTGAGCGCACCTCCAAAACGGTCATTATTTATGAGGCAACCTAATATGAACGGGAACCGTCGAGGCTCCTACGGATCAGTACTGTGCGAGCAGCTCGGGACAGGCAGTGGGAGTATGAGTACTGTTTATGGGTGGCAGCATACCAGCGTATCGCTCCACAGTAGGATGTATACACGAGCCAGAGGGACTGGGCAGGTGCAGTTGTGCCTGTACGGTAGTACGGTTAGTTAATTATGTCATGTGATTTTGGTAACAAAAAACCTCTGTCTTCAACAAATACAACTCTTACTGTAGTGAAGTTTTTCTTATAGCCACTATTTCAAGATATTTACATTTCAGTAGCTTTTTAGGAAGAAACATAATCGATACTGATCGGCCTGAAAATTGCCTTTGCTATCACAGAACAATAACAAAATCTTATACCATAACCTCCACTCTGCGAGTTTACGATGATATAGAGAAATTCATCGTTGATCATGCCGAGATCAAAAGCAGCTAACAGAGTTCTGCGAACCACAGCTGGGTCTGAGAAGCACATTGCAATTACTGAAATCATAGAGCATGTCGCACAACGATCAGAGTTAAAACAAATTCAACTAACTTCGCGCTACGGCTCGTGTTCTCGTAAGTGCCAACTTTAGTGCCTTATGGTTTGGGTCAGGAATAAATGCAGTCTTCGAAGTGAAAATCGTGCTCATTCGATAAACAACTTTCTAAAAAAAAAACTAGAGACACCGAAAAATGAAATAATCATCACAGAAACTACTTCGTTAACGATGTTTTCTTTAGAACAACGACATGAGCCAAAATCAACTGTCGTCAGATTTAGCCATCTACTATATGTATAATTAGCCGAAAAAAAACTGAACTATGAAGCTTGAAAAACAATGTGCCATTTCCTCTTACCGAAACATTTTCAGGGAGTTTTATATTATATTCCAGTCAAATTCAGTTAAATGACTATTCGAAGACGGATTACTTTCGCTTGAAATATACGACAGAGTAAGTCATGCACAAATCGTTTGGTGTTCTGCACATATTGCCGTGTTTTCTGCCTCGCACATGTCCTGTTTCAGATCCTGCATTCTTAAAAGACCAATGCCAAAAAGTTGCAAGAAATGAGTTAAGAGTGTGTGATCCACACTTTTGATGTAGGTGGTCGTGAATGAAAGTTCTATGAGCTTGGACTCGAAAGTACGCTAGCCCCTGGGTGTGCAGAAGTCGTGAAATTTTCAAAAGTAGACGCAGTTGCTCTCTCTTTGTAGTTGATGTAGTGACTTATCTTTTTGATGGAGCATAAATGAATGTAATTCTACTTAAAACAAAGTACTATACAAAAACGTACCGCAAGATCAGTATTGATATCTGCGCATTTTGCTCCTCCATAAATGTATGCGAACTGACTCCAACCAAAATGTTCTACCACGTTAGCGAGCGCAACAGCATAGCTACAATTATGATAGCATGAATGACAATGAAGGATAGCTGGAATCTATGGAACATTAAGTAACCCACAAGCACTACTGTGTGTCAAAGGTGGAGGAGAGGTTGGACACGCGAGTGCGCGCGCATATGATAAGCGGAACAGAAAAACTGTTTGAAATACGGGAACTGCATTTTTACGTGATAGTTTTGGATTAAATTTCTTAGATGAAATAATCTTGCTTAGGGCAAAATGTCGGGATGGCAAAAGGTGCGCAAATGCCGATCCAATCGTGTTTCCATTCTGAAATGGACGAGTAAGAAATTTTAGCAGTAATGGAGTATCAGTGCAAGTTGATTGTCGCATTATTCAACTCCTCTCGGGTAAATAAATGCTTTCATTTCCGCAGAATTGATATCGCACTTAGCTGGATTCAAGATTATGTGAAGGCACAAGATTGAGAGGAGAGATCCTGTCAACATAAGGAAAGCGTACTCGGGTAAAGTGGCCGTACTTAATGTGTTTTCTCTGGTACAGTTTTTGACGCTGATCTCAAATCCGTAGCCTTCGTTTCCAGCAGAGTTCTCTAAAGTGAGATACAGTGGCGGCCACATATTTAGCACAGCTGCGATTTAGAACGACAGATTTTTCCACTTATCTTAGTTCCAGGATGGACCGGAACTAAAAGTACAGGCGAGTGCAATGGGGTAGGCGAGTAGACTGAGAGCGCCCTCTTCTCTGGGGGCGTGGCCTAAGCCAAGAAAGTAAGAGCGTTACAGTACAGTTCTTTGAAAGTGGCTAAAAAATTAACACTTAAATTTCGTCAGTTTCCCCAACTTTTTTGTAGGATTTCCATGTCTCTATACCTATGGAAAAAGGAGAAGGGGTGATCTAGATTAGGCATATCTCTGCTCAACATTTTCCCCATTTTCCCATGACCGCTATTACCTTACTCTTTCTACCGCCTGGAGCCAAGGGGAGAGGCAAACTATCGAATTAGCACAAAAGTTGAATATTATTGTACCGAAGGATTACATATATTGAAAGTCTTGGAATTTTCCTGTGAATATCTCAATACTTCAGTATTTGTTAGAAGCACAAAATCTTCACGTCAAAATCACACACCTTTGCATTTTAAATGAATGCGTTTTTCTCGCAGTCCCAATGAAATTCTTTGCTCTTTCCAGAGATGATCATCTACCAATCAGTAATATAATGGGTTAAGATAAAATGCGCATTCCCAAGAGTAGAAACAAATTTGCAAATTTATTCAGAAGCAGTGCTATTGTTCTAGCTTTGAACGCCGCTATTCCGTTCACAGTCGTTTTCCGCAGGAGCAGAATGGAACAAAGAAGTGGCACATTGTGCCTTACCGTATTCTCTTGTATCGCCTTCATTGCTCATTCTAAGGCTGAGATACGGATTTCAGGTTATTGCTGAATAGCTTTTCTCCAGCTCCACCAGTAAATGTAGCCACCATTGTACATCTTTACTTCTCCGAGCAGATACAACATAAAGAACTGATGCCTCCCTCCTAACCCGTGCTCGATAGCTGTTGTGTTAACTTTGCACTAGTTAGTGCCTCAAGAGGACAGTGCTCTTGCCAATGTATTGCCGACACGGCTGCATTGCTCCGATTTCAGCTGTTAGATGAGAACCGTAATCAATGTCATTGTGGGAGAAAAATAGGTGTAACTCGCTGTCGAAAACTCCACGGGGAATTAGGGCAATGGATTCAAGATCAGCGGTGGAAACTGCAGATGATAATACAGATTGCATTAGGAATGACCCATTTGATAAAATATCCTTCTTTAGATATAGACCGATCTATAGATCATAGATCAAAAGTTTAGAGAGATTTGGATCATTTGATTGAAAGCACAAACACTGAAGCGAAGAATGTAAATAAACCTTGAATCTGGACAAAAAAAAATGGCCACGAGACGAGAATATAGCACATATTGACGACAACTCAGTCATGTAGTTAATAACGGCTTTAAAAACTCACTGTAACCCTGTGACCGTCACTGTCATTACAGACGGATAGGTCTCCAAGCTCAGTTGACTCGACGTAGTCAGACCCCATAAGAAGGTAGCGATGTTGAAGTAGGCAGACAGTGGCGCGGTAGCAAGAGCGCCTAAATTGAATCCAGCGGGTAGTGCAGTTGAGGTGGAGGAAGATATGAGTGATTTGGAACTCATATTCTCACACAGAAAGAATTTCGATGTCATTTAAGTCCTGGTTCTACGGAATGACTCATGGCTTTAATTCTATGGTGGTAGTGCTTGCACGATTCATTTGTTGCAATTATTAAGCACCAGCGCCATTTCAATGGAACATTCACATGAGTCATATGAAGCATGAGAAAATGAAAAAAAAATAGTATAACATAGTATAACCAATTTTTTAGTTCCTTATTTTCGCCTTTTTCTGAGCAAAAGCTCGATTTTTTGAAAAGTTTTAGCGCTAAGAGATCGGCAAAGCAGCAGCTAGCTGGTGCTGCTTTAGCAGAGAATATTCTGGATTACGTCTGCGCCAAAGTTGCTATTTACGAACGGAAGTGCTAAGATACCACACAAAGGTGGGAGCGGGGAGAATGCCACGCATACACTGGATTTGTGAATGAGGCCAAATTTTCCTCCGTTTCTAAAACTCACTCGTGACCGGATAAGAGGTCCAACTGAATTTAAACGTCTGCCCAACTGTAGTACCGCCCCACTCAACCTGTATATCGCCCCACACACGGGCTACCGCGCTGCATAGCCCGTGTGCTGGGGCGAAATTCCAGCACACGGGCTATGCAGCGCGCTTTTGAATTTTGCGATTTAAGGTGCTACGAAAAGAAAGTCTTATTGAGGAGTGTAAAGGGTACAAAGCCCACAGTGCAGAGGATCCGGTGATGCTTATAGGGCAACTCGGTACTGGAAGGTGGATACTATGTCGTAGAAAGAGTTCACTGATATGTGAAGAGTACGCCGTGTACAGAAGTAGGCATGTTTGCCGACGACGGATCAACTGATGTGCTTCAGCACCCAAAAACACTCGCGCTAAAGGTGTATGGGACAAATCAGTGCTTAATGGGACTGTTCACTATTGATCATATAATGTTAAAACTCGTGGAATGGCGGACCATCAGCAATCCCACGAGTTTTAACATTACATGATTAATAGTAATCGCTGAAAAAAAAATAAAAGTTCAAATAGGCTATCGAAGATTAGCTAAGGCAAAGTTTATAATTGTTGTATAATGTATTTTTTCTCTTGAAAAATTCTCGTCCCAATCTCTCAAGAGAAGTCCCCCCCCCCAACTCCCCCAGTCTCACTGGATAGGTTTGAATGACAAGCCCTCAATGGTATTTACTTTCGCAAGCCTCCATCTTCTGCATTTAGCGGAGACTTATGGAGTGAAAAGTAGAAATACCATATTCATGAAGGCCGATATAATTTTGAAAGTATTCGCATGAAGTCGTGTTAGAAGAAATCAAAGGGGAAGCGTTTTTACAAATTTATACTGAATTACTGATAAATATTGGAAAAATGAATGACGGGAAAAGATTTCGCATGGCTTGGAGAACGGGAACTTTTCCATACATCCGTGGATAGATAAGAGTTCCCGCCAGCCTCATGAATACGAAATTCTTATGCAAGAAGTCCATTCCGTTGGCATTAAATCTCAAACCTTCAGAGAAGAGTTCATCAATAGGAGGCAAAGTTTTTTCAAGTACCGCAACTGCTTGCGAGAAGGAAAAAATTAGAAGAGTTGTAGAACTATAATATATCAATAGTGTTGACTAACCGTCATTGCAAGGTGGTCCGATCATTGCAGATACGTTTTGCTTTATTATCAGTGTAGCAGAAGAGCCAACAGCTATTATCTCAGAACAGTTACCGGATAAGAAAGAAAATCTGCAACACATAAGCCCATTAGTTGTATGATCCCAAATAACATCGCCAAATTTGGTTTTATAGTCAACAGGGAGAAATATTGGAGTTCTCCTCTTTGATTGGAAGGAATGGAGTTCTCCGGTTAAATAAAACTGTGAAACGTATGCATATGTTGATGCATCCTACACTGGTATTATAATACATTGTATTTGGACGTATATCAAATGTTCATCTGCGAGATCAAGTATGTAGCACGTGAACGATGAATCGTACAGTCGATTAAGTCGTGCGAACCACCTTTCAAGGAATGAAAGAGCTTACCTAAACGTGTAGCCATTTAGTATCTGCTGATTAACGACCTCCTCTTGACCAATTTCCAAAGCAGATGCACTCGTCTCATATGCGATTGTGCCAGCGAATGATACATTGCCTCTTGGGATCACGACACCTACATTGATGTCGATGCTTGAAGCAAGATGACTGTTAGTTACCTGAATGTTGCCAGAGATGAGTGGATTATCCGTGTCCAGTTGTCCGTTTAGCCGTTATCCCTACGTTATGACCTTTCCGTCATCTGCATTGTTATTCGGGCTTTTGGCGCCGGATAATATTCTTTCCGGCAAAATCTTATATGAGTGAAATTTTGCCTTGCATGTGAAACTGAAACCGATGAAACACCACGCACGGGAATTCCGCCCACTCTCGCTCGTCTGTCAACATGCGTACACAACTATGCCGCGCAGCTCCAAAATGCGCAAAAGGATCAAAACAAGTTCACAATTTCAAAACATGTAGAAATCAATACTTGAGGAGTAGGCGGGATATTCAACTTTTCTCGAGAGTAAACACGAATAAACTCTAGAGCACAGTCTCACTTCATTTTCGAATCTGAGATATTAAAGATACTTAGCAGTGTTCCAGGCGGCGCAATTACGAAAATCAGCTTTTATGCGCACATGTGCTTCTTCTCCCCTTCGCTTGCTTTTCCACTTCCTCAAGCCCGTCATAGTACTGTTTCGTCTGAGTATGATCAGTGATCCTCTAATATTCTTGATCAGTATTATTGACAACGAGTTTCAGGAATGATCTGAAGAAAGTGATGAAGCGTTGCATCATTAACTGATGTGTCACATGGGTATTTCTTTGTCAGTGAGAATCCCTCACAGCGAGGAAAGTTTTGCAATCGTAGAGTGCGGTGTGTGTTTCGCACGGTGGGTATAATATTATTACGGGCCGAATATATGTACGACAATACTGACTGATTATCGCACCAGAGGAGAGCTAGTATCACTCGTTCTAGCGCATTTTCTGTCATATTTTGTAAGTGGTTTAGAACCTTGAAGTGAGATAGGAAGAAGTAATACGGACTTGCATGACACCTGCCCAGTTCTCTTTTGAAACTTATTTACTTGTAGGATTATCAACAGCGTTCACCAATTTTGTGACAATTAGCAACGTTGAAATTGACGACCTTTCAGATCAGCATGAGCGGTGCTTCTTCCTTTCGTGGCTCATTTCAACCAGACATTGAACGCTACTATTTTCTTTGCCATTTTTTGAATTTGTTGATCAGATAGCTTTGGGATTTGGTACGATCATAGAAGCCAGGACTAGAAAGCTCATCAGAATTTTGCAAGTGATATGTATAGGAGGCAAAGCTAATGTGAGGGCACCCTAATCCGCGCTGTCGTCAATGGGTTCAAGAACGAAACCTTTTAAGGACCGGCCCTCGTGATGGAAAACTCTGCACCGAAGGAAGCAGCAAGTATGTGTCACCTCAAGCAAATAATGCATGAGTGACACTACCGAACATCCAAATATCACTGGGAACTGTTGTTTTCGAACTCTAGCTACTATATTCACACCTCTTTATAATATCACAAAATTCATTTTTAGTATTGTAAAAGGCGGTATCTTAAACTGGTGTGATTTTTTACAGAGCCCTGGAAACTTGTCCCAAAATTCCACTGATTAGTGTCCGCAAACGATTGATGTTAGTAGCCACCGTGGAAAAAATCCCACTTCAACTCGACTCCAGAGAGAAAAGCGACATAATCAAAATTTTGGCTTATCAAGATTGGTGCCTGTGCCTGAGACCGCTCGGCAATAAAATGGGGAGGAAAAGTGCCCGGGAGAATAAGAATGTCTTCGAGATCACTTTACTAAAATTTGGTTGATTTCATGCAACGTGACGGTAAAATTATTATTTGTGCAAGTGCCGTTACGAATTTGCATTCATGAAGGGTTCATCCCGAAGTTAATTACATCTCCAAAAAAAGAGAACGACTGTCGTCAAGATAAAACACCAACTGGATATGAACGAAACTTCAGAAATTCATTTGATATGCACGATTGTGTTGCTGTCTCATTCTGCTTACCCGTCTAACGTCTATATTGCATTTGAAGTGAGAGAAAATGTTCGTGAGTTGGTCCAAGCATGGTATAAAAGTTTTTTTTTCAATGCAGAATTACAAAGCATATTACGACTGAATGCATATATGCTATCGTTAATTCTCTTTCTTAATATGAGTTTTTCAACTTCATCATCGTTGATTCTTGACAAACGATTACTTTGTGTTTTGGAGCAAGCTCTTGCTGTTGTAAAGGCCCTGATTTATAGAACGATTAGAATAGAAATATAATAAGTGCTGTGGAGGTATTGCTTGCAAACTGTAGGGAAAGAAGTTCTGCAGTGGTTAAACGCCTCTAAACACGACGTTGTTTTTCTTGCCCGAACGGCTAAAGCCGGGCTGAGGTATACCATGCATGAGAGCTGTTGGAGTATCTCTCTCCAGAAAGGATCAAAAGAATTTTTCATGTTCACGGAAACGCTACAGTCAAAAACCTCTTAACACTCCGCTGTTCGAGTTCTCAAGTCAACTACGAAAAACCTGACGAATCATGGAGTATGGTGCAGTAGCTAGAATTATCATTTTGATGTTTCCATGTCCCTGCAGTGTCATTGAATAAATCACTAAATAAAAGACGATCCCAAACACCTTTGCTTTTGTGATGGCTGACCTTTCCGACGTCGCCGCCCTGTGCTTCACCATAGGCGACTGTCGCAAAGTCTGCAAGCCCCTTAAGGTTCCGACCCTAACCAATTATTGTAATTATTTCGAAGGTGTTGGAACGTGATGAATACAGACAACTTCACTAAATTCTAGAAAATGAACGTTCTGAACGCACAAACGCGTTTTCTTTTCGTTAAAGGACTAAAACTCAACGAAGCAAGGCAATTCACATAGAGGAACAAATGCCAAGAACTGCAGTGGGGTGTGCTACAGTGTGTTTTTCCGGGAGTAAACATCGCGCGCGATCTGATCCATTCCAATAGATCAAATTCTCAGTCCAAAGACCACGTGAAAGCGGAGGTTCCAGCAATTCGCACGTAGCCTTTGTACTGGGTCCGCAATTGTACCGATTTTACTCCCGGAAAAACACCCTGTAGCATACGTTTTCATGAGGTTAACTCCGAGTTTCCATCCTGAGCATTGAGGTTCTAGAGTTTTTTATTGTCTTGATTCTGTCGCGCGTCGTACTGTCAGCGACTGTCGCACATGATGCGCTGCAAAAAGGAGTTGCGCTCAAGAAGTATGCTAGTCCATTTCATTGCAGTTTCTGACACTTGGGCCCGTGTTATGGAGGTGATAGTTACGCAAACTCAGATAACTGGATAAGAGAAGCGCAGAACCTGCAGCAGAACCTACCAAGTCACACCTTCCAGAAACTGCGTTCTGCTCCTCATGTACTGCGTTCAACCTGCTCCTTGCCACGCGGCGATCCGCCTCCTGGGAGGTGTATATAAGCCGGTGGTTAAGCACCAGAGCTCAATCGTGTCTCCGCTTCGGCGGAGGCAAGGTGCGCCCTGCGAGACTCGTCAGACCGGCTGAGGCCCAGGTAAAACCGTGGCCCAGTGCAATAATCGGTCAGACAAGATCCACGCGATGCGGATGCGTGCGGCATGAATCTGAGGGACCGCTTCATCCACCAACTGCTGCCACGTCAAACGCGAACGCGTTCGGAATTATTTTCTGGATGAGCTTGGATAACCATTCATGTACCCAAGTTTACAGTAGGAGCACAGCCCTGCGTCCAGATTCAGCTGCGATCCTAGGTTTGAGACATGCAAACCAGTTCATCGCCCCCGTAACACAGCCTTCACGGGGCGAACGCAGCTCCGAGCGGGGGGTGGACAAAATAAGCTTTCACCTCGTGGTGTAACCGCTGTCGAAACGTGTTTGGCCTGTGTACACCGTCTCAGAGGAAATAGCTACCGCGAGCGTCTCACTCTGCGTCCACTCACCTCTACCCCCATTTCTGCATGAGAAGGGGATCAGCTTCTAGCAGGACGATGATCTCTGTTAGCACATGCGTGCTCTAGCAGTGACGTAGGTGGCAATGGTCTGTTATCCTATACTCCGTGGATGTAAGCTGGCATGCAATCATCACCTGAAGCGTGGTGGTGGGTTTTGGTGGTCAACTCATCGTCATGACACTTTACTACGGGCCTTGGTTTGCTTTGCTTTGTTATGGGGAGTTATGGTCTTGGAACGAGAAGAATGGGAATCGTCCGGATTTATTCTGATTGTCCATCTTTTAAAAATCAGGTGCGAGTATCATACTTTGGCAATACATAATGTTGAAGATATAAACTCTCAGAATACTGGAAGTAAAAGGTTGAAGTGGAAAAGTTCTACGTTGGCTTGAGAGAGTATTTCGCTCTTCATCGAGAAAGGAGGCTCAAGAATAAGAGGTGTTGGAAGCGAACGCATTCCATTTCCATGGCTGTCTTTGATATGAAAGGCCGCCCGCTATATGCATCTACTACGGACTACTCGCACGGACCACAAATGGTTGTTGTTTTAAAAATGATCTATTGGGCTACATTTTCTTATGGTATGTTGTTTCCATAACAATGGTGCTGCAGAAGCCGAGCTCCGAGCCAGCTAATGCCTCGTTCAGATTCACAAGAAATCGTTGTTATTCGCCCGATGGTATAAACAGCGAAACCAAGTGCAGTTTTCGCGAGATGTAGACGTATAGTCGACAGGAAGGTTATCCCGCGTTCCATGGCCAAGCAACGGGAGCCTTCCCATTCACTGGTCGGGTAGGGGGGGGGGGGGTGCAAGATTTCCTCCAGTTTTATAAACACCATTTTCTTACATGAGAAGCTCGTCCTCCGGCCCACATGGGAAAATACTTTCCTAGGAACGCCAACAAATACGGCCATTGTTGTCTTTTTTCCGAGTTTGGTTAGCCCAAAGTTAAAATGGGGAACAGCCATAAGATGGCCGGGAGCATCTGGGATCTGGTGCTTCAACATCCTGCAGGAAGAGGAGAGGTGTGTAATACCCTCAGAGTGTACTGGACTGCACACCATGGAAGTTCCTGTTATTTTTATAAAATTATAGAACTCACAATTATAAATACTGGAACCAAGGCAGACATCACAGAGTGTGAAGAGCTAGAGTGACTGGATAGAGGTCTACACTGCGTGAAGCCTCAAAAATCGAAGTGAAATTCAACGAATTCCTGTTGAAGCCAACTTCAGCGTAATTCGCTCACGCCACAGCCCGACGATCGCATGCTGTATAAGAAGGGTCTTCGGTGTAGTCCGCATGTTACTATGGTAGTCCTTTCCTGGATGCTTTTGAATTCTGGAAGAACGGACTGACTAAGGGCATATCTTCGGCAACTGCTTTTGGTCACCATTAAACTTTCAGATTCATTTCCGATATTCTGTCACCGCGCAGTGAAAGAGTGAGGGCTTGAATGAGGGATACTTGATGAATTTTTCCACTGAGTGCCCTACTGGGTTCTGGGTTCCAATTTGTTTGTGCTGCTCTGACGGCACTAATTCCATTCCTTGTACCTGGATTGCAGTGAATTTCTGTAGTTCTTACATTTTCATCTCCACTACATGATTTCTCATTCGGGTAGGGAGAGAAATCTCCGAGACGATCCAGAAGTCAAGTTAATGTTAATAAGGAAGAAATTTACGCAGCATCATTGTCGTACTAGCAGTACTATTTATGGCATCTGTTCATACATGCATTTTCTAAACCTAGAGTTGTTTTTGAAGAAGCAGGTGGGAAGCACTAGTGGAAATGCTGTTTTCTTCTACTCCAAAAACAACTCGACACAACAACGAGAAGAGAAACTGGATCGCTCATTTCTGATTTTGAAAGGACACCTTCCAACTAGTCTTGTTCGGATTCCGTCTCTTTGAAAGATTATACGAAGCCAAGGCAAGCCTGATCTCTGACTTTTGAAATATTTAAGATATGCAGCCGAAGCGCAACCCAATTTTGTGTACTGAGGACTGGATACGGGTATTGGTTGATGGTCATCCGATATCACATTAAGTCACAAAAAAGTGGCATGAGATTTGGAGCTTCACTTTGCATTCAAATGCTTTCTTTGTGCTACTTGGCATGTATCTCAATGTGAAAGTGAAAATAACAGGAACATCTGGACATCCTTATTCAACATTTGTGAGAAAATACATTAATAGTCACTCCAGCTTAGCAGTAAGACTCACGAAAATTCTGAAGTAATCAGGTTTATTCTGGAAAAACAAGGGCAGAACAGAATACAAATGCCTGACAGCTGCTACATCTTCGAGAACATTTGGAAATATGATCTGCACCCTTGGGCTTCTCACACTGAAATTAGGTGGCATCATGCTAAAAAACTTTCCTAAAGGTTGGTACTTACTACTGCTATGAATTAGCTAATTAGGTTACACTTTGTATCGTAGTACCATTTTGAAGATTTGCGATAGAATCACTATAAAGAATCAGAGAAGGATGACAACTTGAGTGAAAACAATTGTAACGAAAAAAAAAGCAAGGCAACGGTATTCAATAACCATGAACCATGCGCGAGCAGAATGCTCTGTGAGTTAACGCATCCATCCTATCGCAGCTCCGCAGAAATGGGATACGGTAGAAATCTGCATTATTTTCTTTATTACTTAATCAAATGACCTCCCTAGGTAAGGTTAGGAGCTCAATCCATTATTTTTCGTTCGGTCTTCTCTGAGAAAGGTGCAAGCCGAATAGTTGCAAATGTGTTAACATTGGCGAATGTCAAAGGAGGAACCGGAAGTGGATCAGATGAACTGACTCATTTGACTGTCGGATTCATCATCCATCACAAGCCAAAAGGTGTTCATTACTCCTTTTCCCTGCAAAAGTAAATCCTTTAATGTGTGATGAACGACAACCTCATACTCTTACAACTCATTGACCGAGGAATTACATCACCCGCCTTTATTATAACCTCTCCGCGCGGCTCTGTTCTGAATTCGGGATATTTATCTGCCAGAAGTGTGGCGGCTTGTTCAGACATGTGCACCTTGCCAGCTGAAACGACTGCCATTCAAAGAAAGTACTTCGCATCAGTTTTCAGTTGGAACTGCTAAAATATTCTGGACCTTCGTTCATTACTTGCCATTAGACTTTAGCATGGACCATGCTTTGTACACGTCCGCCTCACCTTTACCATTGCTTTCCATTCTACTTGCGGTGTTCACTGTATCGCCAAAAAGACAATATTTTGGCATGGCGAGCCCAACAACACCAGCAACGCATGGACCTGAAACGATTTCAGCTTCACAACACTGCACAGTGGCTGCAGCTTGGCGTGGAAAAACGCTTATTTAAGAGATATTACCACAAATTTATTGTTTTTGTTTATTTGTTGCAGTGATAGTGCGTTACAGGTCTCAATAAAGGAGGCAATCAGCAGAAGTTTATGATAAAATTGGAATAAACGAACAGAAAAACCGAAACAAAACGGCGAAAAAAAAAGCGTAGTTAGCACAAAATCAAACAGCATTTAAGTACTTAACGCAGTAGCTATAGGACAGTTCTTTGGTGCAGATGCGAAATAGTGCGATGTTGGCAAGGAATCTGGCGAAGATATTTTTTAAAGAAGTTGGAATACTTCTACTAGTTTAGCGAAGACAACACGGGTAAAGGCCCGGTATGAGCAGAAAAATTACAAGCCTTGCTTTACGTTGCTCCATTCACCCACATTAGCTAGCAAGGTGTGGTGTGTATACAAATGTGTATACTTCACGAAAAATGCGAGATTCTCGTTTTGGTAAGGATTTAGTCCCGCAAACATAAAAATAGTTGGAACTGAGCTATTCTTCGAATGTGATGATGTCTGTGGAAGTGATAGTATTGCCGTAGGCAAAGTTCGGTACCTGTATGGACACCAATACGAATCATAACTCTTTCCGTTGGCATATGCATGATACGGAAGTTTCTGAGATCTTTGAGAAGAGTCATAGACATAGAACAAATTTCTTTAATGTGGTCAGTTCCGTTCCGACGAGGAAGCCCGGAAACGCAAAGATAAGCGTCGCCGATTGTCTCTACCTGGAACATTGGAAAAAGAGCACTTCTACGAATTAGCGAAAAATATCAGTGGTGGCCACATGCCTTGTAAACATCTCTCTCCTCAATTTTGCTGTCGAAAACCGTGTAGAACTCGTTGAGGAAGTCGACAACCTGAACAATGTTTCAGCTGTTCCCTAGATGACTAAAAAGGAGATGGAAATGTGCATCGAGTCACGGCCAACCTCAGGCTACCTCTGAAGTTCTTTGGCAGCCTATTCAGCTAGGTTAGTTTGGAACGGGATCGCCAACTACCCAGGCGAACGAACTTTGCTAAATGTCTTGCCAAACCAGATCTTCCGCAAAATACGTCGTTATGCAAGCCTGGCGGAACGTGTTATCACGCAAACCTTGCGCTTCTATACACTACGTAACATTTTACCACGTATTCTGCCTGTCTTGCTGCCTTCCATTGCCGGAAGAGGGCTGCAAAATCCCATAAGGCCACGGCACTCAAAGTTTACATGCAACAGCAAGATCCAGAAGGTTCTTGCGATCAAGAGAGTACCTTCCTAACCCATTCAAACCATGGCATCCGTCCCATGCGTGGAGGGCTGAATTTTGCGGATGTCGCAGGAATCTGCGGTGTTCAGCCTGCTGCGCACTGTGCGATAACGATCACGTAGATATCTTCGAACAAAAATCTAGCTGTAGGTTGGTCGAATGGTGAGATCTCAGTCCATCCCATCGCTATCCTACGACAAGTACATCAAACTTGAAGCAATCGAGCCGACGCATCGACTCGCAACCCTGAAGGTCGTATGTGCTTTCTCCGGGAAATGTGTCGCTAACATATTTTCTCGCCTTTTTGTTACCAAACACCGAAAAATGTGTTGTCAACATATTCTTTCGTCTTTTTAACGCCAAACATGCTTGTGATTCATTCTCCGGAATATGTTTTGCTAAATACATTTTCTCGAGAAGAAGTCACCAATGGGCGTCTGAGACGGTTATTTTTCAACTGGGGCCTAGCACCCTGCATCACCGCCACTCAGAGGACATCAGTTTTGATACATCAATTAACGGTTGGCCAGCCACGGTGACGGCAGCGGTACGTGCCGAAAATTAATAGGTATCAGAACTAGTCTCGCAATGCGTCGATACAAAAGACGCTATAAGGGGTTTTTACAGTTTTTAGCATGTTGCGGCGCCTCGCGAGAGGTCAGCCGCTGCGATCTAACTTCTCCTGCTGCCGTGAAGGTGCAGTTTGCTGCTTCGTCATGGCGGCAAAGTGACGTATCGACGCTTTTGTATCGACGCTGTGAAAAGTGTAGACGGAGTATACTTGGCTCAATTGCCGAGCTGCGGCAGTGCGCGTCACAACTTCGAAAACCCCTATGGCCTGTATCAATAAAAAAGTTGTTTCATTTGTAACAATAACATCAGCCGGATTTGAAAAAAAGTTTTCTCTTCACCACATGTGGGAACTTACCTGCATGGGCGAACATTTCGATGACAATTCCGTGAATGATACTATGTCTGAGAAGAAGATGGTCACGCTATCGAACGATTCCGGAGCTATGGATTGCCCGAGTCGCAATTTCTCTGCTATTTGCCTTAATTTGGAATGTATTACTATGAAAACGCTAAATACAGCAGTAGTTTTACGTTTAGCTACCTTCGTACACTTCATATACAGATATTCTAATTCCTATATATATATATATATATATATATATATATATATATATATATATATATATATATATATATATATATATATATCGTTTCGTTTTTGCAAGCATTAGGTTGTTGCGAAATTGATTGCCGAAATGGACCCTTCAGTTCAAAATGTTGTAACTCGGCTCAAACACCACTTTTTTTGTCAGATTAGCAACTACTCAATTTAGTAGATCCTACGCCTCTACAACGAAAACTGAGATCACAAGAATCTGCAAATTTTTGAAGGGCGATTTCAGCATACTCCAGATCAGCAATTTGCTGCTGTCGCAGGACTGTACCTGGAGCTCAGAAAAATATTATACACTAGGGTAATGTTCTGAGGGATGAGGGCATTAAATGAGAACCTCGATGCTTTACTGCATCAGTTTTTGCCGGGTGAGTTTTGAAATGTGTGGCTTAACGCTACCCTGGAGGAGGAGAAGACCAACATTTCTTCACCACTGAAGACCGCATCTATACCAGATTGCGGACCTCAACTCGAAATTACAATACTAGGATTCTGCTGTCAACGCTTGATTAGGTTGGCGAAGGCTGTAATCAATCACGCCTTTACAGAACCACCAAACTCCTGACACAATCTCCCTAAAAAGAAAATCTGGCTTGCGAAAGCACAGAAGTGGGAGATCGTACACACCCATACCCATTCGTATTTCTTGTTATCGTACAGAAAGCGAACTTCATGCGCAGTACTTACATTATCAAGAAATCAGTCGTTTTGGGACGAAAAAATGAGTTAGAAAAGATGTCATACCAGGTGGTAACCATCAGATCGTGTGCTGTTCACGTCTGCACCTTTCGCACCCTACTGATTGAAGTCAGATGTACTGAAACTGTAGTATAGTGAGCGTCCACCCCCACCCCTGCTCTTATCATCCAGATGGTAAGATCCGGTTTAGGCTTCACGGCTCTCCTCAAGCCTGCTCGTCTAGCGACATCATGCGACCACGACCATGGTTGCATTTGAGTTTAAAACCGTAGGAAAAAACTTTGCGAACCCCTAGCTCACTGTGTGTTGGGAAAGCGATTCCAAGCCAAAACAAGCACAAGATCAGCGCGTACCTCCGACAAAGAGTGATCGAGTTTGGAGTCGTCAACCATAATCACCCGAAAATCGCTTTGGCTCATCATTTGTTCGCGACTTCATAAAAGTCCTCAGGAAGAAGCTAGCCAGAAGGTTCAAGCAGCTTTGAAAAGAAGGAAAAACTCCACAAGATTGCTACATAAGCTTTGCTGAAGTTGCTCAAATTGGACAGAAGAAATAATTTTAGTTAAGCATACCCCGAAACGGCAATTATTTTCGCAACAACCTGATAGAGCACGAAATTTGGACTTTTGGACTTATATTTGCAAACAGGGCAGCGCAGCATGAAGCTCTCTTAATCTGTTCACAAATACATTTCAAAGCTCACGAATAACCTACTTTGGTAACATGCGGCATAGCAAAATGTCGCTTTTCTTCTTCTCATCGACCAACTCTTTCGTTCGGACTTCAACTTCTTGCTCAAGGGAGCTCGCATAGTTCTCCATGATTGTAAATACGTGGTCCATTAGGTTCGCGTTTCTGCAAAAAGAAAATCTAAATGCGGTTGGTTTGGCCCCGCTTTGCGCAGTCAGGAAAGGATGGCCGACTTGTTCGAGGTGAAAATGGAAGTCGGTGTAGAACATAAAAATATCACCCATTCATTTCATGCTACAGTTCAACCCACTGGTGTGGTGAAATATAGTTGCTTACATTAGAACTTGGAGAACTTACAGCTACAACTTTCGTATAATTCTTAAGATATTTATTGACGTCCCTAAACACTTGAGATATGGGAAAATTATTGTGGATGCTGCTTTTAACCTAACAATACCTCGTAGAAAGTATTGCTTCATCATAGGTAAAACTCCTCCAAACATTCTGTTGACCACTTTTCTTGAGTTACCATGGTTTTGAGAAAATATACAGTAGCAGCCAAAGAGACACGAGCAGAGGCAGTATTGGCTAGGAATTGTTCCGCTATAACTCACAGTTGGATTAAGCGATTTCATTTGGATATGCACCAGAGCTCTCTGTGGGCTTCCTAACAGCAGCTTAGTACAAGCAGAGACACAATTCTAGTTGCACTATTGAGCCCATGCCTCGACATCCCAGTCGGCTCCCATGAATTTTGTCCCTCATCTTCACTTTCAACTGTTGAGAAAGAATAGTAGATAAAGATTGGGCACAAATTGACTCACTCTTTTAAACAACCTTTTTCGAAGGGAAATAAGTTGATGCAAACGAAGAGCCATTATGTTGATGAAAGCAGTGAATTTGGATTAGAAACATTCGATAGTTTTGTATGAAAGCAGTTTACATCAATGTTATGCAGCGGAAAGAAAGAGTATTTCGATCTCCATTACATCCTCAAATTTTGTTTGAATAGCACAATCTATAGCTGGGTTATAAAGGAAGATTCTGCCCTCAGTAGTGCCTCTGATCGTATCTTATTGGTCGCTAATATATATGTAGAGAACTTTCACCTACTCGTCTAATGCTAACCGAGCTACATAACAAAACGCCAAAATGTTTGTTCCTTTGTACCTGGTCATCTATGGAATCGTTCTTGAACACCACAACACTCACACTTTTTTGGAAGTCAAATTTATCGAAGTTGAGTGTGGAAAAATCAAAAGATGAGACAATGTGAAAACATCAAAAAATGTAGTTGTTGTAAGTGATCTGGAATTCAACGATTTTTTAAGAGGGAATACAAGTGACTGAAAGTAAACCAATATCTCTATTATCTATCCATTGTCGATAAAAGACACTGAAAATAAACCAATATCTCTATTATCTACCCATTATCCATTATATAGTATCTATCCATTATAAGTACGCAATAGCGGGTTCCCAACTTCCCAACCGCATGTACCTACCTCCACATTAGGTTACGCTTTTCACTCATTTAGCAGTACAGAGTTAATGTGTCTCAAGCATATTGAGCATATAAAGAGTCAAAGTTACAGCAGTGTCCTGCACTACGTATTTGTCCAAATTACTGCGAAGCTAACGGGCGAGCGAACAAAACATATAGAAGAACACATAAAAACATTAGTAACTTTACCTTTTCCCACAGGAGGCTTTCAATACACCTCTCACGTTGTCTATGGTTGGTCGTTGTGCTGGTTCCTCTTCCCAACAATCACGTATGAGATGAAGCTGCATTGAAACATTTTCAAGAAGATATGAAGCACTTGAAGTGAGGTATAATGGCCCCTCAATTGAGGACCGTCGATTTTCTTGACTCTCAAATCAATTCGAATCACAAGCTCATAAGCTTCGCTTTTTCACTGATCAATTTCCCTTCCCTATTTTTGTAACTCGCCGTGCATATTTTAATGCATGCCAACTATCAACCCCGTTATATTATGTCAACCCCGAATGCTGTTCTGAAGTCAGTCCAGTTGAAAACACCTCTCGTTAAAGTGCTCTTAAGGCAGTTACTGCGATGTTCTCAAAAGATAATGAGTTCGAGAACTGAGCATCTCCCAGTAAGTTACTTTGGAAAAGAATAAATAAGCTTGCACAAATTGAGTTTCAGCTGGTCTATTTTGGGAAACAGGCATATTTCACTCGAATTACGTGAAATGCTCTTAAAAAGTTCTAATGAAAAGAGGTCTGTGAAAGCAGTGATAGTTGTATTGTTAACTTGTATATTTGTTAGCTCATTAAAATAGTATTTAGTCCAAAATGGTCATTTATTTATCACATTGGAAGAGAAGAACATGAGAAGGACAGGAGAACTTTCTTAATATAGCATCTCATGAATTGTCTCTAGGCTGACAATTACAGAAATTCCTAGAAAACAAACAGCAACAACAACAGCAAAACACTCACCAAATCCGATTTTATTTCAAGTGATGGGCCGGGATTCAGTTCTGGCCTCATCGTTCTTCTACCTCCTTTCTTCACCATATAAAGAATATCTGAAAGAAAATACAATATGTGTTCTCTGCAGACATATATCAATCTCAAATTTTCTCTCCAATTTTTCCTAACATTCAAGTGCTGTTATGCTTTAAACATATTAAAACATTACAAATGTATAATAAAACTGGTGAAGTTGCGAAATAATCTGAACTGATCTGGTACAGAAATCCTCATCTGATGGCCGTCAACCTTTATTAATGGCTGACATTAACTAGATTTATGTATTTTCACGACATTTTATTCACTGTCGTATTTCTAACTTCTAGGTTAGGGCAAGACCTCTAGGTTCCAGATGAAGTTGAGAAATTGAAAATGAATTTGGAAGAAGTGCTAAGCGAAAGACCAAGCTTAATCAGGGAATTTCTTGAGAGCTTGAAAAAAATGAAACTTGTGGGGAATTCTCGACCTTCAGCATCTTCCTTACGATTCTCCAGATTCCAGGCGCTTGTGCCTCCAATGAGCTCGGAGCAGATTATAGCGAAACTGTATACGTCGCCCTCTCTAGTTCCATCGAGCTGAGGATCTCGAAGCAGTTCTGGTGCAGTGTACAGCTTGTCTAAATTATTGTTTCCATGGAATTCTATCCACATCAGTTATAAAGTTCTGCTTCCGTCCTGGGAGTGTTGACAGTAGATCAGCAGTGGTCTTCTATATTATTCTCTAACCAAACCTCGAATACAAAATAGTACAGCTTCTATGTTAACCAAGCAAGGAAAAACTCATTAGCTATTTGACAAAGACTTTGTTTTTTTTTCTTTTTCGTTAAAATACAAGTGTTACCATGGTTGATTGCAGGTTGAAAATAAGTAATGGAAGCGAGTTTATTTTAATAATTCTTCCGTTGCATCATCGGCCTTGTCTGCTGCCTGGTTGCTCTAATAAAAACTATACATGATGACGCAACCGTGTGCAAAAATAAAGCCTAAGAACCTTTCTGTCTTCATCACCAGTACATTACATCGCAACGTACAGAATTAGGTTTATTGTCCATATAGGCTAAGCCTCAAAATTATTCCCAAAACAATTATGTCATCTTGAGCGCATTGAAGTATACTGCTGAATCAAGGACCCTGAGAATCGATTGCGCAGCTTTCTCTTCCTTGAGGCACTTTGGTCCCTGTCTCCGAAAGACATCCTATTCTCCTCCGATATATTAGGTTGAGGAATTATAAATGTCCGCTGACTTTGTGCTCATATTTCTCAAATGCATTCGCATTTTTGCAGGTGAGTGTGTGTTCATTTTAAAGAACAATCCATTCCGCATCTATCAATAGAGTAAATGCTTACATTCCTTCATCAGTCGATTTTTAAATAAATTTGAAGGTAACAGATCAGAAGTCTTGAACTTTCAGCTGCATGTTGTACAACCTTGGATAAGGGACATCTCCTGTAGACCTGCACCAAACTTCAAGAAATGCCGTCAGAGAAAGTTTGCTCTGCCCCCCGGTCACATCCGTGCAGAAAACGACCCCACGAAAATATCTCAAACTTGGGTAATTGAACCGAAATTCATGATGCCAATCAGTTTTTCGACTGCCTGCATTTCAAAATTTGGATTTCGGTGTCCTTCAAATTACCGCCTCATAGCCTAGGTCTGACACTACCAAAATGTTGGTTGTGTCCATGGACCAATCGTTCCTTGGAGGAGAAAAACTTCAAAAAGTTTGACGGAACCAAAATTAGGATGAGTCAACATTTTGATTAACAGCAAGCAGAACTCTATAACTAGGGCATTGGTTTCCTGTGTGAAAGAAGCCGAAGAGTCATTGATTAAGAAAAAGAGTATATCTTGGATTGGGCTATTGAACCTTTGTCCCGACAAAAATTTTTATTTGCTCCTCAAACGGACGTTTATAATTCCTCAACCTAATAAAACCACTTCAAAGGAGTAGCAATTCTGGTCACGTCAGAGAAGCACGTGGCTTATGGTGACGAGCTCTCTGATGTGAGTCGTTTGGTCCATTGAAGGTCAAAAATTCGTGACCGCTGTAAATTGTTGAACTGCAGTTGGATTTCGCGTTTTCAACTTGCCAACTTGATATATTCATATTCCCGAACTCTACAGATATCACTTAAACAATGCTTTTTTTGTGGGAATCTACTGTTATTTGTAAAAAAGGAGGGAGATAACGCTTACGCTCTAATTCTTGCACATCTCTAGGCATGAACTCCAATCCATAGTCGGTTATCTTCACCTGCCAACGTTCATCAACAAGACAACACGAGGAAGTCAAATGGCCGTGCTTCACAAGAAACGAGTTATGGATGTAATGAATTCCCTGAAAATTGATCAAACCACTAACTGGTTGCCCATCTGCTCCAAAATTCCTTTTCATGGTTTCACGGTCTGCTAGAGCAGGCGCTTATGGGGATATGTAGGGGTTCACCGTGGGCATTTTCGATGGAGCTTGAGTATTTTCAATGGACTAATGTCGCCAATAAATCACAAAGTTGAAATGACGTCGACCACATGCACAACCATTCGAAAAAGACGTGTGCATAGGAGACCACCCGTGTCCCACATGGAACACCATGCCGACGTAAGCTCGCGAAGGTGTCGAAAGATCTGTTTTTCTCATTTGAGTTCACTAGTAATTGGTAGCTGACCAGTGCAATCGGTCTTGTTAGTTCCATTTCCACTGCCTTATCGATATCCTAGCTGTGACACATGTGATTTCGAAGTAACAACACGTCAGTTAGCACGACTTCCTCACCGCCCGGAAAAGACTAGGCAAAACTGGGATTTTTTTTTCACTAATTCAGCTCCGTTACTCCTCTACTTTTCTCCGTTTGCCTTCTCTTTACCTCTCTATCAACTCCTAACGGATAATAGAATAGGAAGGATGAAAACTACGTACACACGCAATGTCCTTAATTAGGCAAAACATGAAGAAGCCATCCATGGTTACAGATCGTTTGTGGATTACATCCTGAAAAGTTCGCCGTTTATTTAGCTCACAAATGTAAGTGTAGTATACATAAAGTGAGCTTTTTGTGCATAACAACCGGAATCAAGATCGAAAAAACAAAAACCGGTTGTAAATACCAATTTTCATATCTTCACTGTGTTGTCACAATAACTGAGTGAAGGAGAACGATACCTTCAGACTTCCGCGCATACAACACCGCCATAGAGAAAGACATGCTGGCCCATCTGTAGACAATCCTATGAATCGATTGACGTTGTCGTGGTCGATTTCACACATCTGTAAGATGTTTTTCTTCTAGATATACGAGTCTTTGGGACTTCCAACCTTTCTCAAGTGAGATCGTATATTTTTGGTGAAGAGTGGAGTCACCAAATGCCTTTGTGCAACGATGTTCTCCCCTTGGTAGAGGTAGAGCTCGTACATATCGGAGCGAGGAGTGGGTGTACATAGGCGATCTGCCACTGCTGAGTAGCCGCTTTTCAGTGAAGCCGATGACATTGGTGCGTGTTTCTGCGTGTTATTACTGTTCTATATCCTCGAGTAAGTAGCAATGTTGTAGTGATATTAGCTTTACCTTTCGAACGTGTGTTTCTAGCATGCTATACGGAATCTGCCATTTCATTGCGTTCTCCTCTCGTTCTATAACTCGTTGTCTGAAATAAAAAGTTAAGTGTGAGACGATGCGCGTGAGTTTTCAAGGCAATTGACTGACCTCCATATGTATACAGCTATAATTAACAGAGTTAGCACTAGGAGTAGCAGCACACAAGCTATAGCTATTACAATTGCTGGGTTGTTGGCAAAGAAATGAGAACATTTTTCTCCTAAAATTATTGAGTATGGATCGCTCCTTTTTGAGTATTCAAAACGAAGAAAGTACAAAAAGCTGTAAGCTTATCACTAACAATGGGATAAATATTAAAGTAGCCTCCTTAAACACTGTGGAAATTATGGTCCAAACTTGGACTCATGAGCTCACAACCAGGCAACCAGGCTAGCAAACCAACTTCCTCGTCCTGCATCTCTTGGAATTACGCAATCTATGCGATAACCAATAACGCTAACCCTGATAAGTTTGCTCCTTTATCATTTTATGAGTCCCAGTACTGCTTCTGGAATGTCGGGGTCACAGCGAGTTATACTAGAGAGGGATAAACTTTTGAAGGGACGTCCTCTTAAAATTCGTAGCTTCTGGAATATACTAGGATAAGCATGACAAGGGGATCAAGAATTAGTTGATATCTCGAAACTGAACGGGGGATGGGACCCTTTCTCCAGGATTCTGGGCTGGAAGGCTGGAAAAATTCTGTGATCCATATTTAATGGCCAGCCTTTGATATCTTGGGCACTCTTCGGTTTTAGAAATGCAGTGAGCTTTCATTTTTCATCAATAGATTTTCTGGATTCTCACTAGCTGTGAGATGTACGTGCTCACCGAGGAAGCCACAATCCGGTATCGCGAGTGGTTTCTTCCCTCCATAATTTGACCATACTGTCTCAGGAGCATTGATGAATACTGTATTATTCTGAAATAATTTTCCATCTAATTGGTGATGGGATGACTTTTTTAAAATTTATTCTTAACTTTAGCGCTCTAGCCTCTCCTCTGAGAAGAACCAGATATCTGAGATTGAGGAGAGGAAGTTGAATGGGGGAAGACAAGGAGTAAAGAGGATGCTTGTGGACTTTACAAAAAAAAAAAAACAGAAAAAAGATAAGCTCAGTCGCGGCCCTGACACGAGTCAGACGTGAGCGAGAAACATGCGTTTGCGCCCTTTGCGGGTACGGCGCGACATTTTTATTCTTTTGTTTCTTTTATTTTCCATTTCTTTCATTCGTGATATATGAACACACCGCGTTGACCGAGCTTCACAGAAAATCCTAATCAACTAGAAGGGGGTGCATCTGACGCAGGAATGCCGCAGTCATCTAGTGAAAACTAGATGACTGCGGCATTCCTGCGTCTGAAGTACTCATGCACTAATGCTGCAATATTCCGCACACTTCCGGCTGAGGAAGCGCGGTGTCACATTGTCAGCAGGCCTTGTGGTTTCAATTTAATAGTCCAACTGGGACTCAGTCAGTGTTAATGCATAGCTAGTGAGAAAGCTTCTATCTACCTTCATATGATAATCAAATTTTGTTTACTACATCAATCCTGACGTGAGCAATAGCTAGCTGAAAGTTCTGTTACCGGTCGCAGCCGCTGATCATACAATACATATCTTACTGGCTGCTAATGCATGAGTGTGGTACTCCCACTGCTGTAAATCCCAGTAAAAGACCTCATCTGAGAAAATATGTTAGAGAGAAACCTCAGTGAAATTTGGTTGCAAGGCTGTTCAGCACAACATTGCAAACAAGGAAACGCAGAAAATATGAATTTATAGTTACTGTTTTTCAACTCAGTCTTTTTAACAGATTCTGAGCAACTGGGCTTAAATTACTGCTGCTCTCACTGAGGGAACTTACGATATTTACGTCGACCACCATTGACATAATTGTACGCGGCCCACCAAATCTATCGAGATTGTACAAATGCAGAGTTGGAACAAGCTGTCCACGCGAATTGACGGTGATGTCACCAGAGACCCCTTAAGCTCACTGCATTACATAATAGAAAAAAGTAGAAAATTTCATGAAATCTTCGCCGAGATTTGCGAGGAATAGTCTTTGGAAAAGGAGGAATTCTTTTCTTAGATTGAAAACCGTGTGGTTCTCACCTGCAAACGTCATAGCGCTGTTCTGTACTATTCTCGTTCCGTTCCTGATCTGTGTGGGGTCTTGCGTGAGCGTGCGATTGAGAGCCATCCCGTAAAGGAGCGCGATTTCATAGAGCTGATCGCAGTAGGCAGAGCCCTGGCGACAAGCGATAATTTCGCTACTTCGAAGAATTAACGAAATATTAATTGTGTTTTAGGATAGTGATAGATAAGATTCTCTTAAATTATTCTTACAATACTATAAGCCTGATGTGAACACTCTTCTATGCAGTTGAATGGAGGTTGTCGCATTTTCTCGATGACGTTTCTTTTGAAGGCGACCAAAGCATCGTTGCGATGCTTTTCAGTGGAAATCTTAATGTAGAGTTGATGAGCCAGAGGTAGACCATGCTTTACTTTGTTCATGAAGGAATTTGCCATAAGAGAATTCATGACATGACTCCATATATTTCGTCCATGTGTGCATTCTCGGACAACCCTCCTCCGCCCCCTTTTTTCAGCGTCAATCTTTCCAACCGTTGTGTCGCACTGCCTTTGATGCAGAAGCTGTCCATACTGGTTACTGTAACTATGCTGCATAGCCCAATGCGATTTCTCAGCATTAACCTCTTTTATTCATTGTTTAGTAAAAGGACGCAGAGGGGTGATCCCGAGTCGACTGATTTGCCACTGACTGCGGGACCAGCGTAGAGCCTAGATTCTGAAAGTGTTGGAGATTTATCTTATAACCTTACAGCACTTGTACCTTAGATCAATTGAAATTCTTTGCATGATTTGAATCAAATCAGTAGATTTCATTTTAAAAAATCCTCGTCAGCCGTCCGTATAATCCAGAGTTTTGAAATCTTCCCTTTCTTTAAGAGATTCCAGAGGCTCAAAAAGAGATTGTCGTTACAGTAATTCTCAAGTCTTTGTTGTTACAATAATTCTCAAATCTTCTAGAGCTATTTTACTCAACAGCAAGGTCTGCGATCAGAACTGGCATTCTCTGTCGTTATCCCTCTGCTACGATAAAATTCGGCATAGAAATTGTGAACTCACACTCATAGATCTTTGAAATGCTCGCATAGCTTGTTCGTCTCGACCATCAGGGTTGTCAGCAGTGTCCTGCCAGACAGGCACGACATCCCCTCCGGGACTCTGTTTCACTGAAAATTAAGCAGATGATGACGGCCTCAAAAAGCATTGGCCTACTGTTTCACTTGAGATCACTGTGCGCTCATCAAACGCTGTTTTTCATGAGTCTCACTGGTAAAATCCTAACTTGTACGAGTTATGAAACTGTTCCTTTGCCTCTTTCACCTGATTTATGAAAAAAAAACCCTCAATTTTTCCAATCTCACTGAACCTACGCAATATTGGATAGAGTGACAAGGCAAATTTTCCTTTTCCTAAGAGTGAAAAGCTATCGTACCATATCCACCACTCTTAGAATCCACGATGATGTAGACGAATTCATCACTGATCATATTATTCTCGTAGGCTGCCAGCATTGTTTTACGAACGATGGAAGCGTCAGTTAGACACAGCACTAATACTGAAAAACTTCCCCTCATGACATGACATTGGTGAACCGTTACCATCAGCAAAGTCTTACTTCTTGCCACCGATTTTGTTCGAGTGAGAGTAACATTTATAGTAACGAGTGACTCGTCCTGAAGAGCAACGTTTCTGGAAATGTAGGTGGCACCACCAGAGTTGTAGGTGATTGCCTGGAACATCATGGATCTATTTCTACACCTTTAAGTAAACGAGGTATAGTAGCGGTCATCCTGATTCAATGCTGTTTTCATTCCGGCCGTACCACTATGTCTTCACGCACCCCTAACTCGAGCTGCGTAAGGCCCCTGACATACTTCACAGCGACACTGTCGCAGTGAAGAAAATGAATGGAAATGATGAGAACAAAGTGTTACGAGTCTTCATCTTATCACACAGTTTGCGTGAAATACCGTGCTGGCATAGGAGCCACTGTGAGAAAAATTGTGGTGGTGAACGGTCGCAGCGACAGCGTCGCTGTGTAGTATGCCCTAGGCCTAAGCACTGCTGCCCAATAATAGCTTCATTCATGCTCTGAATGAAACATTTGGAGGCCAGTAACAGTTTCATACACCGATGGATGAAACCATCCCAGGCTTACACCGCTATGCTCCCGTCTTTGTATCAGCTCGCGCTACTGATGCGTGATGATAAAGTGATATGGCCGCAAAAGAACAACACTGAATCAGGATGAACATTACTATAGACGAAAGCATGTTTGAACGTGAGGTCCAGGTAGAATCAAATGATTCTAACTGGAAATAACAAGCTATAGGTCCTTTGAAAAGGAAATATAGTGCGGCTTATATAGAGAACGCAATAGTTTTCGCACTTAATCTGTTTCTTGGCTTTAAATAGACCGCAAGTACGAATTCCTTGGCGTCCCCACCTGCACTACCCTTTCGTCAGTAGTTCCCAAGGAAGCCATCAAAATTAACATACATAGACATGAAAGTTGTTGGCGTTGCGCTATGTTTGAATAGTGCTAAAAACTTGTTCAAAATGCAAACTACATGAAGATTGCTCAATGACGGTTGCTTTAGAGACTAGTATCAAATCCATCTTCTGAAATAGTCTTGTTCCCCTACAGTAATTTCATACACATTATAATTGCATGCATTCCATATTTCGAACCTAGCACATTCATGCATGACGAAAGCATGCGGCAAATCGCAATTACTTTGGCGTGGTGCACAATATGTATTACTAGCCGCAGGGTAACGACGTTTCTGGCATGAAAGGCACACTCGCGTTTGAATAGACAACTTTGCATTTTTTTGCATGTACCGCAAAGACAGTTCACGATTTGTGCTCCAGTAAGGTCGAGTAAAGTGGATGAGTTCTATCAGGTATATTTTGGTGATCGTAAAGTTGTTTTCTGATGTACAGTGCGTTTCGTAAGTATATACAGGGGGGGGTATATATATATATATATATATATATATATATATGAGTAGACGCACCCCAGAAAACACTGGTACACAGTTACACGTAACTTTTCGGAGAAAACCACGAGTGCCAATCGAATCAGCGTGCCCAAAAATCCTTGTTACCGTCGTTTCACCCGAAGTTATGAAAAAAATAGGTAGATCTAGCTCTCCCCTCCTAGGGACCGTTTCGTAAGTATAGACGCACTTTCAGATACCGATGATTTCACAGAGGGAACTTCCTTGCAACAGCAGATTTGTACCTGATTGGTCTCCGCAATTCCCAAGCAACTCAGAAAACATGGGTTGGCATAGATTTACCCATCCCTTCCAGCAAATGGCTATCAAAACGGCTCTTAGTACAGGCAATAGCAATTTTCAGGCTTGTTGTGCCGGAAGATGTTCGGCTCCGGCCATGGATGTCATCTGGTAGAATGCTCCAAGGATGTCCGATGTTGCTAGTATTAGAAGACAGATAATACCGTCAGTAGGGTTTCTCAAAATGCTTGTTTGTTGAGCGACTGGTATAGGTCACGCCGGTTTTTCGATGGAAAGTGAGGTTTATCTGCGAGAAAATGTAAGAATTGGAAACTAAAGGTGCTCTTGTGATTTGAGGAATTTGATCATGTAGAAACGGAAATAATATCGAGGATGTCGTTATGGGAGGAAACGTCTCCAACTCTGGCAGCGCCTACCTCCAAAGGTGCTCGTTTTGAGAGAGTCTGGCTTCCCTTGTATATCATCCCAGCGGCGTGCATCCATTATAATACAGTCTAAAAAAGCTTTTCTCATCCTGTAAAATCACGCAAACATAGCAGGGGCTTTCAAAAGATCGAAAACAACCAACTCGTTTCTTCGACATGGCGATCACCACGTTCCTTCCGGGAAAACAAAGCTGTGAAGCTTTTTGGAACGGGATAACCCCAGGTATGAGATGAAGTCAACAATGTGCAATGGTGGTGCAGCGGTTTAATGCCTTTTTGACCCCTGCACTGCATGACGGAGCCGACGCAGACACCATTAATGCACATCATGTGCTTCGAGTTCAGGCAGGGTATGCGAAGCCGTCTTTGACGCGATGTCTTCTTTTGCATACCAAAATTCTTCCTTCGATTGTAGGACTCAACATCTTACACAGATTTG
This sequence comes from Ancylostoma caninum, assembly GCA_037903475.1. Classification (NCBI taxonomy): domain Eukaryota; kingdom Metazoa; phylum Nematoda; class Chromadorea; order Rhabditida; family Ancylostomatidae; genus Ancylostoma; species Ancylostoma caninum. Next base: position 479,954 of record JBAJFG010000061.1, on the reverse strand, counting down.
CAGGAGGACCCCGAAGAACCTCATCTCTACCCGGAGATCCTGCGATTTCAACAGCCTACAGCATGTAAGTCTTTTAACTGCCCCAGCCTCGCTCCAAAGCGATGTGATCCAAGTTGAATTGCAGATTTACGTTGAAGACGCTTATCAGTTCCTATCAACATATTGAGCCCTCCTTTTCCCTTGAAGATAAATTTATTTGTGTTTTCTCATAGACTGCGTCTATACTTATGAAACGGCACATTTAATGGTGATGTGCCAAATCTATTCCGTATTTTCCATAATCACTAGTGAAACAAGGCGATCTTAGGTTTTCTGGCATGCCGACTCGATTGACGTTTTTAGCTTTTCTCATGAACCTGGGATGAACTGGGTAACAGCTTTTTTTGGGGTGCGTTTATGCTTATGAAACGCACTGTATACTGTGTTCGAATTCGTAATTTTTGTGTTGGATATTGTTGTAAATGAAGAAGGTAAACATGTAATTTCTCAAAAATTGACGAAACGTTGCGACGTAATATGAAACTTCCAAGTCGTAACTTATTTTGATCCGTTCATGACCCCTGTTAAAGTGACAGCTCCTCTCGGGCAGATCCGATTTTTCGTTACCTCTTTACTTTAATGTACGTAGCCCTGGGAAAGGATCGTGAACTCTATTTTTTAACGCGAAGGGAAGCATGATGCACCATGTGCATCACATTTTCCGGAATTTGTTGAAAGAGACAAGTATGTTTCGATCATCCTTCGTTCTCACTACTAAATTTTCTCGCACTACCAATGGACCGGTTGCTGGATCGTCCCAGTTTTTCCGTGCCCGCTAGAGCCCCCGAAAGGGGCACTAGACTGTCACAGAAGCAGAAGCCTCGGTAGTGAACTTTTAACAACGTGTTTTATAGTTTGTTCGGAACGAATGCCAGATATTGTTGACATCCCACTTATTATTCACTCTACGAGAATCAGTGTGTCAAATTTAACGATCACCAATACTAACCGGCTCCGTTCACCGAATTCTAAAACGACAGAGTTGAGCTCCTGCCATAAAAATGGCAAGAGACTGATGATATGATTGACGATTTGTTCAATTCAGCTGAAATCTTTCATTGTTTGATTTTCTATGATACCTCTTTTGTTTGAAATTTTGAAGCAGTTGATGATGATTTATGTTCATATTAATTCGTGTTTATGTTAATTTATTAATTTATGTTGCAACCTAATCTGTTACGATTCTGAGAAGTTGAACAATTTGGTAACTTGCAGTAAGCTCCTTGTCGATGTCAGCACACTTCTCACCGGCATGGATTGTGGCAAACTGCTTCCATTTAAAATAAGAGATCACTTCATAAACAGCCAGCGCATAGCTGCAATTGCAAGATTCTTCAAAATGAATTTCGTAGAAATATCTGATTCACGCTCACTGTCTTCCAGTTGTCGTTATAGTCATTATTGATGAGTACACCGTACGGCCGACTTCGCTAGAGGTTGCCAAACCCCACGCGAATGTAGCGATGTTGTAGTAAGTGGAGAGTGGCGCTACCGCTCTTGCCGCTGAAAAAGTTTCTTCTATAACACTGCAGATTGGAGGAGAAAAATGTCAATTTTTTACCTAAATTACATGGCGGCCCAATAATTACAGCAACTTTGTTCGTCTTAATAAGCTCAGCAGCAGCTCCGGAGGATCCAATGTCAGAACAATTCCCGGACAAAAATGTGAATCTGAAAGCATGAAATTTCCGGCGTGCTTTTTTTTATAATATTCAATAATTCTTCATCTGCCATGGATGAGTCTTTTGAAAACACTCTAGATTGATCCATAATCACACACGCAGAGTGCTGAGACATAATGCGACGTCTACGGATACTTACACACAGGTGCACAGCATCGGCTCCGCAGTGTTTCTTACCCAGACAGCTGGATGATCCTTCATAGTACTGCCTGGGGAAGGTCACCCAATCAGGCATCACACCAAGGCCCGCCTGTCGCCCGGCCTACTATATATCTTGCCGCGGCGTTCGCGAAGCGGAAACGCGGCGGATTTCTCAAGAACGTTAAAATAGGTATCCGAAAGCGGGGAAAATTTATGTTTGGTTCACAAAGCCAATGCAAGAACAACAAAAGACGGCTGAAATTCTTTCATCTTCTGAATAAATTTTCTGCAGAAAAAAAAATGAAATCTATTGTGTTATTCTATTCACGGATCAGGCCTATTTCTGGTCAACTAAAGATCAAAATTCAGTAAGGATTTCTGACATCTTAGTTAACGTTTTTTTTTCGAAGTCGAAGTCAGTGCTGCTTCGAACAACATAATTTCGCTTGGATGCTAACAAACTCCCTTAACCCATAGACGACCACGCCCTTTTTGCATGTCTGGCGCGTGGGACCAACGCCCCTTTCAAGAGCGCGGCGCACGCGGAGTTCCACACCGTTATTATAAGATAATTCGGGACAAAACAGATTATTTTGCAGAAATAATTTGAAAACCTAATTCCAGCAGATTACTAGTATCATCGGATCAAAAAAGGAGAGAATTTAAACGCTTCTGGGTTCCATTAACGGCGAAGGAAGTTTGTAGAGGGTGTTTTTAGTGTTATGAGGGAGTGTTCAAAAAGCGCACACGTTCGTACAGCTCTAACCTGAAGAATAAGGAAGTGCAGGATGTAATGAACATGTTTCTATGTTGGAATCGCGGCCTTTCTCCAGAATATTTCCATCCACAACACAAAAAATGTAAAGCGATCTCCCTCGATTTCAAAATCTCATCCCTTTCATGATATTTGTCGCAATAAAGGAGAACACTTTCTTGAACCACAATTGTTTTAGACCTTTTTTAGAAAGTATTGTACACATTTTATGTGGAAATACTACAAAATAGTTCGAAAATGGGGACCAGTACTTGATAATAGGGGCGCGGCTCACTGGTGAGCCGCGCGGTCCAACGCGACCAAAAAAGCGCGGCTCATCGGTGAGCCGCGCCCCTACTATCAAGCCGCGCCCCTATTATCACGCGGTCGCCAATGGGTTAAAAATTGATAGCTCGAATGTTAACTCCTATAAGACTTTAAACTTTTAAGCTTCACTATAGCTGTAGATATGCACTTGTTTTGTTCTGCATGTCTTAAATAAATGTGCTTTCAGGTCACTCTCTGTGCTAACGAACGTTGGTGGCATAATAATGCCTCCACCAATATATTTTCATCTTGCATTTTCCCTTCGCTAGCCCCCTGAATACCAATTGTATCTCCGAGAAGGTTTTCGCACTTCAGATGCACTAATGAGCCAGCGTGGATCGCCAAACATGGCACTATTTTGCAAAGAGACACAAGTGGAATTCAAAAAGGTAATTGAGAAGATGTAAAAGTTGTTATCCTGCAGTTAAACATTAATGTACACAGTAAGAGGCACTTTTCTTCAGAATAAAACTCTAACTGTTTCGAATTTTTGAAAAAAAAATACAAGTTTTCAAATTTAGTCGCAAACAGCAGCGTATCGTCCCCTTTGCGTCCATGGCATCGTACTCGGCGTCAGACCTTCATGGATGGAAAATGGGAGTGAAGAATACAAGTGATTTGCAAGATACCTACAGTCACTTTAGAGCTCTATTTGCTATCTTGGATCAGCGATTTATTTTCAGCGACCGCTACCTCACTGTTAGATTAACAATTTAGCGATATTTCTAGCAGTAGGACCGATTTCGCTCAGAGGCCCTACTAGAGAATGAAGAGAAATTGTCCTCCAATGTTCTCTAAGAAAATTCTCCGCGGAAAATAGTGGCAGTGCTGCCCGCGGAAAATAGTGGCAGTGCTAATCTCGAGACCTTGCAGTTAACGTGCTCTTTCCTTTTCGGAGTGAACACTATTTAGACCATAGGAAGTCGCAACATCGCCTGTTTATAGAGGACAATGTAATACATCATTTGCGCTTTTTTTCTCGTCAATTTTCTTTTCAGGGAAGCCTCCCATAACTGAAGCAGTGTAATGCTAATATCTTGACCAGCTCTTTAAAAAAATCTCTGGACCATTAGTCTTGCGTAATTAACTCAAGAGGTGCGGGTGAAAAGCAACAACGGGCTCTCGCTTGATAACTGCATCGATTCTGCGATTGAAAACTTAGAAAACTTTGTGCAACGCTCCTTAGATAGCCTGTGAGGGCAACTCATACTTGATGCGTAGGTTTGGCGCTGGCGCATCTATCCGACGAAGGATTGCGTCGGTCTCAGCGCTGACGCAGCTCAGACGCAGGTTAGATGCACCGCTGGTGACCGCTCAGTACATAGTTTCATTTAGGGTGTACATGCCGCCTCGACCAGTTTTCATGGTAAATTTCTCGGAAATTAAATAGGTGCGTGCGTCTAATGCGTGACTGAGGCACGCATCTGGCTTAAATTGCCCTACATCCCACCTGAATGTGAAATTGTTAAGAAGCTGTTGACGATTGATCTCTTCACGTCCTATTTCCAATGCTGCCGCACTTGTTTCGTAGGCGATGGTGTCTGCGTAGGAAATGTTGCCATTTGGGATAATGACACCAATCTCCCAGTCTATGCATTTGCAAACGTCGGCAAACAGTACCTAAAAATCTGGCAAAATTCCAGTTTCTCATGCCACCACAGCCATGGTTTGTTGCCCCATAGCTAAATGGAAAATAGTGCTCATGGCCAAATGTACTACGATGGGTCTTCAGACTTTTGCAGAGGTGAATTGACCCTGAATTATCCCCCCCCCCCTCGAGAAGATAAAGATACATATTTCTGTCTTACATCCAAAAAACGTGATGTGGAGCACTCTGCGATACAGGAAAGAAGTCCTCCAATGCAGTCTGCGGAGATACAGCTCAATTGCACTTTGGCTGCAGGCCCGCCTCGCCCTGGCATTTGTTCTTGAATTGAAAAATTTACTTCCTGTCGCGACTTCGCGCGACTCTTTCCTGTCATCGCTACTTTCGCCAGTTCGCTGCGCTCATGGTATCCAAGCTCCTCAAATTGGTCTCCACTCCCTCCGCCGCGAAGGCATAAATAGCCGGCGCGCCCGTACCGAAAGTTCTTTCGTCGTCTTTCTTCCGCGGGGAGCGGTTGCCAGCAAGTCAGTGGATGACGGTTAGATGATGGTCACATGTGCCAGTTCCACCAGTACACAGGTCACGGGAAAAGGAAGGAGCAACTCCAAGTCTGAGGTAACTCGACGTCGGTAAGGTTAAGAGGCGTTCAGCATCTGCCCACATTGCCGGCTTGTCCGAACGGCCGAGGAGTTCGTGCTTGTTATGTCTCCTAGTGAACTGGATCCCCCTCCTTAGTGTTTATGTTGTATACCATATTATGCGTGCCATGAATTTGTGCAGTCTCATTTGTTCGTGTTGTGTAGCAAGAACTACAGACGGATACCGCAAATGTAGCGGTTGTATAGTCAGTGTAAGAATTACCATCAGACATATGCACAGCACTGGCAGGAGATGGTGGCAGCTCTCCTGCAATATAACACGTGTCGTACTGTCTAGTTGTGATCACAGGAGTCAGTGTCAGTACATCTGCGAATGTACCGGGAACCACTTGTGTAACAATGTGTATTGATATGGTTGGTAGCTTAGGGGCCTCCATTGCAGTTGCGTTATGAGTTGCGAGGCAGGCAGATCTATGTATTCTATCGGCGCAAGCCAATCGTTTACCAATCCTGGCGGATTGCATTCCGCTTGTATCAGACGTGGTTTCCCTGACCGTCGCTTACACTAATGTTTGGTTCTGTGGTCCATTGGGCTACGTAATGGGTGAAGCAGCGAATCGACGACACTTTCCATATGACAACACCAGGCCAAATGTTGCAAACGCTCCCAAATGAAGTATGCAGTTCGGAGAGGGCTGTTATCTCCCTCATTTTTTTGTTTCGCTCTCTTGCACGGGGCTTACTAGGGAAAAAACCTCAAAAAAAAAAGAAACGACTTGAAGTCGCAGCTGTGAAAAATTTTCGACTAGAAGTCCTGCTTGTTTTGGGAAGAGGCAATGAAAATTTTCTTGGACGTTGGAAAAAGGTCTGCAATAACGGTGGCAGACATCTTATTAGTTTAAGATTTTTTAGCTCGTTTGAATCATTTTTTTTTGCAATAAAGTGCAAAAAACGTCCAGAACATTTTCTTCACCCTAATCATTTATGTATTTCTCGTTATGCAGCTTAATTATCTAATACTTTTCGGGGAAATAAGAGAAAATATTCTACCAATAAATTGGCCTACAAATTCCAAACCATTTATTAGAAGCTGAGAAAGATAAAGACAGTAAGAAGCACTCACCACTTGCAGGTGAAGTAAAATCCACATTATGAACTCACAGGATCTTACTCATGACATTAAATTTATTCGAAACCATATAGGAATCCCTAAAGAATTTGCAGGCTTCCCAGGAAGGTGTAAACTAGAATGAAATAGACTCTTTTGTAAAAGTTTATTTCTTAAATGTTGAAATTGTTCTCGTTTTTGTTTCCAGATTATTGAATTCGGACATATTGACTGATCACATCAGTATTAAGAAGAAACATAAAAGTGAACCGACGTCTACAACATGACCTTGGAATGTACTCTTGAAGAATAAGGTTTTGCGTGGCGGGTTTCATGGCTTATTAAATTTTTTCAGTACAGTTCTTATGCACTTTTAGTAAAAATGGGGGATTATATAATAAAAATCCTTCAATTTCAGGGAAACTTCACCGATGGATGAGAAGACGTACTTTATGGTGATAAGTGCATATTAACTGTGAAAAAATGAGATTTCAGGGTGTCTTGGCGATTTACGGTAACAGAATGTTTCCAGATGCACTCTCTAAATGAGCAGTTGAAAAAGAAGGACTTAATTGCAGGAACCGAGTCATCTTGTCACACGATGGTATCATAATGACACTGTAGTCAGAACAGCTCTCTAGGAGCTCTGTTCGGGACTTTATTTAGATCTCCTATCTACATGCTGTTACTTTTATTCCTGATTGAACCCGAGAGTAACACAGGCATTTTGACATTTACTTGACATTTACTTGACATTTCCTTGCCCAAAACCTGAGTAAGTTGCGGCCTTTAAATGATGGCTTGGTAAAGAAGGAAAAGTACATTTGCGAGGCAAAGGATGCATCAGCAAAAATCATTACTTGTATGGGAGAGCTTACTAAAAACATGTGCTGTATGCAGACCAAAGAAGAGGCAGCTGTCACAATTGCAGGTGATTCCGAACGAAGAGATGTTCTCAGAAAGTGATAGTATTTGAGATCAATGACTATCTTGATAGAAGACAACGACAGCGGGCTGTTTTGTAAATGCAGTGACTCTGCATTAACATCTAGATTCTGAAAATAGTACGCCATTTTATTCCCACATGGTGCGTCATAAATGTTGACGCACTTAAAACGTTTCTGTAGAAAAACCAGAATAATATTAGGTCGTCAAGTATGTCCAATTTTGTTAGCGGTCAGTTTAGCAGTCTCTATCTTCGAAGATTTGATAGATCTTTTCCCATCTTTCTTTTCATTATGAAGGTACATCCTCTTCCTTTCAATATCACTTCCTGGGTTTTTGATCAGTTTTCGAATTTTTGTTTGAAAGCATTTTTGTGGAACGACTCAAAGACGAAAAATCATGTCGTTTTGGAACATAGGTAACATTTTCCAGCTATTAGAGCCAGGGTCAAGCATGACGATAGGAAAAACCGGCCCTTAATACGACCCTCTCCCCCATACTCCCTCATCCAACCCCCACCTTTTCACGACGCCTCCCCTTCCCTCTGCTTTTGCATGTTTTCTCTGTACACTGAGCCCTTTCAAACAAGAAGACACAAAAGAAACACATTAAAAGCCCAAAATCAGAACTAAAGGGAAGTAAAACAACCTCGAAATCGATATGCATTCTTTTTTATCCGATCGGACCAGATAGTCTGCAAGAGCGATCATATTATCACGTGTCAAAACGGGATTGATTAGCAGCGCAAGCGAGAAGTCGGTTTCAGCGCTGGCATTTGGGCGAACACGGGTTCCATTTGAAAATGAAGTGGAGCGAAGTCGATTGATTACACATGCGAGAATTTGACTGCAGGGTCCGCCATTTTGTAGAAAACTAGGGCGACTTAGACCTCGTACTGAAATTATCTGACACCAAATCAACTGATGCTTTTCAGCTTGTGCATAGAGGACGATCAGCTCTATATTTTGCCAGAGTTTTTATTTTCTATATCTTCATACGTTTTTGGGAGCTCAATGGGAAATCAATGAGAAATTTGCCGAATTTCCCATCAAATTCCCATCCAAATTGCGGGAAAAGGAGCAAGCTTCGTGGCGCCCGATTTTGTACTCAAATCGGTAGTTCCCTAATTTAAAACTCACAGCAGAAAAGTATTTGTGATATCTAAAATTGCTTCTCAGAGGTTTTCCTCAATGGATTTGCTCCATTCTCACCATCTGTTCAAATTGCGAGGTTTTCCCTTCTTCAACTCCCATGAAAAGAGTTGGCAGTTTGCCTTTCACCGAAATTTCACTATCTTCACGTAATAGAGTTCCAAGCATTCATTCTTCACTTTCATTATCGCCCCCGAATGTTTGCTCTTGCTTGAGTGAGTTAGATGGGAAATTTCCCCTCGGAGACCCGAAAATTTGGAAAATTTCCCATTGAGCTCCCAAAAACATAGAAGCCACAGAAAATTGGAACTCCGGCGAAAGATAGAGCCGATCATCCTCTATGGACACGTTGAAAAGCATTTGCTGATTTCGAGAACTTCAGCACGAGGTCTAAGCACCCTACTTTTCCATACTCTGACGGGCCTTGCAGAGAATTCTCGCATGTGCGATCGATCGATCTTGCTACCCACATTTCATTTTTTAACACTTCCACCTTCTTTACTCCACACTTGATTCTGAAGTGATTCTGACCGTGCGAAAGTTTATTGAAAGGGCCGGCAATCGAACCTGTGGGTGTGCTAAAGCCGATTTCTCTCATACGCTGCCAACTAGTCCTGTTTTAACAAGTAATGACGTGATACTTCCTGCTGGCAAGGGCGACCGTCATTTGTTATAATGTCATGAAACGGTCATGAATTTACGTTCAATGGTCAAACCACCCCTCTACTTACTCCACCTCCACCTCTCCAATACGACCCCCCCTTCCCAGCCTCCCCCCACCCATACGACCCCCTCATGGGAAATTCCCATCGGACGCTTTGACCCTGATTAGAACTGAGAGGGCTGGAAACATCAGAGCAGTGTCAAGGGGCATTTCGCTAGTAAGCGCAGTGAACAGCGTTTGCTTGGGAAGTTCCGCTCAGGTGACATGATGCTCCAAAGTGAGCCTTATGATGAACCTGGATATCGATGAGCTGGAAGCCGTAGCCGAAGCGGATAGGAGTCAAACTAGGTCAGCGTAAGCAACAAGGTGTGACCTTTATAATCCAATAATATTTAGGTACTCAAGTCACTACGACCATTGAAAGTGGTTCGGTAAACGAATTTTGCCCAGTTTCACCCTCAAGAATGGGAATTTTTTTGGAAAATTTTTGACCATTTCCCAAATTCCACGTTGCTCAAGCCAGAGGAGCAGGGGTAAGGACCCGCCTGCCACTCAGCTACTGAGCAAACCTTGCTCTATTTGACCACAACTCCTTTCAGGGATTAGCTCTTTTCTTGCTGGAGAAAATGTTCAATTTTTAACATGATGTTGGAAACGCTCTTTGCCACTTGACTGCTACTAGCTTTCCACGTTTTCATGCTGTTGGCGCAATCAAGCTGCAGTTAAGATGGCAAGGCAATCACGGAGACATCGAGAGAGCGCATAGCCTCAGCGCCGCCTACTAACTCAGGTCGATTTTGTTCCAGATCTTGATTAAATAAGCCTTCAGGAGTTTGGCATTGCTGTAGGTGATAGCACAGATACATCTTTCTAAGATGCCCAGATGGGTTATCCAGTGGACCGAAATTCTTCTCACAAGGAAGCCAATCATCTGACAATTTGAAGTCGCTTCAGTGGATTTGTGGAATTTGACATGTACTTTTTCTTCTCTTGCACAGGAGCCGAGCCCTGCCGGAGTGGCTATGGATTCCCTTTGTAATGAGATCTAACAATAAAGGAAATAGGTCCTTAGAAGATTATTTGGAATGTAAACAACCAAAAATGGAATGTTTTCTGTAGTGAACATAGATGCAATCCTTGGCGAAATTGGTACTAGATTTAAGGAGGAGTGAACTTCATGTGGATCTTGGTGAGCAGAGCCTGCCCTAGTTTCCATAGGAATATCAGGACAGTAAAGGCCAACCTCATTATAATATGGAACGAAAATGGACGAGCTCCAGCAGCGAAGCTTTGGCCGTAATCTCCACTGACGTCTTCGTGGCGACTTCCGCAAGAAAGGAGCTCGGAGTGAGAGTGATTGCTTGTGTTTGCTAAAGTATGTTCTCCATTTTGGGTAAACACACATAGGATTTTTTGAATGTTGTCTCATTTACAGAATAATTTTGGTGCGTCAATATTTGTGACGCACTCTGTACTGCAGGGTTTCATTGCCTTTATTATCAGTTCATTCTAGTGGCAGAGAATCTCACCATTACTGGCTTCTTCTTTGTCTTCAAGGATATGAAATGAGTAAATGTACTTTGGAAATGTGCTTCTGAGTCTAGTGGGATCTGAAATATTTGTATTCTTATTCATACATTATTAAAATATCCCACTAGAAGGCTCGGTAAAGTAAGCAAATAACCTGCACAGCGGCCTGCTTTGCATGATCTTGGAAGTAATACTACAGGAGCAAAAACAGGCGCAGAGTGAGTGGGTTCTGAGACGTTTTTCACAGAAAATCATAGTTGATATTAATTGGTATTGTGTGTGTGTCGGAAAAATCTGATTGCGTCACGACGTTCAGCGTGTCAAGTTGTGCAGGAAAAGTGTGCAAATTTTCATTTTTACCTTAACTGACAGGTGTTTTGGTTCACTTTTCGTTGGTTAGAAGACCACCAGTTGTTTACATCACAGTGAAAATGAATGAACCTCTGTATTTATTTGTCTATGTTTACCAAGTTATGTGAACGACAACATGCGGATGAGTATGGTTTAGAGAGAAGGGGTCGAGCCAATTAGACGTGAAACAGCAAGGACGGTGGGGAATTTGGAGAGACGGGCTACTGCTATGGAAGAGCTGCGCAGGCTTCCTGTAGTGGAAAGGATGCCCCTGTACGGGTCCACTGATGCGAGTTTGATGTACCGGAGTCCAGCAGTGGGTAAGATGTCGCTGGAGGGGTCCACAGCTCCGAGTGGTGCGCCGGCGTCGAGAAGTGGGAGAGATGCTACTGGAAGGTTCCACGCATGCGAGAGTAGTGCGCCGGTCAGTAATGGAGGACGTATCACTCGAAAGCGTGGCGAGCGAAGCGAGCCTAAAAGAAGCCTGAGAGTCTGGCGTTAGCCGGGCGATCAGGCTGGTATTTTACTAATCCATAATTGTTTCTTTTAGGGAAATTAGCTGTAGTTGTGTCAGACCTTCTCAGATTTAAACAAAGAAAGTGCAGTTGTGTCAGACATTCTCAGATTTAAACAAAGAAAGGAAACTTTGAAATAAATATAATGTGTTTTGCTTCGTCGGCTATTTTGCACTCGACATCAGACTCATATTCACCTTTCTGAAGAAATTTTCTCCTGTGCCGATATTCATGAACGCGGGAAGGGGCATGATGGGTACCCGCTGCCGCTGGTTCCCGGCGGGAACCTCCCTAGTCACCCGTACGGGTAGAATTTGTATTCATGAACGACCAGGCAGCAGGAAGACCGGGGAGCATCGATTAGGTTCGTAAACACGTCCGAGTTCACGAGATGTAGGGTGCAAAATGGAAATTTTCGAACATACTCTGTGAAGAATTTATAGGGAGAACGTATTTTTTTCTCCTTTCCTTTCTAGGAGCGGGTCTCTATGTAGGTTTCCTAGTAGTAAAATATGAGGAATCTCTATTACGAGCTCTTTTCTGTTTTTCACTCTCAATAACGTAAATATGGTGGTTATTTTTTTCTTGTGCTCTCCTGTTTTTTCTCCTTCGCTAACTCCACTCTTCACTTTCTAGTTTTCTTTTTGAATTGCCTTGTTAGCTTGCAGAACGAGACCATCATAGCGTTGCAGAATTTCTCATAATGTGATCACAAATACCGAAGGCTGCCTAAACCAAACCTAGAAATTTGCGGAGAACGGCTAAATTTTCGCACGAAGGGAACCGGGGGAACAATATCACCCAGTAGGTTCAATAAGGAAAAATACCCTCAGAAACTAATCCTGAATCTCACCCCCCCCAGTATCCTAGCCCGAGAAAATCAGAGAATGAAAAAAGAAAAGTACAGCCCGTCTCAAAACGATACACAGATTCCATGATTGCAGAAACGCGATAGGACCAGAGCGGTGGATCCAAAGACAGCATGCACAAATGAAAGGGCCGAGTAGTTTTCGTCGCGATTCTGTGGCAGCAACGAGAATTATACCACACGCTCATTCCTCTATCTTTTAGACAAGGACTGTAAGATCATGAAACGTACATTTTCAGACACTACCACCCTCAAAAGTGCAAGTAAAAAGGAGAGAGTAGAACGGTAGGAAAAACGAATTCGCGGTTTGGCACTACATCTTCCACATCAGGGGCCCCAAAATCTTCGTTTTTTTTTCTTTGCCGAAACTCTGTAATACCCTGTAAACTATTGGGTTATTTGAGCTGCTGAACACGAATATCTATATTTTGTTTTGTATTTTGTACCACATTTTGTACCGTAACCCCGTTTTTATACGGTTACGATGGATATGTGGTAGTAAGTTTAGCAGAAATACCAATTTCAGGACGAAAACAGAGGTGGCATGCAAAATAATGGGAATATTCGTGAACAGCGCCAAAAACAACCCCTCTACGCCAAATTTGAGAGGATTTAATAAGGTACCGTATCTACTGTAATTCTACCATAGCCCTACAAAAACGGACTTACGGTACAAAATTAATACGATATTCGTGTACGGCCCCCCAAATAACCCTCCCCCACACCAAGTTTCGGTGAATTTTTCTATGAAGATTTTGGGGCTTCTAATGTGATATAGTGCCCGCGGTTTTTTTGAGGTAGGTGGCATTTTTCGGGTGAATTAAGGGTAGTGAGCAATCAAATACACATATATTTAAAAAAAGAAAGAAATATTGTTAGGACAGTAGGAACAAATAATTGAGGAATGGAGAAACGTACATCGCATTCAATTAGCTAAGTGGGAAAAAATAGAAAACTCTTTTGAATCCTAAGGAGGCATTACTATGTCATGATTCGCCAACATCAAAAAATGTCGTGGAAATCCATCGACGGTAGAACTTAGATGGTCGGGTAAGCGGGAACCTTCCCGTCCAATCCCCAGGTAGGTCGGGAAGGAATACAAATTTTTTGCCCGCGAAACTTGTCCACCCGGCGGGTACCCTAAAACTTCCCCACCGACATTCATGAATACCGCTACTGGAATGAAATAGGTACCGCATCCTTTCTCACTGGCTCGATCAACAAGTTGTGAAGAATCTGAAAAGCTACCAATGTTATTCACACTGCGCCTCTCAAAAGTTTTTGTTTGACATCAACGAACTAATGCTGATAATGTTAGAGTAATTATATGACCAGGATTACTCCTTAAACAGCAATGTATTTTGCCTTTTAAAGCTTGTGGACAATACTCGCGTAACCATTTTTATTATTAGCTTTAGGATCTCTGGTGTGTCCTGCAACCGAGCAATAAAAGAAGTGGAATCGTGACGGGATTGTTCTGAAGACGTTCTCAACAACTCTTCGTGCTGAACTGTAATCAGTTCATTTCTACTGTTAGTATTAGCTTCATGTTTTCTGCTTTGTCATGCAATCGAGCAAAGAAAAAAGAGGAATTGTGACGAAGTTTTCTCACGTTCCGAACAATTCCTCGTGCCCTGAACAGTAATCAGTCATTTTATCTTACTTCAAATTGCGAAGTGTACCTGATAGTATTCAAATGATTAGTGGACATTTATGGCTAGTGAAACAAGTTACCTAATGGTTCACTAATGCAAGCGTTTCCACTGCAGTCGATAAGTAATGTCTAGGATTTGACCGACTATCGGTCACGGCAATCAGACAGTCGAAATGTTCCATTGTAATTGCAGTTGAGCTCAGTATAAATTACAATAATGATATTAAAATCGTCAACGTGTGAAGGAACTCGAAATACCCACTGCACACCATCAATAGCGTCAACGCTACACGCATAGCTTCAGTGAGTATGGAACTTCGCGGTCCTCGCCTAAGGCTTCAGGGTTTCAGCTTTAGCAGCTGGAACGCCTTTTCTAATTTTTTTTCGGAACATTAACATCTGGACACTAGTCTTTGGAACATTAGCCAGGACCATATGTACTCGCCAGCAATTATTGCTCTACACACTTCATACACTATCCTAGTCACTGTCGTCCAGCCGAATCTGAATTCATGTGTAGATTTCATCATCATAACCTCGTGACTTGCGTACTCAGCTTGTTTGCAAAGTGATTCTGAAGAACTGAAGTGATACGCCTTCCTCAAACACATTCTCAGTCTGTTTCTTTCGCTACTGGGGTTCGTGCGTTCTTGCATGCAAGTTTCGTTAGTGGTAGGCGACAGGGGAGACTGGATATTTGTAGAACTGAATCATCTTCGATCGCCATGTACCCCTCAAATACATGCCTCAACAAGTATGAGGTTGACGCAGTAGCTGCTCACCTCCCTCGTCAAATCGTGCGGAGAGCAACTGTAGTTCAAAGCACAAGTGTCTGTTTAGGACTACAAAATGAAATAAATTTCTGCACTTATCCATGACGTTGCCTGCACAGTGTATCCTCCCTGATGAACTCTGGCTTCGAAAATTTACAAGACAGATAAATCAATCCAATAATAATAATAATAATATCCCGCTGCTCAGTGATAGTAAGCCTTACAGAAGGGAGTTAGTTTGAAACAAATGACTTCGAAGGCAGCACGTGCGGAATTTCGCTTCCTAGGCGTTGAGCGAATCGTGAGCCAATCGAGTGGGTGGTAAATTTTGCAATATGACAAGCAGTAGAAACCTCTTCTCTCAGTAATAACACATATTGGGACCAGCTCGATTACTAGGCAGCATAAAAAAAACTCTGAAGGATGAAGTGAAGAGAAATAAAGGATAACGAAATAGCATGAAACATAACCAATCCTGACAAGGCACTACGCATTTCGCATGCCCAAACTTGGAGTAGTTACCTTTATTTGTAAACCCTTATTATTGTATTTTTTTTTATCCTTCAAACATACATACATCCCACAAAATTCAACAGAGTGGTTAAAGGTAGTGTCCAGACACGATCGTCACGACTAGTGCACAAAGCCGATCCACTGCCCAGCCTGCCCTATTGTCGATTTTGTGGAGGCATGTTAAACCGTGCCAAGGATTGTCCGAACACGCTAAGCTATCTAATAGCCTGTTCGCACGGCTATGGATATTATCTAAAAAGGAAAAATAAAATAAAATAAAAATTTTGCCATGGATATTATCGAAAATGTCTTACCTGTCAACCTGTGATGAACTTCGGAATCGATACGATCCCTGAATTTCGACTGCAATTTTGGTAAAAGGTGATTATTATTGGAAATACCTGAGAGAAAGGTTGCAAACAGCTTGTGAATGCTCCTCACTATGACTAGTGCACCAGCGCACCGGGGTACTGCACAGAGAAAGGAAATGTATTGTACATAATTTAGCCGAATAATGCGCCTTGAAGGTCAGAAAACCATTTCGATGGTGAATCTGTAATTTCAGAATGTCTACCAAAAAAAGGACCAAAATATTATCAACAGGTCCCTTTTACAAGTCATGGTGTGAATTTTCGTCATGGTTGGAAGTTATCTGAAGGTTTTTCCGAAATGCGAAGATTCGGAGTGCCTCACTACCTCTTTCTAACCTTTCACCGAACAACACGTCCACATCATAGCTTTTAACCTTTTAAAGTAATTTTGACTTTTCCAATGAAAACAGCTCTATAGTTGCAATCTGCTCGTACAGGAGAGTTAGAAGATGCTATTATTGAGATATCGACATTTTTGTCTGGACACCGCCTTTAACGAACAAATCTTCAATTTCAGTGCGAGCAACCGACTGAAGAGTGGGTTAGCCATGAAACTTCAACATCTTCGAGAAGCCTCCATTAACATATGGCATAAAACGGGCAAGCTACGGGGCTTTATTTCTCAGTTCAGCTAAGAGAAGAACCACCGTCGGATAATGTAACATGTAACGAGTGAGAACGATAAGACGATTTCATCCTTGGTTCAGCTACGAAAAGAACGAACTTCAAGTAAAAGGACATGTGACAACGGATAGAAATGACACGCTGTTTGCTCCAGTCGTTCGGACAAGAAGAAAGCAGGACTTCGGATGAGGTAACATGTAATGGATAAAACAATCGGACGATTCAGTTCCACTTCGACTGGGATGGAAGATCAGGATCATGGTTTGTTTGGCCCAGAGGGCCTAGCAGTCTTTTGGGTGAAGTTGACGCGTGATTTTGCGAAAGAATATGAATAGGGACACTTCAGTTTTGGAGTCTACTTCTTCTCGAACGTTTAAAGACGGGGATCCCATACGCATTTCGTTATCCAAACGAGACTCCCACCTATGTCCGGCTATTGCACTATGTTTTGGGAGTTCTTATTTACAGATCTCCATAGAGCACGAAAAATAGCACTTGCCAGCTGATTGGGGCAACGATTTAAAGTGACGGTCTTTCATGTTAGCCTTTTTACCACTCTTTTACATCAATATTACGTTGCTATAGTGTTTCCATCACTTACTTCTTTCTCACTTAATGTTGGTCCTTATTCCAACTCTTCAATCATAATTCAACTACTGTTCGTATTTACGTTACTTCGTTTTTTTTTCTTTGCCATAATCGTCAGTTTTTTTTTCTGTTATTCACAATAATGAACACTACATTTTCTTTCTGCCCACACTTTTCTGTTTCAAGAAAGATGCATGGCTTGATGGAAAGATCACAGTTTCCAACTGCTCTTTACTCAGACAAACTTTCGCTTGTCGCGCGCGCCTGTTTGAGGTTTCCGCGAGAAGCGACCCTTGCTTCGCTTTGCGCGGAGCAGAAGGAAATAGTACAGTTCCGAAGACGCAGGTCGGTAGAGTGGCTCGCTTCTGCCGGAGCACAATTTCGCTGGGCACGGAGTAGACGAGGGACGATTTTCGAAGGACGCAGACAACGAAAGACGCTCGCTCGGCGCACGCGACAATCTCGCTGGCCGCGCGGGAGAAGACATCTTCACCAGCAAGAAGTACGAAGCACCATCAATGGGACTCCGCCGGTCAGTGCGGCGTACAGGTTCGGTTTTTGAGGCGTGGAGCCTATGTTTGTCAACCATTAACCCCCCCCCCCCCCCATCCATTGAAGGAGAGGTCATAGTGGCTATTTTCGTAGAGGTGGTCCATCAGTACGTCTATGTGGTGAGGCCTTGTTGCTCAACATTAAGCACCAGGCCATCATCCGGTATTGACCGGTTGTGACGTCATCGCTGGGCGCGCGCCCCAACCTCGCTTCTGCCGGGGCCTTACCTGCGCGCCCAGCGAGATTGTCGCGCGCGCCCACCGAGGGTTTGTCTGAGTAATAACAGACGTTTATATGTACCATCAACCACCTGTTCGATTGCCCTCTGAGTCAGAAATATATAAGAATGCAGTTTGACAAGGTGTTTCGCTTCTTTGCTCTACACCTCGCTAGAACTTTGCCAAAAAAAAGAACCTCCTTCAAAGCTCATTATCAGAGGTGGTAGCAAAACTAATGAGACCGTCAGTTTACGATGAACGTTTACTCGCAGCTAACTCCTAGCTTACGAAGAACTTCAGGAGACGTAATCTAAGGTTTGTTGGCCCGAACATGTCTCTCTAAGCATGGTGCTTGAATGCTATGAAAAAACGGGGACCACATTTGCAGGTGAACTCACAGTTCGAAGTCAAACTGTGAGATCACCGTCACGCTGAACATGCTGTCAGTATGAAACGACAAGAACACGCGCGAAAGAGTGTGCGGCGCACGAGACGCAGACGGCGAACTCGTCGTTTCGCGAGAAAGTTCTCCGGAGGACTTTTTGCTCATGGTTCGAGTTCACCGTTGTAGCGTGCGCTGACCCCTTTTCTGTCAAGACACAATTCCGGATATGCCCAGTTGGTCGATGTTCTCATCGTCTCGATCACCATGACCTTCTGCCGGAGATCATTGATAACTCCGATTTCCCGGTGGGTGGTTTTGAAAGGTGACCCCTACACCTTTCCTGATTGAATCCCATATACTTTCTGTTCGCCAAATACATTTTGAGTTTGACATAGCAAGGTTAGATTATGCGGGAAGAGATTCACTGACTGCGTGTGTTATAATGTTCACATAAGTTCCGTTAGCACTGGAATCTACGGTTCAGAGGTATGTCAGCATGCTCGAAGGACACGTGTATTTCATGGTAAAAGGTTCGATACCTCCGATAAATAGGAGGTGTTGCAGAAGCCTCATCGTTCGAAGACCACGGCTGTCAGTCAGCTCGTAGCATACTTGTACTTGCAAACCAGAGCTGACAGTTCACCGCGACCTTCTGCTCATCGTTTCTTCGTCGTTTTAAGAGGTTTACTACCACCCCAGACTAATTATCACACTATTTATGTTTTGAACTAAAATGATAAATCTGAGTTTGTGGAGAAACTATGTCGTGGAAGAATAAAAGCGGTACAAATTTAAACATAAGCACTGCTAACGACGCAAATTGGCTATATGAATAGTGACTCAATGGTAAAATAAAATACCCAACATGTCCTCATATTTTGCATCCTTTTCATACGCATCATACGGTTGGTGTTTGTATGAAACCAGTAACAAAGCTTCTTTTGACGCAGTCTTTGAATCCCCTGACGGTGACGGCATTCATGTCTGACGCATGCCAAATTGATCACTTTTGGTTCAGTACTTCACCCTGTTTATTTCTCCTCCTTGAATTTCATTATCCTCTCTGACATGTTATCAAGTACTCCACGTGCATTGAATGAATAACTAAATAGAAAAATCTAACGTCGGGAGTTATGTGTATTCGTCCTATACCCTAGACACCGTTCAAAACTGTAAGGAAATAGCCTCGAGGCTCAAGGACTAATGAGTAGCGAAGGTTTAAGGAATAACGAATGTTGTTGAGTATGTTCGATCAGAACTCAAAAAAAAAAGAAAACATTAAGCATGATACTAAAGAATCACAAACTCCCTGAGTGAGAATTTTGAAGCATTGTGCAGCCTGATGTTTCTCATTTTTTATTACTTAGTGCATTGCATTATTCAAATAACTCGTTATTTTGCAAGCTTCCTTCTTTCTAACAGTTTGTTGAGCTACAAATGCCCATTTGACGCAGAACCCTCGTTTTCGTCTACTCAGTTACTTTTTCTTCTTCCATTCAAGGAATGAATGTCCTCTCCATAGAAATCGCTACGCTTTGAGACGCGGTGGCGAGCCACCCAGTTGGGTTCGCCGCAGTTTCTGAAATTTTCCTATGCCAAAAAAGCAACAAGTGGTATTCGATAATGCCAGTGCTGGGCAATGAAGTAGTTCAGGGAAAGATTCCATCGCTCACTCATTGGTCTTCTACGTTTTCTCGACAGGAGTCTAGGGCTATGTCGTGGATAGGTTTTGTTGTCGCTGTTTCGACATCATGACAATGCAGTGCTTAGTTAACGGGGTATTAGTGTTGTGCAGTCAGATCTGTAGTGGAATCAAGTACAGGATTCATCATCACTGAATAGGGCGATCCCTTCATATTTCATCGCGAAAGCAGAATCTGTTTCTGTTTGTGATAATCGTGTTTCGGAATCGAAATCGGAATTGTTCAGTTGACACCCTTCCAGTATCCGGCATTGTAATAGTTCCGAGGAAGCTGCGATTATCCACACGGCGAGAAGGATTCGGCTGATGGTGTCTTGCGCCTTTAGTAGGTCAACACGGTCGGTGCAGTATGAATTGAAAAATAATTTTTCTGAAAAGAAAATGGATAATAGCGATTAACACCTGAAGCGCCACGAGATACTCCTTCAAGGGCATACAAAAGCCCTGCTGATAATTTTGACATTGAGGGACAAAGAAAAAAAAAAGAAAACGATTACAAACTGAATATATCGCATTGCGTCTTTGAGCTCAGGAGTGGCGTTTGTTTAAGACATTTCATTACTTGATAAACCACTTGATTAATGGAATTCTTAGTTCTCTATTTTCAACGACATCATACATATAAGGTATAAAAACTTATCAATCGCACACCAAGAAATTAATGAAGTGTCTAAAGCCAGTTATCTCTGAGTTACCCAAAATGTTAAGTTGAGCAGAAAGCCTTGTCCGAAATTTTCCAAAGATTATTTCTAATCCGAAATTCGATGAAAAGTGGGACGCGACCTGCGTGATATTGAAGCACACTTCCTGGCTATTCTCGATGGGCTGACAGCAGGGTCATTATATAGCTTTGCAACCATACCTCAAATTGTTCAAGGTACTTTTTGCAACAACTCCTGTATCGAGCCGCTATACGGCAGCTTGATAAACACTCTATACTGCTCTTGCAGTCAGAGAGAGAGAGAGAGAGGAAGGGAGAAAGACTGCAAATATTCCACATGATGATCTATTCCTAGTCTGAAGCTATGAGCATTAATGTACAGCTAACAAGGAAAAGATAGTTGGTCAGTATCGCCGTTCATAGCATCTTGTATACTGCCTTATGCGGCTTGCGACCCTGATCGCGGATCCGTTTTCCAAATTTCCTAACTACGTAGCTGTCTATGACGAGTTATGCTCATTTTTGGCCCTCACCATAGTAGCGGTAGTAGCGGGAAATCCTTAATTTGTAACTCTCGTTGTGAGTAATTCTCACAGTTCGACCATTTTTTATTGTTTGTCGGCAGAGTTCAACACGAAAAATGCCTCCATGGAAAGCTGGGTGGAAAGCTCTGCCCTGCTCCACCCAATTTTCACTTTAATTTCACCACTCCTCTTAATACATAAAATGGTGTATTATGCCCACACTGCATTCCTCATTCCTCTGACCTTGCCCCATTAATTATAATTAGGTGTGCCTCATCGAGGCCTCCTTGCAAAAGAAGGAATTTTCACCAATAATATTGTTGATCTACTGGTAGGAGTTGCTGATCCCTTCAACTTTCAGAACGCAAGGTTCCTGGAGAATGGAATCAAAGACCTGCCTACAGAATAGTCCGTACTTCCTGCTAACGACAACGACTATGTATACATTGATTGAATGAGTTGCTTTATAACTTATGATGAAAATGAAAGAGATCAAAATTTCGAACATTGCTTTCTCGTCAACCTAGTATACACATGGATGCATTCACGTCGGAAACATCACTCCAGTGTAACGAGGGAACTATTATACGACTGTGAACTATGAAAATGGGTGCTTGCGCTTTGTTGCATGTAGCATTGGGCACAATGAATTCAGACAAATAGCGACTGTCAGTTACTGCCATCACCTGGACGCCACTGCACCTAACGTAATGTTCAGTGTCCAGAGCTAAATTGTCGTTAGACGTTCTCATCGCTCGGTTCGTGGTGTATCTGACAGCGAAACCAAAAAACAGCGGAAAATCCTCTAGAAAGGGCTTTTCCGTGGTATATCCCACCACTTGCGAGGAGCTCCTCCCAATGCTCCAAGTTTGATCATGATAGGACACTTCTCTACTTTTTTTTCACTTTTTTTTTGCCAAACGTATTAGAAAATTGAAACATGTCGGCATAGACAAACACAATTTTCGGCTTTTTTCCTCTGCCAAACAGCCACAATTTGTCTCGCCATATCTATTCTTTCGCCTTCACTTATCCGCACATTAGGCACTTACACCAGGAAATTGTACTGCCAAGCAAAATTTTCTCATGAAAACTGAATAGGCATGCACATCCTTTTGCCATATGTACACTTAAAATTTCCCTTAAAATTCAGCGTATTTTGATTTTGTAACAAAATAACGATACTGGAATCTGAATGACCACGAATGTTAGTTCTTTTTCCTCTTCTTTTCAAAGTTAAATGTATTGGAGATAGAATCTGAACCTGAACAGCTGTTTTTTTTTTCTAACCTATTCTTTGGTCCTTCATTTTCGCCTATCATTTGGTCGTGGTTCTTCATTTGTTTGCTCCGATAACAGGGAGTTCTCACGCCCATGCAGTTTTGACCGCTGTGATAGATGAGCTCTGATAGCACGGCACCAGCCAGAACACTTTATCCCGCTAACACCCCATCGATTCCTCGGAAATCAATGTCTGGATAATAAGTTTCCGTGATAGTTTGAATCCATCAGTTAACTTCCAGGACTACAACATGCTGTTAATGTTAAACTTATCAGTGTTCTTTTTATCCGCACTCTCTGCTATCCCTTGTCATGCTTGGTCAAAAGCTGGAAATTACGGGTGAGTGGGACACGCTCCACTGGACCAAGATTATTGGAGCTTATCAGAATTCCATTTGGTTTTTGCTTCAGAGCCGCTGCCTCTTTTGCGGTCGATTACCCAAATGATCAGTTTTTGCTCGATGGTCAGCCTTTCCGCTATATTTCTGGATCAATTCATTATTTTAGGATCCATCCAAGTCAGTGGAAAGATAGGTAGGTAGTCATTGCTTCTATTTGTTTGGTTTTCCTTTTCCTCAACTTTTCAATACGAAGAAGAGTTTTTAAGATGGGTGATTTCCATGTGTGGTGTAAATAGAATGAATGTGTTCTATTTTTATTTTTTTCAGTTATAACTAGCAATTCTGAGTGTTAGACGTGTTTTACCGAATGTTTTCCAGCATCCAGATAAGTACGTGTGTATACAGTTATGACCTTAGTCCATCTATGTTATGTTATCAAATGTCTATATCGAATGTACAGTGGAAGTATAATAGAATAAGAGGATGAAGAGCGAGGAAGAGGGAGAGAATATTGGAGGAAAAATAAAACTTTTTTACTAAGACGCGCGTACATACAGTGGACGTCAATGGCGGTGGCCCATCCGCGGCCTCGAGAAAGACGCAGCGTGACTGCGCCGCGCGTGCGAGGATCGCTGTCGTCTGCCTCCGAACTGCTATTTCTAGGCGCTTTTCTACCCGATTTGGTCGAAAATCTTCAAAGTCAGGTAGGAAAGCTGCTAGAAATACCATAACAGCAGCAGAATACATCGGTTACGGCGTGCGCGGTACGGTTGCGCGGCGTTCCCTCTCGAAGCCGCGGATGGGCCACCACCATTGACGTCCACTGTATTTCTAATTAATTAGTCATTGAGTCATTTTCACCACTGCTATGATTTTAACTTTTTATTCTCACTATTTCCATTCAAAAAATCAATTTGGAGAGGAATAAACTCGAAATTAATGCACTTCTCGCAATTTAAAATGTTTGCACTCTTATTCCAGGCTCCAAAGGGTACGAGCACTTGGATTCAACGCAATCCAGTACTATATTCCGTGGAACTTCCATGAAGTGTATGAAGGAGAGTAAGTTTGTGTTGGATCGTTTATTGCAAAGGATAGGGCAGCATGCAGCACAGCTTCGATTTCTATTCTCCTGAAAAAATTTTTTCCACGTTTCACCCATTGTATTGACTATCCTAACTGACTACGCATGTACGTATACACAGCGAAAAATTTTTGATGCTTCAGTATCCCTTCTCCTCCTTGCTCGCCTTTCTACCTCGTAATATGTTGCTAATTTGCCCCTTGTTGGTCTTTCTATCATATGTTGCCGCTTCTCTAGACGTTCTCTGGAATAGTGCTGCTATCGCAAGCAATCTATGACCTTTTATCATCCAGAATCTCAATGCAGCACTTCTTGTTTACAATATGTTCCAAATATGTATGTGCAGTCCGGAGAACTGTGTGAAATTCCATGTATTGTATACAAATAGGGAGAAAAATTGTAACAGATTGACGGATTCAGATCTTTTCTGCTTGCAAAAGTTCTTTTGCGCTTTTTCCCATGCAAAAGAAGCGCACGAAAGATGAGCGAGGATCGTCGAACTACATTATGCAATGTCTGGAAGCTCAGCAGCTTCCTTCATTTGACCCAGTTTTGGTCAGACATTTCGCGTTTCGTATAATGCAAAATTCTATGTGAATTTTGCATGAAAAGCAATAGAATTTCACAATAGATTTGGGAAATGGAAAAATTTCGCAATAGAATTGGGAAATGCCTATTTAGGTATGATTTCTCCGACTGGCGCAATTTCACCGAATTTTCTCGGATTGCATACGATTTAGGAATGTACACTCTAATTAGAGTAGGTATGTGATTAATTTTTAATACATTTTTCCGTAACCTTTTTCAAATCCATCTTCAAATTAGGTCCTTACATCTGCGCAGAGTGGGAGAATGGTGGCCTTCCCTGGTGGCTGCTCAAAAAGAATATATCGATGATGCGGACAAGTGAACAACGGTTCAAATTGAAGATATTTGTGTACATTTTACCAGAGAAATAGAAAGAAAGAGAAAGGCACATTTGCAGATTCAAAGAAGAGGTGGCGAAGTGGTTCTCTGTGCTCCTTCCTATCGTGAAGCCAATGTTGCGGCAAAACAATGGGCCAGTGCTTATGGTTCAGGTTGAAAATGAGTATGGAAGCTATCAGGCGTGTGACAGGTGGTGTTTTTCTGCAGGATTTCTTATAAAATTGTGGATCGTCAGGCTTTGGTCACATATGGCTAAATTTATTTGAGATTTTAACGCTACGACTAGAAGGTTGTTGCAAAATTAATTGCCAAAATGGACCCTTCAATTCAAAGTGTTGTAACTCGCCTCAAACACCACTTTTTACATCAGCATGCTTTAGATCAGCCATCTGCTGCTCTCGCAGGATTGTATCTGGGGCTCGAAACAATGACATACAGTAGGGTAATGGTCTAGGGCCAATGAGTGAGAGCCTCGATGCCTTACTTCATCAGTTTTTGGCGGTTGAGTTTTGAAATGTGAGGCTTAGCGTTACCCTAGAGCAGGGAAAAACAAGCATTTGCTCACCAGTGCCGACCACATCTATAGCAGGTATGCGGACATCAGCCCGAAATTACAATATCAGGACTCTGCTGTCAATGCCTGACCAGGTTGGAGAAGGCTGCGGTGGATCACACTATTACAGCACCATCAAATTCCTGACATAACCTCCATAGTGCGAAGATTTTATTTAGGGAAACTTAGGGATGGAAGGACATAACTACCGATACAAATTCACGTTTCCCTTTATCGCTCAGGAACCAAGCTCCATTTATAGCTGCTACACTATCTAGAAGTAGTTTTTGGGGCGAAAAATTATGTTACAAAAGATGGGGGTAGGACACTGGTCATCTGTCAGGCCATGAGGTGTTCACCTCCGCACCTTTTTCGTTACGTCGATTGAAGTCAAATGTTTTGAAACTGTGTTACAGTGAGCATCCAACCCTGCCCTCAACGTCCACATAATAGGACCCGGATGAGGTTCCACGACTGTCCTCAAAGCTCGATCGTCAGGGAACAACCTGCGGTCACGACCATGGTTGCCTTGGCGATCAGAATCGACGGGAGAAAAATCCGCGATCCAACATCGCAATGCTCATTGGAAAGGCGATTCAAAGCCGCAAGATTACTGCATACCAACAAACGCAAGATCACTGCATACCTCCGACAAAGACTGATCAAGTTTGAAGTTTTTCACCATAATCAGTCGAAAATCGCGTAGGCTCATTATTTGTTCGCGGCGTCATAAAATCTTCAAGAAAGAGCTGGCCAGAATATTCAAGCAGAGGAAGAAAAGTCCTACCAGATGATTACATGGGTTGGGCTGAATTTGCTCAAATTGGGCAGAAGAGAAAAGTTTAATTGTGCATAGCCCAAAACGGCAATTATTTTCGCAACAGCCGGATACAATATCACCATCCCTGCTTGTTCTCTGGTAGCGGGAAGCAGCTAGGCAGCACTTCTGCGCCTCTCCTACAGTACCACCTCGAGATCAAAGCCTATTGTAGGCACGGCATTTCCCTCCCCCCTCCCCCTTGCCGCTTCTTCGCCCTCTCCTCAGTTGCTTCTATTATAGAAGCTGCCATGAACCTCTGCTGCTCCTTTTAAGAGCAACTGAGGAGACAATCACAGCCGGTGAGGGAGAGCCACAAGTTACTTGTTGACCTTGAGGTGTCACTGGTGGAGGAAACCATACAACTGCATCGTCTGTAAGTTCAAAGAGGAGCGATGGAGAGGCTTCGTCTGCAACTGCCATCTCAACACGTTGTCGTCCAACTGCTCTAAGTTTTACACTTTTTTTGCTTAAGGTATGCTTATGATGGAATTTCTTCCATATTGATGTTGCCCTACTGCCACTACAAAATCTCCTTCTGCAGAGCGGCCCATAATTATGGTGACATAATGCAAGCTCCCACTTCTGGGATTTGCTCTAGATTGCTGCGTCTCACTCGGAATCGTATTTATTCATTTATTCATTAGTTAGCCGTTGGTCATCACTTTCACAGAAAACATTGAAAATTTCCGACTGGTTTTTACCTAGTGTCATCGCGAAGCCAACGCCCATTTTTAAAACGATGCTGTTTTGGCACGCTGCGTTTTGAAATTGTTGACGACGTCTAATGAATAAGCTTAAACAATGATTCGAGGCCCTAACGAGGTGGGAACAAATTTTCATAGAAGTTTTGCAGGAAACGAAGAAATATGTACATGAAGATTTCAACGATTTTGGCGATTACCACTAAGAAACCCCAAATTCCAGTTCCTTGCATCGTTGAGCTCGTTCGGAGAACGGCTTCGTCAAAACCTCACAGGGATATGAATCTTTTGATTTGCACTCATAAGTGTTAAGAGGAAGTTCATTTGATTAAGAGTAAGGTTGACGATATCGTCGGCGTGCCAACGTCAACGAAACTGACAAATGTCTCAGCGTCGATGCAGCTGTAGATGCATGATATTTCCGCTTTCAATACATACTTTTGTTCACTGTTCAGTAGCGAAGAAAAATGCCATGATGCAGTTTCATAAGAAGTTGAAATGAGTTTTGAAGGCAGCACTCACCGAAATTTTTGGCTTGAAGATTTCGCGGTATATCGGGGTTTTTAGGAACGATGAACTCATTGACAACGATGAAGTAGCGTGAAACATGCGAAAAAACACAGATAATGATGGCGGTATTTCATGTGTGTCCACAGTGCGGACCAGTGTTCCGTGGTGGGTCCCGCCACGGAACCCTGCAAATGGTACGAATTTTGTGAAAAAGCCCCACTGAACTAAATGCGCACACCCTGTCAACCGCGTTAGTTGGCGCGACTGATCTCTAATGTCCAGAGCGGCAGATGTGTCCACGGCAGTATCTTCGCAGGTAGGGGGCCATTCAAGGTGTTTAACTTAGTGTTGCGATTGTCCAACGGCCAGCTACACGGTGAGTGACTCCTTTCAGAATTGAAAATTTCCGTGAGTGCTGCCTTTAAATGGGTGCTTGTTCCTGTCATAATTGTGGGCCACCCCGACATTCACTCATCGATGGAGCCTTTGCTGTCGTGATTGCAGACAAAGTCACTTCAACGGCTCTCTCTGAACTAACAGACCATAGCCCCATCCCTTCCTGTTCAAAATGTTACAGTCCATCCCAGTTCATATTTTTAAAATGGTTTAATCACTTCTAAGTTAATCTGTGCCAGCACAAGTCACAGGAAAAGAATTTCAGAGGCTATACGACTTGGCTGAGAGACCTCTTCAAGAGCTACCTCGGTGACGAAGCCGTGCTGTACACAAGTGAGATCACTGACCTTTCATGTGGCGTCACTTCGGTGCTAGCAGACCACAACTTGCAGCTGATGGTAGTTCCAACTCGTTCTTGAAATGTGGAGCCGTTCCTGATACTCTCACCACAGTCGATTTCGGACCTTCAAGCGAGAAAAATATAAACTCCTCGTTCGCAGCTCAGAAAAAGCATTTGCCTAGCGGTGAGCGTAAATTGCCAGGCAGGATTCCTCCGAAGAAAATGTGATCTGTTCTAAGCAGTACGAATTCAGGCCATGGACCATTGGTGAACTCCGAGTATTATCCAGGATGGCTCGTCTTATGGGGTCAAAAGTCCGCTACCCTTCCATCTCCTGACGAAGTTGTGAACTCGGCTAAATGTAGGTATACACGTTTCGAGTTGACAATGGAACTTCTCCTGGAGTCACTATTCCTTCGCAATTGAGAAAACTCGCCAACTCTCCGCTTTCACGACTTAGTCATTTAAATGGCAGCCCATAATCAAAGAAACCAGTCTATTCAGGGGCCACCTGACAAACCGCACTAAACCGCTCCTTGATGTATGGGCTCCATAGGTGAATTACTGCTGGATGATATTCTAGCCCTAATTTGTTGCAATTATGAGATCAAAGATGCAAAACCTCGCTAAATCCGCACTAGTTCGGCTTCCTAAAGGATTCTGATTAGGTCTCTGTGGGCTAGAATAACTTAGTTGATTTCATATGACACCCAAGCAAGACCATTTGCCTGATTTCTGAAAATAATAGAGCGTACTGGCTTACTTTGCATCCTCCGAGGGATTTTTTTGCTAATGGCACCAATGGGGACTGTACTCAAGCGGTCCTACATTTCTTGCCTAATATGTACAATGAATAATGGCAAGTTTGGTGTTCCTTACTTGTAACATTCGTTGTAAATGTTCATAGAGATAGCCATGATCTGGTTGCTTCCTAAGCTAGACTTTGCATTGGAATTAATTTTCCAATGCTTCATTTAAACATAGTTTGATGCCCAATTTGTTCATTTGATGCAAAACCTCCACCGTTTTTTTTCTCGTCGGCTCTATTTTTTCCATAACTTTGCTGAACGATGAACCTGGCAAGCGATGGAATTCCTATGATTAGTAGAGACCGCTACTTGCATATCTTATGGGCACGTCCATAAAGTCTCGCGTACGGAACCCGAGAAAAACTGAAGCGAAGAAGACTTGGAGACTGCCATTTTGAGTCGTCGTTCTTCCTTTCGCGCATTCAGTGTTCACGGATCTGGTGAGGGGGGGGGGCAAAATTTCTAGAGAATGTGTGGGTGATGAGCCGTTTGTCAGTTATATTATCGAAATTCAATTGAATTACTGGAAGCTTATCTTGACCAAATCTGGCAGCGCCGGGAATGAGCCTTCCGTCTTCTCAGGCGTTTTCTTAATAAAGCATACCTGGAACGAATACTAGGACAGTGCTTAGTGGGGAGACGGCCCCTCTGGACCACTGTAATTAAGGGTTATGTTATAGCAGCGCTGTGATTGGCTGGAAGACTGCTCGATTGGTTCTTCGTTAACGAGGTGCAAAGTGGTCAACAATGTTGAAATAGCGTTTTGAACGAATATTATAAAGGGATTTGAAAGTTCTGATTGGATTTCAAATAATGTGAAAATTTCAATCCAGGGTAATAAATAAGCGGGGATTGTCAAATGTTTTGACAGAGAGTAACTGAAGTATAAGAGAAAGAAAAAACTGTGTAACTGGAAACAAACTCAAACTTCCCAAATTATGTAATTCTTCAGGATGTAGGAAAGTTTTGCTTTTTATTCCTAAATTGCTTTGCTTTCCCACTCGTTAGATTAAAATCGCCGAACTACTGCTCTTGAGAGCGAAAACTGTATAGGCAGCGATGACGGAGGGCGGTAAAGAGGACATTATAGTTGCGTGTGGTTAGGGCCGGAACCTTAGGGGGCTTGCAGACCTTTGCCGCGGCTACAGTCGCCAATAGTCAAACACAGGGCGGCGACGTCGGAAAGGTCTGCCATTACAAAAGCAAAGGTCGAGCCAGGGATAGTTTTTTATTTAATGATTTATTCAATGACACTGCAGGGACATGGATACACCAAAATGACAATTCTCGCCGCTGCACCATACTCCATGATTTGTCAAGTTTTCCGTAGTTGACTTGAGAATTCGAACAGCGGAGTGTTAAGAGGCTTTTGACTGTAGCTTTTCCGTGAACATGAAAAATTCTTTTGATCCTTTCTGGAGAGAGATACTCCAACAGCTCTCATGCATGGTATACCTCAGCCCGGCTTTAGCCGTTCGGGCAAGAAAAACAACGTCGTGTTTAGAGGCGTTTAACCACTGCAGAACTTCTTTCCCTACAGTTTGCAAGCAATACCTCCACAGCACTTATTATATTTCTATTCTAATCGTTCTATAAATCAGGGCCTTTACAACAGCAAGAGCTTGCTCCAAAACACAAAGTAATCGTTTGTCAAGAATCAACGATGATGAAGTTGAAAAACTCATATTAAGAAAGAGAATTAACGATAGCATATATGCATTCAGTCGTAATATGCTTTGTAATTCTGCATTGAAAAAAAAACTTTTATACCATGCTTGGACCAACTCACGAACATTTTCTCTCACTTCAAATGCAATATAGACGTTAGACGGGTAAGCAGAATGAGACAGCAACACAATCGTGCATATCAAATGAATTTCTGAAGTTTCGTTCATATCCAGTTGGTGTTTTATCTTGACGACAGTCGTTCTCTTTGATAACAACAACTATAACCATGTTCTATTATTAGGTTGTAACATAACTTTCCGCTATTTTCGCATAGGCATTTTCAAAGGCTTCTAAAAAGTGAATACCGAATATGCTTCGCACACTAGACATTTTTTGTCTAGGTACTTCTTTAAAGCGCATGATACCGCGAACATTCTGAAATGTGGGACCTATTTTCGCGTCTTATTTTGGTGATGTAATTAACTTCGGGGTGAACCCTTCATGAATGAAAATTCGTAACGGCACTGGCACAAATAATAATTTTACCGTCACGTTGCATGAAATTAACCAAATTTCAGTAAAGTGATCTCGAAGACATTCTTATTCTTTCCCTCCCCATTTTATTGCCGAGCGGTCTCAGGCACAGGCGCCAATCTTGGTAAGCCAAAATTTTGGAGGGGGTAAAGAGGCTCCCAAGGCTTGCTGACAGTCACAGCCTGTCTTAGAGCCTGTACCCTGCGGAGATTTCGCGTGTTTTCTGCAGCGGATAGCGGCCACGCCCATCGCCCTGCCCACATACCAAGCCCATATCCAGACTTGGAGGGGGAAGCGGAAGTCGAGAAATTGAGGAGTGATTTCCAAGAAAGTTTAAATAAAACCACAATTCAAACTTTAAAAGAAATCGACGGTTTTAAGAAATTAAACATCGAGCCAGGGCTTATTTAGCATGCTGATCATGGACTTAATATCAATTTTGTATCAAAGTGCCATTTCTGAAGTATTTCAAGTCTTTACAGTACTTATCACATTTTCAGAATCTGCTGAATCTTTGTAAACTGGGGTCATTCGACGTTCTTATCTCGAATTCGGTGCCTGTTTTGTATCGTGATGTCCTTTTTTAACAATTAATGCACGGATTGCGTAGCTTGGATAAATCCAAAACTTCAAAAGCTCATCACCACACAGGATGCTTTGTAGGATTTTTCTAGAATTTGCTGTTCTCCATTTATATTTCCATTTTCTCCAACGCAATCGATCATGAACTCATCGCCAGATGAGGTGTAAGAAAGGCCCCGCAGGTACGTGCTGTGCCTGCAGGCGTACCTCAAGGATACAATGCCGTCAGATCGCCACTCTCTTCCTGTTTTGTTAGCAGTGATTTTCTGAAACTAAGAGTGCAACAGTGAAATAGACTGCGGACTCTGTGCGAAAAATGTGAAATGAACTGGTATTTAGTAATATTCATTAAAAATCTCAATTACTACATAAAATTGTTGCCACAGGAAACTTTTTATTTTTCTTATATTTTTCTTGTGACAAGATAGGGA
Organism: Ancylostoma caninum; assembly: GCA_037903475.1. NCBI lineage: Eukaryota > Metazoa > Nematoda > Chromadorea > Rhabditida > Ancylostomatidae > Ancylostoma > Ancylostoma caninum. The sequence goes on along the minus strand of JBAJFG010000061.1, from coordinate 448,132 downwards.
GCGGAGAATCGTTAAAAAAGTGTCTTTGTGTGCGTCAGAATCTTTTTGAAAAGGCCTTCGCACACGAAGAAAGAGCTCAACACTTTTTTATAAGCAAACTTTGTCATTCAGACGATTCGTTTTTAGTTTCGAAATTTCAACTTTGCTTTATGAGCATAAATCCAGTGGTTTTAGAAAAGAAATTACACCCATCCTGCTTCTGAGTTGTTGGAAAAGATCATCACGATACAAAACGTATTCGAGATAAAAACGTCAAATAACCTTAATTTACAATATTTCAGAAGATTCTTTTAAAAAAAGTATACGCTTGGAACACTTCAAAAATGACTTTTGATAGAGAATAGGTGTCAGATCCGTAATCAGCATGTCAAATAACCCCTAGGTGAAGATTATACTTCCTGAAATCTGCGGTTTTTCTCAAATTTAAATCACAATTTTAAATAAATCTTACTTGAACTGCAGCTTTGAAAACTCCCAATCAATTTGGTGTAGTTTATGTGTCTATTTATGTAGTTTGCGCATACTATAGTTTTATCATCGTACTGTACTATCTTTTTATCACCTAAATATCATTTAATTTCGCTAGTGCCATTCACTCCAATGATTGCCTCTTCCCAAATTCTTATCTCAATCACTAAGATAACTTCATGCCGAGGAGAGCACAGACAGTAGCAGGGTGGTGGGAGAAAAGAAAGGGTAGGACGAGAGAGCTGTGGGCGTGGCCGTTGGCGGCAAGGGAGCGTATCCCTCCAGGATATGTGTCCCCAAGGCACGGGAGCCTCTTTATCCTCCGCCAGCGATGACTCGTCCGCATCTTGCCGCGTGGCCAGCCCATCGCATCGTTGCCACACGTAACGCAAGCGCACGTGTCCTAGATAGTTAATTACGGTGCGATTAGGGTGGGACCAGAAGGGCCTACACCTTACAACCTGTCGGTTGCTTGTGGCATGGCTGGCCACCTCTCTTTTGGTAGAGGTGCCTCGCGGAAAGCCACGTTGAGCGCATCGATTTGGATCCATCCCAGAATGTCATGCATCGTATCTCGTACGGTTGCACTGATCTTGTTCAACATGGGATCCCAAGCACTTGGCCATCCTTTCGAGGATGTTCTCATCCAACCAAAGCGCAAGAAGAAGGGCTACTCTGCTCCGTAAACTGCTGCTATGCACTGTCAAATTGTTGTTAACACTGTCTCGCCCGGACACAACTGTTAGGCTTAAGCACTGACATCGGTACTGACCTGTAGATTAAATGCAAAGATGGTGCTTGAAACCAAATTGCTTGCGGCCTTATTAAAAATCGGCAGGAGAGTTCGAACCATTGGGGTCTTCCTTACATGAAAATCAGTTTGTAAAGAAATTTCGGACCTGTACAAAAGCATTTTGCTTGGCAACATTCACGAACAGCTATTGTCGAATTTCAGATATGTATAACCTGGGTGCTAGCATAAACTTCTACATGATTCATGGCGGCACAAATTTTGGATTCTGGAATGGAGCTGAAACTAACGCACCGGTCTGTACAACATTTTCCTACTTGCTCTTCATCTCAGTGTGAAGGACGTCTGGCATCTTCTCTTTGCAGTGTATAACTTCTTATGACTACTTTGCTCCCATATCAGAAGCCGGTGATGTCACTCCGAAATATTTGGGTATCAGATCTTGGATAAAGAGCATACCAGGTTGGAAGACCCAACCGCTAGATGTTCCGGAGAACAATCCGTTAGTTTTCAGACGTTTGTCTGTTTCTACATAAATAATAATCGCTGTATACACCAGGAAGAGGGCCTTCGGAAATGTGCAAATGGTGCCAGTAGATGACTTGACACGACCTCCTAACAGGCGGAACTGCATTTCATCGGCATCGCCAATGTCTTTTGAACAAATCAATCAACCATTTGGCTTTGTGCTCTACACTAGGGTAATGTCATAAGCTAACTACATGTGGCTTCGATCGCTAATGCACATTTGAAAACGAGGTTGCGCTGCACTAATTACAAGACGCTGCCGACCAGAGCTGTGGCTGCCGGGCGTTTGCGGATTGCAGCTTCCATACGCAACAATTTGAGTTCATAACAATGATCACACATGAAGAAATCAGATTTGAGAACTACAGGTAGCGCGCAAATCCTGGAAACTTTCCATGCACAGCGCCCAGCTGCTGTGCCGCGCCCTGTATGAAGTGCGAAGTTTCAGATGTGCAATAACGATTGACTCTCCCTGCGCACATTCGTTTTTGTGTCCTAATGTTCCATCTCAATGATCCCAGAAAATGGATGTATGCGGCAAAACTCTCGAGGTGAAACAGCTCAAGGACTTCGGATACGTTTACATGAACAAGAAACACTTGGTTAGTTGGTGACTACTAAATGCGCGTTATAGTAGAGACTTAAATTGAAGCTTAATTTTCAGGGAACCTTCATACATTCATATAATGGAAAGTCCAAGCGCTCAGTTGATCTGGATGGCTGCAATCCAGGCGATGTCTTAACTATATTTGTTGAAAATCAGGGACGGCAAACGTATGAGACCATCAACGACTACAAGGTACATAGTACCTTTACGGGTGGTCAACGCTCACTCTCATGCACCCTACGCTCTTTCGAGAAAGTCTAAAGAAGTAATGTGATTGGACTGAAATGAGACTGGTGATATCATTGAAATGTGTGTAGATGCGCAGAGCCAGATTGCCACCATCCAAGTGGTGTATCGCATGCAAATGAGCCTCGAACACTGTCTCTTTTTTTATTTCGGAATTTCTCCAGCGTTCATTCATCACCCTACACAAGGACAAATGTTGGTAACTATTTATCGCTAACCTATAATGAAAACATGATCCTTATTACTTCAGATTTAGGCTTCTACTGGGTTGGTATACAAGAAATGGCGCAGATCTTTTCGGAATCACATAATTCTCGAAGGACATCTATACATAAGTAGTATGACATTTAGACATGGTTACAGTCTTGTAGAAGAAAGCAAGCTCTCTCGTGTTCCACGTATAAAAGGTATCGGCTGCGAATAGGAGTCAATTGGAAGCGGAAGTCCCCGTAAATCTCGTGTTCAAAATTTGATTGCGAAGATTTTCTATACTAGCACAATGTAATAAATACAGTCTGCCAGAAAAACGCATGAGATAACCATAGATACTTTTCTGCATCCCAACTTTCGAAAAAAATTTACTTCCGAGAGCTAATTTCTAAGATTTTCACTAGGAAGCTCATGGGTATACAAAATATTCTCCAAGGAAAAAAGTCGTATTTCTACAGCTTTTTGCAGCTCGAGAAGAAAAAACTGCTACACATGATGATCTAAAAACAGATTTCTCCATATCCTCTTCAAATAAGTTTTAAAGCAAAATTGACCCATGAGCCATTTCATCGGCTTCTTGAGAGGAAAAAAGAAAGAAAAGAAAGAAAGGAGTGAAGCGGCTGAAGAGTGAATGGGCCTTGGTAGAAAACTAGCATTCATGGCGAGCGGATGAGGATTCCCGAAGTTTTAGCGTATTCAACACATAGTACCATTGGCCTCCACAGCTTGAATCCATATACCGATAGATCTCCGAAAGTATTTTTAGACACTACTCACGCGATCGCGACTCTCCTAATGTGATAATTCAAGCTTAGCATGACTACGACAAAACTCTTCTGATGTGAATTTCGTTCGTTCGTTCTCGCTTCACGAGAAAATTCTTGTGTTAGCTTGTTAATCAGAAGGAATTATTTATTCAATTATTTATTCATGTTTTATTTATAGTTTTCAAACGTTTTCGATGTTCAAGTGCCATAGTTTTCAAGGGAATTTTATCCGATGTTGAGTTGGACAAAAATGTCTTGCATGGCTGGACTCAATGCAAACTGGATATCATCCATGATTACACAGGCACCTCTTCTTCAAATGTGGTGGGTGACTGTATATTGGGTTGGGGAATAAGTTCGTTCGGTATTTTATGGCCATAGAAACCATAATTTCCACGGACAATGACAACCGCACTGAGTGCGTTGCATAGCTCGCGTCCTCTTCCATTAATGTTGCCAGAGACAGGGCAGCTTGTCAGCTCCATGTCTACGAAAAATTGTTTGAGACGACTCAATTTGTAGCCCGCAACCGCAACCCTTGGACAAAGTTTGTGAAATCAATAGGAGTGTGAACGAAATCAGCTGCGTAAGACTACATTAAAGGCAGCACCCACGAAAAAACTTTGTCACTCAGGTTTTAGAGAAATCTTGGGTTTCTGATTATGTGGAGCATGAATAATGTCGTCAATTTTGTCAAATTTCATGTTGAAATGGTTTTTGGATGCTACCAATTTACTGCATTATAGCAATTCGGCCGAGTTACGCTGGTGGAGTAGATCAAGGAAGTCGATAGTGCTGCCTCTATTGTCAATGGATTTTATGGCGCAACTAGATACTCAGCTAATTTTTCAGCTTTTCTGGAGGAGAAAAAAAAAGCGAACGAAAAGGAAATGGAATGCTTATTATAGAGACATATGTACGTCGAGACAAAAACGACACTTATGGTTGAGTACAAAGTGCTAACAGACAGAAATTCACACCATATTTGGAAATTTGAAAGTTCTAGGAAAAAGAAGGGATCGTACCGTCTAACAACAATTGAAACAGCGTAGATGGGGGAATCAGACCATCACAATGTAAAACCTCTGGAAATGAGCATGGAAAGCAAACGTTATCTTAGGAAAATTGAGTGACTGCGGCAGAAATCAGCTGATTCGGATCGCGCCACATCTCACCACGCGGATACCCGGATACCAAGTCTAACTAGTTATATCCTGGGAACGCTGATGCCTTCGGCGGTGCAATTTGCGTAGAATTACAGGGACTATCAACCATACTCCAAAACATTCGAAATTTTAGACATGAACGTTATCGTGGGTGCTGCCTTTAAACCTGCAGTGTCGGTAGTAGTGAAAGACCCCTACATTCGAGTTCCTTTCTAGTCATTTTGGTGAAATTTGTACAGAGAAGTCGAGCATATCCAATGTGATCGATCACCTCTTATCGAGCATTTTGAGGTTTTGCACGGAATGCGTTGGCCAAACTTACACATTGTTGAGAGCTAGCATCAGTAGTGATTATTCCTTATATCTAAAGCAACCTTAGCGCGTAATTGCCTTTATGTTCTACAAACTGGGCGTCCAGAACGAAAAGCAACTTCAAAGCCAAATTTGTCTTTTCTGAAGTGGGTTTACCACTTCTATACTGCTCTTTCAGGAGTAGAGGCTCCTCTCCAAGCTTCGTTGATATACCTAGTTAATTGAGAAGTCGAACGATAGTAGGCTGCAGAGGAGGTTCAATTTTGTTGACTTGGGTGGTCAATCCACAATCCACGCTGTAGAAAACAAGGCAAAGGGAAAATTGAAAAATGAGGTTGCAATGCTTGCAAAGAGCAAATCAAGTGCTACAAAATGGACTATGACGACAGGTGGAGCAGGGTTCAAGACACAGTGTAAAACAAGTTGAAAAAAACCGAACGAACTTATTCCTCAACCCAATACTTACTACTGTATACTTGTACCATAAGTTGTGAAAAACGATAAATTTCAGCAAGGCGCAGGAAAATATGGTGTGTACCATGGGACGTTCAAAGTGGACGTACCTACTGACACGTTTCTCAACACAACAGGGTGGGGCAAGGGTGTGGCGGTGATCAACGGAAACAACCTCGGACGTTATTGGGCTAGTGAGGGTCCGCAGGTAATTTTTTATCCATGCGATGTACATTATCTACAATTCATCATTAACAAAGATTTTAGATGACCCTGTATGTACCAGCTGCTTTCCTTCAACCGGGTGAAAACTCTTTACTGGTGCTGGAATTGGAGGGCACAAGCAACTGCTCTGAAGGCACATGCTCATTGTCCTTGGTGGAACAACCTGTATACGTTTGGAGCGGTAGGAAGACAGGAACCGACTACTGGGTAGGGCCACGACGACAGTGGTACAACAGAACACGTAACTGATACTTTCCATGTCCACCCCTATCACAATTTTCTTTGCAGCACACCGTTTTGTGATAACCAGGAGCTCATCCAAATAAAATTTAAAATTCGAAAGGATGTCATTGTACATATATTCGTGGTCAAAAAGATATGATCACTGGCATGTTGAAGGCAGATGTTTTCATCATAACTTAAGTTGAGATTGAGCTATTTGGCTGAAATTTCAGGGAATGATGAGGGAGAAAGTACTCTTTTTTTGCGCTGCATAACATTGACAAAAACTGCTTTCGAACAGAGCTATCGCGTTCCAAGTCCGAATTCACCACTTTCACTAAAATGATGGTTCCTCATTTGTATCTCCCCATTTTGATTCGCAGAGGAGTTATTCTAAATCGTATCTTGAGTGAGAAATTTGCTGTGTTCTGTAGTCCTCCTCGAGTGGGATTACCGAAAAGTCTTTAGAAAATGTGAGAAAAAAAGAGTTTTCAATAATCTCGAACAAAAGACAACCGTTCTGGCGGAGGAAATTCCTATGATATCCACTACAACAGCTATTCTGACGTTGAAATACGAACTGCAACGCAGCCGATATTCCTTCAGATACAATAAAACGGATTTACTTGTTAAATTCGCTAGGTTAATTTGGTCCACGCATTTGAGCAACAAGGGAAAGTGCAGCAATGACATCTGGTGGAAAAAGTAGTCATTTATGTGCTTAATCTGTAAAAACTCTTCATTTTCCTTGGAAGGTGGTAGTGAAGATATTGGACGAAATCAAAGGAAGCCGAGGAAATTGACGTTTAGGCTTGATAAATCCACTGAGTTTCTGGCCAGATAAGCTGCTGTAGGAAGCATCCATATATGTAGATTCAACACACTCCAACTTTTATCTGGAAAGCTCAATCCAGAAGTGAGTCATAAATAAAGTCCTCTTGGCGAAATGGCGCTTATCATATTTTTTTGGCCGCGTCTGTACAGCTGTTACGACTGTTTGGTCGCTTCGGTGGCTTATTTCAATGCACTGGTGATATGTTTTCTCTCAGACTAAGCATTATTCGATAGTGCTGAGTATTTTTTGATTGCAAAAACGCTAGGGAAGTTTGCGGGACAGTAAAAAAAAATATCCATAATTTCCAGTGCAGATCTTCACTGGCGCCCAAATGCACTGATTTGGCCCGCAGTTTCCTTGCAGAACGGCAAAATATACAGCTTTCGACAACGGCTTTGAGTGGGTCAAATCATAGCCTCATGCTCTTGATGTCGATTACTAGATGATTACATAATATTCAAGAAAAAATTGGTGAGAGCGGAGAACGAGACTCCTCAAAAATTGCTCAGATGAGGAAACCAAGCCCCATATTCCAAAAGTTACACATATTTTGCCTTCACTCTCGCTATTTATGGAGTTTTGCAGTGATTTGATGATCCACCACTCGCTGCAGTTCTATTTTTCAGTGGAAAAATTCCTGAAACCAAATTAGGTGAAAATTGGCACTGTGGGAGCATGGAGAAGCCGCGGTTTTCCCTCCCAATTTTTTTGCAACCTGTTCTCATGGGAGAGATGTAATGGAAAGAGCACTCCGCGCGCCTTTTTAAATATTGGGTCGTCATGTATGAAATGTCCGATTTTGGATGAGAAGATTTCGAGCTTTGTTTCTAAAGCAAGATGCAGTATAAGATATTCGAATAAGCTCCTATACTATCCCTAAAGCCTTGCCATCTTAACTGCAGCTCGTATGCGCCAATAGCTTGTAAGCATGGAAAGCTAGTAGCAATCAAGTGGCGAAAAGCGTTTCCAACAGAATGTTGAAGATTGAACATTTTCTCAAGCAAGAGGTGAGCTAATCCGTGAAAGGAGTTGTGGTCAAATAGAGCAAGGTTTGCCCAATACAGCGAGTGTCAGGTGGGTCCTCATCCCTACTCCTCTGGCTTAAGCATTTGGATTTCTGAAAAATGGTCAAAAATTTTCCAAGAAAAAATCCCATTTTCGAGGGTCAAACTGGGAAAAATTCGTTTACGGAACCACTTTTAATGGTCATATTGCCTTGAGTACCTAAATACTAATGGATTATAAAGGTCACACCTTGCTGCTTACGTTGACCTAGTTCGACTCCTATCCACTTCGGCTACGGCTTCCAGCTCATCGATATCCAGGTTCATCATAAGGCTCAATTTGGAGCTTCATGTCACCTGAGCGGAACTTCCCAAGCAAACGCTGTTCAGTGCGTTTACCAACCAAATGTCCCTTAACCTACCCTGATGTTCCCAGCTTTCTCAGCTCTAATGGCTGGAAAATGGAGCCTATGTTCCAAAACGACACGATTTTTCGTCTTTGAGCTGTTCTACAAAAAATGCTTGCAAGCAAAAATTTGAAAGCAGATCAAAAACTCAAGAAGTGATTTTGAAAGGAAGAGGATTTACCTTCATAAAGGAAATAAAGATGAGAAGAGATCTAGTAAATCTTCAAAGATAGATACTGTCAAACTGAGCGCTCATAGAAACAGACATTTCAACTTGACGACCTAATATGTAAATATATCGTGTGAGATGGAGATTTGGGGATTCTAGAGGTTTTGTAAATTTTGCAAGTAAAACTGAGATAATGGTCCATATTTGTTCAAAATTTGTTTCAAGACACCAAAGCAAAAGCCTCCTGCTGAGCCCGGTCTCAACTCAAGAATACTTTGAAGCCCTCTCTGTGGGTTGAAAGAAAAAGAAAAGAAAAGCGAGCAGGACAAATCGTCGGATTCGGGCGAAGTAACAATTGAGCAAACGTTTTACTTACTCTCCTGCCTCCCACCCCTTACCCCCCCCCCCCCCCCTTCCCTGTGGTGTCCGAATTATTATTTGAAAAGCACACTGGAGATAATGAACAAAACGATATTGTATCTTTGAACAGTGGTGATGGGACCAGAACAGCAATACAGAAAATTACTGATTCATGTTCTGAACTGATTTTCATGTTAGTACTAGTTGTTTCTCTGGGGGAAATTTTTTTTCAAATACGTGCGTTCTACTACACAACCTATGTAAATCCGACTCAACATCAAAATTTTCATTATTTTTTCTTAAAACCGTAATTTTTATCCAGTGACAACTTTAACCTCGTGTTGTTCTAAAACTCCATGCTTGCACTAACTTGAAATTTAATCTGCTCAAACACGGACTATTCATTCGGAGGTCAAATCCAATCGGTCGAGTCAAATGCCTACATTACTCCCAGGAAGGAAAATGGAATATAGACGCCTAGAAAATAATAGATATTCACTACAACTTTGTATTTATGGAGCTTTGAATGAGTACCCAGACAGAAATAGAAAAGTAGAAGAACACGTGAACGTAGGATGAGGCGGTGGCATCCGATGCACCAGTCAGCGCTTCAACAGTTTCTCAGAGTTAGAAGAAATGCATCGGTTTCGGCATGATGGAAGGTCGTATGGACCCTACGATGGATTCAATGGTTTTTCTGGGAAAGATTATACTTCATTGGAAGAACTCGAGACACCACTGTATCCCATTTCAGCATTAATTGCTTTATTCGAACAATGTTTCCTAACCGATAATCAAGAAAATGTGATAATCGAGCTAAGGACAACATTTCGGAGAGGATCACTTTGATAATTTAGATTACTTGAACAGATTTTTCAAGTACACTTGCAGTTATTCGAAGATGAGAAGACGTACATTGATTGAGAGATCATAACATTAGTGAGAAATCATGATTTTCTTTGCTTTCTTATTTGGGTTTTTGCGGTGGTGTCAAGCTCGCAGGATCCACAGCGTGCCTATTGCGACCAAGTCCAATCATTCTATCCGTGGCAAACCTTTTAAAGCTGAAATATGTTAGAGATTCCTTACATTTCTTTTCGATTTATAACGATTCCCTATTGTCTTTTCACAAGATACAGTAATTCGTAGCATTACGTTATTTTCACTTTTCATCCACTAAGTTGATTCATAAGTTCTGTCCCTATATGCTTATCGTATTGTATCTAGTAATTACAAGATTCATTGCCGACCTAATCCCAATAGTGAGAAAGCACTATAGAAGAGCTATTGAAGAAATGGTCACCTCGCTTGAATTTCACAACGTTAGGCAAGAAACCTGCACCGATTGGAACGAATCTGCAACTGTGCACCCCGTTGCAGGACATTTCCATCCTTGAAACTATGACGCCAAGATCCGATGAGTCCTCTTTGGGAGATAACATGCTTCAAAATAAACCATGTTTGAAAAACCCATTTGAGTTCGATTTGGAATCTCTCAAGACGCATCTGGAAGGTAAGCCCCGAAAAACTATATGCGAATTGATACACGCTTTAATGAGCTTCCAGTAACACCGAGCACTTGAACTGCAAAGAAAAGATTTATACAATCTGCTCGAAATATTCCACATGATTTTTCCCAGATGAGCAAGGACAGGAAGGGACAAGTGCGTTTTTGAACTCCTGAGTGGACTGAAAGTCCTTTTAATTCACGTAATCCAGTAGTAGATAAGAGTCTTTGGAAATGTGAGCTACTGTTGATAGTGGTCGCCGTAGGATTTCCAGCGAAACAGCAGCACTAAGTCGGAAAAAACTAGGCTAGCATATAAAGGAACTTCTTCTACATTTGTGCTGCAGTTTTAAAAAGATTCAGCACCTATGGCTTCTGGAAGAAGAAGGTACGGTAATGGTCAAAATTTGTATTTAACACCAAGCCACAGTTATCTAAAAACTTGACCAGGAATTGCGTTTGAAGGCTAGAATCCGCTTCACGCAGGACAATGCACCACATTATGCTGAGATTCTTACGCAGGATTTTTCGAAGACGCATGCTTGGAATGTCACTTTCCATCCCTCTTGCATCTTAAATATAGCCCTATCGAACTAGCACCAGAAAGGTTGTGCCACTAGAAAACAACACGTCTAGAAAAACTCTCACTAAACGTAAACACATTTAACCAGTGGTGTTGATGCTTTTCCGGTCTGAACGAGCTTTTTTCTGGAGCGACAGAGTCATTGAGCTGCCCATCTGACAACGCAGGGTGGATTACATAGATGATCAATATATCTGTCACCGGTAAAAATTACGTTTTCTTAAAATTATCTGAATTCGGAGTAAAGAATGCTAGTGGGGACAGAACTTATGAATCAAATGAATCAACCTAATATGTTCTTGCCGTTCAATGAAACATGATTTTTGTTTGGTATTGTTTGAGAAAATATTTTTTTAATATTCACTCACGAAGGAGGTGCACGATCTCAAGCCGCTGATCCAAAAAGGGACCTGTATGGCCCAAAAGAATGTCAAGAAGGACGTTACGGGAGATGTGTGGTTTGGTGGGCTTTAAAATATATTCATCATGCAAAAAATGAATAACTGTTGAGAGCGCACTACGTTGCGCTTATCAGCCCTCATATGTGCTGAGAAGTATCGCAGCATGTACGTGACAAATAAGCAACTGTGATATGGGGAAGAGGGAGGTGAACGGGAAGGTTACGGAAAGAGATGCTTTCCGAGACACTCTGGCGCCCGCTTTCCAGAATCACGTCGCCGTCGTGCGTGAGCTCGCGGTGGAGGTGGAAGCATGACGTGGATGATGTCAATGAAGTTTTACGTGGCATTTACAATTGCGGCATAGTCTCTAACTATCGTGGGCGATTGTTGCGTGGCGTTGAACAGGCGTGAGCGATGTTGGCATGGCGTTGAGGTGAAGTAGGCGACAATAACAGACAACAGTCGACGGTTGGCAGGTGATGAGGAGTTATTTCCTCCTCTCTGGAGCGGGTTTACATCTCTGAGAGGGTACAGCAAAACATTGTGCTCACATCCGCAACATGAGCACTTTGTTCCGCACACTATGTTGTAAAGAGGTTTTTACAGCTTTGACGCCTAGCGCCGCCCTCTATGCTCAAGCATAGGCAGTGTCAACGTGTCTTTCACAGTTTTCGAAGCAGAGCGTCATTGTCCGAGCTCGCACTGCTAGCTGCTTCAAGGAATGCTCCGGGGGAATATCTGCCGCTGCGTCAAAGCGGAAAATCGAACTATCTCTGCTGCTGCATGGGTTGTGATTGTATATATTGGTTCTTCTTTTCCTTTTTTTAGGGTGACTTCTTTCATACAACTTGTGCAGACAACTGTCCGAGTCTGGGAACAGATGTGTCTCCCTTTATATACGAAAAGAACTGCTATATTGCGTGTTGTATCACTGATCTGCTATCATTTCATCATCTTCTTCCGTTATTGTTTGTTCCAAAAGATAAAGTTTCCTCGCATTTAGTGCCGCTGGTTCTCTTTCAGAAAAAAAAAACAGTTCTCTGATGCTACACTTCCAGTCCCTTTAATTGCGGCAAGCTGCGTAGTTTGCCGCAACCCCGACGCTAGTTCTCGGAAACTTAGTGCGGACGTCCCGCTCTACCATTGTCGGTCGGGGAATCACCGGTTAGGAGCCTGGCCGGCGGTGAACTCCCGCCCAGCCAGAACTGCTCCAAATCGAGCGGGTACAGCTGCTACTGCTCAAAGTCGCGTGCTCACGGCAGAACCGTCCATAATTACCCCTCAAATGGCAGCAAATAGTGCTACAATCTCTGGCAGCTTGGCACCCGGTTGCGCAGTGCCTCTCATAGAAGAGCCCCGGTTAACCACTCAGACACTTGGTGCGGCCCGACGCAGCTGTGGATCCTTAATGATAAGATAAAAAGGCAGCACAAATCAACAAACTCTCATAAGGAATAGAAAAAGGTACCTCTTTGCAAATTCCCCACCTGTTTTCGTCGTGTTAGCTTTCTTATACCATCGACTGGAGTCTAACCAACCTGACCATTGTTTCTGAATGTTCGAGAGTCCGCTGCTTTGTCCACTTAGGCATCCGTGCTTCTGATCTACCTCTCTCGGCTGATGTCTTCATCCCTTATCACTCATGGTCGATCGGTCTGGCCGGCGATGAGCTGTCTCCTGCTCGGTCGCAGGTGTGGTAAGCGGCCAGCCGGTGATGGGCTGCAGCCCGGCCAGTATGCGGTGATGGACCGGACGCCGGACGGTGATCAGCAACCGCTTGGCCGATCGGCACCTACTGGTAGAGAGAGACGGCCGCACCAAGTGAAGGAGGCGTTTGAACTCCTAGAGCATAAATGAAAACAGTCGGTTACTTTGGGCCCTCCGAGGGCGATGATTACAGCAAAACGTCTGAAGGAAAAATAAACGTATCCACTAAAGGCTGTCTAGTTTGGCAAAATATTCTTCACATAATATATAGGGTGAGCCAAAAATACGCCAACAACCAAAGCGCTAAGGAAACAAGTTCTTTTCAAGGAAAAACACTTGTTGTTACGGTATCCTTGGCCTATATATGTTATCCTGTAGGTTATCACAGATTGTCCAGGTTCAAAGGAATTGGAACATGGTATCGGAGCAGGCATTGTTTACCGGTGCTAAGAGGTAATGAATCAAGTACAATACGATACTGAAGCTAACTTACTTGCTCCTTCTTGCGTTGTAAGTCTCTAGCTCATGTCGCCTTCGCAGCTTATTCGCATGTCTTTCCCATTCTGCCAGTTGCTTCCTTCGGGCCTGGTCTGAACAACTTCTATCGAAGCGAGCAACTTTGTTGCCAATGTAAAAACGGAAGCTATCATTCAAACTTCCATAAATATTTTGAAAGTAGCAATGAACTGAGAATGAGTTTAACAGCTTAAAAAATAAATGACTAAATGCTCAATAGATACAGATGAATGCTTTTACAAGGTGAAGGGGGGGGGGTATCGTTTGAGCAAACTTTCAATAATTTCCATAAGAATTTTTGTTGAAGCTTCGTATTGATAGAATCTACATTCCTGCGCATAGAGTTTGTAAAGACACCGCATGTGCGCAGATTTCACTGTCGCCCATCTCCGCTTTCTCAAAATCTGCTGAATGGTGACATAGTTCTCATTCAGCTGATCCTAAATTTGTACATTAGTCGCTATAGAGGTTAAATTCGTCTTCAAAATACTACTGGTAGATTTGCGGGAGCAGCCATGCACCTATGTATGGCACAATCCAGGGCTTGAAAACAAGGACAAAAAGGACAGTCCAGGCAATTGAGCTCTCATTTTTTCAACAAACACTAACGTCGAGATAGTATAGTGACCTGTATCAAGACTCGGCAAAGGAATTCCCGAAACTAAAAAGCTACAAATTGCTACTTTGCTTCTCTACACACTGTTTTGAGATGTTGGCCCCTTTCAAGTAAGTAGATCTAGAAAATTAGCTGCACGCTCTTCTCATAGATATCACCTCTGCAAACTACTAAGGTACGAGATTTGTGTCTTTCTAAGGCAAGTAGTCAAAATCAAAACAGGAAAGGATAGAAGAGAACAACTTGAGTCTTGGGAATGTTGACGCTTTCGTTTCATTCGGAGAAAAGCCTATGCACGAAAATATCCATGGATTCAGCCCTCAATGGACTCTCGACGGAAAAGGATCCGCTGAAGGCCATGTGTAAGCGAAGAGAATTCAAGGGAATTTATACTCATTGTGCATGACTCAGTCTTGCGACAATATGGCGACAAATAGGACGATAAGCAATTGTGATGCAGTGCAGACGAGGTGAAACTCCGAGTTGTGGCTCTTTGCAGAGTTGTGGCTGTTTGCAGTAATTGTCCACCATCCTCATTCAATGCGAACATGCCGCGTTGACCAGTTTTCACGGGAAACCCCACGCGAATGTATGCGTGCTCGCGATAAGCGTGCTGTGCGTGCGTGGAAATGTAAACAGAATTGGGTGACGCACGTGAAGAGTTGTTGAAGTTCTCTCCCTGTGCTATTGATAGGTAAGAAGTTGAAGAAGAAGTGATGGCAGGGGCAGACTTGGCATGTTGATCACAAATATGACAATTAGATCCATTCCGCACGCTGAATTTCTGCGGAGTTACGGTACTTACTCAGACACTGGGCCGGAAATTCCGCAGCAGAAAACCGGAATCTCCGCAGGTAACCAGTCGGTTTTTCTGCTGTTCTGCTGCGGAATTTCCGGTATCCACCTGCGGAAATTCCGGCACTCTGCTGCGGAAATTCCGAACAAGAGTATTTTGCCGTGGAATTTCCGAAACGATGGTCGGTCACACACACACACACACACACACACACACACACACACACACACACACACACACACACACACACACACACACACACACACACACACACACACACACACACACACACACACACACACACACACACACACACACACACACACACACACACACACACACACACACACACACACACACACACACACACACACACACACACACACACACACACACACACACACACACACACACACACACACACACACACACACACACACACACACACACACACACACACACACACACACACACACACACACACACACACACACACACACACACACACACACACACACACACACACACACACACACACACACACACACACACACACACACACACACACACACACACACACACACACACACATGTAAGGTTCGGGGCGAGTTCTTATTGAGATTTGCCCGAAAATGTATTCATCCGAACCTTAACGAACAGATACGAGGTGCAGGAGAACAAATATATGCAAAACAGTTTATTTCATCAAGAGACGTTAAATGCGAATTGAATAAAGAGAATAAGGCGAAAACAAAAGCAACTAAGCCTGGAGTATAGAATAAAAGCGTGAGCAGTTAGAAGCGTTGAGGAAGGCGCGGAGCCATCTTAACCAGGCTCCTTCCTCATCCTCCGAGCACTCAGCGCGCCGGAGGTGAAACTTGAACTGAACTGCGGTTAAAGGTCACGCCCCCTATTTATATGCGAACTGTGCAATAAATCTTGGGAGGTTCACAGGCTGCTAATTAATTCTAGAACCACCGTGTGCGTAGTGCACTTGAACTTACTGTGTTCTGAGAGCTAAGCTGACCCTTACATCCTACCCCTTTAAAAAGTTCCGGTCCTCCGGAACTAAGGCGAGAACTATATGGTTTTTGACATAAAACAGTGGCGTGGTCGTTTCCGCCACAAATGGAACAAAGTTCAGTGTCCCGACATGTTGAAAGATGGTGCTTTCTAACACATTTGGGACATAATTTACGCTTAACTAGGAGAATAGCTGCTCTATAACTAAAAGGAAGTGGTGCTCGACAGAGACAGGTGTAATGGGGTCCATTACAAAGGCTACATGTCTCGGGTAATGGTGTTTTTACTTGGTTGATTTGAATTTTTGTGTTAGTTAGCAATGATTTAGGGGGTAGTAAGGTTTCTGGATTTACTGCACAGGTCGTATAGTTGGGAGGAGGCGGTGATGGGGACCGAGTGTCGGATGAGGAGCTGGAACGACGACGTTTTCGAGGAGCAAAACGTGTAGAAACGAGTGGTTGTCGTTCCATGAGGGAGCCGAGTTATGCTGGCAACAGGAAAAAGAGTCTGAAAATGAAGGAAAACATACAGGAGGATAAAACGAAGGCAAAAAGTACAACGGAAAAGGGTAATACATGCAAAATACAATTACATGCAAGATTGGAAAAAAAAAAGGTGCTCCAATGCTAATTGGTTGACCTAATGCTAATTAGGTTTGTAGCGCGGCAACCTTTAATTTTTGTCCGCTGATTTTCGTAAATCATGTGTTGTTGACGCGGAGGAGTTGTTCCGGTTGTTTTTTTTTTCTTATTTTTGTTGCTACCAGCTTGGTTTCCGTGCTTTTCGTTCGTTTTGTCCTACGTATTGTCGAAGTTTGTTGGTTTTCAACCATTCTCGTGATGTTACTTCGTGTTTTCTCGTAGTACTGTTGCGAATTATGTAGGTTTTCATTGTTGCAGGATGGCGCGTGTTGTTGATCGAGGATTCTGCGTTGATCGTTGTTACGACCGAGGTGTTTGCGTCGAGAATGAGGACGGATATCGATGTTTTTGCTATGAGCCTTCGTCGTACGCGAATTGTGGCGGCCCTATTGCTAGTTCTACTTATTCTTCTACTGTTAGCAGTGATTGCGAGCCTTCCCCGGATGCGGTGGTTATCGTGGGGGCAATTGGTGAGTTGCTATTTTGATTCTATTTCTTTTACAAAAGTAAATTTGTTACTTAATTTTGTTTTCTTAAGTCTGTTTTCCTCTTTTACCAAGGTTATTATGGTCGAGGGGATATTTTGTTACTACTTTTTGGCCATGATATTGGTGTATTTACTAAGGATGGATTTGTTTTTTTTTTTCAGTTGCCCTTTTTGCACTGGTGCTTCTCGTCATTTCCTCAGTTGTGATGTGGCATCGTCGTCACTATGTTCGCAGGTCGGAGGTCGATGCGACTACGAAGAAGAAGGAAGGAGAGCATGGGAAGCCTAGCGCGCCTGTGGACGTCACTGATGTGTAGACGATTTTTTTTGATTTTGTTATGTTTTTTTTTCTGCCAGTTTTCGGTGCTACTTGGACGGTTACTGTTACCAAAGCCTATGCTATTACCTCGCTTTACTTGTTGTGAAGGAAAATAATAAACGTTGTTACTACTAATGTGCCTAAGGAAAAGAAAAAAGAGTGTTTCCTTGAAATTTTGTTGTTATGTTTCTTTTGTTTATGCTAGGGCCGGTAACGAGTTATAGGGCTTGGTGCGGTTCACATGCACCGTTCTGGTTCGTTTCCCATCCTGGATGGTGATGTTTGGGTGTTCGATGTCTACGATCTCGTAAGGACCTTCGAAACGAGGTACGATTTTACTTCCTACTTCTTTTCTTATTAGAACTTTTTGTCCTATTTGATAATTAGTATGGGTAGTGCGTTTTCGCAGGTCGTAGTGGTGCTTTTGTACCGTTTGGGCGGTTGTTAGGTTTTCGTGAACGTGGTTCCAAACGTTCTGGAGGATGGAAACTAATTGTTCCGCGTAGTCTTCCTCATTGATGTATGTTTTTGAGGGTAGTTGGAGCGCAAAACGGAAGGTACTATTGGGTTCATGTCCGTGTACGATGAAATGGGGTGAATATTTTGTTTCTGAATTTTCGCTACTGTTGTAAGCATGCGTTATTAGATACAAAACATCGTCCCATTTGTCGTCATGCTCAGTAGTGGCTATGGCAATGAGTTCTTGGAGGGTGCGATTAGCGCGTTCTACTTGACCGTTACTTTGATGGTGATAGGGGGTACTAGTTCTGTGTTGAATATTAAGGGCTTTAAGGGTATTCCTAAATTTTTCGCTCATGAAATTGGATCCCTGGTCAGTCACTAATAGTTCAGGGGGACCGAAGCGTGCGACAAAACGATTGATAAAAACATCGCAAGTCGTGTGCGCTTTTTGGTCAGGAAGTGGTTCTGCGATTATGAATTTTGAGAATGAGTCTACAAAGACAATGACGAAACGGTTGCCTTGTAGAGTTAATGGTAAAGGGCCTATGAAGTCTGAGTGAACTCGTTGCCATGGTCGTTTGGGTGTTTGGAGTTTTACCATGGTTTCGTTTATGCGGTATGTGGAGGGATCTTTGCGCATTTGGCATAACTTACAATTTTTAATGTAATGAGAGATATCTTGGAACATTTTGTTCCAAACGGCGATTTTTGCTACTGCGTTATACGTTTTCTTAATTCCTAGATGCGCGGTTCCTAACTGTGAACAATGGATTTTGGCTATTAGTTGTCTCCCTATTGCCGAATTTTCTGGGAGGACGAGCTGAGGTTCTTGTGATAGTTTGACTGGTATCCTATAGAGTATGTCGTCAAGTAACATATAGTCAGATAGTTCAATCATGTCCGAGTTCTCTCTTATTGCTTGTTTGTAAGTTAAGATCCATGGGCACTCGTCTTGTTCGTTTCTAATGGATTGATAGTCAAGTGCAGCACCGGTCTCTTCTGATATGGTTGTAGCGTTAATAGCCGGAGGGTAACGTGAAAGGGTGTCGCATACGACGTTTTTCTTACCGGGTCGATATACGATGTCTACATCGTACTCCTGTAGAATTATCTGGTATTTGGCCAAACGTCCTGCAAGGTCTTTTCGATGGAGAAGTGCTTTTAGAGGGGCATGATCAGTAATAATGGTACATTTTGCTCCGTCGATGTACGGGCGGAACTTTTGGACGGCAAAAACGACGCCTAATGCCTCTAATTCTATAGCGGGATAGCGGGACTCTTGCTTGTTTAACGTTCTACTGGCATAAGCGATAACTTTGGAATCGCCATCCTGTTCTTGTTTCAGGACGCCGGCTACGCCTTTACCAGAGCTATCCGTTTCAATGGTGAATGGGGCTCCCAAACGCGGTGCCACTAGTACTGGAGCTGAGGTAAGTGCTGTTTTTAGCTGGTTCATAGCGTTTTCACATTCACTGGTCCACTCAAACTTTGTGTCTTTCTTGATAAGGGCAAAAAGTGGAGATGCGATAGCTGCAAAGTTATAGACAAAACGTCGAAAGAATGAGCACATTCCTAGAAATGCTCGTACTTCTGTTGGGTTTGTAGGTATAGGATAGTTATCGATGGCTTTGGTTTTGTCCGGATTAGGTCTTATACCTTCTTTGCAGAGGACGAAACCTAGGAACTTGATTTCTGATCGCGCAAACTCACACTTAGATGCTTTTAGCTTCATTCCTATATGTTCTATTTTGGTAAGGACTTCGTCAATATCTACCAAGTGTTCTTCGGGGGTTTCTGATGTTATTATCAAGTCGTCGATGTAGATAAAGACTCGTGCTCTCAAGTATTTTTTGAAGTCATTCATTATTCTTTGGAATGTAGCCGGGGCACCTTTGAGACCCATTGGCATTCTAATGTATTCGAAAGCTCCCATAAAACATGCGAATGCTGTCCTTTCGCAGTGGGATTCTTCTAATGGAATTTGGTGGAACCCTTGTTGGAAATCGAGGGAAGTGTATAAGCACTGATTTGCGCATAGATCGATAATGTCTTGGATGTTAGGCAAGATAGACTGTTGTGGTTTGGTTATAGCATTCAGGCCTCGAAAGTCTATTGTAAAACGCCAGCTATTGGCATCTCTCTTCTTGACTAGCACTATAGGGGCGCAGAATGGTGACGAGCTTTCCCGAATGATTCCGTCTTTTAGCATTTGTATGATTTGTCTCTCTATTTCTAAACGTTTCTCTAGAGGGACACGGTACACTTTTCGTGCGGGGATTGTCGCGTTTTCAATGAGGTCGATCCTATGCCTTATAGGACCGTTGTAGTGACCTAAATTGCCATCAGGACCTACGAATGCTTTGGAGTGATTTCGCAAAATAGTCTTTAATTGATCTTTTTGATTATCGTCTAAACCTGATTTTGTAAGGTCTACTTCCGTAGCAACGTCGTAGTTCAGGAAATCGCTTAGGGGGAACTGAGGCATTTTGCTTTCCCAGTCCGCTTCAGGGGGGATATAGGGCTGAGTAATCTGAACGCTATGAACTTGCGATTGAGTGTTGGTAAGCGGAGTTGCATACGCGATACTCATACCTTCATGTAGGTGCACGATGGTGTAGGAAGGATTCATAACGTTTATGAAGCATGTGCCATCACTCATAGGTGTAACTAAGGATCTACCGACTATATACACTGCATCAAAAGGACGATTGTTGTCTTCAACGAGGAAGTCAGCGGGCATCGTAGAGAAATAGCCGTCGACTCTCGCTTGAACGAGGTTATTACTTCGTTTCGGCAGTGTCGTTGGAGGTTGATGGCGTACGGTGGTGTAGGCGTCGTCCGTAGAGAGTAGTCGTAGGTAAGGCAGGAACGTTTCAGAACTAAGGTGGAAGGATAATGTGGACGGTATATATGCGAAGGCCTGTGGGCGTGGCACAGATTGCACTGTAAAAGAATTTCGTTGTTTGTGAGTACATTTGTAAGACTCTTCGCATGTAAGTGCAAGTGTACGAGCGCTTGTGAGGTAGCGACTGCTGTTTCTTTGTCTGTGAATAGGGTTTGACTAATTGTTTTGCAGTGGCTTGACTAATTGTTTTGCACTGATTGGAAGATTAACGAGTGTCCTGGATGTTCTAGTGTTTCTTAATTTCGTTGCACCTAAAGTGAAACGTGATTAATCAGAAGTGCATTTCCGAGTGTAAGTGTTTTGGACTACGAAACGTTTTAAAGCCTCAGACGCTTTCACTCACTGAAATTAATGAGTTCAAGATGCGCGCTGTTAGAGTGCACTCCTTTGTCTGTTCGGTCACTGCAATCGGTCTGTACTAAGAGTGCGGTTAGTGATTTATGAAAAGAAAAACGAGTTTCACTTACGCACTACAGTCCGAGGAAGATGTAGTTCAGGAGTCGAAGCTACCAAAGTTAAAATCCGTCGCCATAGGATATCGTTGGGCGAGGTCCCGCCACGTGAGCCCTTTATTCGCTATGGGCACCCTGGGTATTTCTACCCAGGTTTGTTCCATAGTGATGATGAGCTGTTGTTTCTTTCCGTAGGCGAAATCCAGTAGTGGCGCATGCGGGTAAAGTAGATGCGACTTATACTTGTTGATCAGGTGCTGGTTAAGGTTGTGGGGTCGCGTCCCACATTTCTTGCATGGGAAGTTGCACGTGAGACTGTCAAGGTCCTCGCGCAGAATCGCGTTTGCCGGGTTTGGCAGATGTTCTCCGCAGGTCCCGTTGAATGCTGCTGTTGCGTTCCGCAATATCTCATACACGTGGAATCGTAGGGATTCCACGGGTATTTGCGGGAGCCGCACGTCGTGCAGCTCTTCCAGCACATCGGAAAGCCGCATGCAGCGCGTGCTGCTGTTAATTGCTGGTGTTGAGAGTGGGAGCAGTTGCAGGTTTCCCTGCTCATACGCTCTCTCTTCGTCGGTAAAGACAGATAAAGGGCGCGCGGCTTGTAGGCGACGTCGTTTTTCGGCGATGTAATTAATCTTGGCGATAATCGCGTTGACAGACATTCTGACACTGTAATGTGCACGTGATTAGAACGCAAAATGTCGAATCAGCATAGGTGAGAAGAAGAGAGAGTAGGAACTGATTATGAAGATTCACGGAGGGGGAGGAGAATTTCAAAAATATTCCTACACGTTTTAAGAGGAGGTAACTTTACGCTCGGTTTATGTATGTTAATGTTACGCCATGCGAAGACCGAGTGTGCCTGGCCAGGGCTTTTTCTCGCTTCTTCCTACCCGTATTCTAATTTCGTCACACTTTGATTACTTATTTACTGTTTGCTTCGCATGTGAAAATAGCGAGTGTGTGACTCTCTCCTCATGTAAAAAAAGAGCGCTACATATATTATCTCACTAATGAAGTTGTGGCCTCCGAAAATATTCTCATCCTATCCTACTCTTTGTTATCGCTTTTTTTTCCCAAATGTCTACATATGTGTTCATTCACTGAATGCGGTAAAAGTAGATATAAAAAAGCTGACTTGTGAGTTTATAAAATGAGAAGGAACAAAATGTGGAGCAAAGTAATAGATATGATTGTGTGCACATTTGTCGAATATCCACGTTATTCGAATAGGATGTTATAGTCTAAATTCTTCGGTATGTTTTCCTATTTTATGCTGATAGAGAGGAAGAAGGGAGATAGAGAGAGAAAAAGAGAGAGGAAAGAAGTGAAGAAAGGTGGAGATAATAGGGTAAGAGTCAGAAAGGAGGCCGGAACCTCCATGTAAGGTTCGGGGCGAGTTCTTATTGAGATTTGCCCGAAAATGTATTCATCCGAACCTTAACGAACAGATACGAGGTGCAGGAGAACAAATATATGCAAAACAGTTTATTTCATCAAGAGACGTTAAATGCGAATTGAATAAAGAGAATAAGGCGAAAACAAAAGCAACTAAGCCTGGAGTATAGAATAAAAGCGTGAGCAGTTAGAAGCGTTGAGGAAGGCGCGGAGCCATCTTAACCAGGCTCCTTCCTCATCCTCCGAGCACTCAGCGCGCCGGAGGTGAAACTTGAACTGAACTGCGGTTAAAGGTCACGCCCCCTATTTATATGCGAACTGTGCAATAAATCTTGGGAGGTTCACAGGCTGCTAATTAATTCTAGAACCACCGTGTGCGTAGTGCACTTGAACTTACTGTGTTCTGAGAGCTAAGCTGACCCTTACACACACACACACACACACACACACACACACACACACACACACACACACACACACACACACACACACACACACACACACACACACACACACACACACACACACACACACACACACACACACACACACACACACACACACACACACACACACACACACACACACACACACACACACACACACACACACACACACACACACACACACACACACACACACACACACACACACACACACACACACACACACACACACACACACACACACACACACACACACACACACACACACACACACACACACACACACACACACACACACACACACACACACACACACACACACACACACACACACACACACACACACACACACACACACACACACACACAATCCGATTAGTGGGCGTTGTAGCCTGCACATAAAAACTGTGGGATATGAGAAATTTGAATCTGCGAAGAAATGTGACAGATGAACAGCAAAAACAATGATTTGGGAAGGTACTGATGAAGAGCCGGAGCAAACCTGCGTTTCTGCTGCGGAAATTCCGGAACGCTTTTTTGCTCTGCGTCTCTCTCACTGCGGATCTCTTCTTTCTGCTGTTTTTCCGAAATCCGTTTTATTCTGCTGCGGAATTTCCGGAAGGCCCATGTTCTGCTGCGGAATTCCCGGCAATTTGTCTGAGTACATATAATGCGCAAATATGTATATTAGGTTGGGCAATAAGTTTGTGCGACTTTTCTGAGCATTCAGTGTATTTTCACGAAGCGGACCAGTTGAACCTAGGTTTTTCTAAAAGTTGATATCTATAGTACTTCTTCTTAACATGTAGAGCAAGTGTTTACGAAAAATCCTCTCAAAACTCTACGAACTGTGCGTACAGAACAAGGTGCATCCTCCAGCCCAAAATCGACCTCTCCGAAGCAAAAATCCACTTCTGCGCTGTCCTTTCGACTGTAGTGGCTCCCACTTAGACGCTGTTAACACCTCCTGCAGCTTGAGCTGCATTTGTTCCGCTACTGCAGAGGAACAGTTGAAGGTGTCGGAGATGTACGCTCTTATCGAATTGTAGTGTTACATTTCATGCGACAGAAAATGAGAAGTAGCAGGGATTGGGAGAAGTGGTTAAAATATTTGTAAAGAGCAAAACGAAAGCTACAAGAGACCTATAATGGGCTGGCGGATTCAATTCGAATCCTCGTGAAAAATTGAGTTGAAAAGAACGAAAGTATTGCACAACTTGATAGATCATTATTTTCTATGGATATAGCCGACTTCTTCAATTTAATTGTTGAGACTACTATGTGAACACATTTCACAGCTAATTTTGAACAAGGCATCTGTTTGACGAGATAATGTGGTTCTAAAATTTGCAAATCGGTTGTCATATTCGCGGTCACCAGTTTTCCTGCTGTATTCTATTGAAAACTTCATTTGGTTCACAACGACTCGATGTAACTTGGATGATCTGGATTAGTGAATAAACAAATATAAGAGAAATAGAGAAAATAAATATTTTCATGGTTTATGAGCACAAGTACAGAAGCAGATTCTACTAGCTAGTACTGAAACGGCTGTTACCTGGAGGTTGCGCATACAGGTCCAATTCACTGGCAGTCGTCTCAGCAGAGCGCTTCACTGGTTTTAACATTGCCCTCTAGAATTAGCTTTGTTACTGTGGATAGTCAGAGCTTCCCCAACATACATTTGCTTCTTTGTCATATTTATCCGCGATATGATGAAGGATTGAGTGGCTATGTGTGAGTTGTCCGTAGTCTTCAATTCTTAATCCTCTCACGTTTGAGATATCTAGTGGGAGAATGGAACGCGAAGCCATAAGTTCCCGAGGTGTTTCACCAGGGATTTTACAAGGCATCTAAAAATGAATTCAAACTTTAATAAGATGCTGACTATGCCAAGAAATGAGTATTGAATTTGTAAGGAGTGAGAAGAACCATTGCCATGTATGGCAACCATTTCAATAGGTTCTCCACCGATACTGAATACATTGAATCCTTTCTGTGTCCCTTACATAAATTAGTTTTGCGCTGAAGTTTTGTTGAATTTTTTCGAAATCTTCTAGTCCGGTCGTCCGGCTAAAGTCACACTTCAGGCTTTTCTTAAAGGCAGGGGTCCACCTCATTTTCGTAGTTGAGCTAACAGCAGATCCTGCATCTACTCGGCGCGATGGTTCCAACGGTATACATAAATTGTCTCAGAATGGTCTATAAACCCGTCTTCCAGGACGGGGTCTGTAACAGTTCGCCAACCCGAGTTGACATGTGAAGCCGTTGATCTTATCGATTGGACATGCCAAGACTCGTTGACCGACGCGGCAGCCGTGGCAGACAGCCAGCACAGCTTGGAGCGATCCGCCTCCGGGCTCCAAATTTTTATCCAGTTCGAGCCTTTCAAAAATGGGGATTTCGTCGCTTCTGTGCCTGTTGATGTACATCCCAGGGATCAATATGATGAGAAGGTCTAGGATATGTTGGTAAATCCAACAGGCAGAACGAGGTGACCCTCTGCCTTTAATGCTAGCTTAGTTCACATTAATTTACTCTGTGTACAGACAAACTCAGTCTTTCAGTGTTTTGGGTTGGGGAATAAGTTCGTGCCGTTTTTTTCAACTTGTTTTTTCACGGTGATTTGAACCTTGCTTACTTGCCATCATATTTTACGGCCTTTTCTAGCTCTTTATTTCCTCTTTGCAACCACTGTAACCCCGCTCCTCAGTTCTCGCCCTACCTTGTTTTCTACTGCATGGATTGTGACCAACCAAGGCAACAAAATTGAACCTCCCCACAACCGACTATCGTTCGACTTCAATCGTGGATCAAATGTAGCTCAATTGGCTAGCTATATCAGTGACGTCCACAGTGGAATTTTTACTTCTGGAAGACAGCACAGAAGACGCGTATCCGCTTTAAGCTGGGCAACTTTGACCTCGAAGTTGTTTCTCGTTCTGGGCGCCCAGTTTGCGGGATAAAGACAATTATCTGCTAAGGTTGTAAGGAATTGTCCATGCCAAGGATGAGCAAAGACAGATTTGAAATTTCGGAGCTGGGAACTCGGAAGTCGGAAGCCCAAAAAACGCCGGAATATCGGAAGTTTCGGAAGTCGAAAGCCGGAATTCCGCTCATCCCTGGTCCATGCGATTAAGAAAGGTAAAACTAGGATTGAGAACTACAGATTATTAGGTTGGGGAAAAGTTCGTGCGACTTTTTTAAACTTGTTTTTTCAAGGTTATACGAACTTTGCCTGACTTGCCATCATGGCCTTCATGGCAAATTTTGTAGCGCTTGATTTGCTCTTTGCAACCATTGCAACGTTGTTCGTCAATTCTCGCAGTAAGTACCTTGCTTTCTACCGCATGGAACGTAACCCTTCAAGTCTACAAAATTGGACCCCTCCGCAGCCGAATACTGTTTGAGTTCCATGGATGAAATGTGGTTCAATTGGCTAGCTATATAAGTGACGTCTCCAGAGGAACTCTTACTGTTGGTAGGTCAGCACAGAAGAGGCATTCCCGCTTTGGACAGGGCAATCTTGGCCTCAAAGTTGCTTTCCCCTCTGGATGCACAGTTTGTGAGACATGAGGAAAATTATCTGCTAAGATTGTTTTACGTAAGGAATAATCACTAGTAATCACTACTGATGCTAACTCGCAACGGTATATGAGTTTAGCTGACGCATTCCGTGCAAAACCGCAAAGTACTCGAAATGAGGTGATTGTCCACATTGGGTACGCTTCTCCACGCAAATTTCACCAAAATGACTAGCAAAAACTCTAATGTAGGGATTTCCACTAATTCCGACTCTAGAGGTCTAGCGTAGTCATACACATCTTATTCAGTTCCATATTCATTTCATAGACTTTATCAAAGAGCTGCGGTTGCGGACTACAAATTGAGTCGTCTCGAACAAAGCAATAGCAATTTATTAGACATGGAGTTGACAAGCGGCAATGTCTCTGGCACCATTGGTAGAAGTGGGAAGGAGCTTTGCAACCCATTTGGTGTGATTGACATTGTTCATGGAAAATAGTGGTTTCTATGCGCATGAAAAACCTCACGAACTTATTCCTCAACCGAATAGTTCTATCGCTAGGTTAAATTAGGTAAGCATAACTGCATAGTAATCGACTCAACATAGAATGACCACTGGAAACAGATCTTCTTTCTATTTACTTTCTTCGCCTGATGTGATAGATCAAGTTATAAGAGTCGGCTGTGCCGTGGAAAAAATCACAATAAAAAAACAATGAGGAAGTGGATGTGATACAGATAGAGCCACATCGATGGTGTGCTCCACCCACAACCGGAAGCTAGTATTTGGGGCTACCTTGCGCTTGTTCGGGGAAAGCGAACCCATCAATCAAAGACGGACCAACCTTACAAAATATTCCCAAAAAAGAACGCCGACGCAATTGGTCCATTGATGGACACATACGATAACGTTTTTTTTACTGTTAGGTGCATGTCCGCCCTTATCACAGCGTTGGAGGCCATATCGTGGCCTCCTCTGAACAATTGATGCCGATGTACTCCTTCCACAGCATTGAAACCATCTGCTAACATTTCCCCACAAGTGGGCGCAGATGCTAGCACAACTGCTCTGGCGCACTCTTCCCTTCGGACCCGTTACACAGCACCCGACCTTCTGCTTCATTTCTTTCCTACCACTTTCCACCACACCACCCTCGTTTCTAGCCTTCTATATAATCATCATCACTGGTCAATCATATTTAGATTTCCCACAATCATCATCACCGACGAATCCTAGAATTTCGTGACAAACAAGACACATTTACGCTTCCACACTTACGGACAGACTTATTATATTAAATATGCCTAATAGTATGCCATGATATCTGTCCCCAGGTGTAGTCTAACACCACGATATGGTAAAGTCCCTGCAGAGCGAATCCTGCTCTTCTTTGATAGTCAAGAGCGAACCGGCTCAAAACAGTCCATTTGCTTATAACTTAGATGTCACTACCGATCAGGAATGGGGGGAAGTAAAATTTCAAATCCCGTAAAACGTAAAACGTAAAACAGAAGGCCAAAAATGGGCGGAAAACGGAAAGCGTAATACGGAAAACGGAAAATTTTGCCCAAGCATAGGTTTGTGACCAAAAGTCATCTTCAACATTGGATTTTCTGGGCATCTTCTTGATGAGCATAAGTGGTCACTCTTTCAAGTAACAAAGTAACCTCAAGCCCACTGATGGCACGTACTTCAAACGCCTAAAATATAGGTAGACTGAAGAGCATTTATCTTCCACCTAGTTACGAAAGATTATCAGAGTTATATAATCGATAACCATCTTTATCACTGAATGGTTAAGTATATGAGAAGCTGTAAAGTGTCAAAAGCGTGACTTCTTTGCTTTTTTTGGAGCAGACCTATTCTGCAAAAATTTAGACAAAAAGGTAACTACAGTAGTTAATACTTTTGCGAGCTTGGGAGGATCACGTTATTCATGAAGGATCCCGTTGGAGCGAGTTAGCGAGGAGGAACGAGGAGAAGAACAGTGTGTGGCGAATTTGAAACACAAGCAGCCTAAATATCGCTAAGCCTGAACATCAAGCGCCAACGGCACCAGTGTGGAGCTCGGGATTATCGTCTGATTAAAACAGTGACATTTACGATGTTGCCTTATGCTTTTGTCAAGTCGAAAGAAAACCTCTATCATGTGTTGATTCGCAAGAATGCTTGATGCTCTCACCATGGCAGGTCACAGTTTCATGGAAATTTTGTATGAGTGCACTCCTCACTTCTGTGGAAACTTTTTTTCTTTTTTGAGAATTTCCAGTAGAGCAGGGCACTTGTATGGCATATTTGGAACTACGATGAGCAGCAAAAACGTGAATGGACATTTACCCTGCAGCTGAGACAAAAAAAAGAAACAAAATAGTTCGAATTTCGTGGCGTTTAGACGTCAATTTTTGCTCATTGTTGTGAACTCATGTACACTGCACATCGAAACAAGAGAACCCTCTTCAGGATAGGGAAGTACGCCGAAAACAATGATCCCTCTTTCTCCATGATTTTCCGGGTTTTTCCGTTTTCCGGGCCAAAAATCCGTAAAACGTAAAACGTAAAACGGAAGGCCAAAAATGGGCGGAAAACGGAAAGCGTAAAACGGAAACGGAAAATTCGGCACACCCCTGCTACCGATCCCACTAAAGCTCTGGCTTGACCACTTTGCAGAAACACAGGTGAACACTTTCTCGAGCATTTTCTTCACTTTTTTTCCGGAACTCTTGTAAAACGATCCAAAGCATGGAGCACTTCCAAAACAATACACGAAGCATCATCCATGGCTTTTGTTTGGGTTCAGAGTCGCAAGGGCTTCCGCAGAGAAATGTTCGAGCTACCGAAAAGCCCATTCCTTGCGCTGAGGAGAAAAAAGACAAAATTCATTCTCAGAGCCTGCAGTAAATTTGCGTAATTCACTTGGGTGCCACCTTCCCCACTTCCAGAAGCTTCTATCAGGTTGGTGCAAAATTAATTGCCGTTTTTGGGTATGCACAAATAAACATCTTTCTTCCGTGGAATTTGAAAGATCTCAATCCAACTTGTGTGAACTCCTGAAAGGGTTGTTTCTCCTCTTCCAAAAGCCGCTTGAATATTCTGACTAGCTCTTTTCAGTACCTTTTTGTAGAGCCACGAACAAATGATGAGCCGACGCGATTCTGGGGTGATCGTAGTTAATGACTTCAAACTCGATCATTCTGAAGTACAGGTGTCCGGCAATCTTGCTTTTGTTTTAACTCGGAGTCGCCTTCCTAATGAACAGTGAGCTAGGGAATCCCGAAGTTTTCTTCCTACGATTTTACACTGGAATGCAACAATGATCCTGGTCACGGGATGTTGCATGACGATCAAGCGTTGGGGCCAGCCGTAGAACCTGAATCAGATATTACCATCCTGAGGTTGAGAACAGGATTGCACGCCCACTATACTACAGCCTCAAAACATCTGGCTTCAATGAATAGTCTAAGAAAGGAGCGAACTGAACACCACACGATCTGACTGATGACCAGCGTCTTACCTGGTGTGACATCTTCTCTAACTTAATTTTTTTCCCAAGACGACCCATCTCAAGACCAATTAATTGCTATGGATGAAGCTCGGTTTCTGCGCGATAAAATGAAATGCGAATGGATGGGTAGAGGCGATTTCATACTTCTAAGTTTTTCTAAACTAGATCTCCTCTCTAGAGAGGTTGTGTAAGGAGTTTGGTGGTGCTGTAAATGTGTGATTGACTGCAGCCTCCTCCAACCTAGTCGAGCGTTGACAGCAGAGTCCCACTATTGTAATTTTGGGTTGATGTCAAAAAATCTGCTTTAGATGTGGTTGGCAGTGGCGAACAGAATCAAGTTTTCCCCTGCTCCAGGGTAGCGTTAAGCCTCTCAGTTGAAAACTCATCCGGTAAAAACTGGCGCAGTAAGACATCGAGTTTCTCATTCATTGTCCTTATTTCTCATACCTTTCTCTTACTGAATATCACTTTTTCCGCGTCCCAGATGCAAACCTGCGGCACCTGCAGACAGCTGATCTAGAGTATGGCGAAGGCACCTTTCAAAAGTTTTGAGATTTTTGCGATCTCATTTCTCATTGTAGAGGCATATCATTCCACCAGATTGTTAGAGAAGATCTAGCGAATTAAATGGGCATTAAACTGATGAGAAACGTTGTGTTTCAGCCAAGTTATAACACTTTGAACTGGAGTGTTCGTTTCGGCAATTAATTTCGCACCAGCCTGATAGATTGTAAAAAAAAAACTTGCCAAACGTGATGACATAAATATGACAGTCTCCGATTTCCTTACTACGAAGTGTCGCGGGATCTGCGCATAAGGCGCATGCATTAGCCCAATTATATCACGAATATTCTGATACTGATGTTCCGTACACATGTCTGATTCTACATACATCCGTCCACATGAGTATGCTCATGTCACTATAATAGTAATAAATATAGTGATAAATGTAATAAATAAGCAATAAATAAATAAATAAATGAGGACTGTAAGCAACAGTTTAAGAAGATTCCTTCAGAAAGAGTAGAATTTGCAAGTGAACTGATGACAAGCGTGATTTTATGTATCCTCTGGTCAGCATAGGGCATGTCGATCCCGGTTGTGTATCATCGTGAGGGAAAACGAGGCGCAGACTTCCCGCCCTCCACGATCAACTCGTCCTCTGTCGCATTCAAATTTTTTATAGTGATGCATAGCGGAATCGCGCACGAAAGGAACGAGTCAACCTCTTTGGGCGGGAAGACGAGTTGAACGAACCAAACGTAGAACCATACCACGCCCCGTTCTCCCTCACGATACACACTCTCGATTCCGTCACCCCAGAAGATCTCCCCGCATTGCGGAGATAGAATAGCACGTGTTGCGAAGCTTCAGCATTTTGTGAAGGATCCATAAAAGATTCAATGTGTGCATAATTGTACAATCACCGTCCGAGACGGTTCAAATATTTGACAGCATTTTCGATACGGGACTATATGTCTGTGGCATTTTGAAATGAGGACAACCTGATAATATGGAGTCGAGCCCACAGTCCATTCTCTGCTCTGCCAGAGACGTTACAAACGTACCTCTCTGCGGTGCACGGACCATCAAAGATAACATCTGCAGCCTTGACCATGCATTATTTTTACAAGAGCTTGCATATGGGAGTGTTGACTACAAACTATCCATTATATGCACTTTTGGTCTTGTAGAGTAAATGTTGAAGGAAACTGCACGATTTTTATAAAGTGCTGAACGTTCATGACTCCCTTTTTAGCGAGTTAGTTTAGAAGGAAAGGGGAATAAATACGAGAATATCGACCTCGACTTCATGCTACAACATGTAGGAAACTCCAAACGTACGTGGACAAGAGTGGAGATCGCGGCGCGGCTCTCATGAACAGAGAGGCAGGCGTACACTATGCTGAGCTACCGTGACTCTGCCCCAGAGAGCCGCGCCGCGGTCCTGACTTTGGAGTTTTCTATATATCATATCTAATTTTTGAATGCCACGAACACCTGGCAACCCTCTTTTGTGATATCAAGAAACTGAAATTCCACAATCGTACCACAAACTTGTGCCTTCTATTCCAGTGCCATTTGATGAATAATGATTCGATTCGACCAAAAAGTATAATAGCGATGATCGCCTAAATTTGTGAAAGTGAGCACAGCAAGGACTTATGTTAACACTCAATACCAATATTGATTCTCATGGGTTTTGAAGAGTCTAACAGAGCTGATCTGGAGCTGTATCCAATATACGGTTCCGTCGGTGGCCGCCCTCGCCGTAACTCTCTTCAACGTGATCTATTTGAGGTGAAAGCCACATATTCGGAATCAGCGCCCTCTGTTCTATCACACAGGCCATTTAAAATTTAGAGATTTTGTAATTTTCGCGTCGATGATGACGTCACAGCAGGCTGGCGCTACTGACACCCGGATGCTCGTCGAGTCTCACCTAATTGTATCCTCAGGTACCACCGATTCCCCACAATCCCAGGAATTCTTGTAAAACTAAAGTCTTAACGAAATATTTCTAATACAGGAAAGACGTAGAATTAAGGTGACCTTTTCCACACGTGTGAAATTTCACAAACTTCAGGTACTTCGAAACCTCGAATCTAATACCGTTTTCATTGAAACTCAACATGAGATTAAGGGCAGAAAGAATGCACACAAATAAATTCTTAGGACTATGGTACAAGCTGCGCAATAAATTCAATTTTTGTGAAAAACCCACACTTTGTAAATTCAACTAAAAAAATCACAGTTTTGCAACTTAAGTTGTAAAAATTTCGATCTCAGCAGGTTTTGATCGCTCATGATTCCAGTTAATTTCTAAGTGTGGCATAATGTTTCATATTTCCACGATGGGCTAACGATTCCCTTCTAAATTTTGAGAATTGTCATATTTTGAAGGTTTAATTCAAAAAGTTGCTGTTTCATGGGTGTGGTAAATTCAATTTTTTTCAATGGTTTGTTCATGTGTTGCCGTTTCAACTAAAATATTCCTGCTTCACAGGATAACTGTTATATGTATAAGTTCCTTCTCATTAAATTATGCGAGGAACTAAAAACGATTGGATGTTAGGGCTTGATCCGAAGGATTTTATTCTCCATTTGAGGAGGCGGTTCCTTCCAGAGCAGTTAACACGCTTTCATCAGTTTTCACATTTTTTTCCTCGTTTTTCCTTTCGGATCGCCTCCAATCACTAACTATCGCAATGGTCCTCAGATCGTTGCAGGTGCCGTAGCGAAGGCTCGCTATCGCGGCCCCTATAACAGCGCAGCGTATCCCGGGGGCTCTCGCCGGATTATCGATTGTAGAGACGATGTGATAGAACAGAGGGCGCTGATTCCGAATTGTGGCTTTCACCTCAAATAGATCACGTAAAACAGAGTTACGGCGAGGCGGCGCTTCCGACGCGACATCGCGTTTATTTCGCAGATTTTAAAGGCGGCACCGACGGGACCGTATTTGACAGTGAGAAAGAAAACACAGCGGATATGCAGCCGTTCCCACTAGTTTATATCCACTCTGCTATTCATTATAACTCATCCATCTACGAGTTCATTTCTAAGTGTGGTGTATCAGTTAGGGACAACATGAATTGAAGATGGAGTAGATCATGGGTCGTTCTCAAGCGGAAATCAACAGGGAAAAGATATCCTGTAGTGAAACGACTAGATTCGTATATCCGCGGACATGCTTTCATTGGATAACGAATTCACTAAAGGACACCAGCATATCCGCTAGGGTGCCTTTATCCGACTGGTACCGACCAGAGGTAAGAGGAATTTTTCATTTTACGCTCTCTGTTTTCCGCCCATTTTTGGGCTTCCGTATTACGTTTTACGTTTTACGGCTTTTTGGCCCGGAAAACAGAAAAGCTCGGAAAATTTGGAGAGGAATCGTTGTTTTCGGCGTGTTTCCCCATTTTGAAAAGGGTTCACGAGTTTCGATGCGCAGTGTACATGAGTTCACAACATGACGCCAAAATTGATGTCCAACGCCATTAAAGAAATTCGAACTATTCTGCCTGTGCACAGTATATTGGAGAGACCTGTTGACGGTTCTGTGTACGCGTAAATGAACATCTGGCAAGTAAAAGGAGAACGTTTAGTGACACCGTTGGGGAAACAAAAAAGAAGATCATAGCGGAGTTGAATTTAACATAAAATGTACTATCTTGGACATAGAAGCGCAAACCTCTGCTAGAAAGACCCTGGAAGAATCCTGGATCTGCAAGCGGAACCCCAAAATGAATAACAGATATGAGCGGAGTGATTACCTTTTGATTCCAATTTTGCAGTGCAATTCTCGGTGTCGTGCTTAATAGGGTGCTTCAACGCAGAATCGTGAACTTACTCATCCGACCCCGCTCTTAAATACAAATTTACGCCCCCACTTTACCATGAATTGCTCAAAGTGCCGTGCAAGTGGGCCCCGGTAGAGCGGGTTGCAGCCATGTCGCGGCCCGCTCGCTTGTTTGTCTGTCGCCCGCAAAGAAAATCTCCGTGCGAGCGAGCGCGACAATAGCGGATGTGCTGCAATGCCGTGCGAGCTACCCATGATAACCGTGCGAGCGGGAAGCGACATGGCTACCGCCCACTCTAGCGGGGCCGGCTCGCAGAGATGTCGCTGCCCACTCGGATGTTTGTCTGAGTGAGCGAGAGCTGCCCACTAACCCGCTATCAGGCAACTCCCACAAATAAAGCGCGGGCGGAGATGGTGAGCATGGTGAGACAAATGTTATGCATGTTTCTGTCCTTTCATCTGCACATTTGCAGCCAAACATTTGTTGCTTACTGCAAGCAGCAACACTCTTAACCCGGAACCAAGATGCCTCTGACCGAAACTTTCAAAAGCTAAAGCTGGCAGCTACAGTCCACAAGGAGTGCAGCACCCTGCATCGCTGTCTCCGGCGACTGTGGAAGCGAAGCCCATTAATTGTGGGTGGCACGTTCCGCCATCGCCGCTGTTGGCAACCAACCATCGCTTATGTTGACGACTATGACATCAATGCATATCGATCGCGTCAGTCGCCGAAAATGGCGACTGGCGGCCTAGTAGTGTGTGGTGTGACATCCTTAGTCGCCAGCGACGGCGACTAAGGATGTCACGCTACAAAGAACAGCAAAACGCATACGCATTAGTAGCCTTACACTAGTAATAGAATACCTGCAGAACGAGCAAAATAACCGCAATAGCCATGTACGAATTCATGGTGGAGGAACTCTGCAAATGATCCTCAATTTCTCTTTTTCAAAGGATAAAAGACAGTCACTATGCGTGTTCATGTTAGATACTTGTAAGTGCAAGATGGACGATGTGCTGTTATCTGACTTTGTGAGAATGTTGACTCAAAATCTTCTGACTTGACTCTTTTTCGCCACCAAAGCGCTTTTGCAGTTTTGACACGTAATATGATAGATTGGTGGTGAAAGGCAGGAACCCACTGCGGCCTCGATTGAGTTTGTACGACAGACAGTGAGTGGTGAGGCTTCCAAAGGTTCCGTTGCACGCTCTCCACA
Organism: Ancylostoma caninum; assembly: GCA_037903475.1. Lineage (NCBI taxonomy): Eukaryota > Metazoa > Nematoda > Chromadorea > Rhabditida > Ancylostomatidae > Ancylostoma > Ancylostoma caninum. Next base: position 412,592 of record JBAJFG010000061.1, on the reverse strand, counting down.
TCATTTTGCGGGTTTTGTAGGCACGCTCTGCAAATCGCATACAGTAATGTTCTGGAGCGTTATTAATATAGAAGGAAGTTGTGATCAGAAAACAGCAATAACATTGACATTGACGCGGTATTATTGTTTTACGCATTTCAGACTGTATGGGACTGTGGACAACATGAAATTAATGTGAGATTCGAAATGGTTTTCGGTCATCACAAAGACTAGACGTCGTTAAGAGGCATTAACTGCATCGAAAACGCATCTAAGGATATTATACTGGCTAAAATCCTTATTAAAGATTGACACAAATATTCTACAGGTTTCTACAGATTGGATTCGATCACAAAGAACACTGTTGCATTTGTTGCATAGGAAAGTGTCGCATTCCATTCAGCAACTGATAACGTAAATGAACCACATCTGGCTATATGCAGATGTGTGTCCAGTAGGTCAGGGATGTTGTCAGGCGTAAATTTAGGGCGGAAAAGAAAGCTCTCAAATTTCGCCGTCAAAATGGAAACCCCACTTTTATTTCATTGTTATGTGTTTAAACCGTAATTCTCTGCAATCTGGCGAAATCACACCCCTGAATGAAAAAAAGCACAAATCAGGCCTGAGCGCGGCTCGCCGGTGAGCAAGCTGGGCTGCGACGGGTGGAAAGAAAGGAGGGCTTCGTATCCTTCTGGGGCTGAGCATCGAAAAAGCTTTAGGAGTTTCCGCTATTCTCAAGAAAGTGAACACGTTGATAAAGGCGATGAAGGAGGAGAGGGCTTGCGAGAGAACTGCACTGCACTTTGAGAAGCGCAATAGCTGCGATCGAGATTGAGAAGTTCGATTGGAGCAGATCATTCCCAAGTTTCCACTATCCTAGAGATTCGAACGATCCCTACGCTGCCGAAACTGCACGGATTGAATTGAAATCTTCAGTTAGAGAAGAGCCAATGGAACACTGCAAGTTTTCAAAAAAGACATTCTAAACATAAGTAAACTATAGGTAAACTATTTGCTCACGTTCACTATATGAGTGGATGAGTACTGGAGCACTGGAAGTGCAGAGTCTCCCGTCAGGTCGAGGCTTCACGGATTGACACTGAATTCGGGGTGAGGAAGCATCATGGTAGGCACAATAAATCAATGTGGGAAGTTCACAGAACTTAGGTGAAGTAAACATTTGTATGCTCGATAAAGGGGCCAGCCAAATCAGACAGGATGGAGGACATGCTGATGCTATCGTGGGAATAATTCTCCCATTGAAACACATAGGTTTTCCAGCCTCCCTCCATACACGTCTACTAACACGGAAGTATAATACTACAATACGCCCACACTTCATCGCTTGTTACCTCCTGTTGTCTGAGTATTTCTCTTTTTCCGTGTCAGCTTGGTGAAGACCTCGGACATGTTGTGCAAATTAAAGACAACCACGGACGTCTACTCCATCGCCTATCTGATACACTCAGTCGATGGCGCGAACACCATCATGCCGCGTGCGGCGAGGAGTTCCCTCACCCGCCGATGCCAACAATGAATTCGGTGTCTGGACCAGTACCACCGGCCGACGAGGAGGTTGCAGCTGCTCTAGCATGGATGAAGAACGGAAAGTCACCCGGTTCAGATAACCTGCCTATTGAAGTCTAGAAGATACCAGAAGGTGCAAGGACCAGTTGGCTCTTTTTTTTCTTCAATGAAATTATAGCTGAAGGAAAACTGCCCAACTCTTGGACAACCAGCACCACAGTATCTATTTGGAAGGGAAAAGGAGGCACCGCAGGATGCACAAGATACCGACCAATTAGGCTGCTGTGTCACACAATGAAGATCTTCGAGCAGATTCGGGACAGACGACTCCGTGACATCAGTGAAGTACCACGAAACCAGTGTGGGTTCATCAAGGACTGGAGCACAACCGACGCAATTCACGCAGTCGTGCTGACTGAGAAGCATTGAGAAAAGAAGAAGACCGTTCACCAAGCCTCGAGAAAGCTTTCGACAGAGTAGCACTTGAGCTGATCTGGCTCACACTACGTGCTCACGGAGTCCCGGAAGACGTTAGGTGGGCTCACTTCTCTGCAGGAATGTTACAAGCTCGGTCAGATGTGTTGCAGGGACATCACCACCGTTTGAAGCTCGGTCAGATGTGTTGCAGGGACATCACCACCGTTTGAAGTTCGTATGGGAGTCCATAAAGGCTCTGTGCTCTCACCTCTTCTCTTTATCCTCTGCATGGATACGATGCGACTTCCAATCAAAGGCACCATGGAAGCTCCTCTGCGCAGACGACGTGATGATTGCTCGAGCAATCGGGAGGAACTCCAGTAAAAAGTGCAGGCCAGGAAAGACCGACTGGAACAGTGCGAGATGAGGTTTAACATCAAGAAGACAGAGAACGTCGAGTGTGGGAAGCAAACGCCCGGTACTATCTGCGTCGATAATAACTTCCGAAAGCTTTCAAATACCTTGCATCCCGAATCTCTGCTGACGGTAGCACTTTAGTTGAAACTGAGTGCTGAGCAAGCACCACATGGATGAAGTGGAGGGAAGAAGAGGAGCCATGTGCGATAGGAAGATCCCGCTGAAGTTGGAATCGAAGATATTAGGGTGGTAAGAAAGTCTTGAGCCGTTTTAGACTTTTTTGTGCTTTATTTTATTACTCAGCACACAGTGGAATTTGCTCAACAATATAATAGCCATAGTTAGTCACTGCAGTGTCCCACCTAATGGGCAGGTCAGCGATCCCCTTTTCCCAGGAATGGGAAGACTGGGAGCCAAAGAAATCGCTGACCTCCCTTCCAACATGGTCAATTTTGGCGGATTTTTTCTTGACTTGAAATGCCTTGAAAGAGCAAAATAACTGATGGTCGGAAGGGGCATCGTCAGGAGAATAGGGTGAGTGAGAAACCGTAACCCAGCCCAGCTCCGCCAATTTTTCACCGGTCTCTAGCTATTTGGGGCCTACCCTCATCATGGCGTAGGTGTACAAGAAACTCGTTTCGACCGTTTTTCTCAAACAGCATCCGCGGCTCTCTGGAGCTGATTGGCGTATGTGTTACCGGTGTGTGTTTGCGGGAGCCGCTCATAATACAATATTTCTAGCGAGTTCCAGGAGTAGCAAAGGAGACAGATGTTTGGGTGGGGGTGCGATTTGGCCGATCTTCTCCTTGACGGAACCACATGGCACGGTGCGTTTTAAAATCGTAGAGGACCCCACTCTCATCTCCAATAATTAGGTATTCTAGAAACTCCTTTCGATGTGGACAGAACAGGAAAAACTGATTTTGGCTAGGGGGACCTCTCGTGGAACTGACGTCGTAATTGAAGTTGAGGAAGGCAATTTGGCTATATATGCCTATTATGGAGAAGCCTCAAGTTTGTCTAAAAAAAGCACGTGGTAGGTCATGGATACCGATCAGTGAGCAAAAGTTCTGGAACTTTTGTAAAAATCGGCTCAAGACTTTCTTACCACCCTAATATACACACAGTTATACGACCTGTAGCACTATATGGAGCGGGATGCTGGCCTACTACTCTGAAACACGAGCAGACCCTCTACACCATGGAAATGAGGATGCTCCGATGGCCGCAGAGATTCACACGACTCGACAGAGTTCGAAACGAGGATGTGCTCTCTATTCGGAGTGGCGATTTGCTAGAAATAGAACCAATGCCCGTCATTTCAATTATCCTCTAGTATTCAACAAGTAGCACGAAGATTGTACCTGCTGAATGAAAGCTCCACTCAGCATTGTACTGTGCTTGAAGGTGTGTTGTGAAGGCCGACACTACAAAACGTATCATATGTACTCCAGCCACTCCTATCACTGTCACCTTGTTCAAGTACAGTTGATAAGTTGTAGAGCTGTGATTGCAATGTTACGAAAAGTAAAGGTTATTAGTTTTTTTACTCCCACGAACAATTGGCTCTTGTTCATTTTAAGAAGTCTGCGTAACAACAATCACTGGATACTACGTGCTACCTTTAACAAACTACTTTTTGTGTTGTTCCCATGCCTGTCTCAAGTGACATCATCTCATCGTGTAACATCGTAATGTTAGTTTTTCCTTCTACATAGGAAGAAGTAAGCTCTTTTTTGGAGAAGTGATGTACAGTGCCGACAAATTGTTCTTCCTTGCATCACAGAATACCGCCCATCTCCTCTGCCAAGCCGCACCACTATGCACCGAGGTAAAGCAAGTGGATGATGTGGTTGCTCTTATTGATGCTTTACCAGTGTTTCCGCCGTTTTCCTCGTGTGTTTGATACCATTCCAAAAACAGTGATAAATACAAGCAAAGCGCTAGCAACCACATCACCGAGCTGCTCCGCCGTACCTTACCTGTGATGATAGGCGATATTCTGAGGTGCAAGAATGACTAATTGGAACTGTAACTGGCCCTGTTCCTAGTCGTAGTGTAACATTAGTTGCGCTGCTACAAATGCTCATATTTTCACACTCTACCCTTCGGTGAAGACAATCAAGGAATGACCGGCTTCAGAAACGTCTTCATAAATGACACTTTACTGCATTTGAGTATGCGCTCAGGGCTTGCATTGTTCTTAGCATCCCAGAAAGACGTATTTGGATGTTCATCACTGAAGGTGTTTCAAAATAGAGACCATAAGTTACAATGTCGATGCCGTCAAGTCTGGAGGTGCATGTTGTATTGCTACCTGTGATCACAGTTTGCGGTAACTTATATTGACATCTTACTGCAAGACTCTAACTAGACAGAGATACCGGCCCATTGGGGGCATAAGGAAAATTGCATGGTGTGTTGTGAAAATTTGGATCTACACTAGACGCTGTTAAGGAAAGGTTGAGTAATGCGTGAGGATGGACAAATTCTGGCGAAACTGAGGAGCGGAGAGCAGTATGTGTGTGGTACATATTTATAAGGTATGTTTACATTGTTAATAATTCCTGAATCCTGACAAGTATTATGTTCAAGTAGCACGGAGATGGCAAGCTCATAATGAGAAGTTGAGAGAGAAGACGTTCAGATCACTTTCTTCAGGTGATGAATCATCTTCCACTAGCCCGTTCTTGATCATCAAACTGCTTTCGGAACTTAGCCCGCACGATTTCTCGGAAGAGCTCGGCGCACTGACCCTTAAAATTTTGTCGGGTAGTCTTTTAAGGAGGAAACTAGGGGATGCATTCGTGGGCTCACCTTGAAACCCTTCACTCGTCCTCTGAAATCCCCGGAAATGCACATCTGATTGAACACCTGAACAGGAGCAATGTAAGAGCTTATTGGTAACCGCAGTCACAGTGTTCAAAGTGTTGTTTCATAACTGAATATATTTTTACATATAACATATATTTCAATCTATACATGTAAAAATCTTGCATTAGTTTATTTTTACTTGTTTATTTTTAATATTATTTTTAATATAATTTTTATTAATTATTTATTATTGTAATTAATATTTTTATTAACTTTATTTCTCGTGTGGGTTCCCAGAACGGCGGAGAGCCCACTTTTTTCCCACGCCCCTCTCCCGTCCACTTTCTGCGTCCGCCACTGATATATATATATATATATATATATATTTCGAATATATTTTAATTTTTGCTACGGAGGAGGAGCGATCAGCACCTGATTTGCTCAAATAAACACCTATGATTGTTTCCTTACGTGTTCTCTAATAACTTATTCCCCACGCTTGCAGTCTAACCGCAGATTAAAATTCTCTGAGTATGCCTTCACATACATGTGCTAATTAATTCCTCCACATACACGGGATAATGCACGTAAGTGCTTGGAGGCAGTGAAGTCGGAATTCCCGACTCCGAGTTAAACGGCTATAAGTGACACACATAGAACATCACAAATGTTCGACGAACACGGAAATACATGGCGTGCTTGCCAAGTAATCCAATTTGAAGTCGCGAACCTACCACCAGAAGCACAGCTGCTTTGCGTACGCCAGCGTACCCAGGCCGCGGTCAGTCGTTCTAGCGCGTGTGGCGTCCTTGGGGCCTGGCCCACGAGCATAAAAGAACAGCACTCGATTCCGTGAATTTCCTGTGTGTTCCGGGCTGATTTACTTCTGAATTTGAGTTCTAGGTTCCCCAAAACCCCAAAATCCAGCGAAATCTCAAAGCGCAGGTTGACGACGTGCGGCGTGAGAAGGGTAGCTTGACTTACTGGAAGCGTTCGTGTTGAACATGCTTCCACAGTGTCCTCTTTTTAGGTCTTATCGCTTTTCGCGAATCGGAACGCTGTAGAGGCACGCGAATCACCCGACGGATACGGAACGTCATACAATGTGTTTTGTAATTTTAAGGTCACCTCCAGCATCTATGTTACCAAAAAAAAACATCTTTCACCGAAATTTCCCACTGTGACTACGATATTGCCCGTCTCAAAAAAAACTGAGGTACATCAGCGTTGGGGATCTTATCAGTTGTTTCAATATTTCTCTCAATATTTTCTTCTTTTCGCACAATTTCACGATTATAAGCTAAATCACTTTTAAAATCAAGTGAATTAGTTAAGATAAGGTCACGCTTTGTGACCAAAGTGTTTTGTAGAGGGGGAAATGCATCTCAAATAACGCCCTTTTCAAAAACACACGGATTGCGCATACGATTTCACAGCGCCGTGGCTGCAAGATCGCGAAAAGCTCTGTTCGACCTCGATCCATCGCTCAGGTCATACTGCGTTTTTGCAGTAACGCAATCCGTCCACCTTTCGAGAAGGACTCTACATCTTCAACACTTCCTCATGGTCGGTTGCTGTCTGCAGAAGAAAAGACTCAAGCTCAGGCTTTGCGAATTGTCGTCCTCTGTAGCAAAGCCGGAAGAGACAAGACAGATTGGAAGATCTTCCTGCTCTGTGCGACCATACTTGAGAAGCGGCGATGTCTCCATATGGTCGGACAGAGAGCTAGACTATGTTTCCAATTTGGACTGCGCCAATGGATACAAGTATTACTGTAGTCTACGGAAGGATCCGGCGTTATTCAGTCCTCTCAATTTTGGTGGTGGCATTGTGACTGTCCAGAGAGTTTCTTGCAACGACTCCACGCTCGAGCCGGCCTTTGTCACGTGCTAAATGGGCTCAGCGGACTACAAGGCAACCCTGCGAGCACACCTGCTACAATTTCTTAGTGAGCAATGTCGACGAACCCACATGTTCCAACAAGATAATGCCACTACCATTGTGAGCAATTCGGTGAAGGCATGGCTAAGCTTATACAACACCGATGTCCTACATTGGCCTGCGTGCAAACTCGATTTATACCCTGTTGAGAACCTCTCGTGAGGAATTTCTGCACAAGCAATCGCTACTTCACAAAGATTGAAGACCTGAAGCAGGCGGTCTTGGATGCTTGAAGTGAGGTCGACCCTGGCACGCTATTGAAGCTTACTACTTTGAGTATGACTCGTCGACTGAAGTCACCATAAAGCACAGAGGAGCCATGTATTAGTATGGTAACTATAGGAAACTCCAAACAAACGTAGACAAGAGCCGTGATCGCGGCGCGGCTCTTATGGGCAGAGACGCAGGCGCATACTATGCTGAGCTCTCGGGACTCTGCCCAAGAGAGCCGCGCCGCGGTCCTGACTCTTGACTGCGTCCGTTTGGAGTTCTCTGCATCTTCTTAGGCTTCTCTCCACGACTTTTATTAATTTTTGGAACGTAGACTTTTGCCATATTTCAAGACCGTATGTTAGCAGTCGGTGCTGTGCATGATACTGCAAAATCGGACGGCTCCGCGCAGCTTGGAACTGCTGCTTGAATACGATTAATAGATGCTACCAGTTTTTGAGTCCTGTCAGAATAAATTTTCTGCTAGCAAATTGGAGAAATCCTTCCTTGTTAGGAAGAGCGATGTATTCAGTGTAGCAGCTTATAAATCTCTATTGAAAAAGAAGGTAGATGTCACTGCCAACAAGGTCCTTTTTGATGAAAAAACTGACTTTGTCCTTGTCCATGCTTTGGTAGGCAGACGACAACATTCTGAGTTCGTGTGCTCAGACATTCGCAAGCTTATATGTAACTTGTTTATATTTCAAAGAAAAAAAACTTTCTGAGAACTTCCATTTAAAGCAAGAAAATGGTGGGCGAAGTCAAATGATGATGACATGCTAGAAGACATGCGATAGCTCAAAAGCTAGTGAAACGTTGAAAGGCAGGGGAGTTCTCTCTAGACTTTCTGATTAAACGGATAACGCTCCATCTGAATAACCACTCTTTCTATGAATACGTCCAGCCAGAAATATGATCACAGCGGATGGAGAACCCGTTACCAAGATGGGAATGCGGTGCACATTCAAACGCCGCGTAGCTTGGATGAGTCGTTTTTGTTCATGTTTTTAAGAATAATCTTTAGTAATTATATCTCGTCAAACCCAAAAACTTTGTTGCTATACTAATACTACCAAAATTTCACGTATATTGTATTTCGGTAAGAAATTGTTTGATTAGTCAAAGTGATCTTATAATTATGAAATGGTGTGAAAAGTATAGAATATTCATTAAAAAGTCAAGTGTAAAGGTAGGATTTCCGACCGCAACTTCCCATGCGAAAACAGAGGAACGTTGCGCGGGCTTTACCAACGCAATGCTAAAGCGCAGAAGAAAATTGAAATCCTTCAAGAATGAACAACTGGTTTGATTGGATGAATTTCGGTGTAAGGAGAATCCACATATTTCGATCCAGAGCATGGAATGCGGGTCTAAATTTATCAGTCATGAAAAATTCTCTCTTGTTGCCAACATCCTTGTTGTCAATTTTACCGAATATTTCTACAACATGTAAAATTTTAATCATGATAAGATGGATAGTACTAGTATACAAGCAACTCTGAGAGGTAAACGTGTCGAGCAGTCGATGTTCATACCTTTGTTATAAATGCAGCGCATTTCGGACATGAACCATTGAAGCAGTGATAGGCGCACATATGGCGAAGGCAGTGATTTATGGCAGAGAGATCTGATCCCGAATTCGACACACATTTCGTCGCACAATTGACCAGCTCATGGCATTGGACTGTACAAGAAGAATTCATAACTGTACACTATAACCACCTACGTTACTGAACCAACCATCATCTTTTAGCTTCGATCCAGTTAGCACTTCAACTAATTGCAGTTTCGAATTATGGCACAGTGAACAGGCAGTGCACTCTCTGGGGCAGCCGGATGAGAAGATACATGCATAATCCGTTGCCTGAATGGAAGAGATTCTGTATTTTTTGAAAGTGTCGCTTGTTTCCTCCTTCTTCTTTACCATACAAGCGGTTGCTAGGACCTACGAAAGTAGGCCTAAACTTGGAATGAATTTTTCAATTTGATGCTTAAAGGGATGAAGGAGCGTGAGGGGTAGCCACCTTATTTGCTATCATGTTCTCCGTTAATATTGAGCAAATCGCTTGAAAACTTGAGAAGCAGGTGTGTGAGACGCATCTTACAGTCTGACTCAAAAAGTCGTTTGGTTTGAGAAGTATAACGACACCAAAACTGAAGATACCCCAAGAGAATGCTCTTTGTGAGGTTGAAGTGTCGCGTAGATCCCGCTACTCTTTTCTTCAACATAACACACTGTTTTTGAAACAGGTTTTATACAGTGTCCTAGATGTACCAGACGGCTGCTGCATTGCTTATCTGTTCCAAATGCTGGTTGAATGAACAGACATGAAGTAGCGTTGAGAGAACTAACCATGAGCAAACCAACGATGCCGACCCACCCCTTCCCCCCGCCTCGGGAATAACCGCAAATGTCTATCTGCAGCAAACGGCTCCCGTTTCTATGCAGTGAAACATCCGTTTACGGACACTTAGCACTTCTGCGCGTCAGGCATCTCTGCCTGTTTAAACATGAGAATGACTAGCCGAGCGTAATTCTCACCGTACACCTGCAGCCGTATCTGTGGGGGGATGGGGGCAAATTCTGTTTCATATTTCTGGAACCAAATATTTCTAAACATTCTAGAGCTTCGTTCTTGAACTCCTCCAGATCCGCACACCAAAAACTCGTCAAAGCTTCAATACGTTTCGTTGACAAGGGCATCTTTACGCAGTTTTGCTTCAATCTACTCTCGCGTAGTTATACTAAAGGCAGTAATAGCGAGAAGAGCTTTTAGCGAAGCTTCGTTGTACGATGGAGCAGTAAACATTGCGAGCCAAAATTCCTCGAGCCAACAAAATCGTTCGCTAAAGAGAAGAAAAGGAAGAATTCCTGTGAAAAAAAAAACCGGCCGTCATCTTTTTGTGGACTCGCTGTGAATACAAATATAATATTATCTTTACTCGCTGACATTTCGCCTCTAATAGTTGCACAGGCGTTATAAACCGGAGGTGAAACGCCTTCAAAGTCTATGTAGAAGTTCCAACAGTTGGTCAGCATAATTTAATTGCCAGAAGTAAACAACGCTTAACGTTCCGCGCAATAGATTTCTCAGCTAAAAAGCTGAAAAAAAAACTCTTAAAAGGTTTCGAAATCAGGAGAAACATATAGAAGAAGCCATCAGAACAAGTTCTAATGCACTAGATAATCGTAAGCTCTCATTTTCTTGAATATGATCGTCAGATGTAGCCATGCGAGTGCGGCCACAGCTGGCCATTACTCCACTCCTGATTGTATTTCGGTGATACCCAGCCTGAACAATTTATTGTGAGGTCAGCTCGGAGCGATAACTGCGCGCCACTCGCTACAGGTGATCTTTTTTTCAAATGAGGAGCGCTGTGGCGACTAATCGATTGGGCGAGACAAGTAGTATCTGACTACAAGTTTTTTTTGTAGCATTCTTCCTTCTCGGAGTCTCATTTTTCTCATTTCGACTTGTTCACACAGTTGAGACTCTCGAACTGAAGCTTTCTTTTTTCGACGAGCTTTCGGCATAATAACGTCTTTATCAAGCCTAGAACATGGCACGTGCGTCTTTTTTGATAAATTTCAGGACTGTCACGGCATGGAAATGTAAAGTTCACTTACCGCGTCTATATTGTTGTACATTTGCTCAGAAATTTCTGCATTCTGCATTTTGCTGATTAACCATGGGAGCTAAAGAGCAACATTAGTTTATGCTGCAATAAACACCTGCATCTTGAAAACTCACATTCACACATCCTTTCTTAATCGAGCAGGAAAGCAATTCCCGACATGGTGCGCTGAGCGCTTGCAGGTAGGAAAATTGAAGAAACAGAACCAACAAAAACAACCGACCGACCATCTGAAAAGGATATCGAGATATGAGTACAGATGGAAGACAGGCGAAAGAGAGAAGCGACGATCGCACAACAATAGAGGGGAAGACGTGCGACACTCGAATGTAGTTTCATAAATGAGAATGATGTGTTGTCAGTAATGTTCTCTATCACTGGTAAACTGACAGCGGACTGAAATAAAATCTCGTTTCGATGACCTTGGAACATACTGAGTACCATCCCCGCGAAAAGATCAGAAAGAATTCTTGTACAGGCCAATATAAGTGTCTCCAAATTCTTTGTCACTGATCTACAACGATAAGGTGCAGTGTTGTGGTCGACATCAGAGAACCCTTTTTGGTATTTGTGTTAACTTCATCATCAACCAACATTGTCAGCCCCACTTCAGTTAGAAAGTGCTGACTCTCCAATGAAGATGACTTGGATCGCTGGTTGGAAACTTTTCCGAGTCAATGCCAGAACAGCTCTATGCCGAGGTTATCGAAAGACTTTCCGAAAATGTGAGAAGAGTGGTAGGACGCAATGGTGTTTTTACATTTCTTAATGTGCTTTCCTGTTCTTGAAAAGTCAGAAAAATATACTGTTCCAAAAACCGCGAGAACTTTCGCGACAACCTAATATTAATGTATAATTTAATAACATATGATTTAGTTCCAATTATGTAAATGAATGTAAATAAATATATAATTAAATAAATGTGGACATAATATATAATTTAATTTTAATTATGTGATGAGATGAAGACTGCCGTGATGAACGCCAGTGTCAGAGTTGGTTTGCTCGCTTTCGTTCCGGAAATTTTAATGTGCAAGATGCACCACATACTGGTCTTTCAACCGCTACTGATGGCGACCAAATAAAGGCGTTAATCAAAACTAACCGGTGTATGACAACTCGAGAGATAGCAGAGAAGCCCGACATATTGAGTTCAATTTAGTTGCACAGTTATTAACATATATAACACACATATATTGACATATGAGACTCTTTGCTGAATCGTAACCAAAACAACCCACTCCTAGAAAGAATCATAACGGTTGATGAAAAATGGATGGTTCACGATAGCGTAGTCCGGAAACGATCATGGACCAAGCAAAATGAGTCCCCACAATCAACATCCAAAACCTATATTCATCAAAAGGAAGTTATGCTTTCTGTGTGGAGGTATTGCAAGGGTATAGTATACTTTGAGCTGCTTCCAAGAAATTAAACTATTGATTCGAATGTCTACTGCCGTCAACTATCGAAACTGAACGGAGAAATCAAGAAAAAAAAACACCCTGAACTGGCCCATCGCAAAGGCGTGATGTTCTATCATGATAACGCCAGACCCCACACCTCTTTGATAACCCTACAAAAATTAAGAGCACTCGATTGTGAACTGATGCCACATCCACCCTATAGCCCTGACTTTGCACGATCAGATTACCAGTTGTTTCGCTCCCTTCGAAACGATGGCAAATTTTCGATTCCGGTCAGGTTGTTAGAAATGAGTTAGACCAGTTTTTCGCTTCCAAGGCTTCTTCAAACGTGGAATTTTCTAACTTACCGAAAGATGGCAAAGTCATCCATCAAAATGGGCAATATATCATTGCTTAATGTTTGGTTTAATATAAATGCATTTGTTTTGAAAAATATGAAAACAAAACCTCAATTATCGAAAAAATATTTTGCTGTTTCGAAATGCCCTCCAGGAACCATTTACTCAAAAATTTCTCTCTTGCGACGAAATTATCCGAGAAACAACCTTGAAATTTTTGCTAAGGATTTCGGCGCTGCGGAGAACAGGCTCTTTCTGCAGAATGAGTTGTTTTTGACAAGTTGGAATGGAACTTTTTACACATTAGCCAGTGCACATTGAAAAGTCCTGGCTATCATTCTAGAGAAATGTCTGCTCTAGAAGATTCAACTGTGGCCGCGCGAAATAGAGTCTATTGGTGGCACTTCTCGTTGCACTTGTGCAAAATTCAAGTTTTGAACAGGGAAAGGACAGTAATATTGTTTTCAACAACAATGGGGAATCTTACATCAAATTATTGACAATTGTAAAATGTTGGATGAGTCAAAAATTGCTCTTACAAGGGAAGTGCACGAACTTAAACTGCGCTTTCGGAACGTGACATATATGGTTGGGAAGCTTATCTCAAATGATGTTACAAATTATATCTGAAATTTGCTAAATGGTTAATACAAGCTCAAAACCCATCTCCTGCCATATTGACGTTTACCTCCCTCAATCATGTTTCGGCAGCTGGAAAGCCAAGTGGATAGTGATGCTGACTCACGAGATGAAAGTCGAGGGTTTGCATCCCGTCCTCAATTTTGCTTTGCATACTTCAATTGCTGACCTTTGACAGGGTGAGAAGCTAGCCAGGAGATTGCTGCTTATTGATGTTACACTAGGGAAGCTACAGGAAGACTTCCTGTGTATGAAGCCTACTACGCTGTTTGATAAAGTCTTGGCCCAATTCTTTCTACAATTGTCCACTCTTATGTCCTCAACGAAAACAGGTGCAATCTGATAGAAGAATTTCTTCACTAACCGTAGCGATGAACATCAACAATGAAGTGTTCAAAACAGTAGCAGTTACAACAGTGGGGACAAACAATAAACGAACGAGTTGCAATCGCTGGAGGAACAGCTCCTCACCTTGTCAAAGGTCAGCAATTGAAGTTTGCAAAACAAAATTGGGGACAGGATGCAGACACTGGAGCTTCATCCTATGAGCCAGCATTACTATCCACTCGACTATCCAGCTGCTAAGCCATGATTGAGGGAGGTATATGTCAATATGGCAGGAAATGGAAATTTGAGCTCGTATTAACCATTTAGCAAATCAAATATAATCCTCTTAACAAAGCACCGTAAGGGCGGCACTGACGAAAAATGGATACAGTCTCCAATGATGAAAGCAAGAGGTTTAGACAGTGCTTTCAGGGTTTCGTGGCGGGACCCAACTCTACCGGTCTCGAGCCCTCGGGGCGAGAGTGCTTACAACGACTTGACATTGCGTAACAGCAGTGTACGGAGCAGAGAACCCCCTCTATTGGCGCTTTAGCAGTATCCCACGGAGTCACGGTGCACTGGAAGTGATACTCCTCATATGGATGGATAAACATCTTGAGGGGTCGCGCAGCGATGGGGTGCACTCGGTCCTTGCCCTTGGCTATGTGCGTTTGGCGCACTTAGTCACGAGGTCCGCAGAGATTAGGGGGTTCTAGGATCAGTGTTTCTAGGAAGGACAAGACAATCCAATACACAAGAAGAGCGGGTCATCCTAAGCTGTTGTGACATTTCCTGAAAGCACATGCCACTGACCAAACTTTAAATATTTCCTAATTTTCTTCCATTATTCTCGAGATTTACAAGTAGTGAGGGTGCACTGATGACGGGTAAATGTGCCGGGGCTCCATAGTTCAGAAAAAACACCAGAACACCAGGATAGGAATCCACTGATCGGGAAAGGCCCCAACAATGGGGGAAACTCCAACATAGGGGTCCACGATAAAGAATGGGTCTGCCGTGGTCAATAGTAAGGAAAACGCCAGCATATTGGTCAACGGATGGAGAATAGGTACATCGTGGCCCAGTAATGGGGAAAACGCCAGGATAAGGGTCCACTGATGGATAATGGGTGTGCCGTGGCCAGTAGTAAGGAAAATGCCAGGATAAGGGCCCACGGATGGAGAATAGGTACATCGTGGCCCAGTAGTGGCGGAAACGGCAGTATACGGGTCCACGAAAAAGAATGGGTCTGCAGTGGCCAATAGCAGGAAAAACTCCAGGATATTGGGCAACGGATGGAGACTAGGTACGTCGTGGCCCAGTAGTACAGAAAACGCCAGGATACGAGTCCACTGATGGATAATGGATCTGCCGTGGCCAACAGTAAGGAAAACGCCAGGATAAGGGCCCACGGATGAAGAGAGAACCCGTCGTGGGCAGTAGTAAGAAATACGCCAGGATGACGGCTCACGAATGGAGGATGGGTCTGCCGTGGCCCAGTAGTGGGGAAAACGCCAGTATAGAGGGAAATGGATGGAGAACAGGTCTGCCGTGGCCAGTAGCATGGAAAACACCAGGAAATGGATCCACGGATGGAGAATAGGTCTGCCGTGGCCAATAGTAAGGAAAACACCAGGATAACGGTCTGCAGTGGCCCAGTAGTGTGAAAAAGATGATTATTCGCACTACGTTGGTTATGCTGAGTTATACACAGGTTCTTAAGCCATCTGGAAGATACTCCTGTGCAGAGTTGGGAGTGTCTGGCCATGACGGGTCCATAAGCGTTGAATGAATGCACTTACAAAAAAAAAACAGTAAGTAGTACCACTGTATCGGAAAATAGTTTTACATGTAGATCAGGGCTGTGCGTTACTAAGGTGACGAATTAACGCATTAACGCTTAACGACCATTTCTGGCCTAACGTAACGAATTAACGAATTAACGAGAACCCCCCCCCAAAAAAAAATCCGTTAGAATCGATTTCGTTAGAAAGTCACATAGTATCTGAAATGCGTACTTTTCTCGCGCTACACAACTTTCTCATGGTATACAGCAGATGATACGCATAGCTACGACGATTGTGTAAAATGATTTGCAGTAAGACACCCGACATTGTCGAGGATAGATATACGAATGAGAACTTTCATGAACCTGAATGATTTGAGGAAGTAGACGAATACCTTGCGCATAAGTCATCATTCTTGATTGGACCTTCTGAATATTAGAGCAGCGATTCTGACACCACGAAATTCCCTCTCATCAAAATGTTGGCATATAAATACCTTTCCGCACCGGCAATTGAGTGCGAGGTTCTCTTCTCAGCAGCAGGTTTGTGTCGGATTTAAGAATTAGCTTGACTGTAGAAATTTGGAAAAAAAACCTGCTGTTTTTGCGCAACAACTTACTTATACTAGGATTCTGAGCTCTGCCTGCGCGCATCCTGCTTTGAGTCTTTCAAGTTTTTTTTATGAAGCCTAAGATCTTAAGAGTTCTCATCCGTTCCTTTTGCCAAAGATTTATTGTGAAAATTGTGAGGGAAAATAACGTAACACCTAACCGAAGGCATCTCTATCACTTGTCTTTTTTTACAGTGGTCCGACCATTGCCTGTGTTTGTTTTCTATATGCGTTGAAGAGATACATTCTTTTTTAAATCTGAGAAACTATTTTTTAAAATCTTTTCACCTTGCTATACCATTTTTTTCAGAGCCAGAAGTAATCAATGTTAGCATTTGTTCAATTTTTTGTTGAATCTACAGCTCATTTGCTCTGAATATCAGTCAGGGATCTCGCCTGCTTGTTACAGCTGATGAAACTTATCAAAATACTCACAAATCCGTCTTCTAACGAATTAACGGATAAACGAATTAACGCATCAACGCGTAACGGTCATTTTTGGCCTAACGTAACGAATTAACGGATTAACGAAATCCCAAATTTTTCTAAGGCACAGCCCTGATGTAGATGTGTGATTAAGAATCTAGAAGAAGGCAAGGACCACGAGAAGTGTGGAAGCCCGACGTTGGTGAGGGGGCCAGACTGGTAGAATTAACGCGATCCACGAATAGGGTTCCGTATTTTAGCTCAGTTAGTGATCAGTCTTGCTTTTTTGTTAATTCTCTAAGCATTTCACATGTGTGCAGCTTTTCTACCTGTCTCAAGTGGCTGCCCCACCCCACTTTCTAGCGTTCCGAAGGGGCGCTAGTCCGTAACATCATTTGAGATAAGCTTTCCAACCATATATGTCTCTTTCCGAAAGCACAGCTTAAGTTCGTGCACTTTCCTTGTTAGAGTTGAAGGGCTCGTTGAGGTTCATAGTACACACTATACTTGCAACCGAATCGAATAGTTATTCTGTTATTCGAATAAATTATTCGAATCGAATTATTCGAAAATTCGAATATTCGAAATTTTCGTTTTTCGAATACTTTCGAAATTCGAATATTCGAAAAAGTCAACATTCGAATATATTCGATTACTCGAATATTCGAAACCCCCATTATTCGAATGCGTCAACCGAATATTCGATATTCTAATCACACAAAATGGATCAGAGACCTTTGCCTTGTGCTGGCTTAGTTTTGTATCGGAAGAAGGCATCCTAGTGTACAGAGTAGTCCTACGGCGATTTCCTTTCGGGCAAACAACTTGCAACATCTTTTAGTCATCCATTACGCTCTCAATGAAGAGTTTGGAGAGGATTATTGGATGTGGACATAAGTCCTTGCGCTTTCTTCCTGTCGCAATTTTTTCCCGTATCATTACCATTCCTTCACAAAGTGCTTACAATCGTACGAGAGCGCTTTTCTTTTTCTGCAATTCTGTCATCATGAGGTCTTCCAAAAATGTTAACTTACCAAGTCTTCACGCTTAGTGAGGAAAATGCCAAGTTGAAAAAAGACATCATTTTCTCTCTAAATTCAATAGGAACAGAAAGCATGCGATGCTGCGCCAACGCGTAGGTTCGCTGGGACTTAAACGTGAAAGAACACTATGAGCCAAGTTCTCGGAATGTAGCTTTGATGATGTTGGCCGACTGTCACCAAAGGTTACCAACGGGAAGGATTTTTGAGCCGATCCGAATGGATTTTCTGAGTGGACGGCTGAAATACTCCATTTGAATAGTATCTCTGAGGAGTGCGGTGCCCGTCTAGACCATGCAATTCTTCTCAAGTTATCCCCACGCCTTCATGGAAGAAATTTAGCTGATCGTGATGGCATCTCCGAGACAAATGTGGAGAAAAATATGTGTTTTGTTATGAGGCAGCCGATGAGTGAAAACACAACTCGCATAAGTAGTTTGAGGAGTTTTGGTGGTCTTTTGAACTTTCTTACTGAATGCTAGGAGAAGCAGTGCCGATGAAGCTGTTTTTCATGCACTCAACGCTCAACCTCGTAGTGCCGAACCTCAAGCAAATTGTTTAAGAAGAATCGGTTGTAACATTCTTGTAGAGCAAGACTAGCGCCTTCGAATCGTTATGTCTCTTAGCCAAAAGGTGAAAAAAAAACAGTGAGCGTCGATGACAGTGCGTTTTTCGCGGACATGGCATGTCGCGCAGCCGCGTCGCCCGCGCTGGAATCGCCGCTATAGTGGCAAATCAGAGTATTCATGGTAGTTTTTCAATCACATCTGATGCTAACTATCAAGAAAATTGGGCCGCGTGCTTTCCGAGTGCGCGAAAAATGCATCGCCATCGACGCTCACTCTGAGCGGTGAAAACTGCAGCTGAAAAAAAGCGCAAAGACTTATAGCAACACCCAATACTTTGCTTTTGCTTTTCTTGATACTCAATTTTTTTCATAATTTAATTTATGATTCGTCTTCTGCATTCATTTGCTTGGATTAGTTGAAGTCACTTGAAATTTTGGTTCTTGAGTTGATTTGTTTGGATTACATGATGGTCTCTTGCCGGTTTTTTGCGACAATAAATTTGAAGGTGGCAGCAAAAGGTGTTACGGATTACTAGATTCTTCATTCTATCTAACATTTCAATTTAGGACCTTCATTCGAATGATTTATTCGAATAATTTATTCGAATAATTATTCGAAATTCGAATATTCGAAAAACCCGATTTCCGAATATATTCGAAAATTCGAATATTCGAAATTTCCGTTTTTCGAATATATTCGAAATTCGAATACTCGAAAAAGTCAATTTTTGAATATATTCGATTATTCGAATATTCGAAATTTTCCCAAAAATGTGCAAGTATAGTACACACATCACACATCTCGATAAACGTTTGCGGACATCTAATACCCAGCCTCATTTCTGACCAATCGCGGCGGACCCATGGGATGGTCATTCTTGGCATTTCTTGCATGAATTGACTTTGAAAGACAATCTAGTAGTTCAGCCAAAGTACTTCAGGTTTTGGAAAACTCTCAGAAAAGTTTCATGGATATCCCAAAGCTGTAAAGGGCCTTTATCCCATTCAAACCAACTTGTTGAAGAACAGCTAGGGCTTATCAATGCAGAAGTAACTCAGTAGGGAGTCCACATATAGCCTCAACCAGAACTTCTACTGCATGTCTTCTGATTCAATTGACCCTGGACCGTCATGCATAAACATTATGTCGGAAAAATCGAGTCAGAGCGCCACTTCGCTGCGCATAATCTGCGCACATGGCTGATTTGAAAAGTTTCTGTAAAGAACGGTGATGATGCTCCTTCTTCGGTAGAAGACCATTAGAGCTCCACCACGGAGCTTCTTTTGTCTCAGAGGGCAAATATTTACCTTGGTAGCTTAGAGTAGCTTAGACGAAGGGAGGATGTTTCATGAGAAAAGGTGCTCTTGAACGAACCAGCAATGTGACGCCGGTGACGCCCAGATTATTTCGCAGTAGTTATAACTGTTTATCTTTCTTGTCTTTAATGGATTCGGTGAACGATTTTCTAGCGTCGCTGAAGCAGAATTGTGGCGAGACCTACCCGATCCCTCTCCCACAGCTTGGAGCATGCTCTAATCGCATCTCTTGTTCAGTTCCCGAAGTTTTCTTTTGGCTGATCCACGAAACAGGAGATTCGTGGAGCTGAACACAAATATCGTATCCATTTTGCACCGTAACCGCATTTTTGCAGGGTTCAGCTTGTGTCCCGTATAACATCTGATCCACTTTGTCATTTGGTGGTAACCATTGGAAAACGGTACCACTCACCTACTTCATTTCTTCGTTTTATATCTTCCAACCGCAATGCAATGATGGCACTGTTGAAAATGATTATAACCATCGTCTCATAACATTTCCAATAAACATCATTCTATATAATAACGGGCTTAGCCTGTTTACATGTGTGTCTGTATGTATGTAAGAATGTGTGTCAGACCGTTACGAAATTCTACGATTGGTCAATGATCGTGATTGTGAGATCATATAGAAGGCTAGGAACGGGTGTGGTGTGGTGGAGTGGGGTAGGGATGAGATCGAACAGAAGGTCGGATGGTGTACAACGGGTCCGTCAATGGAGTCCATGGAGAAGGGCTGCGCCGGCGCCCAAAGTGGGGGAGACGGGTCCATCACTGTGATAAGGCTGCGCCGGCGCCCAAAGTGGGGGGAGACGGGTCCACCACTGTGATAAGGGTGCGCCGGCGCCCAAAGTGGAGGGAGACGGGTCCACCACTGTGATAAGGGTGCACCGGCTCCCAAAGTGGGGGGAGACGGGTCCACCACCGTGATAAGGGTGCGCCGGCGCTCAAAGTGAGGGGAGACGGGTCTACCACTGTGATAAGGGTGCGCCGGCGCCCAAACTGGGGGTAGACGGGACCACCACTGTGGTAAGGATGCGTAGGCGCCTAAATTCTTGAGAACTCCTGGATACGGGTCCGACGCTGTGAAAAAGATGCGCCGTCGCCCAAAGTAGGGAAACAGCAGGGAACATGTCCAATGTTGGCACAGCCTGTAGAGGAAAGGTGGCAAAGGTGGGGCTCAATGATTCATCCGATGTGTGTTTAGGTTTGCTGCGCTGCTGAACTCGCATCGGAACAAGTTGGGAGAATAATCACCTTCAAGGATGTGAAGGTAGTTGAGATCTTACTTCTTCTTAATTGGCAGTTCATGTGTGTGTGTGTGCACGAGAACCAGCCACCAAAAACGGGAAATACCTACACCATTGTGTTCAGCGCTTCGAGTTATGTTCGAAAATGTGGTAAATTTCGATTTTTACCTTGAATTAGAGGTGTTTCGGTGCCACGCCAGTCATGTTCAGACATGTTAATGTCCTGTTTTTGTTTTCATCACAGTCGGAATGAATGAGATAGGCCTGTGATTACAGAACCGTATAAAAGGAGAGAGACGGATAGGTTGCCTTTATAACGGAGAGGAGGAACGAGGCGGACGAGGAAGACGAGGATGAGGATTAGGCCTTTGTGTAGTGTTAGAGGTGGGCTGGGGGTGTGATAAGGATGCTCCGGCGTCCACAAGTTAGGAGACGTCTGAAGTCAAGTCCAACGGCGTGATAAGGGAGCGCCGTCATCCAAAAGCGGGAAGACACCTAGAGTCGGGTCCAACGGTGTGATAAGGGTGTGTCGGCGTCCAAAAGTGAGAAAACGCCTGGAGTCGGGTCCAACGGTATGATAAGAGTGCGCCGGCGTCCAAAAATGGGGAAACGCCTGAAGTCGGGTCCAACGGTGTGATAAGGGTGCGCAGGCGTCCAAAAGTGGGAAAACGCCTGGAGTCGGGTCCAACGGTGTGATAATGGTGGTCCGGCGTCGAAAAATGGGGAAACGCCTGGAGTCGGGTCCAACGGTGTTATAAGGTAGCGCCGGTGCCTAAAAATGGCAGAGAGTCCGAAAATGTGGAGATCGACGGAGGAAGGATGCGCCGCTGTCCACTACTAAAGAAATGACACGAGTCAGGTGCATATTTGCTCAATCGTTTCGCTGGCGCCTAGCATCAATGGTAAAAAACTAGAAGTCAGACCTCAGCAGTGATTAATATGCAATCCGTGTAAACCGTCCTCCTTACATCCCCTCTCGCGTTCTTCTCCTCTCATTTGTTTATGGATACACCACATCCTCCTCTTTTATATGTTCAAAGTGGCTCTTATCACTTGACCAGTTATAACAAACAAGGAGTGATAAACCGTTTCCCGCGATCATTCCAGATTTAACCAGTCATCATACTTCTTCTTAATTGGCAGTTCATGTGTGTGTGTGTGTGTGTGTGCACGAGAACCAGCCATCGAAAACGGAAAATACCTACACCATTGTGTTCAGCGCATCGAGTTATGTACGAAAATGTGGTAAATTTCGATTTTTACCTTGAATTAGAGGTGTTTCGGGCCACGCCAGTCATGTTCAGACATGTTAATGTCCGACTGTTGTTTTCATCACAGTCGGAATGAATGAGATAGGCCTGTGATTACAGAACCGTATAAAAGGAGAGAGACGGATAGGTTGCCTTTATAATGAAGAGGAGGAACGAGGCGGACGAGGAACGACGAGGATGAGGATTAGGCCTTAGTGTAGTGTTAGAGGTGGGCTGGGGGTGTGATAAGGATGCTCCAGCGTCCATAAGTGAGGAAACTTCTGAAGTCAAGTCCAACGGCGTGATAAGGGAGCGCCGTCATCCAAAAGCGGGAAGACACCTGGAGTCGGGTCCAACAGTCTGATAAGAGTGCGCCGGCGTCCAAAAGTGGGGAAACGCCTGGAGTCGGGTCCAACGGTGTGGTAAGGGTGCGCCGGCGTCCAAAAGTGGGGAAACGCTTAGAGTCGGGTCCAACGGTGTGATAAGGGTGCGCCGGCGTCCAAAAGTGGGGAAACGCCTGGAGTCGGGTCCAACGGTGTGATAAGGTGCGCCGGCGTCGAAAAGTGGAGAAACGCCTGGAGTCGCGTCCAACGGTGTGATAAGGGTGCGCCGGCGTCGAAAAGTGGTGAAACGCCCAGAGTCGGGTCCAACGGTGTGATAAGGGTGCGCCGGCGTCGAAAAGTGGAGAAACGCCTGGAGTCGGGTCCAACGGTGTGATAAGGGTGTGCCGGCGTCGAAAAGTGGGAAAACGCCCAGAGTCGGGTCCAACGGTGTGATAAGGGTGCGCCGGCGTCGAAAAGTGGAGAGACGCCTGGAGTCGGGTCCAACGGTGTGGTAAGGGTGCGCCGGCGTCGAAAAGTGGAGAAACGCCTGCAGTCGGGTCCAACGGTGTGATAAGGGTGCGCCGGCGTCGAAAAGTGGAGAGACGCCTGGAGTCGGGTCCAACGGTGTGATAAGGATGCGCCGGCGTTCAAAAGTGGGGAAACGCTTGGAGTCGCGTCCAACGGTGTGATAAGGGTGCGCCGGCGTCGAAAAGTGGAGAAACGCCTGGAGTCGGGTCCAACGGTGTGATAAGGGTGCGTCGGCGTCGAAAAGTGGGGAAACGCTTGGAGTCGGGTCCAACGGTGTGATAGGGGTGTGCCGGCGTCGAAAAAAGGGAAAACGCCCAGAGTCGGGTCCAACGGTATGATAAGGGTGCGCCGGCGTCCAAAAGAGGAGAAACGCCTGGAGTCGGGTCCAACGGTGTAATAAGGGTGTGCCGGCGTCGAAAAGTGGGAAAACGCCCAGAGTCGGGTCCAACGGTGTGATAAGGGTGCGCCGGTTTCCGAAAGTGGAGAAACGCGTGGAGTCGGGTGCAACGGCGTGATAAGGGTGCGTCGGCGTCCAAAAGCGGGGAAACGCGTGGAGTCCAAAGGTGTGATAAGGGTGCGCCGGTTTCCGAAAGTGGGAAAACGCCTGGAGTCGGGTCCAACGGTGTGATAAGGGTGTGCCGGCGTCTAAAAGTGGAGAAACGCGTGGAGTCGGGTCCAACGGCGTGATAAGGGTGCTTCGGCGTCCAAAAGCGGGGAAACGCGTGGAGTCCAAAGGTGTGATAAGGGTGCGCCGGTTTCCGAAAGTGGGAAAACGCCTGGAGTCGGGTCCAACGGTGTGATAAGGGTGTGCCGGCGTCGAAAAGTGGGAAAACGCCCAGAGTCGGGTTCAACGGCGTGACAAGTGTGCGCCGGCGTCCAAAACGGGAAGAACCTTTGGAGGCAGGTTCCAACGGTGAGAAAAGGGTGCACCGGTGTTCAGGTCCAATCCCAGTTTGCACTTACTCGGTCAATTTTTACTATTTACTTCAACCGAAATGCTGCACCACAAATTGTTGGAAAGGAGCTGTCCATAGTGGGTCAATGGTTCCATGAACCGCGGTAAAGAATGCTTCTCTGTGGATGGTGTCTGTTCATCCATCTGCATTAATCTTATCTGAGGACAATGAAAATATGCGAGCGAAGCGAGCACGAAAAGAAGCCTGAGAGTCCGGCGTTAGCCGGACGATCAGGCTGGTACATAATTATTTCAGTCAACTAAATATGTTTTGAACAGTTCAACAGCTATTTCAGTGGAGCAAAAGGTGGAGAAACTCGATTTGTCCTCTTTGAGAGCTCCAGTTTCACATGAAGAAAAGCAATGGAAAAGATGTGGAACGCATTATAAGTGGTATGGCTGAGATCATTAGGATGAAAAAGGGAAAAAGTCATGCGAGCGAAGCGAGCATTGGGAAAGGTCTGGAAGTCCGGCGTCAGCCGGACGGCAAGACTGTTTCCATAATAACCATCCACCGTAAACACCAATTCTACTTCTTTATTCACGTATATCCCTTCTCAGATGCGGTGGTGGATTCACGGCTGTCGAGAAAACAACGTGGATACGTAAGTTTGATATCTAAATCTTCAGTAAAAAAAGTGTAAAGGTGATCTCCTTGATCATCGAAATGTGAATACGTGAAAAACGCACCCACTCAATTAAAAAATAATTAAAATAAAATTAAAGTAAAAATAGAAATAGAAAGTTAGAAGTGAACTTATAGACGTTCCTATGCCTTATCCTTCTTACTGATGAGAGCAGAAAAGGCATATCCCAATGTTTAGTATCCGTATAAGGGTAATGCACGAAATGGATCTAAACATGCATAGTGAATTATAGTTCTGAAAACACTGTAGTAATACCAACACTTTTTCTTCCTTTTCTATTTTTACGGTAAGCCTACTGTAGGTACGATACGTCGCGCAATA
Source organism: Ancylostoma caninum (assembly GCA_037903475.1). Lineage (NCBI taxonomy): Eukaryota > Metazoa > Nematoda > Chromadorea > Rhabditida > Ancylostomatidae > Ancylostoma > Ancylostoma caninum. The sequence continues at coordinate 387,898 of JBAJFG010000061.1, read as the reverse complement.
CTCTCAGATTTTGCCTAGTGAAGTGGTTCCTGACGCTGATCACGAATATCAACGTGACTTTGCAGCGTTCTCTTTCCAAAATGGGCATTTTCTCTCGATTCTCTGCCGTACGCCTATCGCTTATCTAGAAAATTAGGCGTACGAATACGGATACGCTTTTTGTGGTTAGCACGTTAAATAACTTATTTTGCAAAGTTTCAGAAGAACATGTGACATGACGTATTCACACTACGCCTGCCGTAACCCTGCAAAAAATAGGGTTACGGTAAAAATGGATGCGATGTTCGTGATCAGTTCTTTGAATCTCCTGTACCAAGTTTCAGCCAAAATTTTCCTCCTAATTTTTTGTTGGCGATCGCCCGTCACCAACTTCGGCGTCCTACGCGACGCCCACCCACAGTCGATAGGCACCCTTGTCACGGTCGCCAGCGATCGCGACGCAGAGTCCCTGAGGACATTAGCGGCAGTGTAAAGATAGACGATTTGCGCATGCGGTTTTATGTTGTCGAGGCTACAGAATCGTGGGACCCACTGAAGTCTGAACTATGCTTTCTCCGCATGCCTCGTCCAGGTCCCACAGCGATTCAGCGGTCACAGAATCCCTCTATCTTTTCGAGAAGGGCTGTTCTTCATAAGCGATATACCCATCACCAGCGTTAAAGAAGTGGTAGACTTAGGCTTTTTGGATACCAAAAACATCAGCTTTGACAAGCACTGTGGAATGTAGCTAGAGAAGCAGTGCGGATAGTACGCAATATCTTCAGAACACTTACAATAAGGAATAGTGCCGTGTTGGTGAAAGCCCATGAGAATACTTACGTTAGACCTATTTTCGAGTATGGAACTCTAGTCTTTACTTGTGAAAGCCCTTTTCACTTGTAAAAGCCTTCAGAAGGCTCGAAAGGGTCCATGCATTCTTGACCAGATTATGATTCGCTTCACTGGTTTCTTTCCATAATGACCAGATCCCTCCAACAAAAAAAAACTCGAATCTCGGCTTATCTACATTTCAATCCGTAGGGAGGTTAATGATCTTCTCTTTCTTCACAAGATCATTTATTTAATATGTAGGCGTAAACCTCAAGATCTTCCTTTACTGAGTCATCAAGTGCTCGTGGGGAATCCATTGGATTTCAACTCAGCAAAGTTTGGCCGAATTGCAGGTGCTATTTCTTTGCCAGTATGGCCGTTCCCAAATTTGATAAAATTGCAATAACCGTGCAGTTTTTCTACGAAACATTCAAAAAGCTCCTCAAACACTGCCTCAGTCTTGATTTCGTACGTATCCTTCTAGTGATTGTTGTTTTATAGTTCATGGTCTGTTGTTTGTTTGTTATACGGTTTGGGTTCCTTTTTTCTTACCCATTTTCTTCCATTGCATAAGCTCCATCTCATGTAATAAATTAGCATTTTAGTTGCATCCAATAAGTCAAAATAAAGAAGGATAAGGAAGCAAAAAAATCTGCATCTATCCACTACACAAGTTCATATTATATCATGGAAAAATTTCTTCTTGACAAATTGGTGCAGTTTGTATTGGTTGGGTATTGTTGTAAAGTAACGGTTGTTGTTCACTTTCTACGTTTTGCGCATAAACGTTTTGTCCAATGCAAAAAGACATAGTTGGTAACCACGGTTTCACTTTAGACACCCTCTAGAATTTGTGAGGTTTTTTGTTGACAAGTGAATGCTTTCTCCATTTATGAGGAAAGTTTTCAGTCGAAGTTTTGCTGAAAAACTTCTTCAACTGCATGCGTCAAGGCAATAGTGTAGCTTCATTCTTTCGCAAAGAACGACTGTGACAGCAATAAAATCTTGAGAAAGATTCTGAGAGGTGAGAGTGCGTCAAAAATAAGGCTGGAGTAAATAATTCGCATGGTTTACACAGAAAAGTCTATCGAGATAAACGCATCTCCTAATTAAATGCCACACATTGCTTATAAATTAAAGTATCTTCCATCAAAACAGATAATTACGAGATGTTTACAGTTCGTTACGAGGCGTTGGACTTTTCCTGCCGCAGAGATCAAGACATTAAATAGCAATGAATCATTCAGCGATGAATCATTTAAAGTGCAAGTTCATGACAGCACAGCTGTTCGCTCAGTGTACGGTGTACGGTCACGGTTGCCCTTTAAGCACGTGGTGGATCGTATGAGTGCTGTCCGGAAACCAATTTCTTAGGTGCTCGACAGTTATGGCTTGTTTTCCATACTGTATTGAAACGAATCAAGTCACGAACGCAACCGTAATGCTGTTGATACATTTCTATCGTTCTTCGTTCTCACATTATTGCTCTATCCGCTCTTTGACATTTTTTGGAAGCTGAAGGAATTGATCTGGTGCAGTGGCTTTATTCACGAAAACACCAGGGGAAACAATGTATCGAACTGGCTCACACACTTCATCCCCACTCTACCATCACCGGCCGGGTAATCATCGGGCCTCCTCTGGAACGGAACTGCTCCAGATCGAGTGAGCACAGGCACTGCTGCTCGAATTCGAATGCATAGGACAGCGTTGTCCACGATTGCCCATCAATTGGCCGTCGACAGCGTGACAATCTCTGGCGGCTCTCGCTTTGTGCACTGCATTCGCCGAAAAAGTGGCTCTTTGCAAGGCCCATGCATGTTTTCGTATTTCTAGCTTTTTCCTCTCCTGGTGGTTCGAATCCTACCCACGATAGGAGTCGAACCACCTTGTCCATGCTTTATGAATGATTGAGAGCCCACTGCTTTATCCACTCGGCCATTCGTGCTTCTAATTCTCGTCGCTCGGCTGATGCCTTCATTCTTTGTCACTTCTCTACTAACACCAACCGACCCTTCCGGGCCCACCAGTGATGGGCTGCTGGCCATCCAGTAGATGGCTACGGTCGAGCGGACCGGCCACTAACCAGCATCCGCCCGGCCGGTGATGATCTGCTGCCCGGCCTGTACAGGGTGATGGGCTGGGTGCCGGCCGGTGATCCGCAGCCGTTCGGCCGGTCGGCATCTAGTGCTCGGGGGGCCGGCCGCACCAGGTGTCTGAGAGGAGGCAAGAGACGCGGACCGGTCACGCAAAAGTACTTTCTCATTTTGACCGGCAAGTCATGAGGCCTAAAGCGAACTTACTGGCTCAGTTTTTCTTTGTGTAGAGGGACCTTTTTTTAAAGATATTTTTCCATGCAAACGAACCTTTTCATAATAGAAGCCAACAATTTCAATGGGTGGATGGAACTCAGAAATCTCTGAGGTCTTTTCATCGGTAAAAGAAAACGCCACAGTTGTGCAGAATATGAGGAATGTGATTTTATTTTTGCGATTTATCCTGCAGTCCCCTACACTTCCAGAAGAATTTCCAGAAATAACGTTAGCAACAACTTTTCCCAATTTAGTTGTTCCTTTTCTTGTTGTTCTGCGTTGCTTACTCCAAGTTACCCAAATGCGTACAGGACTGTCAGAGCGGAATGGTATGCTGTCGCTACACTCCACCGGGCAGTACTAGAGCACCTAGCATCGTCGAAAATTGACAACTCCACCGTTGATACGTGTTGGTTGTGGGCAAATCGCAACTATTATGCGGGTGCACCGATTCGGTGTGCGAAGGCCTAATAGTTTGAGAAAGACGCCAGGATACGGATCGGTCTGCTGAGGCCCAATAATGGGGAGAACGGGCTGCTGATGGAGTAGGTGTGCGCTTTTCGCTCATTCGTGTCTTAGGCGACCACTTCAACTTCCTCCCTATGTAAGCAAGCAGAAACTCATCAGTTGGAGTATCTTAGTGACGCGAAGCTTGAATCATTTAGACGTGACGTGATGGCGTGAAGCTTGAATCATTTGGCGAGAAAAAGAATAGTAAGTAGTATAATTTCATTGAAAATAGCTTCAGATGTAGATGTTAGATGAAGAATTTCTGAGGAAGACTAGAATCACGAGAAGATTGGAAATCGCTGGTCGGGTGGCCAGACTGGTAGAATAAGGCACTTCGTTGAAAGTTCTTTGCAATATCCAGCAAAAAATGACATGTCCATTATGGAACGGTTTCGCTTTCAACATGACTAGTTCACTGGAACAAATAAAAAAGTAAAACTAGATAAATACGAAGAGGAACATGAGAGCTCCTGGAGCATCTCACACATCTAGGTCTCTTAGCTTCTTCAGTATGCTCTAATCTACATCGTGAAACTTCAAGAAAAACAGAGCGGAAAAAGTGCAGTGTTCTTTGATCGTTTAGTGATTGAAGCGGGAATTTCTCCGTCGCAAACACCAGTGGCGAAATGGAAATACCCGGATGCTGCTTCGTTCGGCATGCAGTTATCTATAGAAGGGAAAAATCAAGGAAAAGTAGGCACGAGTCCTGACGGGACTGTTTTTGTACTTCTATGGTTCATGTACCAGACAGATTGACGCCGCTATGATTTACATTTGAGATCGTCGTCACCGTGAAGATTTTGTGCGTGAACAAAAAAAAATTTGAAAAAAAAAAAACTGAGCTTGATTAGGGCCTATGAATTTAAACGTATGACAGACAGAACAGGAAAAAAGATTTGCACTGATAGCGAAGGACGAGAAAACCTGGAAGCCAATCTTTCCCATCCGACCAACTTCAACCAAGCAGTCGAGACGACTGAATCCATTCGTTGGATTCACTAGGGAACCATTCGCGGTCCCACCCTCCGATGTACTCCAGTACAGTCGTAAGTAAGTCACATCTTTCCCAGCAAGTATTTTTCATTGGAATTTCTCAATCGATTAATGGTGAACGAGAATGCGGCGCGATACGAATAAACGAGAAACAGAGGTAACACAGGAAATTGCTGTAACGACAGCAATTTGGCTAGGTTTTTGCACATGAGTTTTATTATATAAATTGAGGGACGTGTCATAGTTACCTCTAAATCCGGTGTAACCAGATTTTTCCATATGTTCTCTGAAATAGCTATTGTAATGCGAAAAAAAAATCTTTTTGAATGGGTTCAGGTACGGTTCTAAGGCATACAAACAACTCTTTCACTAACATACGTTACAAAATTCAGCTTTATGTTGCTACTTAACCTAATTTTTTATCACAAATTAAGTACTGCATTAGTTGCAAATGAACGGCAAAATGACACAATCGATTGTTGACAGAACGAATGACTGACAGCGCCTTGAAGACTACCTAAAGCTTGCCCAACCAGCTTGCATGTGATCAGCGTGAATGACCCAGTTCCCGTCCGAATCCTCCAGAGGGGAGGTATATCATTAGAAAGGAATCGAATCTCTTCCTACTCATAGGGATTCCATAGAAAGAAAAGTGCACTAACCAAAGTGCATTGGACACAACCATTGTAAGTAAAAGCGGCGGAAAATGGACTAACGAAACTAATGTCTGGTGTTAAATTCTTCTTCCAATCGGTCTAGCTGCGCAGACGAGTAGCTAAAACATAACTCCGTAATTGACTTCGAACTTCAAGGACAGCAGTCGACCTGTTCTAGACGTCACGAGACGGGAACTTCAAACAATGACGTTCAGTCATGTTGACGCCAAATGTTCCCTATTAGGAAAGGCAATTGGCTTGGTGCGAAAGTTTTGGCAGTTTGTCTCGTCAATTTTATTTTTTCCACAACTTCAACAACTATAACCTCGTCAAGTAGTCTAATATCAAATACATACTACTAAATATCTCAAGAGCACTGTCCTAGCGCCCTTTGGGAAACTGCAAAGCTAAAAAAGAGATTGTCATCATCAAATATTCATGTTTGGTCATTTTTTCCTTTCGAAGGGAGGTGGGTACGAAGCTAGAAATGGTAGCACTCATACGACGAAATTTCTAACGGAAATCATAGTATGGAGACTTTTTGCCAGCAGAATTATCGAATCTAGGGTCAGTCTTTGAAAGCGGATTTTGGCTGCGCATAAGATGAGCCTCCAAACATGTGAAGCTTTCGTTGGCGGAGCATCTGCAACTTTTTGAAGCGAATATAATCCGTGTGAATATGTGTGAAAATGAAAGTTTGTAAGCATGTGTGTATAGTGTTTTCGATCTACGGTGACGTGCATGCGCACCGCTCACCCTTCGTTCATACTATTATCATTGTCTGCGTATCATATCCATATATCATAGCCAACCATCACCTCTAGCTATCGACGACGTGTCTGGCTTGCTAGAGGTAACGATATAGAAGGAGGGAGTAGCGGAGCGGATGCACGCCATCTCAGGTCGAACAGATCATATGTGTGCAGGGTTATAGGTTACTTTTCGCTGCGATTATCGAGTAGCTTATCAATCACATCGATTTTATTGATTTTTCGTTGTTTTTGGCCAGGGACTTTCGAGGACATGCTTACTAGAGTTTTTCGATACGCTGGATACGAATATGACAACCATTTTGCGCCAAATTATCGATTTACCAATTTCATTGATTTTTTCCACTTTTGGCAGAGGGAGATTCAGAACTAGTCTACTGGGGTTCCTCAGCAAGTTGAACACAAATATGAGAATCATTTCGCGCCACATCACCGATTTGCTAATTTTAATGAATTTTTCTGCCTCCACTCGGGCACGGGCGAAAACACGTCCGCCTGTGTTTTCCGATACGCTTAACACGAATGTGACGATGGCGACCATTCTACACAAATAATCGATCAATCAGGTTCATCGACTTTTCGCTTCTGTGCAAATGAGAGGGATTACCGAGGTCATTTAATATGATGAGCATCGAAATGATGAGCACTTCGCGTGAATGTATGACTATCAGTAAGAATCCGCATCAGCGTGGAAAGTCTGGGGGAGCAAAACTCCCGTGCGAAGCCCGGTATGCCGTCTAATAACAACTATGAGTAAGGCACAGTGCACTGCTCCGGAACAGCAGCACGAGTTGGAAATTCAGAATTCTTTTAGCAAGAACTTTCGAGAAACAAAGAAAATGTGCTAGGAAGTGATGTATTTCCAAAACCGATCACTCATGACTCAACATTGAAATCGGTCGTGACATCTAGATCAAATGCTAAGGTGTTTCCAGCCAAGTAGCTTGTGGTCATTTTAGCAAATAACACGGAAAACGGAGACGTGAAGAAGCTTTGGGTATGCGTTTTCGGGTATTTCCTGCCTTGTAACTGCAGTGGACATCATTTATACGCAATCCAAAAAAAAAAACAAGAAAGAAAACAGCAGGATTTGCTCTACAATTCCATTGCAAGAACTTAGGTACTGCACTACATCTGGAAACCATAGTAGAATTTTGCTAAACAAATCGGCAAAACTTTCGCACGAACCTAATACTTCTTCCAACTCTAATGAGCAATGAAGCGAAAGCAAAGAGAGTGATAGTATCCACTTAATGATGAAAGCGACGAATTTCAACTATGGAAATTCAGAATTCCTTTGGCAAAGTGATTGCAGATTCCTTAAAGTTGTACTCAAAGTCTAAGTTATATTTGGGGTGGAATAAACCTTTAATTGATATGTATGCTTTCGTTCTTGAGCATGGATGAAATGTTCTGGTTCTTAGTTGTTGTATTCCATTCAGTAAGAACAACTTTCCGATGACTATCATGCCAAACCTTCCTAGCACTCTGTTCGCACACAAATGGAATGAAAGTACATATATGGATTTTTTCAAATCCAAAACAAAACATTTGGAATGGCTCTTTGAGTTGACATGTGAACATGAGACTTTCGACTTTGTTCAAGAATGGAAGAAAATTAACCAATTTCCCAGACCTCCCTTTCTTGGGATGGCGTGCAATGTGGGATCGTAATAATCCCGAGGAATTTCAGATGGAAGAAGTCAAATGCACTGTTTGACAAATAAAAGGACGTTATCCTGATGGGGCATGTTTAATTTTACACCAGCACTTTTTGCGAACTATACGCCACTTTATGTGATTTTAAAGGCGTTTCTCTCCTCCCACTAAAGAGGCTTAAGAAATTCGATTACTGTTGTTCCCATCATCGATATTCCTTGGTCGAAGGGGGTGAGAAAAAAGAAATTTCATATGTGGTTGTCAAGGCATCACGTATTACAGGATGCTGCAGCGAAAACCGAGAAACCGGAGACTGAATCCTGTTATATTTGGATTCAGGAACTGGCACAAACTGGCGCTAAATTTTGGTAAATAAATGTGCGAGGAAGGCTATCCCAAACTCAAAATAGCCAGAATAGTCTCGTCAAGCTAAGTACGGAGCCAAGTGTGTTGTGGAGAGAAGGTCACTAGAATTAGAACAATTTTTGATATCTGTGAATGACATTCATAACGTTGCGATGAGATACCCAGTGTCAAAGAACCCCAACAAGTATTCTTCTACTCTAATAGTTCACGTCCTGAAAGGGCTTTCAAACGAGAGCGATGTTATGCCACCGCACTTCTTTCAGAACGCCAAAACTGTTACAGATGTGGTTCTTTCGGATGTCCTGAGGACTGTGGTTAAGCCGTGAATCCAGAGTGTAGCTTCCGGTAGACAGGCCAATCAGCAAGGTGGACCTCCATCCCTGCCCTCCCCGTGCCCTCACACGAGACAACGCTGATGATATATTTTGCTCGGAAGACTTTTGGTCTCCTGGCAGTCACAAACTTAACCATCTGGAATACACCTTAAATGGGAGTAATTCACAAAAGCCGACAAATCGAATTAAGCACCCTGAATTGAGCCACCTTCGAGCAACAATCGAGGCATCATTCACGGCCGTGACTGTGATCAACTCAAGATGGATGCTCGCGATGTGGTGAGAAGATCAGAGGTGGCAGTAATTTGATCGAAGTTGCACTTAATGGACAACTTCAGACAACAGCTAAGTGCGACTCACGATTGCCAATGGGGAGGAAGCTTTCATCTAATGGACACATGTCAAGTGCAATTTCTAGTACAAAACACTGGTCGTGAAGGGAACCGATCACTCGACCAAATTCCTGAGGCACCGCTACGTCTGCACCACATTGCACCTATTTTCGGTAGTGGATGCTGTCAGCAGTAAACTACAGTTCGTGAGTAAGACGTCGCAAAACACTTGGACGCCGTGAGAATTGAACCCCCTAAGCCCCTACTTAGGACTGCGCACGCATAGTTACTGTACGCGCGAGGACTTGACACCTATTACATGAATTTAATGTTCCCTCCCTACAGCAAAACCGCAACATGTCTCACCACTTCCGCAGTTCGATTCCGGATTTCTGGAAGATGTATGACAGTGCGCGCATTCCACTGCGATAGATTCTAATGAACTTTTGTGTTTTATTCCATGTTCTTCTATTATTTCATTCGTTCATTCATTCATGCGCAATTCGATGTAAACTTGTTCACTTTAGAAATGAAAATTTATTGTTTAAGGCATACTTGCACTACTCCTGTCCAGAATGGCATTTGTCCTGTTCCGAGTTCCACGTCGCCGTCAGCCAAATGTGAAATATGCGAGGATTAATCGGCGTCATATCCTTTCGCAGAACGAATCCTTGATACGACCACGGTACCGGTTTACGGATGAACAACTGGATTGGTCAACAGACCTATTATCACCTATGCTTGGAGACGACATTAGAGAACCTTGGACAATCTCGAAGAATTTGCAGGTGAGATTTTTAGTGCAACAGAGCTCTGGCTGTGAGTAATCATGAAGTGGTATGAGAACTCGAGCCCGAAATGACGGGAAGCCTTCGATGAGAATACCAATTCTATTGATTTTCAGCAGGTTACCCGAAAACTGACGGAAAATTTACGTGCGGTAATTGGAAAAGGTGCTAGGTGCAAATACCTTAACGGTTTCTTATGAAATTGATTTTATTGATTTTTATCAAGCTCACTTCCGATTTCTCTGAAAGTCGGAAAATAGAAACTGTTAATGGTGCAGATTACGAATGTGATCAATGTTGTGTATGGCAGCATCGACTTTGTCGATGTTTCCAAAAATCAATGAAATCAATAATCGTGCTTACTCCTCCGAGTGGCGATGAATTAACAAATCCATTTGAGGATGCGTTTTATACATCAAAACGCACCCTCAAATAATTGATGTTTCTCTTTCCCCAAGAGCACGGCCGTCGCTCTGATTCGACTATTGTAAATGTTGATGTTAGCCATCATGTTGCTTACTGGCAACTCTGGTAGAACATACCCTGCAGTCAAGCTCAGGAAATCGCAAAATAAGAAAATGGCTTCGAGGAGACATGTCGTTCGAAATGATGCGTTACGAACGACGGCTCATAGTTGTATTGCTGGCGATCCCCTGTTCGAATGTCATGATGTTGTTATTGTCCCTCTTGCTCGCATTGGCGCTCCGCAGGAGCCCGTGCAAGGAAATCGCTCAAATTGGTTGCTCGTCGATTTTCGCCCTTAGATGACAAATGGCGCAGCGCCACTCCTTTACATAGTCATTGCAAAGATGCTCAGAGGACAGAGTATCACATATTCACATACCATGGAGACAGGTCACGTGGGAGGGATACAAGAATGAATTGTTGGTGAAGTGCCTCAATCATTTCCTGACAACCTAAGAAAAGAAACTTTTCTTTTCGTAATCTTTTGAACTCAGCCGAACGGTAAGCCGAAAGAGAAGGTTGCACGGGATTAAAAGTTCGCAGGTGATAAGATGAACAGCCTCTGTTACGTAATTTGAAACAAATCATCTTTTCCACGGATCAGTAATCTTTTTTTTTTCATTAAGCAGTCACTGAAAAATAATAAATGAATGAGGGTGAGTAATAATATGTGTACCATGAATCATGGCAATTCTACCATTAAACCGATTATTCGAATCTTGGATGCTCGAGTATTCGATTATTCGAATAATCGAATATTTCAAATTTTCGAACAATTCGAATATTCGAATAATCGAATGTTTCGACTTTTCGAATTACTCTAATATTCGAATGACGAAAATCTTGAATTATTCGAATATTCGTAGTATTAGTTCGAATACCAATGTATGTTTGGTAGCCTCACGCACACCGCAATTTAAATCTCTAACTTTATTACTCTTTCAAGCCTCCAATAACTCTTCTATGGTCCTTCCCTCATTTACCTTCTTTGCGAAGGGTTGCATTGTGACTCTCCAGGATGTATTAGGTTGATGCAAAAATATGGCGCGTTTTCACGCCTTTGATTCTGAACCCCATAAATCGTTTCAAACTCTATCTTTCCAGAAATGCTTAAAACTATTGTAATCCGCAAGTCTTTAACAATATGGTACATGTTCTATGATTACCGTACGAATGAAATGGGGCCTTCTAGAGCCGACGAACTTGTGGAGGACAATTTTGTATCGCTTCAGCTTTTGAAAGAATTCTCCTGGAAGATGTCATTCGAACTCTGGGAAGTGGTAGTTGGTGAGCGAGAGGTTTGCTGTTCTATTAAACAAAGCGCCGTAAGGGGGCTAGAGCGGCTAGAGATACGCGGCGGCACTCATAGACACCGTGATCCTGAGACGCAGACTGTGAGGCGAAATGGCCGATTTTTAGGGAATCAGACACATTCGTTTCGGGACTCTCAATTACGTCACTGCTGGCTCTCTCGCATGCACGAGGTAGTGATTTCATCACTTTCGCTGGCGGTCTCGCAGCATAGGATGAGCGAGTTTTGACAAGCTTTCAGGCTGCACAATGTACGCAGCAGGAAAACCACCTTCCCGCGGTTGCGACGATGTGGGCACCTCCAGAGATGGAGGGCATGGATGTTATAAGAGTTGCACGCGTCTCGAAAGCCAAAGGGAGTCTGGTCCTACGCGGTCGCCCCATATGGTGGATGTTATTGTCGCATCCCCTGCTGGATTCTCGCAGCGATTCTTTAGTCACGACATCCGTTCGTTTCGACAAAGCTTAGGCACTAACACAGAGTAGAAGCCTCAATATATCAAGGCATGACATTATATCAAGGGGGACGCCAGAATACAGGTACACCGATGAGAAAGGCCCGCAGCGCCCAGTGATGTGATGAACGCCTGGATACGGGTCCGTCGACAGAGAACGGGTGCGCCGTGGCTCAGTGATGTAGGAGAACGTCAGGATACGGGTCCACGAGCAAAGATCCTCCGTTGCTCAATAGTGTGGAGAACACTAGGATACGGCTCCGCAGATGGAGAAAGGGTCCGCCACGGCCCTTCAGTGAGAAAATCGCGAGAACGCTTGTCCACCGATGGAGGGAAGGATCTTCCGCAGCCCAATGGTTTGAAGAACTTCAGGATACGGGTTCAGTTTGGTTCGATAGTGTTGAGAATGCCGGGATGCGAGCCGGCCTCTGAAGAACGGATCCGGGTTGCCCTAACTGTGAGGAAGGCGTCAGAATGCAGGCGTTCAGATGGTGGAAGGGCCCGCCGTGATGCAGTGGTGTGGATACCACCAGGATACGGGTCCGCCAATATAGGATTGGTCCGTTGTGACTCAGCAAAGTGGAGAATACCAGGATACGGTTCCGCCGACAGTGAACGGGTTCATTGTGGCCTAACCGTGAAGATGACGCCGGAATATGGGTCCACCGATGGAAGAAGGCCCGCTGCGTCCCAGCAGTGTGGAAAACAGTTGGATACAATTTCGCTTTGGTCCAGTAGTGTGGGGAACGGCAGGATACATTTCTACCGGAAAACGCGTCTGCGTTGGCCCGGTAGTGAGGAATACGCACGAATACGCCATACGATGGAGAAGCGACTTCCCATACTCATACTCAACTCATAAGAAGGACTTCGTGTTTGAGCCCATTTAAAGATTGGTTCTGCTTCTTTATCAATTTTCCAGAGATTTGGCAAGTGCGAAGCTTTTGCACATGTCCCAATTGACTGCCCCACCCAACTTTCTAGCGTCCCGAAGGGGCGCTAGTTATCACGAATGAGGCAGGGCTACTTAAACTAATTTGTCCAGCGTGTATTGGCTCTGTCATGCTAGATATGGCTTTACGGTGCTGTGTAAGATTGTAGAATCCATTTTATAGAGCAACGCTGGGCTCACACAGTTGAGTTTCTTTTTTATTTCACTTATATATTGGAAGTATCACGGAGCGGTCGCGTGTTCCACCTGCTCCGACCTGACACCCACTTATTTACTCTTTTATTAGGTTGGTGCAAAAATATTGCGCGTTTTCAAGCCTTTGATTCCGAACCTCATAACTCCTTTCAATATCGATAGAGGCTTAGAACTATTGTAATCCGTAAATCTTTAGAAATAAGATAGACGTTCTGCGACGACCGTGCTTTTCTGACAGGACCTTCTAGAATCGACAAACTTCTGGAGGGCAGTTTTGGTATCACTTTAGTGTTCGAGAAAATTCTCCCCGAAGAAGTAGTCCAGGTTCTCGGGGAAGCGGTAGTCGGTGAGCGAGAAGCCTGCTGATTATGATGTAGGAGTCCGAGCTTCCTAGCTCAGTTGCTCGAACCTGTGAAGAATCTGTCGTGTAGGGTGTGCCTGGACGGTACCGTGTAGGAGTGAAAAATGCATTTTATTGAGCAACGCTGGGGTCACACCGTGAAGTTTCTGATTTGTTTCATTTACGTCTTAAAACCACTTACCAGATTAGGAAGAATGAATGTGCTGTAGTGAGCAATTTTTACAGCAGTTCACCACAAAGTCGCTGTGACATTATTTTGGTGTTGCTTCGGTTTCTGGGAGTATTTTGGTGCATGTTCCTCGTCCAACTGTTGAGCAAGGCACCTCATCTTGTCGAAGAGGGTCTATACTTCATATTTAATCACTAAGCGACCGACTGTTTGGTCGCAATTTTTTCACTACAAAGGTGCGAAGCACACCTCTCAACGAGGATCAATGTGGTACTCATTCAGTATGCGCGACTCGTCGGGCTTTTTCATCCTCCTATTTTTTCTGAAGGGAGGAATGGTCTGACAACAATCACCGGCAATGTTCTGCAAAACCAAATATGTTGTTTTGGATGGGTGCTGTTTGATAATTTTCATCAGTTGGGGGTCGCAAACCCCAGGAAGACTTATGCGACATTCATTACTTTCGAAGCAAGGCAAATCAAGCTGAAAAATCCGGGAGCAGCTCGGCGGAATGCATTCGCCCACACTTCCTTTGCCAAGACTATGGTGGTATTCTGAGCGATTCCTGCTGCGATGCTGTCGAGTATCAGCTCGCTGAAAAGAGTTTGGCAAAAAACTTGTTTTGGCTCCTTTCGTTCCACAACTAAAAATTCGCCAAAAACATGAACTTCGCTCAAAATGCATGAGATATTTGAAAAGGCCATGAAATTTGCTACAAAACCATGTGCAATCTCATACCGATGATGAGAAACACCGGAAGTTTTCTGCATCGAAGATGAAGCTGCGAAAAACGCGCATTATTTTTGCACCAACCTAATACTTTAATTTGCTCTTTCATTCCACTCTCATTTCGGTCTGAACATCTCCACCATACCGTTGTTGGTTAGTCATAACCATAATTTTTCATCAAGGTTCTTTTTCGGTGGTGAAGTTGTAGAAAGTCAATTCTTCGCTAGCTCCGCAGTTTATTGATCAGATCAAACAGTGGAAGATGGCACATAGATCTCAGCGTCTGGCCAAACAAGTAAGTCCTTCTCGAGATCATTTAGGATTGAATGAATCTCATGGTGTGGCCAATACTCTGACCAGGACCAGCCAGGGTGACGATGAGGATTTTAGTAATCTATCTACCAAGGAACTGGTGAATGCCATTTTACAGCACATCAAGGACCCACTTGTGGTAAAGATGGTGCTCACTTTGTCGAGTAGATCTTTTATAGATATTTCGAAACTCGTGAATGAGGAGAAAAGGTCGAGAAGCATCGTAATAAGTGGTCTACCTGAAGCCGAGGCAGGATTATGTCCATCAGATCGAGAAGTGGATCTTGAGAAGAAGGTCATGGAAGTTCTCACTGTGGTTGATGTGGAAAGCCGACCCGTCGAGATGTACAGACTAAGTAGACCTGATGCATCCCACCCCAGGTTAGTCAAGGTGGGCTTCCCTACAAGAACCCATAGGAAGACAGCTCTGTCTAACAGTCGACTGCTGCGCTCCTCACGTTTTTCTGGCATGTACATTAGAAGAAGTATGACAGAGGAGGAAAGGAAGAGGGAATATGAGCTTAGAAGGATCCTAGTGCAGGTAAAACGTTCAAGGAGTGGGTGGTGTACAAGGGAGAGGTAAGGCGCATTGCCGTCTCACCAAAGAAAGCTAGCCCGGGAAACTTGTAAACGTGCATGTCCGGTGGGATGAAACTGGAATCAAGTGTTTTTCTCAATGCTCGAAGTCTAATTAAGAAGCTTAGACAGTTGCATCTATTTTTGAATGATTCCAAACAGATATTGTCGTTATCACAGAAACGTAGTTGTCTTCGAAAGTCTCAGATTCCGGAATTGTTGCCAACCTCCCCTACACTATTTTTCGAACTGACCGCTCAAAAAGGAAAGGAGGAGGGGTGTTTTGTTTGATAAAGTCCTTGTACGCCGCCAAGAAAATTGATATCAGTTTTATCCTTGACGCAGAGTATTGCACATTGATTTTTACAGTTTTGGCCAAATCCAATACATATTTCACTCTTGCCTATATCTATCGCCCTCGTAGACTTGGTACTGATGAGAATGAGAAACTAATCGATCTTTGTACAGATAGATATATGTTCAATCTGGAGCAACGTTATCCTTTTAGGTGATCTCAACCTACAAATTGATTGGGAGTGTCGCCTTTTAACTCGACCGCGCATAAGTTCTTGAATTTTTTTCTGAAAGTTTTGGACTGCAGCAACACGTTTTGGAACCCACGCATGGTAGTCATATGCTGGATCTGGTGTTGACCTCAGCGAACATTGTCTCTAATCAATACGTCCATACTGTGTAGTTTCCTTATAGGTCCATGATTTGGACGTCTTGAAAATGAGAATTGTTCGTTGGATTCAATTATAAGGATGGAAATTAGGTCAAAATCGACGTGGAGTTCATAAGTCTTACCTGGCTGAACCCTCACTCGACGATGTTTTGATCATAAGGAGCAATCGTGCCTTTTCACCAAGCAGGCGACCTCTCCGCTGATTTCCATAAATTATCCCTGGCATGCTGAAAGAAACTACAGTAGTGTTTATTTGAGGACTTCAGTATTTTGAAAAGAAACCTGAAAAGGCGTTCGAAGTCGACACTTGTTGCTGGAGCGTGTAGATATGAAGGCACGACTTTGGCTAGGTGCTGGAATTCTTCCTTATGCGTTCGCCATTACAAAATTGGATCTGAGTCAAAATAGGACGAGCTCGCTTCAGGGACATGGCATACCTTTGAATTTCAATCTGTAAAGTCATAAATTACAAAGGCAATACTTTCTCTGCGCAAACTACTTACCTCTATTTCATCCTCTATCGTGTTTTCCGATGATGTGTTTTCTTCGTATTCTTGACTCTGTGTCAAGATTTCCCATACAGGCGCATCGGCGTGAACTCGCTGGTTTCTCTGGTTTGGCATCACTGGCTCATGTTGGGATGAGACTAAATAATCAAATGTTTGATGGGTACTAGCGTGCTTCAGCGGCCTTGCCACCGACCTCAATCTCGAAAAAATGGACTTTCTTGAAAACTTGCACACAGTGGTTGTCGAGGGTGCTGATCACGAATATCATACTCAGTTTGCGTGATGATATCGATTTCATTGATTTTATCGACCTTCTCCCAGGTACAGACCTCTACTCGAATCACTCTGAAAACTTGCATACGGGGGTTTTTGAGGACATTGGTAACAAATATGATAGAGATTTCGCAAGAAAAGCACGAATTAGTGGAGAAAACCAGTGAAGTCGGGAACTACACAGCCCTACACCGGAAAATTTGGATAAAACTACCGAAATCAAAATTATAATGCAAAACGGCGTTTTTTCCTCATCAGCACCATCAAAAAACCTCTACTGCAAATTTTCAGAGAGAACTGAGGAGTGAGTCGAAGTCGGGAAAATCGACAAAATCAATAAAATCGATATTGTGGCGCAAAATGAGCATGATATTCGTGATCAACACCCTCGACAACCTCCCTATGCAAGTTCTCAGAGAAATCTATTTTTTCGAGATTGGCGTCGCCGAAGTACGATAGTACCGTTTGATGAATGGAAAAGGAAAAGCCTGAAAGGAAACAGCTTATTATATCGAAAGTGACGTTCCGCACAATTTTCTTCCATTCGTTATGCAAGAATATTGAGTTCAAAAGGGCTGTGCGTGGATCACACAAGGCAGCGGCTTGGAGATTCTCATTTTTTACCCATGGCGCAAAATAATGCTTTGTTTGTCGGAGAAGCTCTTCGGAAAATTCTTTGACTTCGCTTCCCACCGACTCGAGACCTCTAAAATACAAGGATTTGATCATAAAGGACGCCCTGCCCAGTTGTAGTTGCAAAAACTAGCTTGCCTTTCAGTTGTGCTTGTCAGAATTCTAGCGACACCAATGTATACGGACACACATGAATTTTGGTAGCATACCTATGCAATACAAACTAACATGGAAGCAGCTATAATCCTACAAATATTGAATGCTCACTTGCTTAGTCATAGTGAAATAGGGGTCAAGCAAGCTTTTGATTTCTTTGAGCGCATGCACTTCTCCCTCTATCGAATGCTGGTTATTTAAGGTCTTTCATAAGTTTCTCGAATGCCGGCATCGGTTGGAAGAAATGTGTAGAGAAAAGGATGAAGATAATTCCTTGTAGTAAGACATACTGCATTCAAAACATCGCAAAGCATTGTGAACGTGGACGACCAGCGTGTTGGACAGTCCGACGACGGAATCACAGTTGGGGGACTCATTTCTTCCAGATACCTGGTAGCAAAGCTAGTAAGCTTTCAAGATGGTACATTTGCACAAACTATCTTACCTTTTATAACAGAACTTCGCCTTCGCTTTCTTATTCAGTCTCGTGACAACTCTTTTCACTCTTCGGATGAGATTTGCTGCCGCCGGAATTTCCAAGAATCTCGCCACGATCAGATTAATTACGTGGGCGCAGCAATGCACACTGCAAATGGAACAATTACGGATACCTTTGATTGATGAGCAGAGTTCAATAGCTCACTATTTCACGCCCAAGTTCTCAGCAACGACTGGCATGACTGAAGCCCCGTCAGCTATTAGATATGAAAGCTTCGCTTCAGATATCCCAATACATGAAATACTGCTTCGCAATTTCTCCGTTATCACAGCGGCCGTGTGGCTGAATAACCAACTTCACAAATCTACGGAAGTTATTTGCGAAGCATAGTACTTACGTGTTCTCAGCAAATGCGAGACAATCCAGCAAAACATTGATAAGATCCTAGAATTTTTTATCAAGTGTGTGGCTGATAACTGCTAGCAGTAAACAGTTTTACACACACACACACACACACACACACACACACACACACACACACACACACACACACACACACACACACACACACACACACACACATACACACAGACTAAGCACGTTATTATAAGTCATGATTATGACGATATGTTACAAAATACAACCTCTTAAAATCAACATCACCTACTCTGAAACTTGATACCCATAGCAACTATTTAGATTTTGTCCTTCGGATAAGGCTAGCTCCAATTATGGCATTATTGGTACAGTAGACATCGTGAAGGTGCGTTTTCTGTTTCCTAGAGTGGCACGCAGTGCAACCGGGCCGTTCGCGCTGGAATTCTTCCCGGAACCACAGACCATATGGTTTTCTTGAAATTGACTTCCTGTTTACATGTAGCAGCAGGGTCGAGTCAATTGTTTCAGGATTGAGTAACTTCACATTTTTCAAGAGTCACTTGAAACGTTATGCTAATAGTACGTACAAAAGTAGAAATGGCTTCTGTTCCTCTTGATCCGATAGTAATGTTGACATTTCGTCACTCAACCCACACAAACTATTGGCTATAATAAGATGTAATAATTTATTCCGCCGAATTTGGTAATATGTTTATTGATATTCCTCCCATCACAATTATGAACAATCTAAATCAGATTAGGAAGACTATCTTGAAAACGCCAACAAAAAATACATCTTCACACATCCGCCAATAATAGAATTTTCCATTCTGAAATATTCACTGGAAAACCTGTTCATAGACAGTATGCTATTCATGGCATAATATGTATACCTACTAATACCTACGTATCACCTGCATGGCGCACAGCTGCCTTGCACGCATCATCGCAGAGTGGCCGCCGTCACTCATACAAGCACGTGTGACTTCCACATA
Source organism: Ancylostoma caninum (assembly GCA_037903475.1). Lineage (NCBI taxonomy): Eukaryota > Metazoa > Nematoda > Chromadorea > Rhabditida > Ancylostomatidae > Ancylostoma > Ancylostoma caninum. Next base: position 368,774 of record JBAJFG010000061.1, on the reverse strand, counting down.
CATACTCAGACAAAGTATCGCACACATAGGACTACTGCAGGGCACCCGGAGAGATTGGTCAGGAGACCCGGTCTGTTACAGACCCCAAGTTCCGATTTAGTCCTCCGCAAGTACCGGTACCCTTCTCCGCATGTCCCGAAATGAGGTTCTTTGAACAAAACTTATCACCTCCACTACCGCTCGAGGATTTCGAACTGACCTATCAATCTTACCATTGCTCTTCGATGCTTCACAGTCCGCTGCCTTACCTCTGCTTCATCCGTGCCCACAGCCGAGGGACTACTCGAGGCATCCACTAATGTTTTTATCAGAGTGTATTCCCAAGAGAAGGGAATGTTACAGGGAATGTTACTCTACTAGCGCCCCTTCGGGACGCTAGAAAGTGGGGTGGGGCAGCCACTTGAGGCATGTGCAAAAGCTCCACACGTGCAAAATGCTTAGAAAATTAGCAAATAAGCAGAACTAATCATTAACTGGGCTCAAATTCAAAAACCTTCTTATAAGTTACGTATAAGAGAAGCAGAACAAATCTTCCAATGGGCCCAAACATGAAGTCCTTCTTATGAGTTGAGTATGCGAATGAGAAGTTCGTTCCCCATCGTATGGCGTATTCGTGCGTATTCCTCACTACCGGGCCAACGCAGAAGCGTTCTCCATCGGCGGAACTGTATCCTGCCGTACCCCACATTATTAGACGAAGCGAAATTGTATCCGAGTGTTTTCCACACTACTGGGCCGCAGCGGACTTTCCTCCATCGGTGGACCCGTATTCTGGCGCCATCTTCACACATTAGGCCTGAACCGTATCCTGGTATTCTCCACTTTACTGAGTCACAGCGGACCAATCCTATGTTGGCGGGCCCGTATCCTGGTGTTATCCGTACTACTGGGCCACGGCGGGCCCTTCCTCCATCAGAGCGCCCGCATTCTGGCGCCTTCCTCACAGCTAAGGCAAGCCGGATCCGTTGTCCAGGGGCGGGTTCGCATCCTGTCATTCTCAACACTAAAGTGAACCCGTATCCTGGCGTCCCCCACACCACTGGGCCAGGCGGGCCCTTTTCTCCATCGGTGGACCCGTATCTTGGCGTCCCCCGCTCCACTGGGCCACGGCGGGCCCTTTCTCCATTGGTGAACCCGTGTCTCGGCGTTCTCCGCAGCACTGGGCCACGGCGGGCCCTTTCTCCATCGGTGGACCCGTTTCTTGGCGTTCCCCACAGCATTGGGCCACGGCGGGCCCTTTCTCCATCGGTGGAACCCGTATCTTGGCGTTCCCCGCTCCATTGGGCCCTAGCGGGCCTTTTCTCCATAGCTGGACCCACCTCATGGCGTTTCCCACAGCACTGGGCCACGGCGGGCCCTTTCATCATCGGTGGACCCGTATCCGTATTTAGTTGATTGGATATACAATGTCATGCCTTCCTATTTAGAGGCGATGCGGCAATAGCACCCACCAGATGAGGCGACCGCGTAGGTCCACCCTCTCGAGCTTCCGAGACGCGGCAGCCCTCATAGCACCCGTCCATCTCTTCCTGCAAGTGCACTCAGCGTCGCATCAGTGGAAGGCTGGTTTTCCTGCTGCGTATATTGTGCAGTCTGAAAGCTCGTAAACACTCCCTCACACCTATGCGGCGAGACCGCCAGCGAAGGTGATGAAATCACCATCCCGTGCATGCGGGAGAGCCAGCAGTGACGTAATTTCGGGTCCCGAAGCGAACGTGTCTGCGTCCATGGAAATCGGCCATTTCGCCACACAGTCTGCGCCTCAATATTGCGGTGTCTATGAGTGCCGCCCCGTATCTCTAACCGCTCTAGCCCCCTTACGGCGCTTTGTTTAATAGATCTACAGCAATCACTACCAAACGTTGAATACATAACTCCTAAGGGCCTATGGAGGTTTTAGCACCCTTCCCAAGAACGTGGACTGCTTTACCGTTCACACCGATTTCATTGATTTTTGCCTAATTTTGTCCTGAAATCGCTGATGACATGTCTATTGTTGTTCGATACGACATGTTTATTTTGTTTGATACACTGAACACAAATGTATACAATTTCGAATTAGATTATAGGTTAAAACATTGATTTTATCGAATTTTACGTTTTTGATCGATTGATTAAAAAAGAGTCATCCTTTCTGAGGTCTGTCATGTACACCATCGTTCACGCCAGCTCACACTGATTTTCTCACCATAAAAATCTCAAAAACGATTTCTGAAGTAAGACTCTGTTGGGCACACACAGTGCTAAAAGTGCTATATTCTGTGGCAGGAACCAAAATAGATGCTTTTGTGAGTATGAAATCCGCTCAAATTATAAAAGAGATACTTTAGAGAATTGAACAATGAATGCAGTTTTTACAGTGAATATGACAATAAAAAAACTCAATAAACATTATTATAAGAAAAATTTCCAGAGTGATTATGACTATAAAAAGCGTATTATACGTTATTATCGAAGAAATATGGAGTGCAGGGCTACAAGTAGTGGAAAACAGGCAGAACTCACTGCTCTGTGATGTCTGACCTTGGAGGGTTCTCGGATTACCTGCCATGTTCCTCCGCACCCATCCGACGCTTTTATCAAAGTTCGGGGATATGTTGCACCCCCCGACTACATCCTCCGCAAGTCCCGATAATTTTTCGGGCTTAGATCGCGCCCCTCGACTACAAGTACATAGCCCTGCGCCCAGTTTGAGTCCCTCCGCACGTCCCGAAGCAGGCGGTTACTGCATGACCAATGAACTTCCTTAGGAAATGAGTGTTATCGTCCTCCGCATGTCCTGACATTTTGTCTGAGTATTGGGACCTATTCAGAGATTGCGGGACTCACTGACTGATGAATACAGGCCGAACACGTTTGAACAGCAGTTACACAGCGAGGTGGAAGCTCATTTTGTCGCCCGACGAGCTGCGTTACCCTCGGAAAGGCTGTGTTTCGGGGAGATGAACTGACTTGCATGTCTCGGCGCAGGGCTGTGTTCTTACTGTAGACTTGGGTAGGTAGATGTTTACTTGAGCTCACCGAATAATAGTCCCGAACGCGTACGCGATTTCTGCGGCAGCGCTTCGTTGGGCGCAGCGGTCCCGCAGCGGACCTCCAGATACGCCGCCGCATCCGCGCGCATTCGGTCGTACAATACCCTCTTCCATCGTCAATAACAATCTGTTTGAGAAAAACCATTCGGGAACGTCACTTAGGTCAAAGGTCTAAACACTTGCAGGTGGTAACCTCGGTAATCTTCGCTCACCCTGTCGTCAATAATAATCTGTTTAAGAAACTTCTTCGTCTCGCCAAATTTCCTGGGGAGACGGCTTAGCAACAACACATGGGAGAGGGCTGAGCAACTAGTTCCCCGCAGTGGCGTGCTCACTTTGCATCGAGGATAATTCAACCTTCTCCTTCTGAGCGTCTTTGTCATGATGGAACAGCCGACTCGCTCGTGGAGCATTTTCCAAGCTCTCCCATCATGATTTCCATCTCTTTGGGGCCTACGAGCTGCAGGAGATTAGGGAAAAAATACCATATTCTGGTGCAGCAAAAGTGCTACGGTTCGCTTTCCTTGCTGCTTATCCAAATTCGAAGTCATAAAACGTATTTTCAAATATTTCTTCATTGCACATGGCATTGGTTTTGTAACAAGAAGAGAAAAATGCTATAACGTAAAACCAACCCAAATGTAGCTTTATTAGCAGATGTATTAGGTCGCCAGCGAGTACAAATACCTCGCAATGCAACACAATAGTAAAGATGCTCAACGTGTGTAGAACTCGCCAATTGCCCCATAACTTTCATACACACTCATCATTTAATCTGTTCCGAAGATGTTGAATGTGATAGCAGTTCAGAATGTGCGATTTTTAAGTGCGTATCCTTCCTGCTGACGAGGCCGTGCTATGTGTTAGATGTGGCGTTCACTAAAACAAATACAGGGGCTGCAAAAGTATTGATCGCCTTTTGTGACACATAGATTATATAGAAAATCGAAATTGTATAGAAGAACAAGTGTTACCATTCTGCCGCCTAGAATCCTGAGAACAATGTAAAACTAAGACACACATGTATGCAGTCCATTTTATCCCTAATTTTGCCAGTTGTCAATAGACAAGACCGGAAGCTTCACTACTGCGATGCAACTAGTCATCTTTGACTTGATCCAAAATTTTTTCAGCGCTGTTTTTGTAGAACGGGAACAGAGCTGAGAAATAGCATGTGTTAAGCCTTCCACAAATTCGCTAATGAAAAGTACCAGCTGCTCCTGTCTGTGCTATGATTTAACTTTGTTTCCTTATTTGTTAACGGCGCAGAGGAGCTTTGCATCATTTCCTTTGGTTCTAGCGCTGTTCACAGGCTGCTCGACACATGCCTGTGGTAACGAATATCTGTTTATGATCAGTTCGGAGATGATGATTCTGAGAAACGAAGACCTTTTTCTCTCTGGAAGGTACGCCAACAGTTTGGGAAAATTGTCGAGTTAGTGTGTGTTTTAGCTGGACAAGTGGATAGACGTTTGTTGTAGTCTCATTGCTGAACTCCTGACCTTGAACGCCAATAGAATTTCTTGGATGAGGTTCTTAAAGGCAGGAACATGGGTGCTGACATTTCTGAAGAACACCTGTCCTTGGTAACTGCCAAAAAACTTACCACATGTTCCAGAAGCCTCAGGCTTCACAACAGTAATGTTGAATGTTTACGTGAAAACATCTGGTGAACCGAGAAACTGGAGGTCAAATACTGTTTGCCCATCTATCTGGGAGACCTACATAGGTTCCCATACCTTTCCGGACGGTTAACTCTTGAGCCTTAAGTCATGAAATATCCGATTCTCATCATGTGACAGGTAGACAACTTGCCAATACCTCACTTGTTTCACTACGTCATTTCTCCACTTTCCTTTGTTGTATATATGTATAGATCCTGTGCACTTCGGTTATAGTTCGGCTACTTATTCGGATAGTAGAAAATTCAGATATCATCGAGATCAAACTACCGATAATACGGTAGTATTTTGTTACCCGTATGCACTGGGCACACTTTGATTATCTGGGCAGCAACATGGCTGAGATGTATAAGGTTTCCTTCAGAATTTCATATTGCATATTCGAAAACTTAATATGTGTTACAGCTCAGCATCACTATCAGAGAAGAAAGATCAGAGATTAATAAATAGAATTGAAGATTGATGCGCGTGCAAAATCTTGCTCACACAAGCCCACCTGAGCAAGTGAGAGGAGAAGCTGAAGCAGTTATTTTTTGTCCTCACCATTCCCGTCATCCTAATAATCATTAATATAGTAGTTCCGTTATTATCAACTGCGAAATGCCAATGTGAGTGGAACTGGAGGCCAGCCTAATATTTCCTCTATCCTTTAATTTATTCACACTCTTTCATGAATAAAAAAGGTGAAATCATTGGTAGGTAGCTGACATGTGGTGATTTCAGCTGTGGTGACTGCTGCTGATAAATAATCTTGAGCTCTACGCTGTTAAAACGAAATCGACATTTTAATAATGTAGCCAAAAAAGTTCATCCGAAGGCCATCCGTACATTTCGCCATGTGAGTGTTTTGAGAGATGTCTGCGCTTTCCTTACCTGTGCTTCTTTAATCAACTTACTAGTACATAGATCGCTTTGCAACAGTATATCTCTATAGTCTTTCTACGTCTTCTCCTTAATTTCAATAAATCATAAAAATGGTATCCTCAAGTGCATCTCCAAAACTGTAGGGTGGTCCAAAGACACGGCTACAAAGAAGAAAGCAGTCAGATGAAGATTTTTAAAAGGATTTGGAACAATATTGCATGATTTATGTTCGCCAACTCCAACGAATATATATAGTACAAGAAAATATCCAAAAACATCCTCCAAAAAAATCAGGAATCAGACCCGGCGACGACAACAAATGAAGTCGCAGGCCTCGGCGAGAAGTGGTTGGGCAAAAATTTATCTCCTATTTTTGGAGTTTGTTTCCAGAAATTCTCAGCTCCTGAGAAGTTTTGAGCAAGCCTGTGCCTCAGATAACGTGAAAACCTACTAACACATTTGACAGAATACTGTGCAATTGAGTGGCCATTCGACAAAACCAGTAGGTCCTAAAATTTGTTCCTCCCCCAAATTCTGAACCAGACGAAAGCTGACTTTATGAGCACTGTCCTGGTAAAATGGCCAGGGACGGCTTTCCAACTAAAGACGACTTCAAGGCAGAAAGTGCTTGTTTCAAAGCAAAACACGTCTTGTTACCGCATTTGTGGCCCACCCTATATGTGCCGGGATTTGCTTGTGCTCGAAAATGCCTGCATTTGTGCTCTTAGTTTGGTCTGCAGTCGGTGCATAAGTTGTTGTACAACGTTCGCTCAATCATTTCTCTGACCCACACTTCATCGTTCTCTCTTCTCAGATAAATAAAGACCGTTATTCGAATTTTTCATAGAGAATCCACAAACTGTTGAGGAAGGACTGTTCATTTCTCATCTAATTTGGAGTGCACAAAAAGTGCTGTTTCCAATGATTGATGATCCACCTTTTTTTATGGGTGCGGATTAGGAGCGAGAAAAAATGCACCTAATTCATACTCCTGTGAATTTTTACTCAATTTGATTTTGAGAAAGTTTTTCACGAGAGATCGAGGCAAAAGCCGGTATGCTATTTCGATATTAGAACTAATTCAGACATGCCACAATGTGTGACTTCGTTTTCTTATCCAAGCGAGGTTTGAAACAGCATCGTTATTTGCTCCTACAAAACGAGGACGGTCTGAATTTTGCGCGAACATCTCGTAATTCTATTTAAGGAGACATGATAATGCTTTAACTCACCTCTAACCATTGTCCAAAACCGTTTTTTCTGCTGTCTCACGCGAAAAGTAGTACGGGCTGAATAGATGCGTGTTGTATTTCTCAGTGGAAACCAGCCAACGAACTGTCTTAAACCGTTTTTTTTCTGCTGTAATGTAGAAATTGCGCGTGTCTAAATTCCAAAGGAGTAGTGTCCCACCAAAACAATATTAGACTGCATACATCTTTGGCTACTCGGTTGGGAATTGTTGCGGTCAACACATAGCACTGATCTTGCGCCATCTGACTACCTCTTATTTCCAAATTTGCAGAACTATTTGAATGGGAAAACCTCGTCCAACGATGAAGATATCAAATCTCATGTAACCCAGTTTTTTTTTGCTAAAAATGACCGGAACTTCTATGAAAGAGGAATCATGAAATCACCAGAAACATGGCAAGAGGTGATCGAACGATGTAGAAAATGTATCATTAATTAATGTCCCTTCGTTATAATAAAAAAAGTCTTTTTTGCAACGCTTAAAAGTCCCATTTACTTCCCGAACAACCCAGTACAAATGCACCCAATATGTCGAAGCAATGCTTCGTGTACCTTGGGCAGAAAATTTCTATTGAAGAAACATTTCGAAGAAATCACAAGTTGAACTCAAGCTGAATGGAATTACTCGTCGTTATTATTTCTTTTGTCTAGAACAGTGAAGATGAAGTGGAAGAGCGAATTATTCAGTCGGAGCGTCTTCCCTGCAATGTTGTAGAAAGGCGAAACATGCTGACAAAGCCGCAAAACCTGAACTTGCCTTGGTTCAGAGACGGATATGGCAACGCACCTTTGGGATACGATTTCTGGGCAAGAAATGAAATGCATGGTCAATCGGAATCAACCAACACCGAGTAAGTGATAGCCAGTGTAGGTGAAAGAAGACGGGCTCATCATTGGGAGCCCGCTAGATCAACGGATGTGAGCCGGTCCCTGCAGCATATGAAATGCAATCGGTTGGTGGACCAAAAACACGATGCCATGATGACTTTGCAAGATTACTTGAAACATAATTGGCAATGCACAGGAAGAAGCATGATAAAAATGGATTGACCTGAAGAGATGCTGCGGTATTGTAGAATAATGATAGGCAAATACTATAGATGTGAATGGTGATGCCCTACTTTGTATCTGACCAAGCATTTCCTTAAAGACCATGAACCATTCTGGTGTATCGTTCGGAACTCCGCAGAGTGCAGCAACAAACAAATCGATTAATAAGGTCAAACGCCTTTTCAGGATAGAGAAGACTGGATATGTGTTCTCGCCGTCCGTTTCTGAACCAGTAGTCGGGCTGCGTGAAAATTGCCACATGTTGAATAATTCTGGAGGAATTCTGCAGCTTCAAGCCGCCGCGAGTAATAGGTACTGATCAGTTATCCACCGCAACAGTAAGATATGACTTGCTGGAGAGGGTATCAAACATTATCGCCAACAAAGCTATGCGAGCTAGAAAAAAATTTTTTGCAAATTAACTGCTACGAGTTGCTGCTAAAGTATGAAGTTAATTCACTGAACCATCGCTGGTGCGGACCAAGAGGTAAAAAGGAAGGAGGGATCAAGAAGCTGGAAGCTAGTTCCTTGGAAGCATCTTCTCGCGCCGCTTTGAAACCCATAAAATATCCTCAAAATATGCAGGACACTACAATTTCCTCTTCATGATCGCGATCGCGAAAATCGCGAGCGGATGGCTTTCAGCTACTGACATACAAGTCGGACTTACAAGTCCTTAGTTTCTGAGTTTGGCTAATCGAGCGTTGCTGCACATAAGGAGACAGTGAACGATGCACAGGACGTCAAAAAATGCTTGCACATCAGGAAGTGCGGATAAATTCCTTGATATGGATTCGGCTTACAGCATATGAAAGTGCACAGAAATGGAAAACTTCTGAGCATCTGTTGTGAGCAAATACGTCTCATTTTTAGAATAAATTAATTCTAAAAACTCATTCCGAAAGATGTGCGCCGCATTTGCTGAATTCCGAACAAGAGCACGTTCCGAAGTGGACCACAGCGAAAAATTTTAAGCTGTTCGTTTGGAAAGGGAAAGATGTGAACACAAAACTTCGATCGAAAATGAAGCACAGATTCAGCATTACACTTTGCTTATGAAAATATAATCAAAACAGTTGTTTGGATCCCTTGAAGTGGTTTCGAAAGAGAAGGACCGTTGTTTGAGGTGGATTAGTGCTAGCATCTGTTTTCACTCATGTCAGAGGAATTTGGTAAATTGTCAGAGGGCGGTATTAGCCAGAAATGCTGAATATTGTCTAAAGCCAAAGAGTCTAAAGTCTAAAGCCAATTCATGGTAAATGCCCAGATAAGGAGGAGAAAAAAAAGTGTTGCACCTCCGCAACAGTATGACCGCACATTCGCATTCCCTCGTTAGGCAAAAGTTTGCAAAAATGAAAACAAAAGATTCCCCCAGTCAATAATTCTTCAGCGCTGTCTTTCATACTCCTCTACTTTTTCTCAGAGCTCAGAGCCCCTCTGTCTAGATAGAAATTCTGGTTGAATGATCAAATATTCACATTCGTGCACTGACCGAGTGTGGCCGGTGTATTCCTCTCTCCGGCAGTATCTATTGGTGTCCCGTATCTTGGGCTTACCACCTGCTTATTGTCTATATATATAGTTATATTTCTGCGGAATCCTTCGTGGCAGGAGGATTGGAACTTATTTATTGTTCACTGCCACCAGTCAAGGTGACGTGTTTCAATCTCGTTCTACTAGTTGGTTCTGACTTCTACTTCTGTGGGTCTCGCGTGCGACCCGCGATTTATTGTTGAACTCTGGTCGCCTGCTCAGGTCTATTGCTACCAGGGTTGTCGTGAAAGCAGCCATGAAGCGTGCTTCTCGTTCTTGTGTTAAGGTTCAACCAGCTCCTCCTGACGGACCGCTCTCGGAGCTTCAAGGATCGATAAATGAAGTGAATGCATCCTCACAAGTTCCGAAATGTGTGAAGAATGCTTTAAATCATTTACTGGAAGAAACAGCTAAGCTCCGTAATGAGAACGATGATCTCAGAAAGGAAAATTCCGATCTACGTGAAAAACTTCGTATTGCTGAGAGCAAACTCTCAGAACAACGCTCCGATTCCGTAGAAAAGAATTCTCTTTCTGAGCATTCCGGCACATCCGATTTCCATGAGTCGGAGAAACTACGCTCGATTGTGATTAGTGGTGTTCCTGAACTGGAGTCTGCGTTTATCCGTGACAAACTCCAGTACGATTTTGACAGTGTCCTTAACATTCTAGCTCATCTGAACGTTGAATGTTTTCCTGTCGCAGTGTACCGCCTAGGTAAACAAGCGCATCGACCAAGACTTATTAAAGTTGTTCTTCCTTCTCAAAAATTCCAACGTTTGGCAGTTAAGCGTGCATCTCTACTGAGATTCTTTCCGGAGAAGGGAATATTCCTCAGGGAATCCCTTACAGATGCGGAGAGGAAGAGACGTAGAGATGAACGAACCCACAGATCTCTTCCCCCTCTTCAAACACCACCTACTACTGGTTTCCAGGAAAACTGAATGATGTTCCTCGGACTGATTGTATATCCAACAACTCATCATACTTGACGTGTTTCTATGCTAACCTATAATCACTACCTAAAAATTCATTACATATTGATCTTGTGTACAGTGATAAATTTGATATGTACTTCTTCACGGAGACGTGGCTGAAATCGCATCATTCTCTGTCTACTATGTTTGGTAGTTGGTTGAATAGCTATGCGGTTTTGCGTTGTGATCGCAGCGAGAGAGCAGGTGGTGGTGTTGCAGTCTTGCTCAGAGAGGAAATATGCCATTCGCTAATACTTTCTGAATCAATCAAAGATGGATATGAAATCATTGCTGCCGACATTTCGTCAGAGGATCTCTCATTCAGAATTATATTGGTTTATAGAACGCCTACATGCTCTTCCTTACTCACTGATCTGTTAGGCAACACTATCAGTGATCTCTCTTCATGCGAATTACCCACAGTTATTCTTGGCGATTTCAATATGCCAGACGTAGACTGGGACACAGATAATCCCTCTAACTCACTGTCATTCAGAGACATTATTAGATGTCATGGATTCACCCAGTATATCAAGGACACTACTAGAGCCTCAAGTACACTAGATTTACTTTTCGCAAACTCTACGGAATTGATTGAGAATCTTTCGCTTCGTGCTCCCGTTGGCACAAGCGATCACATGAGCATCACGTTCAGTATATTGGGGAGTGGAATTAACCTTCATCCTATTTGTCGTAGATCATTCACTAAGTGCGACTATGGAGCAATCAACACCTATCTTGCCAGTGTGAACTGGATTAACTCTTTTGAGTCGGTTCTTTCCGTCAACGATAAATACAATATGTTCATCGACATATTACTTCATGCTGTGGATTTGTTTGTGCCTTGGGTCTATGTATATCCTCACAAAATTAACCTTCCACCTTACCTAAGGAAAATGCTTGAACATAAGGAATGTTTGTTTGCTTATGCCAAAGCAACAGGAGATTGGCGTGAGTACAACAATTTTTCGACTTCTTTCTCGAAGCGTCTCAAAAAATATAATCGTAGTGTGGAAAAAAAGATAATAAACTCTGGGAAACAAGGCTTTTTCTCCTACCTAAGAAGCAAACTTTCTAATAGATCGACTGTAGAAACGCTACAAAGAGACGGCACAATTGCCATCACTGCCCAAGAGAAAGCCAATCTACTCGCCGCTGAATTTTTCAACGTCTACGCTGATGATGATGGAAATAGACCTTGCTTTAGTCGCCCTATCAAAAGTTCTATGAGAAACTTTCCTAGCTTTGACACTGTTTCTGTATATGAACTTCTCAGAAAGATTCCCAGCTCATATACTATGACTCCTGAAAATCTCCCGCCAATATTTATTAAACAAATTTCGGCGAGTATAGCCTTCCCAATCTCATACATTTTCAACCAATCCATGATGTATTCTGAAGTTCCTATATTGTGAAAGCATGCACTTGTTACGCCAATTCTCAAAAAACACCCTTCCTCTGATGTTTCAAACTACCGTCCAATAAGTATAACGTCGATCTTTTGTAGAGTGTTTGAAAAAATCCTGAAAAAACATATCATGACCCATCTTTTGGACAATGACCTAATTCCTTCTAGCCAACATGGTTCTGTTCCGGGAAGGTCAGTCGAAACAAATCTACTTGAATGTCTCAATGACTGGTCAGATATTTTAGATAGAAGATCATGTTGTGATATTATTTACTTTGACTTTGCGAAAGCGTTTGACCGGGTCAGTCATGGAAAGCTATTACACATGATAAACAACTTGGGGTTCCATCCAAATGTTTGTGCCTGGTTCTCTCAGTTTCTTTGTGGGAGAACGTTTCAAGTTAAAGTCGACTCATCTCTGTCTAGTGTACTGGAAGCTCGTAGTGGAGTACCTCAAGGTGGAGTTCTGTCTCCTATTCTATTCCTCCTCTACACATCCGAAATTGCAGAACTCTTGCAAAGTAAAGGAGTCCGATGCATGCAATATGCAGATGATGTTAAGATCTACCGTGAGATTAGTGAATGCGAAGATATTGTTAAAGTACAAGATGCCATCAACTCCTTGGTTGATTGGTCCAAAAAGTGGCAATTACCACTTTCGCTGGGTAAAACTTATCATCTCAGAATTGGTAACTCACATTCCACTGGCTACTATGCTATAGACTCTCTCGAAGTGACAAGAACCACTTCTGTTAAAGATCTAGGGTTTCGCTACGATGAAAAGCTTGATTTTACCTCACATTACGCGATGATTTGTAGTAAGGCACACATACGTACGTTTCAAATATTCAAGGCTCTTTCCACAACTGATCAGAATTCACTTTTACGAGCTTATAAAATGTACGTTCGTCCTCTAGTAGAGTCTGGATCTACTGTATTCAGTCCATGCAAGAAAAAGGATATTGCAAAAATTGAAAAGGTACAAAATAGCTTTACTAGAAAGGTTCTCATTAGGAAAGGAATTTTTTCTTACTCAAGCATTCCTCATGCAACAGCAAGGAATCGTTACCTTGGTATTCCCTCTCTTGAATCTAGACGAAAACTCTTTGATGTATGCATGGTCTATAAAATACTACGTGCACGGGACTTTGAAAAAGCTAAAATATTCTTTTCTTTAGTGACATCCATAACCAGGGGTAGCGAATTTAAAATCTTTTATAGACGACCGCGAAGCTCTATAAGGGCCAAGAGTTTCACAGTCCGAGCGGGAACGGCATATGTCTCTTTGAGCAAAAAGGCACCTACAGTGGACGGCAAGGGCGGTGGCCCATCTGCGGCCTCGAGAAGGGCGCAGCGCAACCGCGCCGCGCGCGCCGGGACCGGTGTCGTTTGCTGTCGGAATGCTATTTCTAGTCGCTTTCTTCCCAGTTTGGTTAAAAACCCTTAAAATCGGGCAGAAAAGCTCTAGATATAGCATAACAACAGCAGAAAGCATCGTTTACGACGCGTGCGGCGCGGTTGCGCGGCGTGCTTCTTAAGGCCGCGGATGGGCCACCGCCATTGACGCTCACTGTACCATAAATTCTCTTGCTGCTTTCAAAAGATTTGCCATCCCTAAGATAACTACCTTCTAACAGAGTAATGGTGCAGTTTCAGTTTTAACTTGCTATGATTGCACTGATAGGAATGTTAACACTGATTTTTACTCATGTAATGATAACCATTTTTTAACGTCTGTCTTAAACAGCGTAATAAATGTATGTATGTATGTATGTATTCTTGGCAGTATGAGGTTGTTTCGAAGACGTCGAAACAATCCCTTGTGGGAATATAATTGAGAGCAGAAATGAGATTAGACCAAGTGTGCTGGGCTTACAGGTTTGAGGTAATAAATAAGTTAAGAACTGGACCTGAGCCGCTTTGGTTTCATTGTCATTCCGAGAACTTTTCAACCCATCCTCGTATCTTTTAGTGTGAACGGCGACTGAACTGTGGAGTGGCCTTTAACATTATGACAGTTAAGCTTGGCGCTGCATTTCAGAATATGACGACATTTACGTAGTGTCTTAACAAAGAGGTTCAGCTTAATAAGACATCTGGTTAGCTTTCATTCGTACTACTCTTGCCATTTACTAGACTGTTCAGAAAAAACAAAAAAAAAAATGGAGATGTACTCCTTGTGGGTGTTAATACTATATTTCATGCTGCTTTGCTGTGGCACAATACTTCTTCAACATCGTTTTTAAAATTTGCAAAAAAAAAACAACACATTCTCTTCTCTGATAGCCATTATCTGCACTGAAGTGCATACGAATTGTCTTCAACTTTCTCATTTTGGAGGTCAAAGTTGGGATTTGATAAGCGAGCGGAAGTACCACCTCTATAATGGTTTTTACAGAACAAATCCTTACTAGGGTTCCTCTCTTGGTTCACATGTTCCACCTCCAGTTCAGTTTTTTGTCACCTCCAGTTTACAATAACGGGTCCTCTGTGAGTCGTGCTCTAATCTATCAGGAAGTGAAACGCCTCAGCTCCCTTAATACCCGCCTTTCTCTGGATACACAATCGCTGTTGATCTCAAGCCTTTTTTGACTGAATCCTACCGAACACTGAACCCTCTTTTCTGATGAAGGTATCAATTCCTGTTTCTGTTTTTAATGTCTAGTGGAAATGGGGGTAGATCAGCTCAAGTCACTCATCACTCTACACGTTTAACAGCCTAAACAATAGCTCTATGTTGGGTTGGGCAATGAGTTTGTGCGGTTTCTTCAACTAATCTTCCATTGTGATTTGAACTGAGCTAGATCGCATATCGTATCACAGCTCTTGTACTCCTTTTCACAAATATTATAACCGATTCCTTCAATTCCTGCTACTTATTTTCATTTTTTGTTGCAAGAAATGTGACCCTCCAATTCGACAAGAGCATACATCTCCGACACCTCCAACTGTTCTACAGCAATAGTGAAACAAATGCAGCTCTAGCTGCCAGGAATGTTATCAGCGTCTAAATGGAAACCGTTAGGGTTGAAGAGGTAGTGTAGAAGTGGATGTCTGCTTCAGAGGGGCCCTGGAGGATGCAGCTTGTTCTGGACGCACTGCTGTTATGAGACGATTATTCGCAAGGGCCTGCGAAGAAGAAGCACTGCGGATATTAACTCTCAGCAATACCTGTGTTAAACGAATCACTTCGCGAAAATACGCTGAATGCTCAGCACGAGACCACCGCGCTACTTTTCCGTGCAAAATTTGCCAAAAAAAAAAAGAAATAATCGAGATGCTGGATTGAAAGGTAATTTTGCCTACACCAACTCTACAGGTCCGTTATAGTCGTCAACCACTTATTTTTCCACTTCATTATGCATTTTACGGAAATCCGCCCAAGAGTTGCAGTTGACGGCCACGAATTCACTCGCCTCAAGCAATGTGAACTGAGTAGATTTTCTGCTTCTAGCAGCAGTATTAGAGGAAGACTGGAGCCTCATAAACATTCTGTTGCGGCTGCTGCTGCTTGCTGAAAGCAATGGTATTGACTCCCATGGAAACACTGCGCGAACTTTTTGCCCAATCCAGTACACTGCTCTATTTCCCCCATCGCCTTAGTGGTCATTATATAGGGGTATAGCGCTTTATCGTTCTCTTGTACACCGATAATAAAGGGAAACTTTAGCATCCAGCCCTCAGCCATAGGTACGATACTGGTGAGACAGGAGTCAGAAAAGTGAAGATTGTCTTCGTCAAAAAAGTGAAGGTTGTTGACCAACCACTTTAATGAAGTTGAGGAAGATAGAAATAATGAAGTTTACAGAGTGCGAGATAGTGAAGCTCTTTTTTATTGAGATAGTTTGCATCGAAACAGCTCTAGTATTGCTCACAAAGGGAAAGAGCTTACAAGTTCAAAGGCGGAATGTTGAATACGCTCACAATCTCTACATTCTCACTCTAACATGTCAGGCGCCAGACATGTCAGAGATTTGCACTGGTGCCCTGCTTTCATGCCGGGACCCATGCTCAGCTCAACACTTATAGCGTCTCAGCTTGATTTTCGCGAAATATTTAGGTAATTTCATAAAACTGTATGTTGCGCAATTGTCAGTACCAAGTATTATACATCATTCTTCTCGAAATCGCACGAAAATTGATTAAAAAAACAATTTGATAGACAAATGCGCAACTCACCGTTCTCTGGAAATTGCTGAGAAATTTTAAAGGACGCAAATACCCTATCTAGATTCTAAAAAATTGATTTCTTCGTAGATTCTTGGTGAAAATCGACGGTCTTGTTGTCATCTTTAATCTTCTTCATAATTTTCTCTTCAAAATGGCACCAAGGCCGACGATTTTTACCAAGAATCTAAGAAGAAATCAATTTTTTAAAATCTAGACGGGGGATTTATCCTTTGAAATTTCTCAGCAATTTTCAGAAAACGGTGAGTTGCGCATTTGTCTATCAAATTGTTTTTTTTTCAATTTTCGTGCGATTTCAAGAAGAATGATATATAATACTTGGTACTTCCTTTCATGATGGGCTGAAAAAGCCCGCCTGCGACAAATGCCCCGTGTAGCTCAGGGGGGTTAGCGAGAGAGCACGCAATATGAGAGGGCGTCCGACGCGAGGGTGAGACGGACGGGGAATCTGTCTCACTCTGGATTCTCCGTCGAAGTGGACGAAACTATCAACAATTATAGATCATTCTGCTCAGAATTTCATTCTGAGTTCAGCTGACAACCGCGAAACTTCCAATGCTCCCAAATAAAGAAGATAACGTGGTCTTTACGTTTAAGGAGATTTCTCAGTTATTCTTAGCCGCATTTCTGCCGCTCCACTACCATCTTGTGTGATGTCGTATTGTTATTTCGTCGAACAACTGCGCAACACTTACTTTCTTGAGCTAAAGATGATATTCCAGGCCCAAGATCAGATTTCATGAAATTTCCTGCCTTTATTCTCAGTAGTTTTTCTCCGTGCTCGCAAACGACTCCTGAGCTTCATGTTTCCTCGCGCTGTTTTGAACGTAGAATTTAATCTACAACAGCGCGTTGCATGTATTTCTTCCTTTCCGCACTAGCAGCATTCCGCTGGCTGCACTCACGGAAATTCTCACTTCTGAAATGAGTCGCTTACCATGTAGCGGGTCGCTAGACAATCGCAACAGTAAGTTGAACATCTTGAATGACCGCGTACCTGCAAAGATATTGCGGTAGACACATCTACCGCTCTGGATATAAGGGTTCCGTCGCGCCAACTAACGCCACTGACAGTGTTGCGCAAGTGGTTCAGCGGGGGCTTGTTTATGAAATTCGTACCACTTGCAGAGCATCGTAGCGGGACCCATCACGGAGCACTCGTCCGCGCTGTGGACACACATGAAGTACCGCCATCATTTTCTGAGCTTTTCGTGTGTTTCACGTGTGCTACTTCATCGTTGTCGATGAGTTCATCGTCCCTAAAAGCTCTGATATACTGCGAGGTCTTTAACACAAAATTTCCGTGAGTGTTGCCTTCGATTGAATAGCTGCTTTGGCGTACGCTGTACCTCGCACGTGTACTCTGTATGCACCCCTAAACTTCCAGTGTGAACAAGCTCCTCAATGTGATGTATCTATTTGTGAATTAAGCAACTACGAAGAATGCAATGGTGGAAACACCGTGCTTTCACTCTACCTCATCTTTCAGAACCTCCGGAGGTACTGTAATAGTCATAACCACCCACAGTATCTAGAACTCATGATGTTTATTGTGTTAGAGAATTCGGACCAAGATATGTATTCTGAAAAATACTTATTAAGTCATAATATCACCAGTCTGGCCGTCCGGCTGACGCCGGACTTCCAGACTTTTCCTAATGCTCGCTTCGCTCGTATGACTGCATCCGATGTTCATTTTGTTAGACTCACAGCCAAACCATATTTTTGCCACAATGCATTCCTCATCCTTTCCATTGCTTTCCGTCATGTTAAACTGGACTTTTCAAAAGGGATTGACCGCGTTTTTCAAGGCAATTTTATCCTTCGCTCAGCTGAAATAGCTTTTCGTGACTACATATAACCGATCTAACCTTTAGTGACTACGGAAAATGGTTTATCATTCTTTGTTTGTTATAACTGGTCGAATGATAAGAGCCAGTTTGAACATATAAATGAGTAGAGTGCGGTATGTTCATGAACAAGTGAGAAGGGAAAAGCGCGGGAGAAGATATGAAATGGAGGGACTCACACGAATGTCATACTGGTCGCTCCTGAGGTCCGACATTTAGTGTTTTAAGATCGATGTTAGGAAATCGATCGGTAGGGAACCGGTCAAGCTAAGATAGACCCAACTCGAAGCATTTTATCAATAGTGAACAGCGCACCCCTCCTCCGTCGGTCGTCACATTTTCAGGCGTTTATCAACTTTTGGATGCCGGCGCACCCTTACCACACAGTTGGACCCGACTCCAGACGTTTCCCCACTTTTGGATGCCGGCGCACTCCTACAGCAACAGTGAACCAGCTGTAGAGCATCTTCTTCGCTCTAAGCCACGGCCCCCGAATTTCGTTATATATATATATATCCTCTTATATAAATCATGGTAGTGCAACAAAATTTTCTAGAGCGCAGGCGTAGGGGAATAGCACGTGATCGCATGCATTTGCCATGAGGCTCAATTATAGAGTGTGGCTCACTAGGAGGCGCAGCTGACGGGGCATTCGGCCGATGTTTCGTCATAGGTGCATAGACGTGGTGGAAGTCGAGCGCATTCGGGATTTCACGGTGGGACCAGCAGCTAGCGGTCTCGAGCTCTTCGGGCGAGACGGTGTTTACAACGATTTGACGATGCATAGCAGCAATGTACGGAGCAGAGTAGCTCCTCTGCTGGAGCTGTTATTGGCCTCACTCTATTTAGGAGCACTGGAAGATAACTACGTCGAAAGGACGTGGAGGCTGTAGCAGTAGGCCTCACTCGGTTTCCTCAGTTGAGATGTGCTCTTTGCGCACCTCTCATTGAGGTCGATGGGGACCATACAGCCTAAGGATCTGTCTCTTTTCAAGAGCACGGAGCAGAGTAGCCCCTCTGGTGGAGCTTTGTCAGTAACTGCACCCAATCTTGGACCGCTGGACGTGTGAATCACTTCGAAAGGATGAGTGGAGGCGTAACGATAGGATTCACTCGGTTTCCTTATGTAGGATGTGCTCCTTGCGCACCTGTCACTATTGAGGTCCCGTGGGGATTATGCAGCTTGAGGATTCTTCTGTTTTTAAGAAGGGCAGTACAATCAAATACACAGGATGAACAAACGAAGAACACGTCATTATAAGCTGTTATGACATTTTCTTGAACCAGTTGTGTAATTGGTCAAATTTTCTAAATATTTCCTAATTTTCTTCCATTTTTTTCAAGATTTACAAAGAGTGCGGGTGCACTGATGACGGACTGATGTGCCGGAGCCCCGTAGTTCACAAAAACATCAGGATGGGTGTCCACCGATCGAGAAACTGTGGCCCAGTAGTGGAGAAAACGGCAGGATACGGGTCCACCGATCGGGACTGGGTCCGCAGGAGCCCATTAGTGGGGAAATGCCAGGGAACGAGTCCACGGATGGGGATTGGGTCCGCCGTGGCCCAATAGTGGGGATAATGCCAGGATACGTGTTCATGGATGGAAAATGGATCCGCAGGGGGCTCAATATTGGGGAAAGCTCTAGGGCACGGGTCCCACCGATGGATTGGGTCTGCTCTGGCCCAATAGTGGGAGGAACGCCAGGACAGAGATCCATGAATGGAGAATGGGTCTTCCCTGGCCCAAAAGTGGGGAAGGCGCCTGGATATGGGTGCACGCATAGAGAGTGAGTCCGCATGGTTCTCATTAGTGGGGAAAATGCCAGGATACGTGGCCACGGATGTCCGCATGGTTCCCATTAGTGGGGAAAATGCCAGAATACGTGTCCATGGATGGAGGATGGGTCTGCATGGTTCCCATTAGGGGGAAATGCTAGGATTCGTGTCCATGAATGGAGAATGGATCCGCAGGGGGCCCAGTAGTGGGGAAAACATCAAGAAGCACGTCTACCGGTGGAGTAGGAGCACGCTACGCACTCATTTGTGTCTCAGTCGACCCCCTCTTCTTCCTCTCTGTACATTGAAGCAGAAGCTCATCAGTTGGACTATCTCAGCAAAGTGAAGCTTGAATCATTTCAGGTGATTATTCGCGCGGCATTAGCTACACAGTGTTGTTCAAGTGCTAAAGCCATGTGAAAGATACTCCTGCGCAGAGTTGAAAGTGGCCGCTCATAACGGGTCCATCGGCATGTAAAAAATGTGACAAGAAGTAGGTAGTATCATTGTATCGGAAATTAGCTTTACATGTAGGCGCGTGATTAAAAACTTGCAGGGAAGGAAGGCTAGGATCGCGAGGAGACTCGAAGACTGACGAGGCGGCCAGCCCCGTAGAATATACGCAACTCATAAGAAGGATTTTGTATTTGAGCTCAGTTAATGATTAGTTCTGCTTATTTGCTAATTTTCTAAGCATTTCGCATGTGTGGTGCTTTTGCACATGCCTCAAGTGGCTGCCCCACCCCACTTTCTAGCGTCCCGAAGGGGCGCTAATATATATATATATATATATATATATATATATATATATATATATATATATATATATATATATATATGTATACGCGCTCCTTCGGGACGCTAGAAAGTGGGGTGGGGCAGCCACTTGAGGCAGGTAGAAAAGCTTCACACATGTGAAATGCTTAGAGAATCAACAAAAAAGCAAGACTAATCATTAACTGAGCTCAAATACGGAACCCTCTCTATGAATTTCGTATATTTTGCCAGTCTGGCGGTACTACCCACTGTTTTTTTTCTGTAAGTGCATTCATTCAACGCCTATGGACCCGTCATAGCCAGCTACTCCCAACTCTGCACAGGAGTATCTTCCAGGTGGCTTGAGAACCTGTGTACAAATAAGCATAACCAACGTAGTGCGAATAATCATCTTTTTCACACTACTGAGCCACTGCAGACTGCTACCCTGGTGTTTTCCTTACTATTGGCCACGGCTAACCCGATCCAGCCCGTATCCTGACGTTTTCTCCACGGTTGGGCTAAGAAGACCCTATCTAAATCCGTGACCCTTATGCGTTTTGCCCACTACTGGGCCACGGCGTACCTATTCTCCATCCGTGCACCCATATCGTGGCGTTTTCCCGACTACTGGCCGCAAGCAGACCCATTCTCCATCTGAGAACCCGTGTACTGGCGTTTTCCCCACTACTGGGCCACGGCAGACCCATCCTCCTTCCATTGACACGTACACTGACGTTTTCCCCACAGTGGGCCGCGGCAGATCCATCCTCCATCCGTGGACCCTTATCCTGGCGTTTTCCCGACTACTGGCCGCAGACAGACCCATTCTCCATATAAGGGCCCGTACACTGACGTTTTCCCCACTACTGGTCCACGACGGACCCATTCTCCATCCGCGGGCCCTTATCTTTGCGTTTTCCCGACTACTGGCCGCAGACCGACCATTCTCCACCCCCACTACTGGGCAACGGCAGACCGATCCTCCTTCCATTGACCCGTATACTGACGTTTTCCCCACTATCGGCAGGCCCATTGCCCATCCGTGGACCCTTGTCCTGGTGTTTTCCCTGCTACTGGCCACGGCAGACCCGTTCTCCATCTGTGGACCCGTATTTTGGCGTTCACCCTATTGTTAGGGCACGGCGGACCCTTTCTCGATCGGTGGATTCCTACCCTGGTGTTCTGGTGTTTTTTTTCTGAACTATGGAGCCCCGGCACATTTGTCCGTCATCAGTGCACGCGCACTACTTGTAAATCTCGAGAATAATGGAAGAATGTTGGGAAATATTAGGAGTGGTCAATTGCATGTACTTTCAGGAAATGTCACAACAGCTTAGGATGACCCGTTCTTCGGTCGTTCTTCTTGTGTATTGGATTGTACTGTCCTTCTTAGAAACAAACACTGACCCTAGGACTCCCCCCTAATCTTTGCGGGACCTCGTGAATAAGTGCGCCAAAAGTACATTTTCAAGGCAAGGAGCGAGGGCGGCCCATCGATGCGCGACATCTCAGGATGCTTATCCAATGATTCAAGGAGTATTAATCCCAGTGCACCGTGATTCCGTGAGGAGACTGCTAAAGCGCCAACATATGGGCTACTCTGCTCCGTACACTGCTGTTACGCAATGTCAAGTCGTTGTAAACTCTCACGCCCAGAGGGTTCGAGACCGCTAGAGTAGGCTTCCGCCACGGAAACCTGAAAGCTCGATTCCCCAACTACTGAGTTAGTAAATGAGTAAATGCATTAAGCGCCGTTCTCAGATTAGTCGAGGCAGCGGCGTCATGGCAGCATATGGTATGCGACGAAAGGTACCGCTGGAAGGCATATTACCTCCGCCACCATTTTTACCGCGTTTGGTACCCTCGCGGCAAAACAAGAAATAAAGGTCGTGCTAGCCACAGCCATGTCTCGACGTCGCTGAGTCACTCTTAAACGCAGGACCGAAGATATTGGAATGGTCGCAGTATATCTTCGAAATCTCCACCGCCGTGGGCATGAATATTCTCAAAAAATGTATTATATTATAATGTGTTATTATAACATTTACACGGAATCGGCTGTGTCATGAAATGAATAACGGTGTTTTCATTTGCCACCACTACCTTGAACCAGATCGAATACTCGTTTCAACTCTTTACCGTTTTCATCGCATTTTGAACAGACGAACTGGGCCAACCCAAAGGCGCCTCGCTCCAAAGGATTCAACAAAATTATAGCGGTGATCAATTTTGATGAGTGGGGCTCGTCTACTTTGATACGGTCACGTGCTGAGAAGTAACGACAATTCAGTCGCCAAGTCAGCTATGAATATCACTGTGGACTGATGTAGACCGAGAGAAAGACCGGAAACTCAGGCTAGACTTAGGCTGTCGTTAGGATGGAGGAGGACACGCGGTTACTGAAACTCATAGCGACTGACGCTTTTAATCGAAAGAACTACCGCAACCACACTGAAATGACCCAAGCTTTTGGGAATATGGCTAGGAAGATGAAGAAAATGAGGCCAATGGTTCTCGCCATTGTGCTAAACCTAGGATTGCGTGGAAAGTGCACGGTTATCACAGCTTAGTAATGGGCGACTTTCGCAAAACTGAGAAAAGCCCTCCGAACAGTGAACAATCATTAGGTTGCTGCGGAAGTTTTGTCTTTTTTTCTTTTCGAAAGCCTACAATTCTCGTTAGAATATACAAGGTGGCCGAAAATTACTCGCGCACTAAAATTCTGATCCTCTAACTCGGTCATCAATTGCAGAGAGCTCAAATTTCCGTAGAATTTTATTGATGGCTTAAAATATCTCAAAAACTCATCAGACTTCAAAATAGCGTTCATTGGCAGAAACCCTGACTCTCAACGTCTTCAAAGATGCTGCACATGATTCTCGGAGACCCTCTTCACTCATTTCGTCGCGATCTTTTTTTAGGGCCCTTTTCGGGGTATACAAAATTCTTATTGCGAACAAAGCAGGTTTTTCTCTCCAAAGTGACTACGGATAAAAATTCGTTGGATTCAAATTTGGAAAGTACAGAGGCCATTTTCGATGCCTTACGAACTGAGGCGAACGCTCACGTCTCCGATCTTCAACAATTTTTGCCTCTTGCGCAGAGAGCATAAATACAAATTCTACCGTCCGAGTTCACAAAATCCTGGTGAGCCTTGACACTGGACATTATACTGGCACTGGCTTAACGATGTCCTCAGCGAATTTGGACAAGATAGTTTCGCACCACATTGGGTCGTATTTTTTCTGACATCATATCCTGCAGAAACCATGTGATTGGTCAGCATCCTAATTTGGTCGAAAACACCTGAACAGCTCTGCTGAATTGGTTGTGGCTCTCATATTGACAAGTTTCTGGACAATCTGCGTTCCATTAGTTGTGTAGTTGCAGTAGTTTTCCTACAGAGCATCAATGATCCATGTGTAGTTTTCGGGGACGAGTTTGATTCCCCTAATTGCTGTTTGTGCCTTTCCACGTAAGCTTTCTTTGAGCAGTAGAATTTTTTCCATAACGTTTAGTTCATTGCAGTTATGTACGAGGGCTTCGAAAATGGCCCAGTATTCAGGAAACTCAAACTCAGAACTACGGATTCCCGTAGAACTTAGGTAGTGTTGCTTGCGGAGGTTTGATGGACTGTAAGTTTGTTCTGGTTACCTCGGCTTGGATTGTTGCTCTTATATTGAACGCTGGATTTTGGGAGCAGGACGGTGAAATCATTTTGTGTGCTACTTTCTTCAATATCTTCATCCTGGATTTCTCTGCCCTCACGCTCGTCACAGCTGTTGTATTCATCACGCTGCGGTCTTGTAGTTTTAAAACCTGGTTTCATTTCCATGTTTTCTTGAATACTTTTCATTTCGTCGAGTCGTGCAGTGAGCATAAAAACTAGATCACTAGCGTCGGCGATAGCTGTTTGTGATTGCGATTCTTCTTCCATCTGTTCGATTTCCACCAATAAATCTTTTTATCGGACTTATTTTTGCATGTTCTGTAGTCCTCTTTGAGCTCGCTATACAGTTCTCTCTCTTGCCTCTTTTATTTGGCGTATGCTTTGCAGGAGTGATACCGACTTAAGACTTAAGAGTGATACATTTTTGGTATGACTCCTCGTCAATCACCGGATAATCAGTAGGTTTGGTATATTCCTTGTAACGGAGTACCACTGTCTTGAGCGATGCAGAGCTGTGGGCGATCGCAGCTCTATGGAAATGCAACGCCATTTCACAATAGGTTTGGGGCTTTTTCCGAAAAAAAAATATTGGATTACTCTGGTTGAAAAGTGCAGAGTTTTGCTCCAGGTACTTGGTACGGGGGACTTATGCCCAAAATTGGGGCGAATCAGCTTATTCGAGGTCTTAAAATATGACCGTAAGATGCTCAATTGAGCTTGTCTCAGCTCTAAGAGCCAAAGATAACTTTCACGCGGGAGAATACGGTTTATTAGGCCGATGCACCATACTATTCAGTGGGCGCGTGAGACTAGTGGATCTTTGTGTCCTTTTACTCTAATGAAGTGGTTCAGTGGTTTTGCTTCTGATTAGAAAAGGCGAACAGACAGCGTTTATTGCGACCTTGCGTGGTCAGACGAATAAGCGAATGTGGGTATCTGCCAAAAGGTGGGCCCCGCCTTCTAGGGGCCTTGATATGGATGAGGTCGCGGGGAGCATCATCGGGACGATGATAAACTCCTACTATGCAGGAAAAAAATGCCAAACGTGACGACTCAAAGATGATCTCGAATTTCTTTCCATCACAATTTCACGAGTTCAGTATACGAGCGGGAGTGCCAGGAACGTGCTCATCAAACAAGCAGTGGCTGTTTTATCGATTTTAGCTCAGTGAAGTTGTGGGAAAAGTAAAGCGGATGAGACAACAACCGACTTGAATTTCTGCACCTTCCTCATACTTGGAACTTCCTCTAGTTGAGGTTTCAGGCAATTGGGTTTTACAATCCTTACGTCGGCTGTTTAACCATGTCAACAGAAGCGGATGCCTAATCAGACACTTTATCAAATCCATTCCTTGACAAGAATGTAACCCATGGCATAGAACTTACTAGGCTCTATTCCGCCGTGGGAGGCCGAGGTACGATTTCACCGGAAAGCTAGTCGTTCTTCCCGGAAGTGGACGATGAAACTTATTTGTTGTAGGCGATTCCGAACCCTTGCACCTGCTAATCACTTGAATGCAGGGCTTCTTGTCGGATAGATATGCAGGATACAATCTGCAGACACACGAGCACACCTACGCACACACGCATGGACATATCCACGCCCTGACAGAAGGTGCGGATCGTTCCGACACTCAGAGACGGCGAGTCCGTCCCTTGAATCCACACGCGTCTCAGGGCAGGTACTGGGTTGCGTTCGGTCCGTGATTAGCCCCCTATGCGCCACCTGGGGACGCGTCACGTAGCCTCGAGACTAATCGGTTGTACGAGGGAGATCCATAGGAGCAACAACGTATCCTGTGTAATAAGTGAGCTACCCCAAAGTGCACAGCAGTTGCGGTAGAACAGAAATGAGTCACTTCAAGATCAAAAATGTACTCACTTTTTCCGAATTAATGCGACTGCAACGTGGAATTATACAACAATTACCCGACAGACATGTAATCACAAATAATTTCCAGAATCTAAGAGATCTTATTAAACCCTTTTGTTTCACCGCATAATATTCCTTTGTTGTTTTACCGTTGTCCTTATCGAGGGAAAAAGACAAAAATGCCGCCTTCGAACTGAAAATTAGGGTAGCGAATTGTCATGAGAAATTGAAAACCAAAATCTACCAAGCTAGGTAGCTAGGTTCCGTCA
Organism: Ancylostoma caninum; assembly: GCA_037903475.1. Lineage (NCBI taxonomy): Eukaryota > Metazoa > Nematoda > Chromadorea > Rhabditida > Ancylostomatidae > Ancylostoma > Ancylostoma caninum. The sequence goes on along the minus strand of JBAJFG010000061.1, from coordinate 342,588 downwards.
TCAATATATGTTACGTAGTGGGTGAGTGCTGTCGCATGTCATGGCTGCTAGTAAACCACTAATGTCGTGAAATCTCAGCTGTCAATATTTCGTGACATTCTCGCTCACATTCATTGGAAGATGTTCATGAAATTCCTATAATAAAGAGTGTGTTCTCGCTATCGCGTCATAGTTGGCAGCTAAGTTCAATTACTTTCTCACAAATGTAGTCGCGAACCATTCTCATAACCTCCTGGTTATGAGGCGCAGTCAGCCAAGGTTGAGAGAAATAATGTGCGATTCAAAGTGGATCGATGTCACGAACCCGGACGGAGTTCGTGAACGTCCAGTTCGATGAGAAGACAACAAGGAGAAGCATCGGCACAGCCCTTCTCTAGTCAAGATCAAAACGAAGTTCCTTAGAAACAGCGCAGATTTAAGGAGCTCTCAAACCTTCGTCCGCATCGCTTGTTTTGTCCAATCGCAACCTCGATATGTACCTCGATATGAAGAGACAGAACGACAGGAATTCCAGATATCCTCTCATATAAATCCTGGTAGCGCAACAAAATTTCAGAGCGCAGTCGTGCACGGACCAGCATGTGATCGCATGCGCTCGTCATAAGGATCAATCACAGACAGTGCCTCGTGAAGATGCGAAGCTGACGGGACATTCGGCCGATGTTTCATCATAAGTGCACAGATGTAGTGGAGGTCGAAGGTCGATGGGACTTCGTGGTAATATCAGCGCCTCCACCGGCCTTCTCGCCGCCACAAAGAGCTCCGGGAGAGGCGCAGAGGTACCCAGCCATTGCTCCTACTTCAAGCATGGTTTATAAAGTGCCCTGGGATGCCCGCACCGCACACCAGTAGGTGATGATGATGACTTCACTCACATTCGTTGTCAGATAATAGGTTGTGCAAGGCCACACTGTGCCGGCTGCTCAATTCATACTTGCGTTTTCAATTCCAATTCATGCTCGCCTTCCAAAGCAAGCATGCGTCATCAGCGTGGAGTAACACCTAAAGTTTGTGTTTCTGCAAGCTTCGATTGACGCGTTCATGGCGACGACTAGTGCTAGAGAAGAAACGTCGACTGAGATGGGAAAGTTTGCAGAAGTACCGGCGGCCATCTGCACTTGATCTTTCAGGTCAGCACCGTTGAGTAATGGAACCCGTTCGATGAGCTCTTCGGGTAGGCGCTGCGCACAATAGATGGCATCGTATGGACAGTCATGTTATGAATTACATCCATAAAAATTTTTCCATTGTAATTTTTTGCTTGCTCTGCCCTGTGCTCCATTTTATGGCAAAGATAGTGAAAGAAAGTGCACAAAAAAGCACTACGCCACTTCCAATAACTTTGTCGCGTCAGGTAATTTCACTCGAACAGCTGTATTGAGGAAATAGTGGATGGGTTTTGTTACAACTAAAAGTCAGTCTATTTCAAGTGCAGCAGATTTTATTTATTAAATGTGCGTCTGCGTCTACTCAAGGATTGTACTCGATGGGGAGGATCTTCCTGCGCACCATACCATCTCCCTGGAACCATTTGCATCGGAATTGCTTGGCTGCACCATCAGGGGTGTTGCACCACTCGACGGTGATACGGTCGTTTGTGTCCTCGCGACCGTAGTCGAGCACATCACATGAGACCGCCATGAGGGTGGACTCCTTGGGATCGAGCACTCCGCACGCGGGGTTGACGCCGAGTCGCCTCATGTTGGTAGTCTTGATCGCCCATCCGATGTGGCTCCCGGAGGCGTTCGTGATCTTGATGTGGTAGGTGTGCTTGTCGTCGTACGGTGCGTTGAACACGATCTTCGAGTTCGGCTGCGTGTTGATATCACCAGGAGGAACTGAAGCCATTGTGTTGCTGGTAGCTGTCGCTGCTGGTTATGATTTAGTTATATGATCTATGCGAGTTGCAGAATCCCGAAGAAGATGTAGGAGAGTGAGTCCTTGATAGAATATTTCATGTGACCACACCTTTGTTCACATGAATATCGCTCTTCAGAGCTCATTGTCTCAGGATGAAACCAGTACAGGATAGAGTTTACGTTGATGGTTGTGGTGATTGTAGAGAGGTGGTGTTGTGAGTATTTCCATGTGCTGATCAAGACTATGATATGCGTTCTGGACCAGAACCCCGTTTCTGCATGGTTACAGTGACAGTAACGTAGCAGACTTGAAGAAAGGACAACTTCAGCTAAGAGAAAAAACTACAGCTTAACTGGGAAAATGACAACTTCATAGGGATTAATTTCGATATTTGTGATCAGCGCATGAAATATTTCCTCTATGCAAAGTTTGCGAAGATTTCATGATATAGCCTATGCTACATATTGTACATAACCCTTTAGAGAAAGTGTTACAGTACAAAATGAGTATGATGTTTATGATCAGCATGTCAAATACCCCCCCCCCCCCCACCTAGGCGAAGCTTCAGGGAAATTTTTGGTTCTGAGACTTTGGAACAGACTAACCAGGGTGAGATATTAGGGGTCCGACAACTGGCAACGAAATGTATATTGTCAAGTGCAGTTTTCGATGCTGATCCCAAATCCGTTTTCCTAATATGCTGCGGAGTTGCCTTTGATGGGGTACGAGCTACGATTTCGGCTTCTCTAGACCGGCCAAGTCTGACTTTCGAGTTATATTCTGCTAAAAATACGACTTGTCGGACCCCAGTATCCTTTCCTGGTAAGTGAAATAGTGAAGCGGTATCTCGCACCAAGATAACAAGGAGTTGACTTCATGAGTCTGAATGCGTACTCTTTTGGGCAATAAAGGAACAGAGGCATCATAAATCTGCAAAACCACGGGAAGCGAAGAGGGAAGCGCAAGATGTCCCTTCCTGTGGCAGACACGTAGTTTCCTGGTCGAAGTCGTTTGGATATATTGCTCACTCGTAGAAACCCCAGGCACAGCTCCGTCTCAAACCGGACGCGAATCAGGCTGACTTGATACTCCATAATGTTCTGTAAACTCGTTTTCGCGTTTCGCCAAACTAAAAACTTTGGAATCTATAACATTTTTAACTTGTAACAACAAAAAATTCGTAGTATGAATTTGCACTTTCAATTTTATCATTTAATTACTCATTTTTGTAGCCTCACAAGTGGCGCTTGTGTACATTTGTCTTGCTATAGGTGTGGTGTCAACTGCTCGAAGAACATCAAATGCTCGAAAATCGAAGAGTCGAGTCGTTTCATGCGTTGAATGAATATCTCCGAGCCACTCATTTCGCTCACGTTCTTCTCATTCCCATTCTGTCACAACTTCTTCTGTTAAAGCAGGTGGCTGAGGAGAAGTGAGAGCTCATTATGCGTGTACTGTGTAAATTAATGCATTCCATTCATTTTTTATGCAATTGCTGCCTAGACCAATTATACATACGTTGTTTTTTGCCGCTAATACATGTAGAGACCAACGATCATTCAGGCCTGTATCCACTTCCTCTATCATTTCTCAACTTGTTTGCGATGGGAAATATTCTTGCTTCGTTCTCACCCGTATATATGCTTCATTCTAGTACTGTGCGTTGTAAAACTGTATTTCCGAAAAGTGTAAATTCTATTTCCGACATAACATACAGCTGAGAATACAGTGAAGTTGCAATCAAGGACAATTGTGCCTTTTAAGCAAAGATTGTGATGATTTAATGACGAGTCGACGAAACAAACACTTTCCGACATCCTCTTCAATTCCATACCATGTTTTACCCATATATATATATATATATATATATATATATATATATATATATATATATATATATATATATATATATATATCAGTGGCGGACGCAGAAAGTGGGCGGGAGGGGGGGCGTGGGAAGAAAAGTGGGGTCTCCGCCGTTTTGGGGACCCAGACGGAAAATAAAATTAATAATAATATTAATTATAATAATAAACAATAAATAAAAAATATATTAAAAATAATAATAAAAATAAACAATTAAAAATAAACTAACACAAGATTTTTATTTGTATTGTAAAGTAATTTCGAAAATTTGGCGACCCATTCTCGGGGGGGGGCGCGCGCCCCCCCGCCCCCCCCCTGCGTCCGCCACTGATATATATATATATATATATATATATATATATATATATATATATATATATATATATATATATATATATATATAGTACAAACTGCGGTAACCACAGAATTCGCCAGCTCAAACTCAAAACGAACCAGCGACATGTGTGAAATAGCTTTCCTACTGCTCATCATATCATGAATCTTTTGCTTCACCTTACCATCGGCAGTGCTAAACAAAGGGGGGGGGGGCAAGGAGCGTTTAAAATTGCCCAAGGAGCGTTTGAAAAAAGTGGCATTTCTGTCACTCCGTGGATCCAGATGGAATAATAAAATTACTAAAATATTAATTTTAACATTGAATAATTGTTAAGGAACATTTCAAAAATATTAATAATAATTAAACGATAAAAATACGCCCATACAATATTTATTTTTGTCTACATATTTTATAACGTAATTTCAAAAATTTGGCTACCCATACCGGGAGGGGGGAGGACTCCTCTCTCCTGCGTCCGCCACGGTCATTTAGCCTTAGAGTCAAGCGTGATGATGGTAGAAAGTCGACCCCCATACGACCCCTTCCCCTCTCTCTCAGCCGCCAAAAAACCCCGCTCTCGTGCACAAATTTCAAGTGAGATGAGAAATGAGAACACTACTCGAATTCAAATTCAAAAGTTATAGCAGCAGTAGGAGTAGCCACCGCGTGCACCATCAAAGGTTCGATCCCCTCTGTATCCAAAATTTTTGCAAGACGTTGAAATGTACGCGGTTGGTGAATATCGCTCTGAAAGCATGAGTTCAGACTTACTGAAGCAATTTGCTTCAGATTTGTCATGAAAAATATCGATATACATCATCTACACAGTCAAGGGTTCGATCCCTTCCGGGGCTAAAATTTTTGCACGACTTAAAATAAAGTATGCTTGTAGTGGGCTCGAGATAATCGGACCTAGTGCACGAAAGGACACTGAATCACATTGCAGGACTGGTCATTACTAGCAGTACGAACGTGCGAAAATTTTCATCTGAAATTTTGGCTTGCTCAGAGGTGTGGTTGTAGATGGACATGAATAGCAGGACATCTAGCCATTAGAGGTGCCAATTTTTTCCAGTTTTAACTAGTCGAAGGTTTGTGCTCCCACGTTATTTGGCTCCCAGTTGCCTCCACCGCGATTCAACTCTTTCGATAAAAACATGTACAGAAGGCCATTTTTATCGACTAAACATCACTTCCGTAAATCTTGTATTGAATCTTTTCTAATAAAGCTGGAGAGCTGAAACTTGGAGGCAAAGCATAATGATATCTGGATAGTGTCCATAAAGAGACCTTCTTTTTCGTCTTGGAGGGAAGAGTAGGACTGGCATTACGTATGGACAAAAATGGCTGTCCGAAATTCGGCTTTATTCCGAGACGTAGCTGTACGAACAGGTGGCTGGAAACGTCATAAAGTCTTTTGCGAATGCTTCGCTGCTGAAGAAAAGAAAACAATTCTAATGGAGTTGTCAGGGTGGAATTTGAACATTGATGTGGAAGCCCTTTCTCGCCCTAGAAAGTTCTCTCTCGGGGTAACTTACATCCTGGAAGCTGGTTTCATAGAAAGTGGACGAAAGAATTTGATATACGGGGGGGGGGGGTGGAACATGAAAGATGCCCCAGAGAAAGCTGCTGCTATTCACTCCGATTTCGATGTAGGTCGTGAAAAATATTCAAGCACCCAATAGAAAGTTGCCTCTTCTCAGAAAACAAGTATGACTTTTCACGGAGAGGAAGAAGAAGCGTGGCATCTTCTACAAGATGTCGTGATTAAGCGAAAAAAGGAACAAATATGTACATATGAATGAATGCTTGTAGGTGTTGTTTGCTACATTCGCATTCGACTACGACACATGTGAAGAACGAGACAAATACATTTCTCAGACAGGTAGTTTTTGGAGTTCTTACCTCACAGACTGCACTCTAAAATGGCTTAATACTTATATGCTTATGCGAACACATTATTATTCCCAGGACTACAGTTACGGTAAAGCTGCAATATTTCAACAGCTTTTTTTTAGCAGCAACACATTCTGCTCCGCCCACAGGAGAAAATTATTGCGTATCGCCCTAAGCAACTCATTTGTTGGCTTACACGTTTACGCTGAAGCAACCTGGCTGCTTTTGCTAGATCTCCATGTGCTTCAAAGAAAGAAACCTTGTCCACTCCCAGTAATCTTCCCTTTGATATACAAGCGCTCCGATTCAAAAATTCTGCTACTATGCCTTAATAATTGTGGAGGTCGATGTTGATTTTCGCTAATCAAATCACACACTCGCTACACAGAAATTTATTCGACAGTTCTCGAGTTTTGGTAATATATGTAGTGTGGTACGGCTACAGTGTGAAATTTACAGTAAGAGAGTGCGATTTTTTGCTTCCTTAAATCCTCTGAATTGACCATTATCTGCAAAACAGTCCTTATGCTTGTCCTGTTAGGTTGTTTTAAGGACTTTGCAACACTCTATAGTCAAATTTCTAATCCCTCTCACAACTGTGCAGCAGAAACACAGCCGAAACGGCGCAATACATACGTCAAGTATTAGCGTGCTAAATTGGGAATGCGCGCTAAAGTTTAGACGTCTTTATGAATGTGTTGCCGAACTAGTCTTGCATACCTGACAGGGCTTTCCATGGGAATTTTTCGACACATTTCAGATTTTCAAATAGTACATCATTCCCTGATTTTTTAAAAGAAATTAGTAGGAAGAATGACCATAATTTTGGAGTTTCATTACCTATGTCCTATGTCATTAAAAAAGGTAAAACCGCACGCACCACCGCGACTCACATGATGATTTAAGAGAATTTTTGCTGTCTCGGAAATGACCCCAAGCTTGGGTAACTGATCATAATTTTGGCCAACCCTGTATTTGTGCTAAATTTACTTCAACCTATAGAACTCTCTGAGGAAAACGAGCTGTAAACGCTGACAATTGTGAAAACACTCCTCCCTAATAACCACCACTCACTATCAGTTTTCATGACAAAACGTATTGTTTTTGATGCCACTGTGTCACACCTCTAGGATCTCATGCTTTGACCACATCATCTGCTGTAGATATGAAAGATGACCTCATTCACGGAACCATGAAATACATAGTTGAGAATGCCAGAAAATTGTGTTTTCAGTTTTCTGAAAACACGATCTTTTTTCGTGGATGTTCCTGTAGCATCGAAAGCAGCACGGTACTTAACATCCTTTTTATATTTGACAGGGCCGTGACTAAGTATGCCACATGTGAGAGTATCTAAGTATGCCACATGTATCTAACATTCCCTCCTAGAGACCTAGATTCATCTGATACCCTAATTTTGGCCCACCCTGTAGAGTGCTTCTACAGTCTTTACCTGCACACCATATAAGGTAACCTTTTTTCGATCCGTGAATGGTATTGGAACGGCAACGCCTCGAGAGTCCGGTATGTGAACAACATCGAGAAAGATCCCCTATGATATCAAGACCTCATTGGAATCTGAATAAAGAAAGATCCTAAGACGGTTTGCAAAGAATTTGGTGCTGGTGCTTCCATGCCACATTGGAAAAACTTACTAGAACTTTTAAGACCGGCATCAGAGCTGGAATATAATACATACACTGAAACAGTTATGTTCTTGTTAGTTTTCATTTGTTATGGTGCAATAATCATTGGACCTAAGTATCATGATTATGTTTCATTTTTAATAGAAATGAGTTCCATGTGAACGTTTATTCTTGGTACCTTAATATTTCTTTCTCTGTACAATAAATATCGTACAACTAACACCTCCGCATTACAAAATGACTCATTACTTGCTCCAGGGGATTTTTATTGGCTTATTTCTCCACAGTAAACACATGGCTTGCCTTGAAATATGTAATCGATGAATAAATTTGGTTTTTTGGAAAGGGTAAATTTCTCTCCGAAAACATTGGTCTTGGGCAACGAAACATCACGGTGAAGAAATCAAATGGTCTCGTTTTCCATGCTGTTAGGAGCACAGAATCGCCCCATGTCCTGTTCATTTCCACCGTTGTAATAATACTTCATGTGAAATGATGCATTGTTTTGTGTTTATTCCATTACATGTTATGTTATTATTCTATGTATTATTCGTCGGTTATTGTTATGATTATACAAGCTTCATGAAATCCCAGGCTATACACGTATATTACGACGAAGGTCGGTTTGCGGTTCATCCATGACTGGCTTTGGGGGTAGATCTATAAGCATGATGCGTGGCATTGTTAGCCTACTAACTCGCGGATCACGTTTATGAGCTATAGGGGAAAAAGCTATTTAAGCGTAATTTTTTTTCTGTTCGATATTTTTACCTAGCAGAAGCGGGTTACTAATATTGAGTGTTAACTCGAATCCTCGTGCTTTCTTCAGCTGCAGTTTTATCGGCCCATTTGCAATTCTCTGGCTACCTGTCATGAACTAGCCGGGGCGCTGTTCATGCTAAAGGAGGTTACCGCATGCCGCCGCGATGCTGTATCATCCGGCTTGCCTGCGTGCTTTATTTTAAAAGCTTTTATCTTTGAAATTCTAGCCGTCCTGGGCCAACTTTTGGTGAGAACCCTACTTGCCTTCTGCCCCCTTTCCACCTCTTCTGAGTATTTGCTCACGTTCCCTCGATTTGGAATTTTTGGAATTTCCTCCATCTTGAGGCACATCTGTCCATGAGGCACACCTGGGCGCATTTTCAACCTGTGGTGCACACACACACGCACAGAGCCACAAAATATATGTGTAGAGGTATGGTTGTAATCAGTTCTTTTTAAACCAACAATTAATGGAGTTTTACGCCTACGAGTTGTAGTACTAACTCCAAAAACGGCACTAGCACCACCTGCCTTTCCTGACGTTCACTAGACGCTCAAATGGCCACTTAAACTGCTCGAGTGACCTTCGTTAAGTACGAAAAAGACGTTTGATTGAAACGATTGCTCACCAACCACCTTAGAAGGAGATACATTCGCTGAAGTTCAGTGGCGACCTATTTGGCGAGAGAATTAGTTTGGCAAGATATTTTACAGATTAAAGTCTCGCTTGGCCAGACGTTCTCCGGGAGAATAGGCCACGAGTGTGTTTTGCCAGAAAAAAGGCGGGAGAATGTGTTTGCGACCCATTTTCCAGGTGTTTGGCAAGACGAAAGGCGAGAGAATAGTCCAACTGTCAGACCAAATCGCAGAGAGATTTCATGAGGATATCTCCGTGGTCTTCGCCATAATGGACAGTGTGCAGCCAGCTGAACACTACAGAAATTTCCAGGTGATTCGTGCCTCCGGGCACGAAATCGATTAATGTCCTCGATTAAATAGATAAAAAAGGTACTTTACCTGAAGTATTTTCTGGATCTGACCGTTATATGTAAAACTTGAATATTGTGGTAATTTTGGAGACCTCTTCTGGCATTGGAAGAAATCGGATGGTGAAATCTCACGTGCAATGTAAAAGCGCAAGTTTTGTATGGCGGCTTATTTGGGAATTTTTCCATGGCCACCTATCTGACGGGGCATCTTGTTTGGCAAGACATTTGGCGGAACTCGTTTGCCTGGCTTGTTGGCAAACCCGTTTGCCAGGTTGCCAAATAAACTTCGCCAAATGACTTGCCAATGAACTTCAGAGCTTGGGCCCGGCGACGCCAATCACTTTGACCGATTATATTTCCTTCAAAGCGTGAGAATTGTTCAAGAGGATCGAATGGTCTAGATGGACATTATACTTCGTGAAGGTTGTACTTAGATGAGGTAACCACATCGAACGTTCGTTCTATGAGATTGAATGGTTACATTTACATTTACATTTATTACGCTGTTTAAGACAGACGTTAAAAAATGGCTATCATTACATGAGTAAAAATCAGTGTTAACATTCCTATCAGTGCAATCATAGCAAGTTAAAACTGAAACTGCACCATTACTCTGTTAGAAGGTAGTTATCTTAGGGATGGCAAATCTTTTGAAAGCAGCAAGAGAATTTATGGTAGGTGCCTTTTTGCTCAAAGAGACATATGCCGTTCCCGCTCGGACTGTGAAACTCTTGGCCCTTATAGAGCTTCGCGGTCGTCTATAAAAGATTTTAAATTCGCTACCCCTGGTTATGGATGTCACTAAAGAAAAGAATATTTTAGCTTTTTCAAAGTCCCATGCGTGTAGTATTTTATAGACCATGCATACATCAAAGAGTTTTCGTCTAGATTCAAGAGAGGGAATACCAAGGTAACGATTCCTTACTGTTGCATGGGGAATGCTTGAGTAAGAAAAAATTCCTTTCCTAATGAGAACCTTTCTAGTAAAAAAAAAGACCTTTCTAGTAAAAAAAGTAGTGCCTTACTACAAATCATTGCGTAATGTGAGGTAAAATCAAGCTTTTCATCGTAGCGAAACCCTAGATCTTTAACAGAAGTGGTTCTTATCACTTCGAGAGAGTCTATAGCATAGTAGCCAGTGGAATGTGAGTTACCAATTCTGAGATGATAAGTTTTACCCAGCGAAAGTGGTAATTGCCACTTTTTGGACCAATCAACCAAGGAGTTGATGGCATCTTGTACTTTAACCATATCTTCGCATTCACTAATCTCACGGTAGATCTTAACATCATCTGCATATTGCATGCATCGGACTCCTTTACTTTGCAAGAGTTCTGCAATTTCGGATGTGTAGAGGAGGAATAGAATAGGAGACAGAACTCCACCTTGAGGTACTCCACTACGAGCTTCCAGTACACTAGACAGAGATGAGTCGACTTTAACTTGAAACGTTCTCCCACAAAGAAACTGAGAGAGCCAGGCACAAACATTTGGATGGAACCCCAAGTTGTTTATCATGTGTAATAGCTTTCCATGACTGACCCGGTCAAACGCTTTCGCAAAGTCAAAGTAAATAATATCACAACATGATCTTCTATCTAAAATATCTGACCAGTCATTGAGACATTCAAGTAGATTTGTTTCGACTGACCTTCCCGGAACAAAACCATGTTGGCTAGAAGGAATTAGGTCATTGTCCAAAAGATGGGTCATGATATGTTTTTTCAGGATTTTTTCAAACACTCTACAAAAGATCGACGTTATACTTATTGGACGGTAGTTTGAAACATCAGAGGAAGGGTGTTTTTTGAGAATTGGCGTAACAAGTGCATGCTTCCACAATATAGGAACTTCAGAATACATCATGGATTGGTTGAAAATGTATGATATTGGGAAGGCTATACTCGCCGAAATTTGTTTAATAAATATTGGCGGGAGATTTTCAGGAGTCATAGTATATGAGCTGGGAATCTTGCTGAGAAGTTCATATACAGAAACAGTGTCAAAGCTAGGAAAGTTTTTCATAGAACTTTTGATAGGGCGACTAAAGCAAGGTCTATTTCCATCATCATCAGCGTAGACGTTGAAAAATTCAGCGGCGAGTAGATTGGCTTTCTCTTGGGCAGTGATGGCAATTGTGCCGTCTCTTTGTAGCGTTTCTACAGTCGATTTATTAGAAAGTTTGCTTCTTAGGTAGGAGAAAAAGCATTGTTTCCCAGAGTTTATTATCTTTTTTTCCACACTACGATTATATTTTTTGAGACGCTTCGAGAAAGAAGTCGAAAAATTGTTGTACTCACGCCAATCTCCTGTTGCTTTGGCATAAGCATACAAACATTCCTTATGTTCAAGCATTTTCCTTAGGTAAGGTGGAAGGTTAATTTTGTGAGGGTATACATAGACCCAAGGCACAAACAAATCCACAGCATGAAGTAATATGTCGATGAACATATTGTATTTATCGTTGACGGAAAGAACCGACTCAAAAGAGTTAATCCAATTCACACTGGCAGGATAGGAGTTGATTGCTCCATAGTCGCACTTGGTGAATGATCTACGACAAGTAGGATGGAGGTTAATTCCACTCCCCAATATACTGAACGTGATGCTCATGTGATCGCTTGTGCCAACGGGAGCACGAAGCGAAAGATTCTCAATCAATTCCGTAGAGTTTGCGAAAAGTAAATCTAGTGTACTTGAGGCTCTAGTAGTGTCCTTGATATACTGGGTGAATCCATGACATCTAATAATGTCTCTGAATGACAGTGAGTTTGAGGGATTATCTGTGTCCCAGTCTACGTCTGGCATATTGAAATCGCCAAGAATAACTGTGGGTAATTCGCATGAAGAGAGATCACTGATAGTGTTGCCTAACAGATCAGTGAGTAAGGAAGAGCATGTAGGCGTTCTATAAACCAATATAATTCTGAATGAGAGATCCTCTGACGAAATGTCGGCAGCAATGATTTCATATCCATCTTTGATTGATTCAGAAAGTATTAGCGAATGGCATATTTCCTCTCTGAGCAAGACTGCAACACCACCACCTGCTCTCTCGCTGCGATCACAACGCAAAACCGCATAGCTATTCAACCAACTGCCAAACATAGTAGACATAGAATGATGCGATTTCAGCCACGTCTCCGTGAAGAAGTACATATCAAATTTATCACTGTACACAAGATCAATATGTAATGAATTTTTAGGTAGTGATCTTAGGTTAGCATAGAAACACGTCAAGTATGATGAGTTGTTGGATATACAATCAGTCCGAGGAACATGATTCAGTTTTCCTGGAAACCAGTAGTAGGTGGTGTTTGAAGAGGGGGAAGAGATCTGTGGGTTCGTTCATCTCTACGTCTCTTCCTCTCCGCATCTGTAAGGGTTTCCCTGAGGAATATTCCCTTCTCCGGAAAGAATCTCAGTAGAGATGCACGCTTAACTGCCAAACGTTGGAATTTTTGAGAAGGAAGAACAACTTTAATAAGTCTTGGTCGATGCGCTTGTTTACCTAGGCGGTACACTGCGACAGGAAAACATTCAACGTTCAGATGAGCTAGAATGTTAAGGACACTGTCAAAATCGTACTGGAGTTTGTCACGGATAAACGCAGACTCCAGTTCAGGAACACCACTAATCACAATCGAGCGTAGTCTCTCGTTAGTATTTTCGCGTCTTTATTTTTCCCAACGCAAACGTTTGCACAGCATCCAGTGCTTTTTGCTCCCACTTGAGGAATGATGCTGTTTTTGCTCTTTAAGCCTAGGAATATTGTCGATGAATGTTTCTGAAAAAAAAACAAAATGATGTTATTGTAAGGGAACCGCTCTTAAGCAATACTGCACTTTATGGAAGAATGGCAGCAAGTCAGAAAAATTGGAGAAAAAAATCGTGACTGAAAAATACACGATGAACCAAGCATTCCTTATTGTGGAGTTCCTGCAAGAATATCTCAAGACCTAGGACAATATTATATAATATTCACCTCTCTATTTATTATTATTTAATCCACGTCGAAGTTTTTGTTTTTTTTTCTCGAAAATTTCATGAGTAGGCGTCCTAGGTTGTCTTTTTTTGTATTCCGAATTTCAGTAGGCCATCCACACCTGCACCAGTGCTGCATGGTCATAGTTATGAACGTCTGGCCCACCACCTTTGACCCAGCATTCCGGCACTGGAAGCTGGTGCTCCCCACAAAGTGCACCGTATACAAGTGTTTTCTGGAGAATCTGAGAGACAAATTCAGGTGTTACACAGAATTCTCTTCACTTTTAGGCTTGTTTGGAGAAGAATAGTTATCTATCATAGACAGGACATCGAAACATCTGAATTTCTGCATGAACTTCTACTTTCAAATTTTTACTACTTGAACGAGAGCTGCACTTTTTTTGCTTAGTTTGCACTCTTCGAAGCACTTCAAAAAAAGATTGCATTCTGATTGTGAGCATTGTCCACTATCATTTATAATAATGTCTTAACGGCTATATTACCTATGTGCTGACATTTCCAAGAAACTTAAGCCTCATTGTCATAATAAAAATACTTTCTGCTGCAAAACGAATGTCACGTGCAAACAAAGGGTGCAGAAGCAAATGTTGTGTCAACCTAGAAGATTCTAGAGCATTGAAGTAAAACAATGCCGTGAAATTCTATGGAATCGTTTTTGGTATTGTCTACGTTCTTATTCACAGAATAATTCGTAAGCACAAGCACTTGTACTTCTCTCTGAGAAGGAGAATCTTCGCTGACTATGTACATCTCTGTTCAAAACACATGCGTCGAATTCTGTGCTTCTAAAAAGCACGAATTCATTTTGATGGAGGTGGTGAGGTACATATGTTTTGGTTTGCTACATAAGTTTCCGCTGTTCTGTAATTTTCGGTTAAGAAGTTTTATAAAAAACTAGGTAACAACAGGTATCAGTCGAAGTACGTATGCGCCATAGCAGTCGCTAGTCTTTTGCAGTTTTGCAGCTGAAGTTCCACTCCTCTGCCGTGAACGACGAGGCAAAGAAGTGAGACGCTCAGTACAGGTGACTGACTTTGGCAAATCGGTTCTCGCAAAGTAGATGTCTTTGGGAATCGGTAACCGGTGCCCGGCTAGAGTCAGACTTGTGCTAAATAACGCGTAATTGAAAATTTCTCTGCGAGCTCTTCGCCTTTCCGGAGAGTTCGACTAACAAAATTAACGCACCATTCGCAGGGTGACAAAATATGTAGTCCTATTTCCGCAGAACGACTGGAACTTGGCCCAAAATTCTACTGATTAGTGGCTGCAAACGGTTGATGCCCCCAGTCTTGGTAGAGAAAATCCCAGTTCAATTCACTGCAACTCTGGAGAGAAAAGGGCATAATCGAAATTTTGGGTTACCAAGTTTGATGATTGTACCTGAGACACTCCACAATAAAATGCAGAGGTGTAGTACCACGGTAAATAAGAATGACCTTGAGATTACTCGACCCAAATTTTACCTTCATGCAACGTTATAGTAAAATTATTTTTCGTGAAAGCGCAGTTACCGAATTTGCATTCTTAAAGGGTTCACTTCGATGTTAATTACATTCTCAAAACGAGATTTAAAATTATGGTCCACATTCCAGAACGGTATGCGAACATAAGCAAAATCTAATCATTTTTTACAAGCGTTCAAAAATCCCTATGCAAAACGGCGGAAACATATGTAAGAACCTGATAGTTGAAAGATGGCGCAAATGTGCGGATCCAAACGGCCGTTACCGACGTATGAATAGTTGAATTCAAAACTCAAAATTCGACAAATTCGACATCGATACTGTGACAACCCAACATTATGACTTCTCATCAACTTAGAATAATTCGAACATCTGGATAGTCAATATTCTTTTGACCTGATCGACTCACTGACAATTCCTGCATCTCTTATTGTATTTCATTGATTTTCATACTTATGCACTACACAACTGCCTGCACTCACAGTCATATGACTTGAATAACGTAATGACAATCATCCTTTTTGTCATGTGGATTTCAATTATGCTGTCTTTGCATGCGAGGAATTTGCGTAAAGTGATACTTGGAGAACAGGAAATGCTAGTGAATCATAGAACTATACAATCCACTCTTGCCACTCGTGGCCTCCCTTTTTCGTTTTCGGAGGAGTAGAAGGTACAATCTTCCGTCACTAGGGATCTCTTGTTACAACATGGCCATGGCCAGTCAACCGCGGTACTTTCAGAAAACACTTTCAGCCATAAGATTACGAAGTGGATGTGAAGTCTGAATATTCCGATTCTATCAGGTTCTCTCAAAGTCCCACTTTTTTGCAGAGAAGATTTTTTCAAAGTTTCACTTTGTCAGCTCTCGTTTCCCTCCAAAATGTGAAGGCTGCAGCCGACATAATCTGATGGAAAATAGATCTCTATGCAGACTCTTTATACATTTTCGGGTGCGCCCGGGTGAGCTACTGAGAACTCGTTCCACAACGATGTGAATCCGCGTACGAATTCCATCATCTGATTTGACATAGACTTCAAATCTTTTCATTTTCACTATCACTCTTAATTTTGTTTGAGAACACCTTCCGCGAAGGAAGAGCAAAATCGAATGTGATTTTTAACTTTCTTTTCTGACTTACGGCCCTATTTACCTTTACTTGCCCCAAAATCTTCAACGAATTTTTGGGTGGAACTTCGTATAGGGGGGGGGGGGGTATTTGAGGTGCTGAAAATGAATATTGTATTCATTTTGTATAGTACCCCTATTTTTGCAGGGTTACGGTACGTATACTGCAAATACTGTATGGCACAGAATCTTCTGAAACTTTGCCTATGGGGGTTATCTGAGGTGCTGAATGCGAATATTTTGTATATGTATAATATTTCATACCATAACCCCATTTTAGTTGGGTTACGGTAGGTGTACGGCAGGAGATTGAGAGAAAATGCTGATTTCGGGTAGAAAACGCAGGTGGCATGCAAAATAGAACCCCTCTTTTTAAAATCCAAGAAGATTCTGTGAAATGAGGTGTTGACAGTACACCTACCCTAACCCTAAAAGAATGGGGTTGCAGTACAAAATGGGTACGATATTCGTGTTCAGCACCCCAAATACTCCCCCCTTGCCTAGTTTCAACCAGAAAATTTATTTGAAGATTTTGGGGCCAGTAAAGTTGAGTGAATTCTACTGCAACTCATGAAACAAAAAAAAAACAGTGTTCACCATAGATATGCATGAGCTGTGCATGGGTTGAGAAAATCGTTGGTCTTTTACACGAACACGCATGGTTCAGCCGTGGAATTTGCTTTCATGGGTTTTGCACTGTGTTTGCATAGGAGTTGGAGACGCATTGGTTCTGTATGGATATACATAGGCTTCGCATGCATTTGACCATTACTGGTATGAAACTACTGATTTTAGAGGACGTGTTTTACACGAACACGCATGGTTCAATCGTGGAATTTGCATGTTTCAGTCTCATGCCAAACACATCTCTAACTTTCCTGCGAAGGCCGATATGGCAAAATCAATTCAAAATGTCAGTGAAGGGATTGAGAATTTGGAGGCTGATCAATGCTAAGAAAATCCATTCTTGTGGAGAAAACCTGAAGATGAGAACTATGATGGATCATGCACATGTGCTGACACCATATTCATATGAAGTTCACAGGAGACGGTGCGCTTGCCCCAACGCAGCGTAACATTACACAGAACGTAAACATAAAAGTAAAATCCTCAAATGTAAACCACTCATTCTCTTTGGATATTCATTTAACATCATCCACGAGTATATTATTTATGTATATCACGTGTGTTTGATGCTGTCAATGTTAAGAATGTAATTTGGTTCTACGTAAAATTCGTTCCAGGAATGGCTAATAACGCTACCAGCGAGGATGCGACGTTCATGTGCATACTTTATATATGTCTCGGTACGATAGAATTTGTTTTTTTTTTCAAAAGATCAGTGATAGTACAAGCGGTATAACGTTTTGTTCAGGGATAGTATCCATTTTTTGTAACTGCTTGAATATATCGATTTGGTTTTCTAGACGGAATCTCAGGGAGAAATATATCTATCTGATAGCGTTGGATATAGGAGAACTTGTCAATGGTACATGCTTTACGTTTTTCTTAGGTGCTCAAAAGCTTTCTAGAATATAAACATTCTCGATAGAGGATTGGAATTATGAAGAAGATTTGTGATTTACGATCTGGTTTTAAGAAGAAGCTACCATGGTTATTCATACAGTATCTGCTTTTTCTGTTCTCTTTCTCTCTCTTTCTCTGGATTTGCTCCGAGGTCAAAATTGCAAAAAAAAATAGAGAGATTTATGGTTTCGTGGTACATTCAAGCTGAAGACGAGTAAGGCCGCCACGCCTAGCTACGCGGGCATACACTTACTGAAAAAAAATATGGAGTAGGCAGGTTCTCTGGGTTTTCTCGGTTATCACTGAAGAAAATTTGAAATACAAGACTATGTAGATGGGATTAGTATTATATTAACCAAGAAGTTCAGTTGTCGAAACTAAACTTAACCTTCTCAGTCGTAGAATCGGAATGAATTGATGCATAGCTAGCGAGTTTTAATGTTATGATCTGGGCATTTATCATGAACGCCAAAGGTGCATCGCCTCGAAAACAGCGTCGGATGATGCGCCTCAATGCCGACCCTCATATTACCAATATTCTCACTACATTGGAGACTAAAAACTTGGGACTCTACGTAAAATGAGGAAAACTTGAAATCAGTCTGTTTAACGTTTATTAAGACCTCCAAATTAATGCTCATGAGCGAATTAGGACGGAAAATACTTTCTCAAAGCTCGTTTTCACTCGAATCCGTGCAGAAATTTGGAAAGAAACAGTTTACGTGTGCCTGCTTGCGTAATAAGTTGCTTTTTTGCAGATTTTTGATCATGTTTAACTAAACTCCAAACGTACTTTGGTACTATGTGCTTTCACGGAAATTCGAAATTTCTCATCTCATTTCCGTAGCGAGTCATGAAAAATTGAAATGCCACTCTGATTCCTGATTTACACGTTTCTCCTCCATCTTGCTTATGTATTCTAGGGAGCCAGATAAAGTATGGTATTCCTGAAAACAATTTCTCAATTCATCATTCATCCTTTCATGGAAAAGCAGGGCCCACTTCCACTATGTTTAGCCGTAGGAACAAAACTCAGCGGGCAGGATGGTGTTCATCCATTCGGCTGGTGGGAGTGATTCATCCAATTGTGGATTAACTATTTGACTACGGATTCAGTGATAAATCAATGGAAAGCGATCAGCCTAGCTACAGAGGCCTGGTCCGCCTCGCGGTTGCAGGAGGACGCTCAATTTCATATGATGAAATTTTCGTAGCTGATGGTAGCGATAGAGGATGGATGACCTGCCCTGTACTGCCTTGTATCGCAGTGGCAGCAGCTTCCGCTCGGTATAGTGATATGGCCGAAAAGAAAACAGCTTTGAATCAGAATTACCGCGAGCATGCATCCTCTTTCTTTCAAAATCACTTCCTTATTTTTTGATCAGCTGTTAAATTTCTATTTGATAGCGACTATTCTTAGATTATTCGATGACCAAAAATCGTGTCATTTTAGTATGTGGGTCCAATTGCGAAGCTGCTAAATTATAAACAACTCGAAACGTTGTAGAACTTTTAAGGGATTTTATTGCTGATGCAGGGTGCGCCAGAATTATTGACGCACCTAAAATGAGACTGTAGAAAAGACAAGATGCGAAAACATTTTGAATAAGCATATATGGAATGAAGCCCATGTCTTGGTTACAAGAATAAATGCACTCTTGTTCGCAGCAGGCTCCTTACTTGTTGAAGCAGTCACAGAGACTATTAGGGAGCGCACAGCCTCTGCATCGCAGCTAACCCAGGTGGATTTGTTGCAGATCGTGAAAAGATTAGCCTTTGGTAGCTTGGCATTTCTGTGGATGATAGCGCAGGTCTTGCTTTCTAAGATGTCCATAAGGGGTCATCAGCGGACTGAAATTCGGTCCACAAGAAAACCATTCCTCTGCGTGTTTGCAGTCCTTCAAGCAAAATTTTGAAAGTGAGCTTGTACCACTTTCCTCTCTTGCACAGGAGCCGAGCCTCGCCAGAGTACCTGTAGACTCGCTTTGTGATGAGAACTGAGATAAGGAAGAAAATGTGTCCTTAGAAAATCGCTTGGATAAGAAAGAACGAGAAGAAAAAATTTTCTGCAGTAAAACATAGATCCATTTCGTTGGCGAGAACGCGAAAAGATTTGAGAACTAGGAGCGAATCTCATATGTCACCTGAAGAGCTGCTCTGTTTCCTATAGGAGTATCAAGTTCCTTAAGGTTTACCTCTTTATATCATGGAGCAAAGATAGGCGATCCCCAGTTGCGGCGCATCAGCAAAATTTTCTACTGGCATCTTCGTGACTGATTTTATAAGAAGAGAGCGCACCCCAAACAAGAGTAAACTTTTTGTATTTGCTGATACATGACCTTCATTCTGGATATGCATTTGTAGGGTATTCCAGGATGTTGTCTCGTTTACAGTATAACTTCAATGCGTAATTAATTATGACGCACCCTCTAAATGCATTGAACACCGTTCGCTCGAGAAGTTCGTTCGTGGTTATGTAAAGCGGCGAAGTGAGCCTTGGGATGGAAAATAACGATCATCTGAAAGCTGTAGTGAAGAAGGATAGGTGTGAAACAAGGCCTGCATGAGCAGCAAGGTTTGGCGTTCTCAACCCAATAATATTGATGTATTTGACGCAGTACAACAAGGTGAAGTGGCTCGACAAAGTAAATTTTCACAGCCTGGCCTTAAAAAATTAATTCCAATTTTCAGGCCACTTGTCGGAAAACTTCTTTGATTACACCGGAGGAGCGGGGATGAGAGCCCATCTAGCACTCACAAGCCTTGCACGGCTTGACTACAATTCCTGTCAGGGATTAGCCTACCTCGTGGGATCGACCCATTTCTTACTGAAGAAAATGTACAGTTTCCAACATGATGGTAGAAACACCGTTCGACAGCTTACCTCCACCTGCTTTCCATGCTTCTAACCTATTGGTGAAACCAAGCTACGTACACTGAAGATGAAAAGCCTGTGCCGATAGTGTGGGAGCACATTTGGATTGATTGCACTGCATCTCCATTGAGTAACAATACTCAGAACTTAGTCATTCAAAATCAGACATTCCGTGCTTGACGACCCAATAATAATGCCTAGAGCTAGCTAAACCTGAAATGGAATGGAAGTTGAAGCAACAATCGACAGAGAAAACGTTTTTGATCCACATGTGTCATTTACGATACAGAGGCCTGATCACGAAGGGTATCCTCCCTTTTCGAACACTAAGATCAGAATCGTACGGGGTCAAGAGAAGCGTGTATGGTACAAGCAGGCAGCTTCAGCGAACATTTTGGTCCAGAAGCGCCCATCCTCATTTCATCAAAGGGAGGTGCGGAATTTGATAAGAACGAAAGACAAGCTATGCACGATAAAGGATTCGGATGTTGATAGAACAATATCACGCATACTTGAGCAGAATGGATATACGGGGAATCCCACCACAGCATGGCTCCCACACGCAACGCTGGATGAAATACCGCTCATCCTACCTTATGTGGGAGACCATCCAGCACGGGCAGTGAACGAAGTGGTGAAGCACTCAGGCTTGCCCATTCGACTGGTGTTTCGCCACCAACGCTTAAACATCTGTTGACCTCCACACGCATCTACGAGAATAAATGTCCCGATGTAGACTGCCAGTATTTTACCGAAGGGCAGAAAATTTGTAAGCTACGGGGTACTGTGTACCTTATCAGATGCGAAGGATGTGGAGAGAAATATGTAGGTGAAACAATGAGGTCACTACGAACATGGCTGGATGAGCATCGCAGAGCACTGACGAATCCATCCTCCTACCCATCAGAAAGTTTCTCAAGGCACCGTACCTTCAGACACACCAAAGAACGCGCTCCGAAGTTCAAAGTTGCCGTCTTTCATCAGCATTTAACGCGAACATTGGAAAGAAAAATCATGGAGGCAGTAGAAATGATAAGACATGGCCCGGAAATCAATAATAAAGAAGAATTAAGGGAGGGGTTGCAACTAATCGCGTGATTTGAAGTATAAACGGCCCTCCTATCTCTGATCGCTCCGTGCTAGTCTCCTTCTATAGTTGACATCGTAGGGGTGAGGTCTACTTTACGTGTTAGCCTGTGTCCGTAGTATGCCTAAGTCACCGATGTGTAGGTAAACGAATACCGTTTGGCTTGAAGTCCCAGTACTTAAACTCTGCCCGGCCATTGGTATTGTTAGTATTGTTGTGAATGTTTGTATGATTGTGATCAGGTGGAAAATGATTGTGAATATTAAGTCTTCTCTTGAACAACCAAAGAAATACATATATAGTGAAGCTCAGAGGCGGGAAAATACTGAGCTATCTTAACCTTTGCATGAAGGAATTGTGCGAGGAGTAATTTTGCAGTAGACAACGCTGGAAGCTTTTAGCCATCACTCTTATGTAAAATGGTCTTACTTGTTCAGATCTGGTGCTCGATTCCAGAACAAGAAGAGCAGATAATTTCCAATCCGGATCAACTTTCCAGGCAAATGAACATAGTTTGCTGAACTGAGCATACGTGTTGAGTGCAACCTGAGCGTATTCAACATAACCAAAAAAAAAAACGAACAAAATGAAAGGGGTTGACGAATTACAAATTTTCAAAGAATCTTCAGGTCTTTCTCACGAGGATTTTTCTTGTTACCTAGTGAATCTTCCGCAACCAGATGATGAAAGCTTCTGCTGAATCAACGAGTTCCCTGGCTTCTTTGAAATTTGATGCATTATATTTCTTGAAATTTGGATTCTAATGCAAACCGATTCATTAAAATTTAAGGCTTAAGTTTTGTACTCGTTGGAACTGGAAGAGGATGGGCACTAATCGAAGGGTATCTTTTCTCGCCTACAAGTACGCGGAATTGCTTTTTCAAGGTGAGTCATAGGCCCTAATAGCTTTGCTTTTGTTCAACCTGATAAACAGTGTTCTGCTAGTACCATCAGTCCCTCTGTCAAGTGCCTTCATTTTAGTCATATTGGCCTCATTTTCTGATTCTGGGTACAGCACTTCCTTCTTTTGCATTAGTGTTAATCTCGTGCGAACGTTTCTGTGCTGTTCTCATTCCTGCTACATACAACAGTATATTCTCAGGAGAGCGCCGAGCAGCATTACTTGCCACCATCCCTTTGGGTGGTCTTGTAAGTATTATCATTCACCGATACTAATCCTCTGCAAGATTTTTCACCGCATTAGTTGCACGAACTATTACGATACATGTGCTTGCAGCTCACGGTAGCTATTGGTGGTCTAAGCACACTGGGAGCCGAAGGTGACAGGATTGTAGACACCCACTATTGTGCAATTATTTCAAGTACTGCGTTGTGGTAAGTTTTTAAATGGGGATTAAAATGAATCAATGTCATTTGGCACTTCAAAAATCGGTGTGAGCTTGAATTGAGATGACATTGAGATAACGTCGCCAGCAAAAAAAAAGAGAGTTTGATAACAGCACTTGGGAACCATAGACTTGAACAACACAATAGCAGAAACATTTATGTGAACGCTCATAAATCAGGCGTTTTAGCGGAGGAAATACGCGAAACCTTCTGGATTTCGGTATGAAATTCAAAAGTTAACAATAGATACGAGCAAACATCCCTCAACACTCAGAACATGCTATAAGGGCAAGAAGGTATTGCGAGACTACATATTCTTTTGGAGCGGCCACAGATATGTGTTTACCTCATTTCATAATCATTGAGAAGGTTCACTAGTCGCCACATCCTCCTCAGATTTTCGGGGGTCTCCCTCTGTTGCCTTATTCCGTAGAATGTAAAGCGTAATAAAGTCAATGGAAAAAGCCCTTCCTTCCTTTGAAAATTCTGCATACACTTCAGATCCACTCTTCCTAATGATTTCATTGCAATTGCATTTTATTTACCTTTGTTTAAGGTTCTCAACCTTCCACAATGTTGTTATTGTACTAGCATATTCTATCTCGATGGTATCACTATCAGTAGTTTGGAAAGTGACAAAGGTAAGGCTAAACTGTAGTGGCAGGGATGAGATTAAGGTTGCAGCACTTCTAGCATGAGGAGCTGGCGACTGTTGATGACCACTTAAAGGCAGTATGTCACCTCGGGATTGGGCTATCAGCAGATCCTGAATCTCCTCGACGCGCTGAATCCAGCGGTATACACGAATTGTTACAAAACGGTCTTCAAATCCGTTTTCAAACGTTCTTCGGAACGGGGTTTGGAACAGTTTGTCGATCCAAGCGGATGCTTGAAGCCATTGATTTTATCGAACACCTCTAGACGTGTTGGCCAACGCTGCAGACGTGGCGGGCAGCCAGCACAATCACGGATCGCCCCGCCCATGTGGTTCGTGAGCTGCGCTTCTCCTTCTCTAAACACTCCAAAAACGGCATTTTCGTCATTTTTATGCGTTTTGACGTGCGTCATTAGAAAAAAGTAGCGAGGAAGTCCAGAGCTTCAGCCCCCAGAGCATATCTACCCCCCCCCCCCTCACAAAACGAGGTGACACACTGTCTTTGATGTTGGCACTGTAAACATTCGCTGCCAAAATTGAAACTTATGCTTGTTAGCGTCATCAGAAAGCACCATAGTTCCCTTGGAATATTTCGAACAAATAGCAATCGCTTCATCATTCAATTTAGCAACGATGAGCAAATAAACTGTGTCTGAAGGCGATTCTTCCATCAGAACCAAAGCAGAGAAACATCACAGCGTGGCAAAAACACATTTGTTAAAGGACGAAATATTTTGTTGAAAGCAGCACCCACGAAAATTTTCAACGACCTCAAACAATTTGATGTGTGCAGGATGTGCCGACGTGTTCCAATACTGCACATACTGCATATACCAGTATTTTCTCCAAATCAGGACTGTGACGTTTTATGCTCTGGGAAACTGGACACATGTTCAGTACACCAGTCAATAATCGTTCGAGCTTGATATCTGCTCGTGCAAAGCGTAATCACAAGGAACATACTGATAATGTCGATTCCAAGGGTACGCCGGCGTCCGAATGCGGGAAAGTGCCTAGAATCCAGTTCCACTCCCATTTGCACTGATTTGGTCGCTTTTTGTTATTTACGTCCACCACAGTCAACTGAACTGCGTCAAAACATATGGTCAAAAAGGAGCTATACACAGTGGGACAACAGGTCCATGAGACATGCGCAGCGGTAAAAATACTTCTTTGTGAGACAGCATGTCTGTCCATCCCCCTACATTAATCTCATCTGAGGATAATCACGGGCGAAGCAAGTATCAACGAAAGCCTGAGAGTCCGGCGTCACCGGACGGCCCGATTTGTAATACATAAATTGAGCCCTTATTCTTGCAGAGCTTCTCACGAGTAAAAACGGCAAATGTCACCCGGGTAGGCGTGATGTTGCTTATCACTGGATCATCGCTGGTTTTAGTCGGCATCAAAGCTTTTGTCATGATCTGCACAAGTTGGAATCTCTACACTTTTAGCGAGTTGGAAGTTACCGTTACCTACGCTATGCCAGGGTAGGTTTCTTTTCGAACGTTCACAAAGTCTCGTTTTTTATCTGCGAAACAATTTTCTCTATATTCAAGCTTACTTTCCATTGCCAATACAGTGATTAACTTCGTATTCCGAAGGGACTTCCGGCAACAATTTTGTGCCTTGATGATATCAATGTGAGTTAGAAATGTTAAGATTGCCATGACTTTCTGCTATACCGCTCGGAACTTAAATTGAACATCAAATATTCTTTGTAGACGTCTGTACTTTGAGTTTTGAAGAAATTTAGTTATTCTATTATATAGATCCTGTCATGAAATGTTTAAGGAAACATACTTCACGTGTTCAAGTTGTGACGGTGAGGTCGAAGTGAGTTGGCGAAGCGAAATTTGTGTACACAACAACGGAAGTGGAGCAAACAAGATATCTCGACGGATGTTTCAGTGTAACACTAATTTCATTCCAAGTATTTCATTGTACATTCATAAGTGGAATGTAGGGCTGGCATGCATCAATAAATCCATGGGTTTTCTCATACCCATGGGTACGGCTACCCATGGGTAGGAGATGGGTAAACGAAAAACTTTGATGCATGAAGCTCTACTCATCCTAGGTAGCGCTACTCATGGGTAACGCCTAATAAGTGCCCAATGTGCAATCACGACCACATTGAGTTTACCCATGGGTAGAATACCCATGGGTAAACTCAATGATGCATGCCAGCCTAGGTGTGGTGCATGTAGCATTCTTGGAATTATTTCCTGTTTTCTGTTCGGATTCTGTAAACACAGCATTTATTACTTGATTACCTGTTACTCTCAACAGAGAGTGAACAGGACCTGTATCGTGGACGTCAATGGTGTTGGCCCATCTGCGGCTTCGAGAAGGACTTCGCGCAACCGCGCCGCGCGCGCTGTAACCTATGCATTCTGCTGCTGTTATGCAATTTCTAGTAGCTTTTTTACCCGATTTTAAGGATTTTCGAGCGAATCGGGAAGAAAAGACCCTAGAAATAGCATTCCGGCGGCGACGACATCGATCCCGGCGCGCGCCTATTGCGATGCGTCCTTCTCGGGTCCGCGAATGGGCCACCGCCATTGCCGTCCACTGTACATTTACATTCGCGCGATTTTAATCTCTGTGAGGTATATTTCCATATTTCATAATGTGTTTTAGAGTTCAACTCATCACAAATATAATAACATCATAGATGTTTGGGTTTGTAAAGAATGGAGAGGCTGAAGTGTTATGACTTTTGCCATTGTCAAACAGATCATCAGTGTAGCTGATAATTTTCGAGGTTTGCCACGAGTCCACTGACTCTAATAATCTGTCCGTCCCGAACAAGTCAAGATCAGTGACGATTCGTGAAGATTTTCCAGGGCCTCACAACCAGTTATAATTTTGCATGCAACTTGACACAGAGAATTTTAATATGTAAATTTTAATCTTGAGAAGATTAAAATGGAAATTTCGAATGTCTGTCGTCTTTCTTTGTTAAGTCATACTGAATGCAATGGTGAAAGCGATCGTAATTTGGTAGGTAAAGGTATTATACAGAAATGTAGAAATTATACAGAAATGTTTCTGGAGCGAATGTCATATTGCCTTTTTGGGCTTTCACTAACATAGTGAAACTTAACAGTCACTCCACAACGCTGTCAAAATTGATGCGAAGGCGACTTTGAAGATTAACTCACTTTTTCAACCTTGACATAACGCTTGCCGTTACGTGAGCGTCGCTTCTATGATGTTTTTAAATCATCCATCACCGAGCTGTTCACTAGAGAGCCGCCCTTTTTCGGCAGCGTATGACCACGCGGCTCACGGTCACCTCTTTTTATGGAGTGCTGAGCAGTATTTTCGTAATCTTCTGCTGTGTTTTCACTAGGTCTGTATGCAATATCTTCTAGCAGGGTTTTATCAACTGTGGCTTGGAGCGCACTTCTTTCTTATTGCCACAACGAGCTTGTATATAAAGGAGTTTCCAAGAACGATGTACAGCAGGTCACATTTGTTATTGAGTGAGAGACAACAATTCCTAATAGATCACATTCTTTCAAAATGACTAATAGGTCTTGCACTTCTTTCTACATTGAAATGGGAGCGTGAGAATATAAACTCCCTTGATACTCTCCTCACTAACACTGAAAACGTTCTACACAAACTTCTAACAGCCTTAGAATAGAGGAGCTGGAAGTAAACACCAACTGAGTTTTGAGAGAATAACCGCTCCAGCTGGAGCATTCATTTCGTAACTGCATGAAATCATGCGGCTAACTTGAATGTGAAAGGGGTCTTAGTCCTACAAGCTAGACAAGTGAAAATTGCAGTTGTCGATAATTCAAGTGATCCTTTCGAGTCACACATCAAGATTGACTTAAATTGAGCATTCCTTCTACATATTATACTTATACGACTATTTAAGTCATCCTTTTTTAGGTCACACATAATGGCAACGAATGAAATCTCTTAACTTTGCCCCAATTTGCTTTAAACTACGCAGGGAAAATATTTATGCTTTATACTCACTTGTATAAAGATTAGCTTCCTTTTTATATTCGCGCGGGCAACGAAAAGTCCTATGTACTTGGTTCTTCATAGAAGGATTTTGTACTCTATGACCTGTGCACATATTCAACAATGGATTAAAGGCAGCAGGAGCTGAAATCCTCGACTCCGAGCTGAGCTGTGGGTGATGAAGTACAGACTCAGCACATCATAAATGTGAAATGAACACAGGCAATTATGGCTTACCTGCAGAGAAAATGGAACATTCGTCGCGAACACGCCTGGCCGTGTTCGCGCGCGGACGAGTTTTCCCCGGCGCAAAAAGCCGTTGCGGTGCGTGGTTTGGCGCAAAGGGAAAACGAATTGCATTCAATTCACAGGGTTTCATAGCGGGACTCGGCCAAAACCACGCGCCGCAATGGCTTTTGCGCCGGGGAAAACTCGTCCGCGCGCGAACACGGCCAGGCGCGTTCGCGAAGAATGTTCCATTTTCTCTGCAGGTAAGCCATCATTGTCTGTGTTCGTTTCACATTTATGATGTGCCGAGTCTGTACTTCACCACCCGCAGCTCAGCTCAGAGTCGAGAATTTCAGCTCCTGCTGCCTTTAAAGAATGCAGAGATTACTACGACGAAGAAGAAGTGCGAATCTAAAATCCGCATGAGCAATTCTTGTTCTCTGCGTACAGACAGAGCTGTCATTTCAAAGTGATCACCCATAGACAAGGTGCTAACTCCCAAATAACGGCTGTGAGATGAGATTGTCGGCATATGGAGGAGCGAAATAAGCAAAGACTCCGGCGGTGTGAATGCAGGAGGCACCTGTCCGATCCGTGTTCGCGTCCCCAAACCTCTGGCTCATAGTAGTAGAGCCGTTGAACGCGTAGACGCCTTAGTTTCTTTCAAGTTATCTGAAAAGCATGATAACGTTTTGGTTTTTCTTATATATTTCTATGCGAAATGTTGGTGTCAGCTATAACGTTTGAAATCTGAGGAAGCTGTCATCTACTATAGTCGAAAGAGCGTAAAATTCATTTCTCAACCAAAATAGAGATTGGCGCTTTGCAATAAAACGATTTGAGGAGAACGAAACAAAAGCTATCCATGGGATACACATTCATAAATCAATTCACAAAAGGACATCATGCAGCTTCTGTTCCACAATGTCCGGCAACGTGGAATGCTTGTCAAGATAAGCGATAAGGGTGAAGGCTCTGAAATTAACTCTTTTTACCTATTGCTTTCTGAAATAATTTTCGCTATATTTGACGATGCAATAAAATTAAGTAAAACAGGTAGTAAAAAGTAATGGTAAAGTAGTTAATCTTTACTAAACTCTGTGAGTTCTTTTCTCTCTTCACTTCACGCAATCTTCACGAAGCACTTCACGCAATCTTCGCGAAGCCGAAATCGTTTTAGTCGCACCGCAGAAACCAAGTGTGAGGAACACTGAACTACAAAACCGAATAAGAATGGATTATGAATGGAAGCGATATTCCATAAAGATGATCAAGAACCCATATGATAAAGATTCGATTGATTTTTCAAGGGAATGTCAAAGTGGTCTAAAAGAGTTCGTTCTTATTGCTGCCACGCAACATACATTCTGTGCTGTTTTATATCTCAGCAGGTTTGGATTCCATTCTTATCTATTAAACAGAGCGCCATATCTTACAAAACAAAATATCGTGTCATGCATCCCATTCAATCTTCCTCCAATAAATATTCTTCATCGCGATCCTCGCGATACTCCCGCGCGTTCACTGATCGGAGTGGCGTAGTCTTTCTTGTAGATGACTCATTCGTTCTTCGCATTTTTTTCGTATTCGGCCAGCTTTAATGATTATTCGTTCTCGGCTACTTGCTCGGTGAATTCGCAATCGCAACACGCAGAGTGATGTCCGAACGATCTACAATGGAAACACATATTGAAAAATTTCGGATATTTTTTGTCACCGTTGCAGTACCGCTCCAGGCACATGATGCAGCGCTGCTCTCTGTGAAGTAGCGCTTTGCTTTGATCGCCGCGCTTGGTCGCATTGCACGAATCTGAATAGTGTTCGGCTCGTGCCCTGCAAAAGACACACTGCATAAACCTCTCTCCTCTCTCACACCACGGAAATACGTCCTGCGTTCACACTCAATCGCACTTTTCAGGTATCGTATTGTATCTTCTACACCGTAGATTCGCTTTCGCCAATTCTCTATCTCCTCCTCAATCTGCATCCTCTATTGTGCCGAAACCTCTTCCTTTCTCTCTTCAACAGACCTCACTCCTTGATCCTCAATCTCGACTTCATCCATGAAGTCTATATTCTCTTGTATGATCCTCTCTTCGCTCGGTTGTTGCCGACCCTCGCGGGGCGGCGTTTGTAGTTGCTGAGAAATCATTTCGAATTGTTGTATATGTTTATCGCGTAAACCTTCCAAGTTCCCGGTGAGAAAATGCTGAATCTCGTCCAACCTCATCATAATCGTCTTATGAAACTCGCGTTCGTCGAGATATTCCTCGGCGAGAAGAATATGATGTAGTATGTGCATTGATTTCAGCTGTCCCTCAATCGCTTGAAGCTGGTCTACGACGATAGTCCCGATCGTATCTTAGCCGGTAGTGATCACTCTGCCTTTTCCGTCCTTCTGAGGCGTATCCATCAAGGCGTTCCATGCTGATCGCGAAATGACTCCAGAAAGAGGGGTGTCGCAAATAGTACACTCAAGGAACTTCTAACAAAGTGCATCTGTGTGCGTAAGTTCTCGAGTTCTGCCTCCAGAAGCTCGACCTCTAATAGCGATCTGACCACCGTCCTTTCGATTGTTCTGCGTTATGAAACTGGCCCGAACACAGGTCGAAAGTCGTTCGACATTGTCCATGCCGATGCGCAGATTCAAACTCTTCGCAACAATTTTGTCGAATAACTCCGTCAGAGTAGGTGAAGCTGGTAGCGCCCTCCTAATTCGCTCAAGGTCCTCTTTCGCATTTTGCAATTCGTCGCGTAGTCGTTGCAGTTCGTGTTCCATTAGTTAAAGTGGAAATCATATCAGTTTTACATGTTGTGAATAGGAATTAAATCTCATTTTTATTGTGTGACACAGTTCACAGAATAAGCGCATCAAAAAGAAATCATCTTCCAAGGAATCTGGAACATTACTACTGGCAGTAGTTTCCCTATTATGAACATTGCTTTTATCCCAATTGTTTGTAAAAGGAGGTAGGAAACTAGTAAAGCAACTACTAACATGAGAATTGCAATGACAAACGTTTTGTACCAGGTTCTAATAATATCACTGATGTGGAACAGGTCTGGCCAGACCATTTCGTTATACACCGCGCTGTTACCTTTTAAGATGGTGCTAAGGGGGAAAATGAAGTTATTGACATATTTGAGTACCCCCGAAAACAAAAATGTATGTTACTTTTGGCCACAGGTGATGGTGCAGTTAAGATATTGTCTTGCATTGGTAAAGTGAAATCGAGGCGTTGACGAATATCCATCCTGGGAACATGGAATAACAAACGCATTTTTTCCGCAAAGAACTCCGCCTAAAGCTCTAGTGTTTGAAAAACAACGAATTTTTGCCTTTGCACCTTTGCTGCAATGATAACATCCTATCGAATCGCTGTTTTGAATTGTACACTCATTATCTTGTATGAATAAACGTGCAAATTTAATCTTGTCAAGGAAAGTGACAATAAACTCAGCGGAAACCATCTGCGGAATTTTTGCGAATAAGTGCGATTGATTGCGTGTAAATAATGACACCGAGGCTCCCACGATAGGTAGCTTCTACTAATTTGATTGAATTTGCTGTCGATATCGATGTGTGTGCACGTACATCGCACCTTATTCGCTGCAGGGCGCAGAATTGCGAGAATCACATCTTTTTTTGAATAGTTTTATAGTTTAATAGTTTATTTTCAGTCAATTACTGCGTGAGAGAACGGTAGCAGATGCAACATAAAATGATCGACCATGAGTACAGCTGTTGTTTGGCCGGAAAACCCGTCGCATTATCCCCTTTGTATCAAAGAAGAAAAAAACCAGCGAGCCCACGGGCAAAGGCTAGCTGGCTAAACACTCGGATTAGAAGTGATGAGGACGTGTTTACCAACAGGTAGGGTTTGGGAGCACTATTCACAGCGATGTATTTATGGAGAAAAGGAAAGGACATATATTCCTGATAGTTAAAGCAAACATGAACAAACATAAACCACATGAAGAACCCAAAAAAAAGGCAAATCTCTGAGTGGAGACTGTGTGTTTATAGTAGAAACGAAGTAATCCAGCAGGAGTTAAGCGCGGGATAACCAGACATAGTGGAGTTGAATCTGACGTACCTATAAGAAAGTAAAGAAAAGCGAGACCGTCCATATGTGATAGAATAATCAAAAGAACCCCCTCTGCTTGAGAACGAGTTCAAGTTTGGTGCAAAAAGATGTTGGCGATGATGAATTGACCACTGCATCAGATAGATTGTTCCAGATTTTCACATCTCTGATAAGGAAAGAGTCATAACTGTTGAGAGCGAGTTTTCTCCACTGACAACCTGAATTGGTGACCCTTAGTACGGGATATAGAATTAGAATAACTGAACAGAGTACACATATCGATTTCAACAATTACATTCAAAATTTTAAACACCAAACATTGGTCTTGCATAATCCCTCTGAGTGCCAGTGAGGTGCCGTTCAGACGAGAAAGCCTTTCGGGATAGGGAATGTGGAAAAGCCGATTTCTGACGAATATACGGGAAGTGAATTTTCTCTGAACACTCTTTATGACATCTTCTAGCGTCTGTTTCGAGGGAGACCACAAAGGCGTACAGTGTTCTAAAATAGATCTCACATAGGCAGTGAAGAGTTTAAATAATGTACTCGCTTACCTGGTAGAAAAAGCATGGAGAATGAAGTCTGATCTAGCATATGCAAGGCAAACTTTATCAGCATTGTACTAGTCAAACTTGAGTTTGTCAGTGTGCATGATCCCGAGGTCTCGCATTGAATTAGATACCTTCAACTCGTAATCACCAAGGTAGAATTTTAAGCCTCGGGGAGAGTCAGAACCAATTAACATGACACAGTCTTTCTTGTGGGATATTGCCAAACCCCACATAGTCGACCACTCAAGTAAGGTGTTTACCACCTAGTGCCACCTGGATCTTTTGTTGGTCGTTTATTGAATATATCTTGGTGTCGTCCGCATAAATGGAGCAGGAAACACCAGGTGAAAGACACTCAGAAGGTCATTGATGTGAAGGAGGAACATCAGCGGCCCTAGGCATGTGCCTTGCGGCACCCCACTAGGAGTTGTATAATAGTAAGAATAGGAACTGCCTACAACAACGTATTGCTTCCTATGGGAAAGGAAGGCTTTCAAAAATTTCAGGAGACTTCCCTTGATTCCATATGCCTCAAGTTTGAGGAAGAGAAGATCCAGAGGCACTGTGTCAAAGGCTTTGCTGTAGTCAACAAAACAAGCTGTGACAAAGCCACGTGAATCAGAAATTCTTTGCCAGAGAGGCGTTGTAGACATGAGGGAGGTTACTGTTGACCGTTTCGGAAGGAAACCGTGTTGGTTTGGAGACACAACATGTTTGATAGTGAGATATGAATAGAGCTGTTTGCAGACGATTCTCTCCAAAACTTTACTGGTACATGAGGTCAGACAAACAGGCCTGTAATTGGAAACGTTTATCCGACATCCTTTTTTGAAGACAGGTTATACACACCCCACTCGTCACATCGTTGGAACTTCTCCATGAAGAATAAACCAGTTGAACATGAGGGTTAGAACAGGTGTGAGACCCAGAGCAGCCTTTGGCCTTTGAGAAAAATGTATGGGATGTTATCCGGGGTTTCAGAG
Organism: Ancylostoma caninum; assembly: GCA_037903475.1. Taxonomy (NCBI): domain Eukaryota; kingdom Metazoa; phylum Nematoda; class Chromadorea; order Rhabditida; family Ancylostomatidae; genus Ancylostoma; species Ancylostoma caninum. Next base: position 309,304 of record JBAJFG010000061.1, on the reverse strand, counting down.
TTACGCAAAGGAAGTTTGGTCATAATTCTGTAGAGAATTTCGCTATTAATATCAATGAAGTCAATGCTGGCTGAAGTAAAGGGCCGACAAGAAACATTATCAATTGTATTTTCTTTATAAACTGTTTGAAAGAAAGAAGCAAATGTGTCGGCTTTCTGCTTATCCGTCTCACACATGCAACCATCATTTTTCATTATGGAACCCAAATGGCTGTGATTTTTAACACGTCTATTTATATAGTTGTAGAGGATCTTCAGATTTTTGCAACTGGCAATCTTGTCTTCCTCCGCCAACTGATGAAGAGCTATTTCTCGTTTAAGCTTCCTCGCAAGTCTAAAATACCTGCGTTTGCCAAACTTAAGATATGCTCGATGGAGGTGACGGACTTTTTGTTCAAGCTTGCGGATTTTAATGGGGTACCTTTTGACTTCATGTATGTGAGAAGAGATGGGAAAATGATGTGATATGATTTCGTTGCAAAAGTCTAGATAGATATTGTAACACTCATTTGCGGAAGTCTAAATATGTTGTTAATTGTGGTGGTTGGGTATAGGAAGCGTCGAGTTCAAAAGATATTTGGCTGTGGTCAGACGTAGAAAAGGGTGGAAGGACTCTAATGTTGCGTATGATCCCCCTGTTATTGGCGAGTACGAGGTCCGGAATATTCGCCCCATGTGTGGTAGTGGAAACTAGCTGTTGAAGCGAGTGTTCATAGAAATGCAAAAATTCCTTAGATGAAACATAACCTTGGCTTTTGCGGCCGCTATATTGATGGAGCCCTTTCGGTACTGGTCAATTGTGGAATCGGGTTTCCCTCGAGTTGCCACATTCAACCAGCAGTATCAATGAAATTATGTCCGCTTCGTTCCCTAACCATATGCGGTTAAATAGGTATAAATAATAGCTCCTTCCGGGAACTCGTCAGTACGGCGAGGAGGACCTTACCTTGTGTAATGTGAAGTTAAAAACTTACTTACCTTGAGTTATCCTTTTGTGTATGATAATCCTACTGTAATATATACATATATATCATATACATAATTATATAAATATGTTTGTGTGGAGACCACACAGCACGAGGCAAGTTAAACAAATGAGTAACATTAGCTGACAAGTAATGAATAACAACTTTGAATTGATAAACACTACCCATCAGAAATGATGTTTTTCCATTCCATTTGCAATTTCTGTGTTAACAGTGGAAGTACCTATCTTTAAAGTACGAAAGAACCGAAGACTATCGTAGGTTATGTATTTTTGCTCTTTCTTTTATGTAAGTGACTAATGTGTAGGATGGCATCACTCGTTCTTGATACTAGTAAGTGTATTGTAAATCTAACTAATGTGAGGGCCTGAGTGTGAGCGTTATTGAGAATAAGAGTTGTATGTAGATGAACATAAGTGGAAGTGTGAGTGTGAGGGTGAGAATGGCCCTAATAGATGGTTAGATTGTATGTGTTAGAAAGAGTGATAATATGGGAATGAGCATGAACATGGGTATGAATATGTGTGTGAGTGAAAGCGAAAGTGAGCGTGACTGTGAGTAAAACGGAAAGAGTGAGAATGTGTAGAAGTTATGTAATTGAGCATGAGTATGAGTATGAGTATGAATATGTATGTGAGTGAGTGAAAGTGTGGGCGAGAGCCTGAGTGTAGATATGCATATGAGTATGAGGTTGAGTATGAGTATTATAATAATAAGTGTTTGACTATGTGCTTGTGTATGTGTATTAGTAACTTATGAGTTAGAGAGTGAAGTATCTGTTGTATTTATATGTGTGTATGTATATGTGTGTGTGAGTGTTATGATTAAGAGCATGTTAAGTATTAGTATGAGCACTAGTACGTGTAGAAGTATAAGTGTCTGTATGTGTTTGAAAGGTAGAGTATGTGTTTGGTGAATGTGAGAGCAAGCTTGAGAGCGCGTATGTTATGAGTACTTGTAAGGGCAGGAGCTTGAGTTAGAATATGAGTATAAGTGAGACTATGAGCTTGAGTATGACCACGAGCATGCATATGACAAATTGTAAATATGTCGATTGGTAGGAGAAGATTAGTAATATGTAGACAGATGTTAACTGGAATTTTTCAATAGTGTATTTCTGCTTATCATGGTCCAAATGCAATTGATAGCTGAACATGATTACCTTATTATGATTAATGCATCTAAGAATGCAACCCGTAATGATGAACTCTGGATACTTGTTTCTAATACTGAAACTGCACTTGAGCGTGACGAAGTAGTCATACTAGCAAGGTCAAGTCTAGTTATGCACAATTCACCTGTTGTGGGAGAGGTGAGGGCCGTTCGGGTGCTAGGGAGAGTTCACATTCATCAACCTTGCCCTTACCAGAAGGTCCACAGATACAACTTTTGACTGACTCGATATTAATAATGGGCACGAAAAGTTGGCGCTAAGGCGAGGAAACGAAAGCAGTAACTAATTATCAACCTACTGAAATGACAGATGAAGCTCTTACACAATAGGAAGTTAGGGAATATGAGTAGAAATCTCTATGCAGGGTGCGGAAAAAGTATTGATTATTTTTCCTCAATCTTTTCTGTGCGTCTTTTAAATGGTGCAGAATCATTTCTTTTGTTCCTTCCCATGCTCATTCTGAAGACAATCCATAAGTGTTCCAAGAAGGATCAGCATCAGCCCGTAAGGCTCTTCAAACGAAATAGCGGTGCTGAGAAAATCTTCGCAATTTTAGTACCTCTAAGACTGGCCACCGAATAGTCCCGATCAACTCGATTACTCTGCATGGGGACTGTTGCAAGCAAGAGCCTATACTAAATCTCACAAAGAATATCGCTTCTTCAAAAGCTGCCCTGATCCGTAAAGGGACAAGTCCCCATGCCGACTACCTGGGGCCGGCGCACCGTGGAAACCTTCAAGTGCCGTACCGCGAGTGTGTCAAGACAAGAAGAAACCTAACTGAAACTGAACTATAAAGTGTCGTATGTAACATAGTTCCTAACCTTACTCGATTGAAATTGTTGTAGTATTAGGTGCGTGCAAAAGTTCCGGGGCAGTTGGTGGTAGTTCATCGTTTAAAGTCGTTTTGCCTCTTGCGGTTGCGATATCCTGCAAAGGTTTTCATGGATGTTAGTAGCCTGAAACATTCGCTACTTATACCACTTTTGGCTCGGGTTGACATCACAGCGTTGCTGTGTTTCAGGTATAAAACCAATGCTATGTGCCGTAAGCTAATTCGTGGAATTTAGCTTTATGAGTTCAAATTCGGATGGTCAGCAAAGGAGGGGAACCGTAGCATTGGTAGTGCGTTTGACTAGGATATCTTCTCCAAATTGCCAGGGGCTTGTGGGTTCTTATCTAATCTAAACGGAGCTGAGAGCTTGGAAATAGCTGCACAGGATCGTACTGAAAGAGCAGGTTGTATCGGACCCAATGCAAAGTGAGAAGGACATTACGGGGAAATTACCCAACCACTTCCCATTACTTGAAGAAAATCGGTAAGAAGGGGAAAATAGAAGATAGATTTTGTGTGAGTTGCGCGAGGGAACACTAACGTCCACGCTGGCAGGTCTGCAAATCTTCGGTCTAAGGGTATCCTAGCAGCTCTTTTCTTGGGAGGATTGTTATCCTTGAGAGAAAACGGGTCATTTACCACAAAAATAATGGGTCATCCCAGAATCTAGGTTCCAGGAACCCAAACTAGAAATAGCCATAGCGAAACCATCCCTACAGCGTCAAGAAATTTGTTTGACGCGTCAACTTGAGTCAACTGCAATGATTTTTTTCCAAACTTATGCATAGTAATCTCCGAGTAGTATGCTCTTTTATCTAAAATAACCATAGGAGCATTCTCAAATATAAGGCCAACACAGGCGAGCTTAAGTCATCCGCTGCTGCTGCGGGATAACGCATACTGGCATATTACAATGTTGGCCGTGTAAAAAATCGACTACTCGGGCCTAGAAATCCTAACTTGCCCCGTATACTCTCTGGACTACTCTCCAACAGAATGTCTTTCTATCAAGCTCCTATATCTTCACATCCGCTGTAAAACTTTTAATGAAGAGACCCTACTCAAGAACGACGTGTGAGGCTCTTTCAAGTATTAACCTGCAAAGTTTTACGGTTCTGGAAAAATTTTTCTATGCTGTAATGGCTACATCACGCAGATGCCAACGCTTTTTGATTTGGCGTTTTAAAAATTAGGTGCAACTGCCCCGGAACTTTTGCACACACCTAGTAGTTGTTTGGAGAACAGTCTCTTTGCCAAGGAATGCGACTTCTTCGGCACTAAAGTAAGACCTTTGAAGTCAGAAGCATGAGGCGGCGCCTTGGCTCGGGACCTAACTTCCATTGGGTTTATTTGGCGAAAAGACATGGCACACGTGGCACACGGGGCCCGCGAAGCGGGTCTTTGGCGTCAAAGCGCCGCGAAGCGGGTCTCTGGCTTGGCATCTAACTTTTATATTAGTTGGCGGAAAGGTAATGTAGCACACGGGTCCGAATCGAAGCGCCGCTTCGCGACGCTTAGGGTCGGGAAGATAAATAAGTAGCTAGAGAAAAAAGATCATAAACGTAGCCGCTCTGCGTCGAAGAGGATCAATTTCATCTGTTGCGACTCGAAGTACTCCGCTGGCAAGCCCTTCCACTGTGCTTGCTCAACATCTATGATGCATTCACAGTGTTTATTTCCACATACTTTAACTCGTAGTGGAGAATTTCGACATAAAGGACTGTAGGAATAGTATTGAAATTCGGAACTCTTCACTTATTTCCAAAAAGTGACCTCTACGACAGTGGAGAGTTTCCATTTTCTATATGATCCAGCTCGAGTTCATGAAATGTGGCACGAGCACTGTGCCTCGTGTTTGGCCAAATCTTGAGCAAGTTTGGTTAGGAAATGCATAGAGAGCTGATCAATGTAGCAAATTTGAGGCTGCCATGGTGATCTTGAATATGTATTCGCGTCGCGCTCAGTACCACTGGGAAAGAAGTTATGAGCTTGTCTGTGCAGTATATGTGCACAGTTTCTGCGTTATCCTACCATAACTCCATAGAGGAGGCGTTGCCATTAAAAAATATGTAGGTCAGAATTCGTGATCAGAAGTCCAAATAACCCTGTATGCACAATGTCTGCGAAAAATGCATCACTACGGGTACAAAATTGCTCCTTGATCATTCATTACTGCTACCATTTGCAAAGGAACGACACTTCATTGAAGGCGTTCCGTTATGTGGTGTACACTTCTTGGTGCATCTCGAAGCACTGACTTCAAACTAATTTGGTCTTGATCCACTCTCGTCTCCATTAGGAATTATGCCCGTTTTTCCAAAGGCACGTGAAAAGGAGCTACTCATGGAGTAAGGTACCTCTCGTAGAGAAGTAAAGTGTGGTGAAGTGGTAATTGTCTCGACTCTCATTGATACCCTCCCAGGTTTAATCTTCCTCTTGGCTCAAACTTTTGCATTCTTCTCCTACTTACTGATTTCCTTTGGAAAGCTATTCTATGCAGATTTATAAGTGTTTCTACTTACAATTAGATATTCTGAAAGCTTGGAAGCATTTGCAGTAATCCTCACTACACCGACCTTGTTAACAATGGATGGACTGCTGATGGACTCACGTGAGCCCAAGTTTTCTAAAAATTCTTTCATGCTGAAATTATTCGTAATAGGGTTATTTGAAGTGTTGAACACGAATATGATTTATATTTTGTGAAGTTATTCCATTTTTACAGGTTCATGGTGGGAAATACTGTAAGAGACCGAACGAAATTGTTGAATTTCGACATTAAAATGTATGGAATGCAAAATGATAATCGTGATCAGCGCCTGAAATTACCTCATTGTGCAAAAGTTGGGTGGATTCTGCGAGATGCCTAAACTACCCTAAACACAATGATCGTTCCCACGTAGGCGGTAGTAGTAGAAAAAGGTTGAGCTGTGATTATCTAACGGTAATCTTTGCTGAGATTTTGCATGCGGGTTTATTTGAGCTACTGATCGCGAATTCTATATCCAATCTGCACAACAACACTTATTTTGTGGGGTTACGGGAGGTGGAAGCAGCAAGGTTGCGGGACATCTAATACTCATTTTGCAAAGGAGCGTGGCTGGTCTCATACGAGCAGCAGACGATATAACTAAGAGAGGATTTCAAAACATTTGATCCAGACAAAAGTCTGTCCAGACAAGAGTGCCACTCCTACAACGACCCCCAAGGTCGATCAAACCAGAAAATCTGCAGCAGAAACGTTACGGATGAGGTCTTCTGTGGATTCTCTGCTGCCGAGTTTCTGCATCGCTCAGGCCTGGCAGTCCTTCAGCAAGTTGGCCTGTACACGATTGAAACTCCTTTGCACTTTTAGGATATCCATTGTAATGTTTCGAAACTCTTTCAAGATCTGAAACCGTCCATTTGAGCGAATAGATCGTCTTCCAATTTTATTGTATGCAGAGAATCCTTAGAAGGACCACCCCACGCGCCCGCCGTGATTGGCCAGGAGTGAGGTTGGGTATTAGATGTCCGTAAACGATGCAGCCACTGTATGTTCCAATGTACTGCACAGACAGGTTTATAACTTTTATTCGCAGTATTATTGAGCACTTATGGAAAACGGGATCGAGATCAGCATGGTCAACTTCACATTATGAGGCACATTCCATTTTGAAATGCCATAGACATTTGGAATCCTTCTCTTGTAAGTAAAACATTAGGCTCTTCTTTCAATGTTTTGTGAAGTGTCACATAACCAGAAAATGTAAACAATTCCATGAAGTCATACCACGTGCCGTCCGATTTTGAATGTTTCACACAATGTCAAAAAATGTACTCTGTAGCCGACACACTGCTACGAACATTGCCATGCTCCAGTGACGGGAAACAAGTTTGTCCGTGAAACATTGTTTTTTAGACGAATTTTCTGGTCAACTTTTTTCACGTGGATACGAAAAAATATGAGTTAGGCGGAGCGTCTTAAAAGTTTAGCTGACCGATATCTGTGATGACTTCATATGTTACTCTCGCTTTGCAAATCAAGTATGAACAATCCAGTAGAGTGAAGCGTACCCATTTCCTCGTAGAACTCTTGCACTCATTGTGATAATAAAAACTCAGCTGCAGCAGGTGAATAGAGGTTGGTTTTTCCGTTCATTTTTTCTTTCGATAGCATTTACACCTTGTTTATTTCGAGCAATATTTTCAAAATGCATTTCTTGCATAGAAATACGTGAATTCATTTTCGTTAGAACATCAAGGAGATTTGTACAACGTGAGCTAATAGTCGAAATGGCTAGGTCATAATTCAAAGTTAAATGAGACCATGTCCTTGAAGAGCTCCGCCTCCTACTTCTCCTTACAGTAGTCATTCCATGACGGCTGCATCCAGCGCTTACCCTTGGCTTCAACTCCCTCAGTCGCACTTAAGAGGGTTGCCATCGAAGATGAACAGAATTCAAGATTCCGAGATCTTTTCCACGGATGGAGCCAGCACTTCATTCATGTGTACATTCTATTGTGCACTAGGTAAAGGAGCAACCGTTCTGATGCAAACCTTGCCTTTGATTGTTGACTTCAGGAGTGTTTTCTCTACTTTGCAACTGTTTAAATATGACTGTGTGGTTATCAAGTCGTGATCTTCGAAAGAAGTACATATGTGCTATTGTGTTAGATGCCTGCGAAGCTGTCAACGGTAATCTTTTCCAAAACGTTTGTGTTAATGTGATGATTATTGTCATATATGAAGATGACGATGGCAACAATATTCGAGGGAAATGGTGTATAATGAGTTCAATTTTGATAGAAACACCGATTTTATCTCATTTTAGGTGTAAGCTACATCCTTGTGGGAATAGGGCGAGGTCTTGCATTGGTCCAAGGCCATCTAACGAACCCTATTACAGTTCGACAATGTTTCCTCGAAGTAATGAATGCTTTTTAGTTCGTTACGAAAAAGAAAACAATTTTTCGTTGCCCTAGAAGTTCTGGCCGCACTCTCTGATTCTTGGTACTCAACTGCCAGCATTATGTATTATACTGATTTCGTACGAGCGACTCTTGGCTGTTCTTCGACCGTCTCGTTATGCTAGGATATTCTCAGGGAATCTTAAAATTATGCTGCTCCTGCTTGTTCCGCTCCTTGCTACCGTAAGTATTAGGTATTAAGATAAGTCCTTGCACTTTTTTCTTCGGATGCACTTTTCTCCACCATTTTACCATCTTTTAAGAACAAGTCATATACGATTCGAAAGCGATATTTTTCTCTGCAAGAATGTTGTAAATAATATAATACGGGGGTAAGAAAGCCTTGAGCCATTTCGTGAAAGTTCCTGATCTTTCGATCATTGGTCGGTGCCCATGATCACTTATGAGGTAGTTGTAGGCCACTCCCGGAACTTCATAATACGTATGTAAAGCTGGCTTGCCTTCCTTAACTTTAATCACGATGTCAATTCCATAGGTGCACCTCTGAACCATGGTTAGTTTTTCTGCCTTCACCGAAAAGAGTTTTTGTAAGACCAGAGTTAGTCCTCTACAATTTTGTCACGCATCGTGCCATGTGGCTCCCTCGAGAATAAGACCACCAAATCGCACCCCCAGCCGAACAAGTGTCTCCTTGCTAGTTCCCGGATTCGTGAGAAATGTTGTATTACGAGCTGCTTCTGCAAGCACACACAGTTACGTCTATCAAGTACGCCAGTCGACACCAAAAACTCGCAAACAGCCGAGACGAATTCCTGCCCCCTTACTCCACGATAACGCTGGGGCACACCGTCACCGGCCGAGACGAGCTTTTGTCCACCCACTCCACGATAACGCTGGGCCCCATTGACTAAAGAGACAAGTGAAAAATAGGAGGAGCTGGGCTGTGACGCGGTTCTTCACCCACCCTATGCCGCTGACATTGCTCCTTCCGACTACCACTTATTTCTCTTCTTCAAAGCATTCCTGGCTAAGAAAAAATTCACTGAAGTTGACAATGTTGAAAGGGCGGTCAACGATTTCTTTAGATCCCACCCTCCCATTTCTGAGAGAAGGGGACCGCTGACCTTCCTGTTAGGTGGGGCACTGCGTTGACTAACTATGGTTATTATTAGGTATGTGAAAAAGTCTCCGCCTTTTTTTAAGCAAAATTGAGTGTTTTTTTTTCAAAATAGGAAAGAAACAGAAACAATCAAGGTACTGGCCATCGTTAGCTATACCCTTTGCCCATCTTTCTGGGAGGAGACATGCCGCGGCGGTAGAAGGCCTCGTCCTTCGACTCGATCCATTCCCTCACCCATTTTTCGACGTCCGAAAGACTGGAAGTGCTGCTCGGAAAGCCCGTGGGCCATCGACCGAAACAAATAGTAGTCTGACGGAGCACAGTCTGTTGAATAAGCCGCATGTGGTAGCACATTCCAGCGAAGTGCTTCAAGCGTCTCCTTCACTGCTTTTGTAACATGTGGACGAGCATTGCCATGCAGCAAAATGACTTTGTGCTGCCATCTCTCGTGTTCCGGCCGTTTCTGGTGCAATGGTCTGCTCAAACGAATCATTTGCTCTTCACAGAGATCGCCCGTGATCGTCTGGCCTGGTTTAAGCAGCTCGTGATAGATGACTCCCTTCTGGTCCCACCAGATACACAGCATTGCCTTCTTCCCATGGATATTGCGCTTTGGCGTCGATTGTGATGGTTGGCCACGGTCGCAAATGGCTTTCCGGCGCTTCGGATTATCGAAATAGATCCACTTTTCGTCTCCAGTAATGAAACGATGCGGAAATCCCTTCCTTTTTTGTTTGTCAAGCAATTTTACAAATGGTTTTTCTTCTTTCCATGTCGCGTTCTGTCAAGTCATATGGTACCCATCTGCCTTCCTTATAAACCTTTCCCATGGCTTTGAGACGCTTGGAAATGTTGGATCTATCAACATTTAGAGAGTTGGCAATCTCTTCTTGTGTTTGGCGTGGATCTTCATCAATTAATGATTGAAGTTCTTTGTCTTCAAAAACTTTTGGCCTTCCACTGCGTTGCTTGTCACCAGCATCGAAATCACCACTACTAAAGCGTCGGAACCATTCTTTGCATGTTGTTTCTGATGGAGCCAGGTCCTCATAGGCTTCCATGAGCATTCGGCAAGATTCGGCAGCAATTTTCTTCAAATTGAAGCAGAAAAGAAGTGCTTCGCGCAAATGACGCTTACTTGGCTCAAATATCGGCATGATTATCGCCATAAAACACAATGACGTTGATATAAATCGAAACAAATATGTACTAAATATTATTGACAGATGTCAAAGCAACAAAATGAAATAGGATTTACAGAGTATTTGCAAGGATAGCTAACGATATAACCACTCATCGCTAGAGGGCGGAAACTTTTTCACATACCTAATACATTGTTGAACAAAATCCACTGTATGCTGAGTAATAAAATAAATCAGAATAAAGTCACAAACGGCTCAAGACTTTCTCACCACTCTAATATTTTCTCCTGATCCGGTACTTTGCTTGAATTTTTAGCCTGCGTAGTGGAGCAGAGAGTCAATAAGAAACAGCGCAACCGACAGCCACCTATCCTGTCAATAAGTTGACGCTTGAAAACCATCAAAACTAGCCATATGACCTGAGTTCTCAGCTAAGAAAGGGGCCTTTTTGCTTGAAATGACTGGGTATCAACGATCTTCTAAGAACAAAGAAGAGCTCAACAACTTTCTTAAACGAGGACCCGAGAAGCTCCAAAGGAATCGTCTAGTCTAGGTGAACATCATACTTCTCAAAGCTACCAGATAACTGAGGTAATTCTGCTAAAAGAATCCAGTCGCGAGGCTCTAGTCATCCTGCACCATGGTGACGTCGGAGCCCACATTCCAAAAATAGTCAAATTGGGGCTCGAACACTTTCACTGATGATGTTCTTCCGCGTTTATGTTTTACAGTGCTTACACGCTCAAACAGTATGGAATGCTTTCTGGGCCCTACTGAATACAAGGAGGAAATTGGATCCTTCTTCAAATTGACGTTTTCCTTCTTCATCATGTTGAATTCGGAAATCTTAGCCTTCCTAGCTGGCTCTGATTCAGCTGGATTGAGAGTAATTGTAATATGCTGAGTTTACGTACAGTGGATGACTATGGCTGTGGCCCATCGGCTTCACTGTACGTAAACTCAGCATATTCGAGAAGGACGCCGCACAACTGCACCGTGCGCGGCGTAACCGGTTTTTTCTGCTGCTGTTATGGTATTTCCTGCAGCTTTTCTGTCCGACTTTTTTCGAGGCCGCGGATGGGCCACCGATGTTCACGTCCACTGTATATGTACATGCGCAACAACTTTTTTTACCATTACACCATTTTCAGCTTTCTTGTCTGATTAGCAACCTCTGAGCTATACGAATATGTATACGGATATGTGAGCTCTCATTCTCTTCTTATTAGTATTATACGTATTTAGGAGAATTTTGGAGGTTAAAAGGCAACGACATAACAGGAATAGAGCCTCACGAAGTTGGATGAAAAAGTATACGTTCAACTTGCAGCGCTTGCTGTGGCTCGCCTAGAAGAAAAGAAACGACAGTAAACTTTGTATTCAAGTGCTGATTCAAATCTTATGACTTGCTCGTGCGCAATAAGCACTTAGCCCGTCAAGCAAATTGAAAAGTGGTGGCGTTCGACTCTACATGTTACGAGTTTTTTTTTCCATTACAAAGACATAACCATTCATGTTGCAGCTGCCCAAATAAAAAATTTATTAGCGCCACAACATTGACTTTTTTACTAGAGTTGTGAAGCACTGAAAATGTGAGATTGCGCAGAACTTGAGACGTATTCCTCTGCAGAGGAATTTTGAATTTATACATATGGAAATGTCAAATTCAAAACAGATCCACGACATGCTATACTGAGTTTCGCTGCGCTGTCATGCACATATTCCGAATAAACTAATATGATACTTCGAGATTCTTACAAAAAAAGCAATGAAGATAAAAATACGGTACTGCCTTTTGGAACAGTCTTCACCACTGGCCGCCGGATCCGTAACTCAGTATCACCCTCACTGTTCGGTACCGCTTTGCCTCTTCCTTAGATCCTTTTACTGGCATCGGTTTAGCTGTTTGGCGTTGCAGCGACCGTCACAGAGTTCCAGAACAATCTATTGACCTTCATTGTCCTGCATCTTCCTCTCCTTTCCTGCGTGGGGCTGTCTCTCCTAACCAATACCATAATGATATCATCTTTGCTCAATCCATCCCTTGAATTTGCGACATACCAGTCCGGAACGGAAGACCCATCTCTACAAAACAAAGCTGACGACAAAAACAACCACTTTCTTCCTCATACAAAGATTCCCACGCCAAGCAAATGTGAAACGCTAAAATTGGATCGGGTCATATGCGAATCAACGCAAAGACATTGATTAGATTGTTTCCCTACAACCTCAAGCTTTGTAAATGCGGTGGTGTAGCTCTCCTTGCTGACGGCTCGTTTTCTTGTGCAGTTACAGAATTCGCACACCTATGAAGTCCTGCTTCTCCTTAGCAAGCCGTTCGGTCGTGTGTTTGTACTGGAGAACAGGCCCTCATTCGTTGGTCACCTAGGCTTACCCTTGACAAAACCAGGTTGCCATACCATTGTGTCTAGGTTGAAAAAAAATGTGAAGTGGAGAACAAATTTGTACTGGCAGCTGCTTCGGTCTACCTTCTGCCATTCGTATTTATGGCCAACAGCTGTTTTTGCTCAAATCGAATTTAATAGAATTTGTTTTTGACTACAAAGTGATATGAAATGTGAGAAACGAGGAGCTGTTAAGGTGACGCGGGAGAGCAGGTAGTTTTGAGTGGTGCACAGGCATGCTTTAATGCGGAAGACCATAGACATCACTGCGCCCTACAGCATGAGCGGATTCGTGTCATCCCAAAACAGAGAGCTGGCGCACCATTCACACATGCATGATCACTACATGATGTTCTCCCAATATTGGACGTGTCCCTACCCAGAACCACAGCGGGGTACTGAAGCACATCTCCCACATCATACGTGGGTTTTATGGCGTTTTCATCATATCGAACCCCGCTGCATTCGTCACATGTCCACCAGTGGCCCTTTCCATTCCCGAATCACGCTGGCCTCTCTCTTACACCCCTTTCACATCACGTCCTGCATAAACCTAGTAAGGGTTCTTCCCGTGAAAACTACTAATGTATGTGGTACTTATGTGACGGATGTGATGTGACGGATTGATATAACCACTGACGCTCCACACGTGCACGCAACGAACTCAAATGTATTATTCATCAAGTATATCGTTATCACTACCACCCTTCCGTCTTCCTTACAATAAAAGCAGTAGGTCATAGCAAAAGAACTAATCGTGAATCAAAATAGTGCCTCAACCAGTTCTACGCAGTTTTCACACTTTCTATTAGGTTGATTCATAAGTTCTGTCCTACTCGCGCCCTTTGCTCCAAATTTAAATAATTTTCAGGAAAAGCAATTTTAAGGCGTGTTGTATCAGCCATTTATGTAATTGACCCTGCGCTATCCGATAAGCACCTCGCCGATCCTGTCGCTTTAGAAAGAGGCATGCTTCGACCGGGAAACCACCAACACCGTTCCTTAGATGTGTTTACGTTTTTTGATAAATTTGACGTATAGTTCCCTAGTGATACAGCCAGCTCGTTTTCTGACAGGGCTAGATTCAAGGAGGAAGATGTATGGGAAGTAACTTTTCAGCTGGACGTCTCCGAAAAATCCTAAGTAAAATTTTCAGAGTACCGTTGGGCCTTCGCCAGCGTGAGGAAGATTTTGACGTTCAAGTGCTACTTCTGACTGAGTTCTTGAATAGGGAAGAGTTGGTTGTATGTATAAATTCTTTTAGAAGCCTCCAATGTCCTTGAACGCTGCACAAGACATGCAGGAGAAGTTAGCTTCCGTAATGGCCTATTTTTTCCGGTTTTGCGCTGCTGTTCCGGTGGTAACCTTACACCTACCCATAATCAGCAGTAGCTCACACTCCATAGACTCGTAGTTGATGGATTACTTTTTTGGGACACATTGTCTCCGCAAGAGGACTTATCTAACCTTGGCGTCACAGTTCCAAAAATGTGAATTTCCTCAGAATTCTTAACGCACATACGTTGGTGAGCTTGGGGCTTCGGGTTCCTCAACGTTCGCAACAGACCGCAACACTGCTGAAAATGTGTTTCATTCGGTGCAAGGTTTTTGCCTATGCCTACCATAATTAAATTCAGGACGGATGACTATTCGTACAGTATCGCGTATATAGTACTTCCTCATGATCCAGATTAGAGCAGCAATAGATCTTGTGATTACATGATACAATGCGACAAACATTTTGGGACAGAACTTATGAATCAACTCAATAGTAATTAGAAAGTTAGATCCTGCTTGATAGTTTACTTGGCGATTATCACTTGTGTAGAGTTTGATCACCTGGGATTGCTATAATCGTTAATTCTGCTGAAGTTCCTGAGCAGTTTTTCTCTACCAAGGAAGACCTAATCCATACAACTAGGAAATGGTATCGGTTAAAATGTGAAGCGAAGCTAACCTCTCTTTTTCCCCTGTTTTCTGCTCGTCAAGCTTCCAAGAAGCCGTCAGAATATTCTGTAGTCGCAATGAAGGCGGAGCTGTTGTTCACGGGGCTTGACTTTATGGGCGAATTTTCGAAATCGATGGCGTTATCCTTTCTTTAGGCGCTTTCGTTACGCATTTTCAAAAGGCACTCTTCTCTTTCCCGGCTTTAAAATCGTTTTTTTTAAATTGTGAACAGCCTTGTGATGCTGCGAACGGGATAAAATGACAGTAGGTTGCTGGCACAGTCTGTTTTTGATTAGTTGTCGCACGGTGTGCCCGAGAAGCGCACAAAACCCAAACGAAGGATGCGACAACAATGTTGACTATTTCGCTCTATGGTTCTCGACCTAAATTTGGCCAGGCTTCCTTCGACATCTCACCATCTTTCATATGGTAACCCCGCGTATATATCTAGCTTTGACTTCTACTACGGAAGTCATAGCAAAGTTGCTGTGCTGTATTGATGCAATCTCGTCCAGATGAGTGACATGGACTGCGGTGCTATTCATCTACAGCTTTCCTTTGGTTTATCCCAACTAAATTACAAAGAAAGATTTTGTGATCTTGGCCGGTCCTCTGAAGGGAAATCCAGAAACTGAAACAGCTATTCGGAAACAAAAAAGAAACAGAAACGTCCTCTAGGTGTCGCCGAGATGATGAAGGAAGGGAACTTTTTAGCAACGCATTGATTGAACCAAGATGAAAAACACGTGTTGATTAATGTCCACGTTGACAAATATACATACAACGATTCAGCAAAGATTTATTGGGTTTAGGAAATATAAATGTCCGTTGCGTTCGTTTTCCTTTCTTTTCCTATTCTCCCCGATGCCACCATTTTCGGCAGGGCACATGTATTCATGCGAAAGAGCTCTTCATGGCGCATCTGAATATATCTATGTGATTTGTTTAATGTTCTCCAATGTCTTACTTTTGACGATGCATTTTTAACTGTTACTCCACCTACTCAATGCGGACGTAGCAAGTGCGTTAGTCCCCCTCAGCCAAATCGTTCTCTGTCGTGTGACGAATCGGAGGTTCTTCGAAACAGTTATAGTGTAAGATTATAAAAGACTGTGTCTTGAACACGCAGACAAAAAACCATTCCTGCTCAGCGACGGACAGCAGTCTATTACGCTACGTAAACTCGATAGTCACCAACGGAAGGTGACACTGCGTTTGCGGTAAAATATGAAAGGAACGCTCCATTCGAGGATGATGAATCCTGGTCAGAAATTTAATGCTGATCTTTCTGCACGCGTCATTCATTATCATAGGCGCTCCCCAAAAGGACGATTTGTACTTTCAAGCTAACATTCGACAAAAGCCTGAAATACCATTAGATTCAGCGAGTACTAAACCCCTGGCTCACGCAATCTCACTATTTTAAAACCAATTTTTTAAAAGAATTTTTTAACTCATTCAAGAAGAAATTTTACTATTCACTGTTTCTATTTCATTTCACAAAAGAAACGATATGAAAACAGAATATATTGGTCCGTTGGCCCCCATTTGGATCGTATCATAATTATAGACGCATCTTTTATCAAAATACAAATTCCACTTTATTCGAGGAGAAATTCCCGTCTCACTAACTCATTTCGAAATGGCAATTGTCCATTATGTGGACACTGAATGTCATTTGGATAGCAACTCTTGGAAGCTGAACAGTTTCAGATAGCCACTGTGCATGGCGCAAGTAATGACAGACGTAGGACAACTGATCAATTTTGCCGTCAATGAAGGTTCATTGGTGAATCTGCCCAGTATTCGCGGCAGCTTATGAACGGGCACATGGGGCGCCAAACAACTGCTTCCTAATTGATTGGGGCTGGAGACTGCCTTCATGATACGCTGCAATTTTGAGCTTTTCTGTCGAATTTCCTTTCAAAAGTTACAGTCAATAGTGAAAGCAAAAGAACCCTCACCTTTGGCACTTTTTCCGTTTTATCTGCTCCTATTGAGCCATATGGGTTTAATTTTCTGGAAGGGAAGTGGAAACTGAGTGTTCGAATTTGCATAATAATTCCAACGGGTCTCAGGGTAGTCAATTTATTGTTCTGTAGACTCTTTTCCACAAAAATAACTCTGACTTGGAAGTTTCCATTCATCCATTCTCTTGTTTTCCTAGGAGTATGACAAACTTCCAAGGTCTCCTTGGGAACTATGGATGAAAGATTCCAAGACCCGGGACGCCAAGGAGACCACACTTCCGGTCTAGTCCAGGCCCCGAGACCGGTGTGCAAAAATTGATAGAGAATATAACCCTCTAATCTCGTGTAAAATTGCTGTGCCTACGAGTTTTTTTTTAGATAGAACGTTTATTTGGCCTGATGTTACATTGCATTGTAATTTTACGAGATACAATATGCCAAGATTTCGAGACAAGGAAGCATTTGCACTGAAACCCTCTGTTAGGTTATTTCTAGCTCTCATCTCTCATCGGCTCTCATGTAGTGTCATGTTGTTCATTCATCAATAAGTGCTTTTCATTCAATAGATAACAAATGAAGCACGTGGCGTTCTACAGGAACGGCAGACTCGCTTGAAAACGCTTATCATTGAAACTATCCCAGACTTCTCAATCCAGCAGAATTCTAGTTAACTAGTGGGTAATGGAGAGATCAAGTTGATAGGTATTCTGATAGAGTATCTTTTGCATGAAACAAATTTCTTACTGGTTTTCCAGATATAGCGTAAGAAAAGGAATGACGGTTCTATCTTTGCTTATCAGATAGGCATAAACGCATTGTTCTATTGCCTCATTCTTAGAATGTCTACTTCAATAGGTCTGTTTTGCATGATGCATGCGTGAATCTGGTTCTTTAACACAGCAGAGGGTGCAAGGGAATATGTAGACTTGAGGGAGCCACAGACACGTAGGCTTTGTAGGACAAAGTAAGACACAAGCAAACAAGCCAGAGATTCTGTTACAAACTGAATCACGTCAAACTTCTTTCTCAATCCATACGATGGAGATTTCCTCATAAGTTCATGCCAACCTTCACGGTGTAGCTGTCTTTATTTTCCGGTTTCCGGAAGCAAACAGTAATTTTACCACTGAAACATATCGTCATAAGCTTCGAAGGGTGCACGTTTGTGTGTTATGCTCCAATTTCCATTTACTCGATAACTACATTACACTGTTCAATTTAGGCCTCACTGCTTGTAGGCGGTCTTAGTACAATGGGTACAGCAGGCGACGTCACAGTTACATCGCAACACTGTCCTATCATATCAAGTACAGCACCATGGTAAGTCTATACCTCGTCAATCTTGTAATAATAATTTATGGACCATAACAAGAATCCAAGAAGGCATCATTAATCGAAAAATCATTTGCTATGCATAGCAAGCATTTAATACTATAAGGAGAGTACTTGTTCTGCCGAGCTGACAAGAATAAGTAATAGATTAGCAGTTTTTTGAGTGAATATTGCCATGTGATTGAATTGTGAATGCTTTGAACCCTTCAGAAGTGTGAAATCCGTAAGAAGCTTCCCTCTCCCGCCAACTAATTAGGAAGGCAAACATTGCTGCAATGGTGACAGCCCACTTTCTGCAAGGTGTACGTATGCAGGAGGTCTGAACAAGTCCTGCGGGTCCTAGAGTGCTTCGGTAGAAATTCTGACCCAGTGCAACAATCGGTTAGACGAGATTGCAAGGAGTGCGCTCGGAGGCAAAAGTTGACACGAGGACACTGCGCCCATCGGATTCTGGCAAAAGGCGCTCATGCGCGATTCAAAACGTTCTTATGATGACCCAACCCAACTACGTGGTGGGAGCATGGCTACATTTTGGACATTGATCCTGCATCGGCAGCCAAAGCCAGACATGGCTGTGCGCTCGTCCACTTTTTTATTTGTCATATGTTTTGGCTGAGCTGCCACCTCAGGGCTTCTTCGCCCCCTCACAAAGAGCCATTGGGATGTCTAGCCTGCAAGAATCGAATAGTCCCTTATCTCTCGGAACAGTTGCTGGAGAAACGTGTTCGGTCTGCTTTTGACGTCTCCCAATCTCTGAACTAAAACTAAACTGGTGAGGTTGAATGTGGCGTATAGTTTTGAGCAGGCTGCCATGCACCCGTTAATCTCATCATGCTTCTTAATGTCGTTGCAAGCGTAGCATCAACAAGTTCTTAACAAATAGAAGTTTTTACGGCAAGACAGGTTAATACGTTGATGATCGTACGAATTTCAAATACATACACATCAGTTGTCTGTACTCTTACAAAGTAGCTACCACTAAATATCAATGCGCAAGTTTGCTCTTGGAGATATTAAATCATAAAATAATTAACAGAGTAACCTTAAGCTGTTTATGCGGCTTCAGCTCGAGATTAGTGCTGCCCAGGCTTGAACTCAATAGCAAACTAACTCATGGGCAACTTCCATTCATGTTTCGAAGGATTCCATTTGCCAAGAATTTCCTACTTCGCTCGAAATGAACCACGAATCGCGACGGAATTTGAGCTGTCTTCACTGATCTGAGAACTTTTGTGGCTCCAAACTCATTTCACACTAGGAAATTCAGAAGGATCATAACGCAGGAGTTTTAGTATCAAGGAATTTCAGGTATGCAAGTTTTCACTACCTTTTTAGTGTGTCTGCCTATATTGCGTCCTTTGTATCAGTTTTCGTCGTATGGCGTACTTCAAAGGTCAGTTTAACACAATTTCCAATTATTGCACCACTTAGATGTGATTTTCGGGATTAATCGGCTTGTTTTTCCGAATACTGTGTTTATAATATTTTTGTAAACTTTCTTCACACTTCTGCTGAGAGCTCGTCGAAATTTAGTGTGCTCATTCAATCGCTGAAATCACCCATGAGTGAGCAGTGGTTTCCGTACAGCCAGGCACGAAATACGGAAATATCAGCGGAACTATCTGATGAAACGATCCGCACTTCTTTACTCAAGGGTTACGCGCATAGAATATTGACCACATAAAATATTTCAGAGGTATTCCGCTGGAAAGAATAAAAATCGAGATAATCGTCTGAGTGCAATGCTTATCTCTACTGGCTCATCCATCATCCTTGTAGGATCAAAATCTGCTGTAATGTTGTCATCATTATGGGATATTTATCGTTTTGACAACTTTACTGTGACAATTACCTATTCTATGCCTGGGTAATGATCCAGCAAATCCTTTGAAAAATAGCCATGGCTACATTGAGTGTTCATGTATACTTTGTTTAGATTTATGTCGATCGCGGGTACTGTGGTCAATCTCGTTTTTCGACCAGAGTACCGAAGGCAGTTCTTCGCTATCGTTCATGTGAGGTAGATCGACATTCATCTAGATTTGATTAAAAGCTAACAAAGCAATCAACTAGTCGATAACATAGATGGACATCTCAAAGAATACGTAATATTAGGACGCGAAAGACTCCGATGTTGGTATACCTGGTAGTGTTTTTATCAGTCCTTGAACAAAGAAGTGTAAATAAGTACTCGATGCGTTCATCTACATCCACGAACACAAACTGGTTGCTTTTGAATGTAGCGTTTTAAAGATTACCCTTGCGGAACAATATCTTAGAACAAAAACAAGTCCATTGATCTAAGTATGATCATCTTGGAAACAACAAACTTCCGAGAAGAACTTGCATCCCGCAAGTGGGCATCAGGCATAACCGTATCACCAGCGCCTGGACATCTAATTTTCTGGACTTGGGGCGCAATATCTTCATATGCGCCTGAGATGCAGGCCTAACCACGGGGTTCTTCGGCAGCTCGCATAAGTGCGCTAATCCTGAGCCATATGTGGCACATATGATGTTCTAACACGCTTTGACGCTATCTCACACTTCTATCACATCGACCCCATCTAAGGAGGACAGTGTGGAACTGGGCGAATTTGCCAAAGCTCACATAGCGTGCATGCAAATCGACTACATCATGGAAAAGTGCTTGCGCAGAGAGTACGAATGTACACATGTGAATGCACTTTTGAGTAAGGCTGGCTATGAAAATACAACAAACTTTCGTTACCGAAGTTGTTCCCGGTGAAGAAATCGCAGCTACTTTGTGGGTGGCAAGGTTGGATTATGCAGATCAGGAAATAGCGCTAAGTAAAAGTGCTCCAGTGTTTAAGAGATCACAAATGAAAAAAGTAAGAAGAAAAGGTAAGATGAGCGTCTCCGTGGTTGCTTTCGTTTTTAAATCTATCAGGTTGTTGCGAAAATAATTGCCGTTTTGGGGTATGCTTAACTAAAATTATTTCTTCTGTCCAATTTGAGCAACTTAAGCCCAGCACATGTAGCACTCTCATAGAGTTTTCCCTCCTCTTTCAAATGCTGCATGAACATTCTGGCTAGCTCCTTCCTGAGGAGTCTCCAGCAAATAATGAGCCGAAGCGATTTTCGGGTGATTATGTTTGATGACTTCAAACTCGATCACTCTTTGTCGGAGATATGCGGTAATCTTGCGTTTGTTTTCGCTTGGAATCGCCTTCCAAATGGACAGTGAACTTGGGGTTCGCAAAGTTCTCTTCTTACGATTTTAAATTCCAATGCAACCATGGTTGTGGTCTTGGGATGTCGCTAGACGACCAGGCTTTCAGGACCGCCGTAGAAACTAAACCGGGGCTCACCATCTGGATGATGAGAGCAGGGGTGGAACCTCACTACACTTTTCAACATATCCTACCCCAGTCAACAGGGTAAGAAAAGTGCGGACGTTTCTAACCTAATTTCTTTGTCCCAAAACGACTCATTTCTAGACAATGTAATTACTTTGCATGAAGCTCAGTTTCTGTACGATAACAAGAAATGCGAATGGGTATGGGTGGAAACGATTTCCCACTTCTAAAATTTCCCAAGCCAGATCTTCTCTCCAGGCAGGCTGTGTCAGGGGTTTGGTGGTGCTGTAAAGGTGTGATTGACTGCACACTTCCACAGTCTAGTCAATCATTGCAGAGTCCTAACATTGTAATTTCGAGTTGGAATCCGCAAATCTGCTATAGATGTGGTCGGCAGTGGTGAACAAATGCTGATTTCCTCTGCTCCAAGGTAAACCACACATTGCAAAACTCACCCGGCAAAAACTGATGCAAGGAAGCATTGAGGTTCTCACTCAATGCTCTTATTCCTTAGGCCATTACCCTACTGTATTTCATTTCTGCGTGCTCCAGATAGAATTCTGCGACAGCAGCAGATTGCTGATCTAGTGCATGCTGAAATCGCCTTTCAAAAGTTTGCGAATTCTTGTGATCTCATTTTATGCCGTAGAGGAGTGAAATTCTCACTATATCGTCGGGAAGGATCTACCAAATTGAACGGTTTCTAAGCCTATGAAAAAGGTGGTTTTTGAGCACAGTTACAACACTTTGCACTGAAGGGTCCATTTCGGCAATTAATTTCGCAACAACCTAATAGTATAGAAGTAACTTTGATCAACAATATATCACCGAATAATCTCACGAGCACTTTTTCAAAATTTATTTTCTTATAGAGATCCGTGCATGCCAGCTTCTTTTTCAAAGGTGCAAACTATGTCGGTCAAGACGAGGATGTCCGTCGCAGCACACACGAAATTTTGATTGTCTCACCATATGATGCCATACCATTGTATAATATGTGTTAGTACCTTCCGATACATGACGCCTGTGCGACCAATTGAATAATTGTCTTCTTTCACAAGAATTCATCTCGGTTGTAATTAAGTAATGATTTTTTGTTGTAATTCTTGTTAACATTTTTGTTAAGAACGTGTTTTTCCATTGCTGTATAATGAACCAACAACATTTTTGGCTACATTTACATTTTCTATCAAATATGTATTTGTATCTCCGGGGTGAAAAAAGCACACCTGTTCGAATTGGTCGTTGCTCTCAATGATTTTTAGTCCTGTAGTCTGTATAGTACTTCTTAAGGACATCACTATATTTCCAGTGAAATTAGAGCAAAATATATTCAAGGGATTTCCATTTAATATGCAGCTTCGACTTTCTCTTCTTTATCAGAGTTGAATTTCTTCAGGTCAACTGTTTAGTTTAAAAACTCTAGCAAAACCAAAAAAGTGCAAAGAACGACTTTCGAGCCTGAGCATTTCGGTGATCTGCTCTGACTTTTCCTCATATTCAACTTCATATTGCGAATTCAACGGAAACTGGTGAAAGGTTTATCATGAAGATTAAAATTGATCAACGCAAGTCCTCATTATAGCTGCGAAGAAAAGAACCAGAGCCAACAGCAAAGATAGCTCAACTGTGTGATCAACATAGGTGCGATAGGGGTGAGAACGCCCCTGCCAAAGTGAAGGGGGTTACCGGGCAAAAAGTGAAGGGTGTCGACCGGGGGGGGGAGGGCCTTTCTGCTTCCTTTAGTAAGAGTTGTGGTATTGGTAAGTAAGTGTCAAGTGCCCTATCCATTGATGTAATACCCAACATGTCTTCAAATGCCATGGAAACTGAGCAAATCTTGCAAGGTATTTCTGCAAACACACCGTTCAACAGTTTCATGAAACCGTACGATAGCGATGAGTCATCGCTATCGTGCTGCGGATGCTCTAGGATACTGCTTTCAAATGAGGAAACAGCCATTGATTACATGTGAAGATAGTCCTCAGCACACCTTAATGATATGGTCCACTCATACATACACAACTGCACAACATTTCTCCTCTCCCACATACAAAAATTTGACACTGAATTTACACCTGCTTTTGAGCTATTTTTGCTTATTACAGCTTTATTCGGGAATGAAACCTAGGAGTGAAGGGTATCTATGTTCTCCTCCTCCAATACCCCTAACTGATAAACCATATCTCGTTCCAGTGGTTGCTTGTTTTTTTCTGTGAAGAGGGGTGAGAATGTTTCTGAAGCCATTCTCACCCCATGCGCGCGCCTCTCTTCCCTCATCGCACTATCTCGCCATTTGTCTAACAACGGGCACGAGAATGCCCCGTTGTTTCGGCTCACCCACCCTTTTTTCAAACAGAAAAGGGTTTCCCCCATACATTTGTATATGGGCGGAAAGCGCATTCTTTCTAGTATGTATACATGTACAATACTTACCACTTTCTTGGAAACACAAGAAGAAATCCTTTGAAAAACACCTAATTTGTGGAGTTTTCGACCGTCCTGTTGGTACCACTTTTTTGCCTGCTCATCTTACACTAACTATCACAACTCATACACTAAAATGAAGAGAATATCTTTGCAAATTGTGGAGGACTATCCTCTTTCCCGTTAATTCACGAACTTTTCCATAATGATCTTAGAAACATACATGCTATGTTTTTCATACCCTTATGTGTTCGAAAATTTCTCCGCAGACATGCTATCTATCGCTTCCCACTTCTAACATGTAAACTCTACTAGGTTTAACCTTCAATTAGATACCCCTCACTCCTATCTAATTCTTTATCCTTCACATAGAAATTCGCTCGTCATTTTCCCTGTCTGCGGCAGTGGTCACATTGCGCGCTCCATTCAACACTAACGTCATTTCGATTCCTGACTCCTTTATTCACATGGACAGCAATAGAATCGAGCCTTTATCATTGAATTTGTTCAGTTTCACTTTACTAAACTTTTGATTTCTTCACTTCCTTGTCTTCTGTAACTGGTTTGGTGAAGGGGGTCTATTGGCCCTCTGCCAAAGTGAAAGGAGTCTGAGCCTTGGCTCGGATTATCGCACCCATGGTGATCATGAAGTGTACCATCAAATAATTCTCCATTCAGCGCACTATGGCACCGCTAGGAGCGAAAAGGAATCCAAGAATTTCTATCGTAACCCGAGTGACCTATATACATACGCCAGTGAAAGGTTCGGAGACGGATACAATGACATGTGTAGTCATTGCAAAAGCCGCTGGAAATAGTAAAACGGAATGAAAGATGGTAGGTAGAACCGGCCAGACTAAATGATGAGTTGTCAATATTCTGCAAATTTATGGAGATTCACAAGCCGCCAACAGACTGACATACGATCATTGTCTCTCAACGCACATAATATTGTACAGCTACAGCTTAACCCATTGACGACCGCGCGCATTTTTGCGTGTCTGGCGCATGGAACCAACGCCCCTTTCAAGAGTGCGGCGCCCGCCGAGTTTCACACTGTTACGATAGGATAACTTGTAGTAGAACAGATCTTTTTGCAAAAAATAACTCGAAATTAAGTCCTAAGAGATTTTTATTTCATCGGCCCAAAAAAAAGAGAGGATCTGAATCCTTCTGGATTTCATTGAGGACGAAAGAAGTTTGCAAAGGGTGTTCTGAGTGTCATAACGGAGTATTCAGAGAGTACACATGTTCATGTGGCTGTAGCCTGGGGAATAAAGAGGTGCAGGATGTAGCGAACGTGTTTCTATGAAGGAAGTGTGACTTTTATCCAGATTATGTCTATCCATTACACAAGAAATTAAAAGCAATCTCGATTTTAAAGTGACATCCTTTTCATAATATTTGTCGCAATAAAGAAGAACTCCTTCTTTAATCACAGTTGTTTCAGACCTTCTTAGGAATATTGACCAATAAAATTGATCAACGCAAGTCCTCATTATAGCTGCGAAGAAAAGAACCAGAGCCAACAGCGAAGATAGCTCAACTATGTGATCAAGAAGTGTACCATCAAATAATTCTCCATTCAGCGCACTATGGCAGCGCTAGAAGCGAAAAGGAATCTAAGAATTTCTATCGTAACCCGAGTGACCTATATACATACGCCAGTGAAAGGTTCGAAGACGGGTACAATGACATGTGTAGTCATTGCAAAAGTCGCTGGCAATAGTAAAACGGAATGAAAGATGAGAGGTAGAACCGGCCAGACTAAATGATGAGTTGTCAATATTCTGCAAATTTATGGAGATTCACAAGCCGCCAACAGACTGACATACGATCATTGTCTCTCAACGCACATAATATTGTACAGCTACAGCTTAACCCATTGACGACCGCGCGTACCCATGTACCCATTCCGTATGGAAATACTGCGATATACGGGGTGACACGAAATTATGGAACGGAGGTTCATTTGGTTTTCTCTCGTGAGGTGAGCCGGTTGGAATAACTTTGACTACACATTCCTACAGTCGTTGGTCTACTTTATAGATGCGATCTATAAAAGACCTGAGATCGGCAATCGCCCGCTTGGCAGAAGGCGGGAATGGAGTAGTAGAGATTTCGCGGCTGTTGAATATCCCACATTCGACCGTTTCGAAAGCTCCGAAGCGCTTCCAAGAGAGAGGAGCCAACGAAGATCGCCCGGGAAGAGGTCGAAACCGCCAACAACACAGGTAACCAGAAAAAAGTTCTCAGTCGGATCGAAAGAAACCCTCGAACTAAAAAGAATTCCACGCGGAAAATTGCAAAGGCGATTGGGATTTCGAGAAAATCTGTACAGAGGATTCTCAGAGGGGCTGGACCGAAGGCTTGTGAGGAAGTGAAGGCTCACCTGATTTACTTTTGAAAGCTGTGACTTTTACGATTCTCTTTACAAGCAGAGACTTTCCGTTACTAAACCCGATGCATGTAGGAGCAATCCGTTAGTAATAGTCACCATCACTCTTGCCCATGATGATGCACCTTGCTGAGCCTAGTGTTGTTCATCTGCTAATAGGGATAGCACGATATTTTTGGCAGCCTTGAACCAGAACATTTAGCAGGCTGTATATATAGGCCCATGAGATTCACCAAGGGTCTTTTTCAAGCTCAGCATAGTGTATTACCATGGGCAACAGTGATGCTAACGATTATTAACAGATTGCTCCTTCATACATCGGTTTAAGTGACAAAAGTCTTGGTTTGTGAAGAGAACCGCAGAATTCATGGCATTCTTTCCGCAAAAACGAAACGAACTCGTCTGCGAAAGAGATAATTTAGATTTCTTGCACCTCTTTATTCCCCAGACTAGAGCCACACGAACATGTATACTCTCTGAATACTCCGTTATGTCACTCAGAACACCCTTTGCAAACTTCTTTCGTCCTCAATGAAATCCAGAAGGGTTCAGGTCCTCTCTTTTTTTTAGGCCGATGAAATAAAAATCTCTTAGGACTTAATTTCGAGTTATTTTTTGCAAAACGATCTGTTCTACTACAAGTTATCCTATCGTAACAGTGTGGAACTCGGCGGGCGCCGCACTCTTGAAAGGAGCGTTGGTTCCATGCGCCAGATACGCAAAAATGCGCGCGGTCGTCAATGGGTTAAGCTGTAGCTGTACAATATTATGTGCGTTGAGAGACAATGATCGTATGTCAGTCTGTTGGCGGCTTGTGAATCTCCATAAATTTGCAGAATATTGACAACTCATCATTTAGTCTGGCCGGTTCTACCTACCATCTTTCATTCCGTTTTACTATTTCCAGCGGCTTTTGCAATGACTACACATGTCATTGTACCCGTCTTCGAACCTTTCACTGGCGTATGTATATAGGTCACTCGGGTTACGATAGAAATTTATTTATTTATTTATTTATTTATTTATTTATTTATTTATTTATTTGAATGCACTCTTAGGTGCGCCACAACGAAATACAGAACAGGAAGATTCAAGAACGGATAAAACAGCAGAGTAAACTATTCACCATTCAAAACGGAAAAAATGAGGAAATTTAAAACAGAAATATAAAAAAAAGTTAAAGTAGAAGATAAGCGATGCGAAGCTATGCAAACAAGCTACATACTCTAGTGAGAAGCCTTCAGGCAGTTCTCGAAATAAAACTCAAAGAATAAAAAAAAACAAGAACAAAGTGGCGTGAAGAGTCCATACGGTGAGCCCAGCAACAGGGTGATTAAGGAATCAGTGAGTGACGTTAGGGAGACCGTCACTTCCCACGAGTAAGGACATGCGTGGGAAATCCGAATTCCTTAGATTTTTTTTTAGACTTCTAGCGGTGCCATAGTGCGCTGAATGGAGAATTATTTGATGGTACACTTCTTGATCACACAGTTGAGCTATCTTCGCTGTTGGCTCTGGTTCTTTTCTTCGCAGCTATAATGAGGACTTGCGTTGATCAATTTTAAGCTTCCCTTCACCAGTTTCCGTTGAATTCGCAATATGAAGTTGAATATCAGGAAAAGTCAGAGCAGATCACCGAAATGCTCAGGCTCGAAATCGTTCTTTGCACTTTTTTGGTTTTGCTAGAGTTTTTAAACTAAACAGTTGACCTGAAGAAATTCAACTCTGATAAAGAAGAGAAAGTCGAAGCTGCATATTTATTTATTTATTTATTTATTTCATTACTTTCACATTACTTTTTATTCATTTTATATTAAATGGAAATCCCTCGAATATATTCTGCTCTAATTTCCCTGGAAATATAGTGATGTCCTTGAGAAGTATTATACTATACAGACTACAGGACTAAAAATCATTGAGAGCAACGACCAATTCGAACAGGTGTGCTTTTTTCACCCCGGACATACAAATACATATTTGATAGAAAATGTAAATGTAGCCAAAAATGTTGTTGGTTCATTATATAGCAATGGAAAAACACGTTCTTAACAAAAATGTTAACAAGAATTACAACAAAAAATCATTACTTAATTACAACCGAGATGAATTCTTGTGAAAGAAGACAATTATTCAATTGGTCGCACAGGCGTCATGTATCGGAAGGTACTAACACATATTATGCAATGGTATGGCATCATATGGTGAGACAATCAAAATTTCGTGTGTGCTGCGACGGACATCCTCGTCTTGACCGACATAGTTTGCACCTTTGAAAAAGAAGCTGGCATGCACGGATCTCTATAAGAAAATAAATTTTAAAAAAGTGCTCGTGAGATTATCCGGTGATATATTGTTGACTAGCGCCCCTTAGGGACGCTAGAAAGTGGGGTGGGGCAGCCACATGAGGTACATAGAAAAGCTTCACGCATGTGAAATGCTTAGAGAATTAACAAAAAAGCAAGACTAATCATTAACTGAGCTCAAATACGGAACCCTCTCCATAAATTGCGTATATTCTACCAGTCTGGCCGCCTCCCCAACGTCGGGCTTCCACACTTCTCGTGGTCCTTGCCTTCTTGCAAATTCTTAATCACACATTTACATGAAGAACTATTTTCCGATACAATGGTACTACCTACTGTTTTTTTTTGAAAGCGCATTCATTCAACGCCTATGGACCCGCCATGGCCAGCCACTCCCAACTCTGCACAGGAGTATCTTCCAGATGGCTTAAGAACCTGTGCACAACTCAGCATAACCAACGTAGTGCGAATAATCACTTTTTTCCACACTACTGGGCCAGGCCGACCCATTCTCCATCTGTGGTCCCATATCCTGACGTTTTCCCCACGGTTGGGCCGAGACAGACCCATTCTCCATCCGTGGACCCTTATCCTGGTGTTTTCCCTACCAATGGCCACGGCAGGCCAACTCTCCACCCATGGACCCTCATCCTGGTGTTTTCCTACTATTGGCCACGACGGATCCATTCTTCATCCGTGCGCCCATATCCTTGCGTTTCCCCCACTACTGGCCGCAGGCAGACCCAATCTCCATCTGAGAACCCGTATAGTGATGTTTTCCCCACTACTGGGCCAGGGCAGACCCGTTCTCTATCCGTGGACCCGTGTGTTTTCGTTTTTCCCAGAACTGGGCCACGACGTACCTGTTTTCCATCCGTGGACCCCTATCCTGGTGTTTTCCCTAAAATTGGCCACGGCGGACCCATTCTTCATCGTGGACCCGTATACTGTCGTTTCCCCCACTACTGGACCAGACCGACCCATCCTCCATCCGTGCCCCCATATCCTGGTGTTTTCCCGACTATAGGCCACGGCATCCTTCATCGTGGACCCGCATACTGGCGTTCTTCACATTACTGGGCCAGGCCAACATTTCCTCCATCTGTGGACCCGTATACTGGCCGATGGGTTCTTTCTCCGTCCGTGCTCCCATATCCTGGCGTTTTCTCGACTAGTGACCAATTCTCCATCAGTGGACCCTTATCCTGGCGTTCCTCCCCCCCTACTAGGCCACGGCAAACCCATTCTTCATCGTGGACCCGTATACTGGCGTTCTTCCCACTACTGGGGCAGGGCAGACCCGTTCTCCATCCGTGGAGCCGTATGTTGGCGTTTCCCCCTTTGTTAGGGCACGGCGGACCCTTTTTCGATCGGTGGTTTCCTATTCTGGTGTTCTGGTGTTTTATTTCTGAACTATGGAGCCCGGGCACATTTGTCCGTCATCAGTGCACCCGCACTCCTTGTAAATCTCGAGAATAATGGAGGAAAGTTAGGAAATATTCAGAGTTTGGTCAGTTGCATGTGCTTTCAGGAAATGTCACAACAGCTTAGGATGACCCGTTCTTCTTGTGTATTGGATTGTATTGTCCTTCCTAGAAACAATGATCCTAGGACCCCCTAACTGATCCTAGGACCCCCTAATCTCTGCGTGACCTCGTGACTAAGTGCGCCAAACGCGCATAGCCAGGAGCAAGGACCGAGTGCGCCCCATCGCTGCGCGACCCCTCAAGATGTTTATCCATCCATATGAGGAGTATCGCTTCCAGTGCACCGTGACTCCGTGGGGATACTGCTAAATCGCTAATGGGGGGGGGGGGGGTTCTCTGCTCCGTACACTGCTGTTACGCAATGTCAAGTCGTTGTAAACACTCTCTCGCCCGGAGGGCTCGAGACCGATAGAGTAGGCTCCCACCACGAAACCCTGAAAGCACTGTCTAAACCTCTCGCTTTCATCATTGGAGACTGTATCCATTTTTCCGTCAGCGCCTCCCTTACGGTGCTTTGTTAAGAGGATTATATTTGATTTGCTAAATGGTTAATACGAGCTCAAATTTCCATTTCCTGCCACATTGACATATACCTCCCTCAATCATGGCTTGGCAGCTGGATAGTCGAGTGGATAGTGATGCTGACTAATAGGATTAAGCTCCAGTGTCTGCATCCTGTCCCCAATTTTGTTTTGCAAACTTCAATTGCTGACCTTTGACAAGGTGAGGAGCTGTTCCTCCAGCGATTGCAACTCTTTCGTTTATTGTTTCTCCCTAATGTTGTAACTGCTACTGTTTTGAACACTTCATTGTTGATTAGCCCACTGCGAATATACACAATATAACGGCTAAAAGAAGAACACAACTGACCCGTCACTAGGGGTTGATAACAAACACAAACTCCCCGACGTATGAGTTGCTCGGGAGGAGGAGCACCTGCTCCATGCCTCCTCGCTCAGGAACGCCGGGTTATCTCTCTGTAGCGCTGCTCCTATCCTTGTCGTACCATGTGGATTGTTGTCATCGACACATATGTTGTTCCATAATCTATCTTCTTGCCCTGCCACCGCACCCCCGTGGTTGACACTCGACGAATAGCTTAGTGAGAAACCCTTCGTCCGTGAAAAGGATTTCTCTTTAATAGCTCTGTGTTGTAGTTCAACAAAACGAGCCATGATAGTGAATGTAGAGGCATTGACGCGGTAAAAATAATATTATGTACAGTGGTTCTATTACCTTGATCATGAATGAACATCCAGCTATCAACTATAAAGCGTCAGCGATACCAAAAAAAACACTGCCTGTTACCTCGTTCCTCATTATTAGTTCTATTTATCCATTATTTATTATTATGTATGTATTATTATGTGTGCTATTATTATGCATTATTATGTACTAGCGCCCCTTCGGGACGCTAGAAAGTGGGGTGGGGCAACCACTTGAGGTATGTGCAAAAGCTTCACACGTGTGAAATGCTCAAAAATCAGCAAAAAAAAGCAAAACTAACAATTAGCTGAGCTCAAATACGAAATTCTCCTTATGAGCTGCGTGTACTCTATGGGTCTGGCCGCTTCGCCAACGTCGGTCTTCTCGCCATCCTAGCCTTGCTTGCAAATTCTTAATCCCGCACCTACATGTAAAGCTAATTTCCGATGCACTGATAATACCTACTCTTTTTCCTGTGTATTTGATTGTATTTTTTAAAAACAGGCGGACCCTCAAGCTGCATAACCCCCAAGGGATCTCAAAGAGAGGTGTGCAAGGAGCATATCCCAAGCGAGGACACCGAGTGAACATGAGTCCTTCGATACATCCCCCGCGGTATGCACACTTGTTTTCGAAGTGATTATCCTCCGCTGTTCCAAAGTTGAGTGAAGTCAACAACAAAGCTCCAGCAGAGGGGCGACTCTGCTCCGTACATTGCTGCTACGCATCGTCAAATCGTTGTGAACATTGTCTCGCCTGGAGGGCTCGAGACTGCTAGACGGTGGTCCCGCGGTCCCGCCGCGAAATCCCGAATGCACCCGACTTCCACTACATCTATGCACCTATGACGAAACATCGGCCGAGTGCCCGATCAGATTCGCACCCTCGCGAGGCACAGTCTATAACTGTGTCTTACGGCGAGCGCATGCGATCACGTGCTTGCCCCCCTACGTCTGCGCTCCAGAAAATTTTGTTGCACTACCATGATTTATATAAGAGGATTATTATTATTCATGTCAGAGTACGTTTGGGCAGAAAGAATAGTCAGAGGATCTCAAGATTTTCTGCGAACTTTGAATTCCATAATTAACGGTTATGTACTTAGGAAGAGTTTCGACGAAGCAGTTGGAAATCTGCTGAATAGAAGGCTGTGCAGAAGTTATTATTACAGTGTGCAGCTCACATAGTTCTGGAGGTAAAACGTGAATAATCAGAAGTTTAGATAAAACTGTTGGTTTTTCAAGCCGTTGGTCATCGTCGCTAACGTCGTATAATTCGCAGATTTGCAATTTCAATGCTTTTACGTAAGGTTGGCAGCTTTCAAATGCAAACAATGATATGCGCAGGTTTTTGGAAAAATTGAGATTGAAATGAGAAAATGGACTGGGGTTTCAACTGGAACGGTTCTTCAGTGAGAAAATGGAACTCAAGTAGCAGTTGCGAAGCAAGACAGCTTCGATTATTCGAATTTTCGTTCTCAAATATTCGAATATTCGAGTTTTTGGATAATCCCGGACCCTCGAATTTCTGAATATTCGAACTTTCGAGTTTTTTGGGACCTCCAAATTTTCAATTATTCGAATTTTCCAATATTCAACGTTCGAGTCAATATTCAAATTTTATTCGATTCGGTCAAAACTCTAATCCCCACCTATGGGCGCCGGAGCGCCGTTGTAGACCGTTGGACCCGTCTACAGGCATTCCCCACCTTGCGATGCCACAGCACCCTTGTCACTACATCGGGCTTGTCTCCAGACAATTCCCCACTTGTGAACGCCGCCGAATCCCTCTCACAGCTGTTGATCCGATCACTGGTAACTCTCCCACAACCGGGCGACGGCGCACCTCCGACATAACTAGCGACCCTTTTTTTATTATCTTTTCCTACATCCGTGTTGACGCGACCCTCATCCATGGATCACCCATGTCACATCGCAACCCTCATCCCTGTCATCCTTCGTCCGTTCGGCTCATCCTCCTCTAAGCATCGTACTCACCTCTTCCCTTTTATACAATCTTGCAATCATAGGCCATTTCAACTGAGGTGTAAACAACCTTCGTTCACAATAAGAAGTTAATACGTCTGAACTTGACAAAAGTAACCCGAAACACTTCTAAATAAAGGTGAAAATCAAAATTTACCACATTTTCGTACATACTAACTCGACGCGCTCAACACGATGGTGTAGGTAATTTCCATTTTTGATGGCTGGTTCTCGTTCACAGATGCACGCACACACATGAACTGCCATTTAATAATGAGTAGATTCCCGGGTATAATGAATAACCGCCATGTTGAAACCTGTCATATTTGGATTTATTGCAGTCCATATTATGGCCTCAATTTTGGCCAGGCTGCACAACTTATACATCGGGGAGTTTGTGTTTGTCATCAACCCCTAGTGACGGGTCAGTTGTGTTCTTCCTTTAGCCGTTATATTGTGTATATTCGCAGTGGGCTAAGAATATGGGCAGTGTTAATGTTCTTTTGTGGCGCAAGAAGTCAGACGGATGCCACGAGGGTAGTGGCCACAATATCCAGCATAATTAGTATCTTACATATGTGTATTATCCGCGCTGGCAGACGAGGTGGCAGCTCATCTGTAATATCACATGTGTCGCTTGCTGTCGGTTGTGCATAGTATGCGAGATCTAAATATGTCACAAGCGTCGTAGTGATATAGAATGGTAGAAAGGGCCTTCACGGCACCTGAGCAATCGCATTCTTTGGCAGGCGGACAATATCATTTTGACGCAAGCCTCGAAGCTACCACCAACGGTGAGGCACACACCTGATATGTGCTGTTAGGGGGTTCTGGCGCGCAGCTCCGTTTTGTGACCTGTATCCACTCAACGAGCTGCCCCAGAATTCACGAAAACCAGCTGCAATTCTAAAACCTATCAACTCCACAGCAGCACAAGCTAACACTCATGAGGAAGTTGTGAGAAATTCCAAAACGGCAAATGAAAATTATTACCCGAAACGTTTCATGCTCGTTGTGATTGGGAAACATACCGCACTGTTCGTCCACATGCATGAGTCGAAAATGTTTTTACCAAATGACATGTTATTCGAATAAATATTCGAACATTCGAATATTCGAAATTTCGAATATTGGAAAATTCGGAGGCTCGCAAAAATTCGAAAATTCGAAAATCCGAAAATGCGAGATCGCTAGAAATTTGAAAATACGAATAATCGAAAATTTGGTGGGTTCAAAAAGTTTGAAAGTTCGAATATTCGAAAATTCGATGGTTCGCAAAAATTCGAAAATTTGAATATTCGAAAAATATTCTCGAATGCCCTTGATGCGAAGATCAACAAATGTGTTTCTGCGTATTTTGAGAATGAAAAAAGAGGGAGAAGCTGGGTGATCTCAGGCCTCCAAGAACCACCTGCAAACTTAACGCAGACTGAGAAGCTCAACGACTTAGATCTTAAAGAAGGAGCTATACTAGATATTCTCGAAATAGAATGCAGACCTGTTGAGACGTACCGAATAGGGAAGATCACTGACGAACATCCTAGGTTGGTCAAAATTGTCATGCCATCTAAATCTCACTGGCTGAGAGCGTTATCTAATGCTGGCCAACTGAGAAATTATAAGTTTTCCAATGTTTTCATTCGTCGTAGTATGACTATTGCTGAGCGTCGCAAAGAATTCTAGCTCCGACAAGAAGCAAAAGAGCGGAATAGGAAGGCTAACCAACACCTATGGGTTGTTTATCGAGGTGAATTAAGGAATATTCATGACCTCCCCAAACGTTCCAAACCGGAAAACGTATAATTGGCCTGGTACCTCCACCAGGCCAACCAAGATTGAAATGTTTTCTTATAAACTCTCGTAGCTTCGCCAACAAACTTGTTCATCTTCAATACCTCCTAGATACGCAGAAACCGGACCTGGTTTTTATCACTGAAACGTGGTTATCTGCTAAATTTTCTAACAGTGAAATTTTGAATGGCACCTCATTTTCTATTTTTCGTCTTGACCGAAAAAGTAGCAAAGGCGGTGGAGTTTGCTGCTTTGTTAGAGTACCCTTATCTTTTCGAAAGTTAAAACTCAGCACTACTCTCAAATCAGACTTAATTTGCCTCGACTCAAACAACCTTACTACCTCTCCCGATTCTCGAATTGTCCTTGTATATCGTCCACCAATTTCCAATTCCATAGACAATCAACACCTAATTGATTACCTATCAGACTTACGTTCTTGTACTAAACCAACTTTAGTTCTCGGTGACTTTAACATAGACATCGACTGGTCGACCAACACCCCTAAGAACAGGAAAGCAGCAATGAAATTCTATGATTTTTTCAAGAACTGCTCCTTATCACAGCATGTTCTATCCCCAACACGAGGAAAGACCACACTGGACATCATTCTTACAAGGGAAGTGCAAGAGGCTAAGCCCGAGGATCCCAGCGAGCCACCCATTTTCAGAGGCCTTGTCTAAGGTGATTATAATGCATACATATTATTTCTGCCCTTTGGTCAGGATGCGCCCAGGAGAGCGCGTCCAAGATTTTTCTTTTTCGCTGCCATAGGGGTCCATTTTACAGGCGATTTATGCAACGTTGACGGCTCAAACTTACTGAGATTACTGTAATTAGCTGTCTCGTGGACTGTAGAGTGTTTGGAGACACAATTATGAACGACCCTGCTCCGCTGGGTATGCGATCATGAGCAATTGCCACAGGCATACCATCGGTGGCGGAGTGGCCGAGTGGGTAGCGTGTCGGATTGTCAGCCAGAGGGTCGA
The DNA here is from genome assembly GCA_037903475.1 of Ancylostoma caninum. Taxonomy (NCBI): domain Eukaryota; kingdom Metazoa; phylum Nematoda; class Chromadorea; order Rhabditida; family Ancylostomatidae; genus Ancylostoma; species Ancylostoma caninum. Next base: position 273,577 of record JBAJFG010000061.1, on the reverse strand, counting down.
GGGTTTGGATCTCGTCCGCGGAATCCATTTTCATTTTTGAATTTGAGGCTTTTAAACTTGTTTAGAGTATTTCTAATGACTAAAACACATCAGATATGCGCGCCATTACAAGAATTACTGCAGGAACTTCGTCCGATTCGTTACTTACTCGGCCACCTCATCGCGGCTGCCATGATTGAGCAAGGACTCATAGTCGCGTAACCAGGCGGAACCAGGTTATTCAAAAATGCGTCTGCAAACGTTCGATGATCCATGGGACAGCTAATCACGCCAACCACTGCTGGATTGCGTGGCCAAAGTTCCATGAATCCAAGCCAGGACTCCATTGACAGCGCACTAGAAAATTGGTATTATTCAACCATCATGAACCTTCAAAAAAAATTTTTTTGACTGAAACTTCGCATATGTGGGTTATTTGAGGTGCTGAATACGAATATCATATCCATTTTGTACCGTAACGCTAGCTATTTTTGTAGGGTTACGGTAGGTGCACGGTAGTATGAGGTGGTGCACTTGCCGTAACCCTACAAAAATAGCGTTACGGTACAGAGTGGATATGATATTCGTATTCAGCACCTCAAATAACCTTCGTATGCAAAGTTTCAGTCCAGAAGAGTTTTTCGAAGATCTAGGGCGTGTGGGAGATGAATGACGCTGAAAAGTCTTTGGCGCGCTCTCCTGCGCGCATCAGGACCATTGGGCAAAAATGATGTACATACATTAACATAGCCTTAGACAGTGTTACCAAAAATGGGTGTTTCGTTTTGATTCCCGGGGTTAGCCTCTTGCAATTCCCTTGTTAGTTCAATGCCAATCGTAAATCAAGTTACAGCCCTACCTCCTTTAGCTACATCTGATCATAAAATCATCTCCTTTACCCTCTCTGTTGCGGTTGACCATGCCTTCAAGCTCCCCTTACCTGATTTTTGCAGAGCCGATTACAATGCTCTAGCATCGTTCTTCTCAACGATCAGTTGGTGGGAAGTTTTCCAAAACTATAGCTCTATTGATGACGCCTACAAGAAATTTTACCGTGTAGTTTATGAAGTTATGAGCAAATACGTCCCTCTCTCTGAGCCTCGACAACTGTCGCCACGATACCCCCAACATATTACCAATCTCATGTCCCAAAGAGACAGAATTTTTGCGACAAGCTCAAATCCTTTGCTATGCTCAGGTTACAAAAAAGTGTGTTGTGAATTAGATCGTCATCTCAAAAAATTCCACGTTAATCTAATCTTGAACGACGCATTATCAGAAACACTGACAAAGGACTTATCTTCTCCTTTATTCGCCATAAACTAAAAAGCAATTATAAATTACCTGTTCTTCATGGAGATAACGGAGATATCTTTGTGAGCGACAATCAAAAAGCTGATGCTCTCGCAATGTACTTTTCTAGTGCATTTTCTAGTAGTTCTGTTCTAAAAACCTTCCCACGTTCTCCAAGATCTTTCGAATCATTTCAAATCTCTGACTCACCAATTCATCCTTATACTGTTCGATTTTTTTGCTCAAGCGCCTACAACCTTCTACCTCAATCCCTTTCGATGGTATCCCGCAAATAATCTACAAAAAATGTGCAGATTCTCTATGTGAACCCCTTTCAATACTGTTCAACATCTTCCTCATTTCACTAGAAGTTCCCCTTGCATGGAAGAAAGCCATTGTCACGGCCATTCCCAAAGATTCTGATGCCACTCACATTTCGTGTTTTAGGCCTATAAGCATCACGCCTACACCGGTGAAGGTACTTGAAAGAATAATCCGGAATAAGATCACTAGTCATATCACCAAACTCAATCTGATACCACCCGAACAGCATGGGTTTGTATCCGGAGCCTCTACCACAACTCAACTAGTAGACTGTGTCCTCGAATGGTCCAGTGCGCTCAACAATGGTCATTCGATTGACATTATATATTTTGATCTATCAAAGGCGTCTGACAGAGTTAACCATCTCAAACTCCTTTCTAAACTGAAAGACCTTGGAGTTAAAGATGCATTAATTGACTGGATTCGATCATATTTATGTGACAGACATATGTGCGTGAAAGTGGGAAATTCGTTCTCTATATCTTATCTTTGTCACAGTGGAGTACCCCAGTGTGGAGTTCTCTCACCGCTACTATTCCTACTTTACACGCATGACGTCCTTCAAAACTACGCACGCATCCATCAGTAAAGGTCCAAATGTATGCCGATGACATCAAAGTTTTCGCATCGTACAACTCGCAGAACTACTCGGAAATACACTATGCTCTATCCCTCTCTATAGAAAATATGTTAGCTTGGGCTGAACTTTTCGACATACCTCTTAATCTCTCCAAGACCCTCGTATTTCACGTGGGTAAAGGTGATCCTATGCCATTTGTTATTAATGAGACGGTTTTGAATACTTGCAAGGAAATTAAAAACCTGGGCATATATTTCAACTCCAAACTGTCCTTCGATACACATGTTAGGCATGTCGTCAATAGGTCTTTCGCTGCACTATTTACTATATTTCGCAATATTCGTTCGAATGATTCTTCTTTGCTGATTAAACTATATAAATGTTACGTACTTCCACTCCTTGAGTATGGCTCGCAAGTTTGGAGTCCCTCTTCTGTGAAACAACAAAGAGCCTTAGAGAAAGTACAGCAAACTTTTGCAAGATTGCTCCTGCACAGATGCTTACCTAATTCCTATAACTACCATCAAATTCCGCCTTATCATGAGAGACTTAAGAAATTCAAACTCGACAGTCTTTTGCAACGACGCACGTTCAATGATCTTGTTTTTTGCTTCAAGGTTTTACGAATAAATTGCAAGCTTAGGGCCAGTAAATATTGGATCTTTAGGCCATGTAATGGCCGCTCAGGCACGTTTACATTGCACTACAAGAGAAATAACAACAGATTTAGTACTAGAATGTTTAGTACTCTATTTGTTCGAGGTGCTAGGTGGCTTCGTCAGTTACCGAAAGATGTCTTATGTTCTCCGTCTTCCTCTGTTTTTCAAACTAGACTAAGAAAAATAAATTTCCTTCGCCTCTTAGGGGTCAGAGAAATTTGAAATTTTCAGCTCATCGATTGCGACATCATCTGACTACAGTCTCAGAACAGAACTACTTTATATGCCAACACATCCATGATGGACTATTCTTCTCTGCCATCTGAGATTGCCCCTTAACTTTTATTATGATTTTTCTGTGTACGAGGAGCCCTCTGGAAGCATTCTTCTCCGGAATTCCTCCCTGTTCCCCTTTTCTACTCTCCTATCATCCTCCTTGGTGTTTTATAAATTCATTTCCTTTTCTGCTCGCAAATCTTGAGACAAGAAGGAGACGGATACTGCGAGGAACCGACAGAGATGGTACCCACGTTTTCATCCCACTTGAGCAAAAATACCGCTAAAGATTCGAATTGCTCTGGTTTAAAGGATGTACGGGTTTTTCGACATCGTCTCTGTTGATGGGAGCAGTTATGGGCGAACTGCAGTGTTGCTCTGATTTTCTGAGCAGAAAATATCTGTCAAAATACTGTCACTGATACCTCACGTAACAGGGATAACATAACAGGGACCTTGAAATAACTTCGGATTTTTTCAACTGAATCTGGAGAGCTTCTCATCTATTTCCTTGTGCTCGTGATCCACCATTGTATAGCGCACTTATGTGCATGTAAATAAATAAATAAATAAATAAATGTAAAACTTTAGTGTAAACGCCACATGAATAAAACGGCGCTCAATGGCTGGTGTACTGTGCGACAAGAACATCCCAAAGCGTCTCAAATCAAAGATCTATCGAACTGTTGTACGTGCTGCCGCTTTGTACGGAGCTGAATGTTGGGCTGCAACCAGAGAAGTAGAACATCGGCTTAGCGTCATGGAGATGAAGATGCTACGCTAAGCTCTGTATGGCAGGCGTTACCAGACTTGACCGCATCTGTAATCAGGACTTCCGACAGCGTTTTGGTGTAGCTCCAATAACGGAAGGCTCCACAAAACTCGTCTGCGATGGTACGGTCACGTCACGTGCTCAGGGCTGACAATGACAGCATTTGCAAAATCGGATTCGGACCCCGCCTCCGAACGGGACTGAAGAAGAATTACTTTAAACGAGAGGGTTGTTAGCTGTAAACAACAGGGTTGGTAGCTGTCTGGCACTAAAACACACTCTGAATGTTATGTTCAAATGAAAGGGCTTAATAATGAATCCCTGGTCCAGATATACTTGCTTCGTCGTGACAATGGAAGGATAATCATTTCGATGTTGCTGTCCTTAGACTGTCGAGCTAGCGACTGTTCCAGAAGCGCTCAAGTATTAGGTTGAGGAGAAAGTAACGGAGGAAAATTTTCAAAACTTTCTAATTCCCTATCGCTGGTGATTCGATCAGGGATGGTCTGCTGACGTAGTAGGAGATTACCTAGAGCATTACCCTGTGGCTATTGAAGTACTAGGGAATGCTTGTCGCTGCAGTTACGCCCTCAGTTGCCAAAGGGCGCTTTTGCCCTAACATCTATAATGAGCTGCTCTGCAGCAGCTTGACAAGCACTGAGGCCACTTACAACAGTAGTGCAATCAAGGAGACAGTAGCTAAATATTTCACAATACCGGACCCCCCCCCCACTTACTTCGAATCTGGAAATATGGGCTCTTATAAGGAGCCATGCTTTGTACGGTCTCACATCACAACGCGAAGGGATTGCTCTGATTCGAGTTGCTCCCACAAGGTAAGAGAGAGCTACATATGGGTAGAACAGGTCTGAAAACTGAGGGCAACCTTCAAAGAAAAACGACAAAAACGAGAAACCTTACTCCACCCCAGTTATTTTGCACCCCAATTTTTCCACTTCTTTCCTGCTCCGAACTAACGGGGCATTCCTACACTCTGGAGACCTGCTATTTTTACTTTCCTGGCTGATTTCTCCCTGAACACTATCTCCTCCCAGCCCTCAGTTTCTTCCCGGCCTGAAAAGAGCCCGTTGATTTCGACCATTTTTAACCAGGAGTCACCTTGTGTAACCAGCCGCAGCCTGCGCAATTCTGAGGAGAGCGAGTCAGCGATCTATCCATGCGTTGAGGTAATTTTATGGATTCGGAAGGTGTATACTAACTTCAATCGGAAAACCCCGTTCAAAAGTTAGAGCTGAAAACCTGGCTTGAATGCCGTTTCTTCCATTACTTTCTCCTCAACCTAACAGTATTTGGACCCCGCAACTTCTGCCACAGTTGTGGAGGCGTGCGCTCTCAGTCCCCCAGCGATGGAGAATTTCCAAAGCAAAGAGTGATCCATCAAGTAAAAAGGGTTACACTTTAATGGAAAAAATTTATTAGTCCAACTTATATCAAGAAGCGATGATCCACCAGACTACTCTTCACCAAATGATTTGTACAGAGCAACGAAGTAACAGCACTGATTCCGTTCGAGACGCAGAACACAATAGCTGCCGCTAGCGGGAGCGAATTCAGCAGCAAATATGTCACACAAAGAAGAGTCATTTCGAAAGAGAAGTGTGCCCATTCACGTCCATACAGGAAGCAGTTAGAGAATCCAACCTCTGACGGATCCCTGAAAGAATTGGCAGTGATATTATCAAGTAGTGGAGCATAACGGCATAAAGAAGATCTCTTTTATATAAAGAACTAGACGGCATACCCGGCTTCGCTCGGGTATTTTACAACCTCGGCTTTCTCACATTGATGAGAACAATTGCTATTGCTGATAAAATCATTGGAAATACTCATAATTTTGGTGGTGAGCACATTAGTGATGCTCAGGTACAGGGCATTCCCCTCCGAGTGAACATCGCGTTGGAGACACGCGCGCGAGCTGATCCATTCCATAGATCAAAATCTCAATAGAAAGGTTACGTGGGAATGGTTTTTAGCGGTTCGGACGCAGCCTTTCAACTGAGAATTTGATCTGTGGAATGGATCAGCGCGCGCGTGTCTTCAACGCGATGCTTACTCCGGAGTGAAAGCCCTGTAACCCTTTCCCTCAAGTAATCCCGTGAGCGAAACGTCGTGTCAGTAAAGTTATTTCGATGACAAATTCGTGGAAAACAGTTGCCATATTCGTGCTTAGATTTTTAATGTGTTCGATTGATCCAATAAGCACATTTTGCCAATTTTCAGAAGCAGGAAAAAGAACAGAAGACATTAGTGAACCGATACATTCGTGCAAAACAATTGCCGTATTTGTGTTCAACGTATTGAAAAATCTCAGTAGACACGTCTCAACCGATCCATGGGCGAAAAGAGCGAAAAATCAATAAAACCGATAGATCGATAATTCGATAAATCGGTAATTCGTGCGGAATGTTTGTTGTATTCGTGTTCAGCGTATTGACGAACTCCAGTAGACATCTGTCTGTCGCCTCATGGGCAAGAATGGCGAAAAATCAATAAAATCGATAAATCCATATTTTCGTGCAAAGCGGTTGCAATATTCGTGTTCAGCGTACTGAGATACCCCAGCGTACGTGTTCCCACCAACCCCTAAGCAAAAAAAGCGAAAAATCAATAAAGTCGATAAATCGATATCTCCGTGCGAAGCGGTGGCCATATTCGTGTTTAGCGTATTGAGATACCCCAGTGTACGTGCCCTCACTAACCCCTGAGCAAAAATAGCGAAAAATCAATAAAGCCGATAAATCGATGTTTTCGTGCAAAGCGGTTGTCATAATCGCGTTCAGCGTATTGAGATACCCCAGTGTACGTGTCCTCGCTAACCCCTGAGCGAAAATAGCGAAAAATCAATAAAATCGGTATAATCGATAAATCAATCGATATTTCTCAGAGGGAAGTAGCCTAAAACCTCCGCCGGCCTTTGATGGGTATGTGTGCAAAGTTTGGTCCCGATCGGTTAACCCTCCGCGATTTCTATAAGGAACATACATACATACATACATACATACATACATACACACGCACACACGCACAGACATTTTATTTTATATATACAGATGATAGCGTATTGATTCTCATTTTGCAGACGGTGAGGGTCCGTCTGTTTCTCTAACCTTTCATCATATGAAAAAGCGCATAGACCATGATGAAGGGTGGATGCGCAGGTTTGCGACGAGAACAGATTAATGGATGACGGCGAAACGAGAGTGCAAAGACAGCGCCCTGGGCTAGATCCTGGCGGGACCTGCGATTTCATGACCGCCTCACACGCTGCCAATGGAGTCAAGAAATCTCACATGACCATTTCGCTGCGGTACCCGCGTCTAGCAGTCTCACAGCCCCCGGATGAGATAGTGTTTACAAATATATATATATATTAGCAATATATATCTATATATATATATATATATATATATATATATATATATATATATATATATATATATATATATATATATATATATACTTAGCAGGATAACCACTCTGTAGGCATATTGTAGGGTGACCACTCTGCAGGCATATTTTAGGGTGACACAAAGAATTGAGCCGTATAGGCACGCTCCGCTGACGGCAACGAGGTCTATGAAAGGCATGAGAGCTTCGTAGGCGTAGTGCTGCGGTGGTATCCGTCGCACCCTCTCACAACTGGCACATTCTCGTTCTAGCATCCGTCCGAAAGTCCCTGAGCGAGCCACGGAATCAGTTCCAGTTTGCACACTTACATGCACAGAAAAAAATGCGCCATCATAGGTCATTGTGACATTTCCTGTGACCAAGTATTTAATTATTCAAGAATTCTGGATAACCACTTCCTTCCATTGCTCTTGAGATTTACAAAAGATGTGGATGCAACGATGGGCGACAGATGTACGAAGAGGCAAAAGTGCCGTGGTACGGTTATGCGAATGGAGAGGGGTTTACTGTGGTTTAAAAGTGCGGGAGATGCCAGGATACGGATTCGCGGACGGAGGAAAGTTGCCGGTTGTGGCCCAAAAGTTAAAGGAAGTCCAGGATATGGGCCCACTGATGGACGAGAGGCCCGCTGTGGATATGGGCCCACTGATGGACGAGAGGCCCGCTGTGGCTGGGGGATGAGAGGATGCGGGTCTCCTGATGGCACATAGGTCTGTGGCCTGAAATTGTGAGGAGTTAAGGGAACTTCAGTATATAGACACGCGGATGGAGAAGGGATCCACTGTGGCTCAGATGTGAGGAATGCAAGGATACGGATCCACTGATGTACGACGGGTCTGCTGTAGCCTGAATGTGTGGAAAACGCCAGGGTACGGTTATCTCGATGGAGGAGGAGTTCACTGTGGCCAAAAAGTTAACTCCAGGATATGGGCCTGCGGATGGAGGAGGGGTCCACTGTAGCTAATATGGGTGGGGGACGCAGGATGGAGATCCCCTGATGGCACATGGGTTTGCTGTGTTCGTGAACATGTGGGGAACGCTTGGATACGGTTGTGCCGATGGAGTAGGGTTTCGCTTTGCCCAGGTTTGAGGAAAGCCACGATACGGGTCCATCGAGGGACGATGGGTCTGCTGTGGCCTAAAAGTTAAGGGAACTCCAGGATATGGGCTCATGGATGGAGTGGTGAAGACACTATGGTGAGGATCCACCGATGGAAGAGGGGTCCGCTGTGCCCAGAATTGTGAAAAACGCAAAGACACGGGTACTGGAGGTGCTCGCTCAAATGGCGGGAAAACGCCAAGTTTCGATGAGTGAGAGATGTTTGTAAGTATCCCAGAATACTAAAGCTGGTATTAGCCTTTGCAGCGAGTCCACTGCTTTCTCTGAAGTCCACTGGCCCATTTGGCGAGGTTTGTTTGGCAACCTAGGTAACGGGTTTACAAACGAGCCAGGCAAACGAACTCCGCCAAATGTCTTGCCGAACATGATGTCCCGTCAAATGGGTCGTCATGCAAATCTTGCCAAATATGTCGCATTACAAACCTTGCCAAACAGGTCGCCATACAAGTCTTGTCAAATAAGTCGCGATACAAACTTTGCCAAGCAGGTCGCCATACAAACCTTGCCAAACAGGTCGCCATACAAACCTTGCCAAATAGGTCGCCATACAAACCTTGCCAAACAGGTCACCATACAAACCTTGCCAAATAGGTCGGCATACAAATCTTGCCAAATAGGTCGCCATGCAAAAATTGCGCTTCAACATTGTAGGTGAGATTTCGCAACGTACTCCTCCTTCCTCCCATTGCCAGGAGAGGCCTCCAAAATTACCACAATTTTCAAGCTTTACATTTAATGGTCAGATCCAGGAAGTGGTTTGGGTGAAGTACTTCCTCAAGCAGTTGAACCGATGACACCCATCGATTCCCTTCCTGGAGGCACGAATTAGGTGGATGTCGCCATGGTGTTCAGCCGGCTGCGCACTGTCGTGCGTGTTGCAGCGAGGACCACGGAGATATCCTCATGCAAAAATCAGGTTGTCATTTTGCCTAGCAAACACTTGGGACTGACAGCGGCACTCTCCCAATGTACGACTCCCTTTGAGGTACGTACCTCAAACTTGCGTAATTGAACCCACTCATCGACTGCAATACCGATGCGTCGTATGTACCTGTCCAGGAAAATAGGTCGCCAACATCTTCTCTTGCCATTTGTCTTGCCAAACACCCGGAAAATAGGTCGTTAACATATTCTCTTGCCATTTGTCTTGCCAAACACCCGGAAAATAGGTCGTTAACATATTCTCTCGCATTTTGTCTTGCCAAACTGACTCTAGACCCATTCTCCCGGAAAATGTCTTGCCAAACACATTCTCTCGCCAAATTGGTCGCCAATGGACTTCAGAGTTTGCAAGATTGCTTCAGCTCTCACATGTATTGGGTTGAGCAATAAGTTCGTGCGGTTTTTTTTCAACTCAATTTTTCATGAGAATTTTAACTGATTTTGATAGCCTATCATAGGTCTCTTGTAGCTTTCGTTTTGCTCTTCACAAATATTTCAAGCAATTCCCCCAATCCCTGCTACTTCTCAATTTCTGTCACATGGAATGTGACCTTCCAAGTCGACAAGAGCGTACATCTCCGACACCTTCAACTGCTCCACTACAATACTGGAACAAATGCAGATCAAGCTGCTGAGGATGTTAAGGGCGTCTAAGTGGAAGCCACTACTGTCGAATGGACAGAGCAGAAGTGGATGTTTGCTTCAGAGAGGTCGATTTTGGGCTGGAGGGTTTACCTTGTTCTGTACGCACAAATCGTAGAGTTATGAGACAGTTTCTCGCAAGGACTTGCAGTGAAGAAGAAGTACTGCGGATCTCAACTTCTAGAAAAACCCAAATTCAATTGGTCCAATCCGTTAAAATACATTGGATGCTCTAAAAAACCGCACGGACCTATTGCACAACCTAATACTTTTTTGGCCTGAGTGTAATTTTGCTTCCACTCTCTTCCTCACTATAATTTGTTCGCAGAGTTAAGAGTGACTAGCATGACAGATCCATGGACATTTAAAATGTACGGTGACAACGAACGTGGGATGTGTCATTGCATCAGGAAGTACATACAAGTATGCAGCTTTATATGTTGATGTATGAGGAAGAATCCTCGAGGAAGGCTAGCATCGCCAGTACAAGAAATCCGGAGTTGGCAAGGCGGCCAGACTGGCAGAACGCACACAACTCATAAGGAGAATTTCTTATCCAAACTCATTTAATTATTAGGTGCGTGCGAAAGTTCCGGGGCAGTTGCACCTAATTTTTCAAAACGCCATAACTTGACTCAAGGTCAGCAATTTTGTTCGAAACAAAAAGCATTGGCATCTGCGTGGTATTGCCAATATGGCAGAAGAAAGATTTTTTAGAAGTTAAAAATTTGGCAAGTCTTCACCTGTAAAAGTGACACAGGACGTTTTCCAGTAGGGTCTGTTCATTAAAAGTTTTACAGCGGAGGTAAAACCGTAAAAGGTTGAAATGGGGGTAGTCTGTTAGAGGCAGGTATAAGAAGTAATATAGGTTAGGCTAGAATTTCCGAGCACGAATGGCCAATTCTTTATACGGTTGACACTGCAACGTGCTGATGTGCGTTGTCCCACAGCCGGTTCAGACCACATATTTCGGCTTGCGTCGGCCCTATGCTTAAGAGTTTTCCCATGATTACTCTAGGGAGAAGAAGCTACTATTGGGCGATTATTCTGCATTCATTTGAAAAAAAAATCATTACACATGAGTCACGTTACTGACCATGAAAGGTCAAATTTTTTTTAAGAAGATAGTGATGGTTCGGCCATTTCTTAGGTGGGTGGCAGGAGCCCGGTTTTTGGGATGACCTCCTCCTATCGTCGTACCTAACCCGTTCTCTATCATCAATAACAATTCTTCCATGGAATGAATTGTCAAGGAATCTGAAGGTCGAATATCTGCAGACTTGCCAGTGTGGACGTTAGTGCTCTTCGCTCAACTTACGAAAAATCCATCTAGTCACCTTCCCCTTCCTACCGATTTTCTCCAAGTGACGAGACATTGTTGACTAAATTCCCGTAATGTCTTGTGCGCTTTGCGCAAGGTCTGGTTCAACCTGCTCTTTCCTGGCGCCTTTGCGATGACCAAATCTCTGAACAACTTCTGAAGCATTTTCCAGGCTCTCTCTCCTCTCAGAATTCCTAGGAACCTTCGAGCACCTGATGTTTCAGAGAACATACTCTCCATAAACGCATCATTGATGTTATGGATCGCTTCTCTTGTTGACTGTCTAGAATTGATTTCATAGAGCGAAATTCTCCAAATTATTGCACAGATCATAGCATTGGTTTTACACACAAAACAGAGCAACGCTGTGACATAGACCCGAGCGAAAAATGGTATAGGTAGCATGAAAACTGTTGCAAGATATCGCAAACGCAAAGAGCAAAACAGCGTTGAACGGTGAAACACCACCAACTGCCCCGGAACTTTTGCACGAACCTAATACTATTAGGTTGCCCATAAATAATGGCCGTTTTGGAGGTGCGCATTACAAGGTGCGTAAACTTGAGATTTTCTTTGTATTATCGGTACACATTGATTCGCATGAATTTTCTAGATGAGAACTGGATCCACCGCAAGTTCAAAGGGACACTCTAGGCAAAGGTCTGGCCAACACATTATTACAAGGAGAGCTCCAACGCCCCAATCAGTGAAATTTTTCTTGGTAGGATGTGAACCTGTATGGATTGGTAACAGGCCGGTAACAGGCGAGGCATTTAGTAAATTCTACTCGTGGCCTGGTCTAGCTACTGCCGAACATCTCGAGCAGTATTTTATCTGTCAGAAAAAATCACCTTTTCCTGAGATATCAAGGTTTGTTGAATTTATCCAGATCTCCCTCAGCGATCTGTTAAACAAAGCGCCGTAACGGGGCTAGAGCGGCTAGACATATTGTTCCATGAACGCGGCGGCACTCATAGACACCGGTAATCTTGAGGCGCAGACTGTGAGTCGAAGTGGCCGATTTTTTGAGGACTCCTACACGTTCGTTTCGGGACTCGCTAATTACGTCAATTCTGGCTCTCCTTCATGCACAGGATGGTGATTTCACCACCTTCGGTGGCTGTCTCGCAGCATAGGGGTGAGGGAGTATTTACAACTCTCGGGCAGTGCAGCATACGGGGAAAACATACGATTACGCCCTACGATGGAGAGAGAACTTCACATACTCATACTCAACTCTTAACAAGAATTTCATATTTGAGCCCATGTAATGATTAGTTTTGCTTCTCCGTTAATTTTCTAGGGATTAGGCAAGTGGGAAGCGTTTGCTCCTGCCCCAAGTGGCTGCCCCACCCCACTTTCTAGCGTCCCGAAAGGGCGCTAGTGAAATACAAATGAGGGTCAGGTTCGAATAAGATGCATTGAGAAGGATGAAACATTTCCCGAGCATTTTGAAAATTTATATGTACATACATCATCAGTCATCTTTGTGCTTTTCTTTGCTACTTCGTTTTATTTTGTTTTATTTAGAACTATCACAACATAGATAGCAGTGATGGCTCTGACTTTAAGGAAATTCCGTAATTTTCCTGCGTTTCGCGTGGGTTGACGTGAAGTGGGGGAAAAATGTTCGAAATGTGATCAAAATCAACAGTGTGCAGGAAGTTTCCAATGATTTGAACACATGGAAACGATTGATTGGATTGAAATAGCTAGGATAAAGGATAAGGATAAAGTGTTCGGCGTTAATCAATCCCGTCACGAGGGATGCGCCATGCATTCGACTTCATCTGAGCATCGTAGAGGCGTTGAATGCGTATGTGCCCTGTACTTGCGGGGGGCACCCGATGTACCAAGTCAGTGCTTCATCCTCCCAGACTCCTCTGGTACCAATTTACCGACCCCGGAGGGATGGAAGGCTTGGTTGGCCTTGGGCGGGATCGAAACATCGATCGTGTGCGTGCGTAGCGAGCCTCTTACCACTGCACCATACGCGTCCGTTGAAATAACTAGGATACGCTTTATTATCAGGGTAAAGGATGACGATAGGAAAAACCGACCCTCAATACGACCCCCCCCCCTACTCCCTCGTCCAACCCCCACCTTTTCACGACCCCCCCCCCTCTGCTCCCGCATATTTCCTCTGCACACTGAGCAGTTCCAAGGAAGAAGACACAAAAGAAACGCATAAAAAGCACAAAATTAGGACAAAACAGCATTGAAGTCAATGTGCTTTCTTATCCAATTGAACTAGACTGTCAGCAAGAACGATCACGTCATTACATGTCAAAACAGGACTGATTGCCCGCATGCAAGAATTCGGTTTCAGCTTTGGCATTTGCTCCCCACGGGTTCAATCCTCGGCACCTCCAAGAAATTTTTGCACGCGTCGGAACCGCTTCAGAATTTAATGGGGGGTAGAGGGGATGGAAAGATTTGAAAATAAAGTGAGCGAAACGAAACCGATCAATTACACATGCGAGAATTCGCCTGCAGGGCCAGCAATTTGTGGAAAACTAGGGTGAGTTAGACCTTCTACTGAAGTTCTCTGACTTGAAATCAGCAAATACTTTTCAAAATGTCCATAGAAAGCGATCAGCTCTATCTTTCGCCAGAGTTTCGATTTTCCAGATCTCCGTATGTTTTTGGGGGCTCGATGGGAAATCGATGGGAAATTTGACGAATTTCCCATCGATTTCCCATCTAAATTGCGGGGAAACGAGCGAACTTCGTGGACCCAGGCTCTGTACTCAAATTGGAAATTTTCTCATCTAAAACTCATGGAAGGAGAGTTTTCGTGATATCTGCAAATTACTTCTCAGTGATTTCCCAAACAGATTTACTCTCTTTTCACTATCTGTTCAAATTGCGAGGTTTTCACTTCTTAAACTCCTATGAAGAGATTTTGCCTTTTATCGAAATTTCACTACCTTCACGTAATAGAGCTCCAAGAATTCATTCTTCGTTCCCATTATCGCGCCCCAATGTTTGCTCCTGCTTGGATGAGTTAGATGGGAATTTTCCCGTCGGGGACCCGAAAATTTGGAAAATTTCCCATCGAGCTCCCAAAAAAAAACGTGAAGCTCTAGGAAATTAAAACTCCGGCAAAAGATAGAGCTAATCGTCCTCTAAGGATACTTTGAAAGACATATGCTGATTTCGAGTCAGAGGACTTCAGCACGAGGTCTATGTCACCCTACTTTTCCACGTTCTGCCGGGCCCTGCAGGCGAACTATAGCATGTAGAGTAGATCGATCTCGCTAACCACACTTCATTTTTCAACATTTCCACCCTCTTTGCTGGATGTGTATCATCGTGAGGGAAAACGAGGCGGAGCCTCCCCTCCACGATCGACTCGTCCTCTATCGCATTCAAATTTTCTATGGTCACATATAGTGGAATCGTGCGCGAAGGGAACGAGTCAACCGTTTGGGGCGGGAGGAGGACTTGAACGACCCAATCGCAGAACTGTATCACGCCCCGTTTTCCCTCACGATGATACACACCTCTCTTTGCTCCACATTTGATTCTGAAGTGATTCCGACCCGTGCGAAAATCTATTGAAGACGCCGGGAATCGAACCTGTGGGTGCTGTGAAGCTGATTCCTCTCACACGCTGCCCTGTTTTGACACGAATGACATGGTGGTTCATGCTGGCAAGTGCGGACCGTCATCTGTCATAATATCATGAAACAATCTTGAATTTACATTTAATGGTCAAGCCACCGCTCTACTCACCCCACCCCCTCCTCTTCAATACGACCCCCCCCCCCCCTCCTCAGCCCCCTCCCATACGACCCCCTCGTGGGAAATTTCCATCGGACGCTTGACGCTGTTTATTATGCTGGCCAATCACAGCTGTGCTACATACATTCCTCACAATTTATCTCACGACGAATTTGCTCGTGAAAAGATCCACGAAGCGACGAGGTTGATATAGTTGGAGCACTCTCTCCTCCCACTTCTACACCTGACTAGAGAAAATCACGCAAAAGTGAGCAAAGTTCCTGTTCGTTTCACGAGTCCCAATTTTCTAATAAAAACACAAGTCCAGCCTGGAAGAGGTCCTCAACATTCAGTGGAAAGTTTATGGTCAGCGGTTGAAATGTGGGGATACATAATTAAGCGTAGGAAACAGCATGAGTGACTGCTCGAAATCGTTGAAAAAAAAATAGAAAAGCTATGAATAGACGCAGAAGTAGCCGTACTTCTTGTAGTATAAAGCTTGCCACCTCTTGCCAACTGATACATATTCTGTATATATTATATACTATATATTATATATTATATATACATATACTGTATATATATTTTACAGTAATATTTCAAAACGGGAGTAGGTGGCCATCCCGTACTCCATCCTAGCGGCTTCAGGGCCTACATTCAGGATGAACGGGCTCTGACGGATGTGTTGATTTGAAGATACGCGAATTGGGTAAAGGTTTACCCTAGGGTGAGGGTGGGTCTAAATACCAAGGATAAGATAATCTCAACCTCAAAAAGTTCCCCGTCTGACTCGTATCGGTTAGTTCAGCATCCAGTAGTGCTTCGGCAAATGAGCGATCCCTGGAAAATGATTGTTAAAGAGAAATCTCAAAAAATGCAGAGTTCGTCTCCACTACTGTGAGCAAAACAATACAATGAAGTGCACAGGTTATCGCTGCTTTATTGATGCGGTGCTTCGATATATTCATCATCTGTTATTCACCTGATCACATAATCCACGTCGGTCGTTGAGTGATCAATCATCTCGCGAAGGAAGGTGTTCATCTGCTGATGAGCTCTCACAGTTGCCGCCATCTACAAGAGGTTCGAGTGAGCAGTCCTGCATGAAAATGAAATGAGGTAAACGTTCAAAACGTGCATACCTTGGCAGTGGTCTGGTCGAGCCCAGTGAGTCTCGTTTGCGTGACTGCGTTCCTCGCTGTTGTCATAATTTCATCGTAACGTGTTCGAAATGCAGTCGGCAGGCAAACTGTGAACGTTTGCAGGTGCGACGTCGGTTCCAGACCTCGGAAGCCACAAAGATCATCCTGAACATGTCATACACACAGTAGATTGCAGTGATCACACGCACGCGCTACGTAACATGCAATGTGGTGCTTTGATTGTGTGATTGTCTGCGTATCCACACATTTCACCAAAATCTTTCTGCGTTCAACACAGGAGTTTCGTGCCATTGCTGTCGGATTTGCTGCCTTTGCACTATAAAAGACAACTCACACGTTCTTTCTGCAAGAATTCATTCATTTCTGCCATGCCGGTGTCGGCTCGACCATGCACGGATCGACCGTGAATGTAATACCCATGTAAGGCTTGTGTGAGCGAAAGAACGCTGGAACGATTATATGCGGTAATTATCCAAAAAATTGATTTGATGAACAAGCTAATCGATGGTTTCGGAGGACAATTTGCTTGTAACGTACGCGGTGAGGGGGGGGGGTTGGATGAAAAATTTGCTCCTAATCGGTTGGGCCTCCGAGATTTCTTTTCGGAACATACGAAACCACAAGCACACATGCAAACATACAGTGAGCGGCGAGGGTTTTCATGCCAGTTACTTAGTCTTCTTGGTAGTTATATATCATCAAATACGATCAAAAACTATCGGGAAAACCCTGATTTGCAGCATACGGCAGGGAGCAGCGCGGATGTGCCGCGCGCTTCTCGTGTTCACGAAAACGCGCACCGTCATTGACATTCACTGCACAACTACATAAATAAACGGTTATTTTTACTCCATTATTTATTCCATGTCACATATAAAATTGAAAAACTAGACAAAGAAACTCAAAAATTCTGAATATGAGTCAAATTCTGTCCTCTTCTTTATGGAAATAAGCGGCCCACATTTCTTTCTTTTTCACCAGCTTTCACGACCCCACGTATTTCCTCCTTCGTTGGCCCCCTCTCCAAGTGCTAGACACTTCCTCCCATCCTTTTCTGCATCTCTTTGGTCATTCTCTGACCTTTATTTTATTTGCACTTCTTTCCTTCGACTGATGAGGTTATGAGGACCGCTATCAAATGCGCTACTTAGCATTACAATAGCTCTGGCAACAAAAAATACCATAGTCCGTTTTCATGCTTTTTTTAGCTATCTGTGTAGGTCCATTCGAATTAATCAGTAGCAAATGAACTGCTCCTACCTTATGTTTGCTATCGAGCATAAATCAATGAAGTTGTGGAAGGGATCCAAGATCATGCGTTCCACAACTACTACCTGAATGCTTGAGAATCGTATAAAAAGATGCAAATTTCCCGGTAATGTCCAGAACACCCGTCCCACCTGCACAATCCACTGCAAAAATCCAATGATGAGATAAAAGAAAACGACTACAGCAAATCTGGTCATGATAGTTGATTCAGCGGAGGCGGATCCTGAAGGGAGTTTGTGCATGCAAAGATTTGGCGGATATTCTGTAGACCCACTCACCATCGCCGAATCCTGGTTGAACAATGCTGAACCGCATGAAATTGAAAGCTTCTAGAAACATTAGTACTAGAAGCAGCTGCAAACCGATGCATGTCGCTCGAACACAGCGAAGTTCTGCCCATTCGTTGGCGACTAGATATGTGCGCCTGAACATTTCGTGTTAGTTTTTGTATTTATGAACAGGCACTGACACTAAAGGAGTAACCTAAAGCTCACCACACAACGACCGGCAGCTCTACTCGATCCTTGGACACGTCCCTGGAAGGAGGTTGAGCAGTCTGGCTATTCTGGAAAGAATAATACTTGAACACTTGAACGACCGCAGTAGTGCTACGTTCAGCCCATAAACAGGAGGCTCCAAGGGCCTCTGCCCGGGATGTGCGTGGTGCATGGTCAGTCAAAACGATTTTCGACTTGCGACTTAGGATTTGTGGCGATTTTGTTAATTTTTAACAAGTCACAATCCGCGAAAGATCGGGCCCTAATTAGCACCACCCATACAACTGCTCGGTGCTTACCAGTAGCCTACAATAACCGAGCTGCGTGGCTGATGACAGCGTCAGCTGGCTCTTGCGATGCCCCTGCTCGGACCTCCCTCCCCCAACGCTTTTTGACACCTATGGCAAAAATTACATGGAAATCGTGGATAATGAAAGCGTAAGGGTCCGCCATAGGGCGTATTCGACAGGGGCTGAGCATAACAGCAACGTTGTCACAGATAACATCTTAATACTATCTCAGCGGTTAGAGATATGTCTCAACCCTCCCAGCACAAGTTCTTTCTCTGTGTTTTTGCGAGAAATGTTCCGTTTGAACTGCTCGGAATGGCGTTCATGTAGAAGAGCATAAGGACGTGAATGGTCACCCCTTTGAGTATTTTTTCTCTCCTGCTGTCGTGGATGGTGGAAGTCTCCACGGGCAACTCAACCGCGGAATGTTTCCCGTTCTGCTGCACCAGCAAAGGTGCTTTTGAGGTCTAAGTAGACATTCCTACTGGAAGTAATACTGTTAAATCACCACCCTAGCTTGTTCATCACTGTATTCTGTTAACTGCTTTTCAAAACAACTGTGCTCCTTCTAAAGATATTTGGGTCACCTTTGACTGACTTGACTTTCGGGCTATAAGCATTGACGTTGGAACCTTACCTCAACGACTTGTGGTCTTTCCCAGTCAATGAAAAATGTTTCTTGTAGAACCATATGAAGTATTGTATGAAGCAGCGCAACGAATTTTAGGCATAATGTGGCGATTAGATAAGCCATAAGAACCCACTCCTGGAATCATTGTGCTACCAAAGCGATGCATCCACGCTAACAAAAAAAGAACAAACCTGATCTTCATTCAGAGTGGTATAGAAAGGATATTTCTGTGATTTATAAGCAAACGTGATCCAACATGACATCGCCGTTATCACGACGAAGAACACGTCACCAAGGGCGGCACACTCGTAGAGCAAGAACTGTAGGACTGTTGACGCGTCCAGCAGCGAAGCCTTGCCGCTGCGTCGTCCCCAGCTGGAATTGGAAGCCATTTGAGGTAGCAGTTCTATCGTCTATTAAACTGTGTACGAGAAACCTGTATGCTTTCATTACTGCCCATATTACGGATAGAGGGCCAAGCACAGCCATAGAGATTTCGAGCTCCTGGAATAATCTATTGCTGGCGATCACTATTCTGTTGTTGTTTGACTCGTTTCCCCATTCATGGTCCATCTACTCTTTCTACCACCGTTTACCCAAAGGTAATGCGTCTGTACGGCACCATCCGCAAGTCTCCTACTCTGAATCTAAAAACAAGTTGTCGGCCCAGCTTTGCCCAAATACAACCTTTTAACTAGCAAATCGTTGTCGACAAGTTTGACGTCATCGTGCCACCGACAAAGTAGCTGTCAACAAGCTACAAGCTTTTCTCCCGACAACTTGTCACCAATGAAGAGAAAAAACAAGGAGTCGACCATTTTCTTCAAAAACGACTCCCAGCAAGTTGTCAACAAAGCTTCAAATAGTTTATCGACCAGAGAGAGTCAAGTTCCCTCACCCGCGTAATATGCGATGCAACCACTTAGGACATGAGGGCAGTAGTTAGCCTGGTGGGATTCTAAATGAAAATCATTCGCTATCAAGGATAGGATCCTTGGCAAACCTCAACAACCTTAGACATTTTTGTGCAGCTGACACACTGTTAGTGAAAAAAGGCGAGAACAAGCTGGCGACAAGCGTTTGGGCTGAAATTTTGTCGGCAAGGAAGTGTGAAAACAAGTTGCCGACAAGCTTTTGCGAGAGCAAGTTTCGGATGCGATCGGAAACTTGCTCTCAAAATGCTTGTCAACAAGTTTTTGGCTTTCTGAGTAGTATCCAAGTGCGAACTACCCAATTTTCGTTTAATCCCAATCTAACCTACTTCAAAAATTCAAGGCGAAAATGAAACAGATAATCCTATTCGAATTAGGTTTTTTCCGCTGGTCTACTACCACATTAGTAATGACCCTCACATTACAGGGTGACAACAAAGTCTTTGGCCAAGGATTTCGCAGCATTTGTTTCGTGGGCTTTGCCGAAAAACCCATGACCTTGTATTCATGTTGACTATCCAACTGTCTCGAACACGCATAAAAAATTTCATAGCCCACAGCTCTATTCGAATCTTGTATAATCTACAAACATAAAACGAAGTAGAGATAGAAAAGGTTCAGTCTTCGTGACATCTTTTCCAAGAACATCTTTTAGTTGGCTCTCCAATTCACGAATTTTCTGCTCAGTATTCAAAAAGATAGAAGCTTTCTATTCTAGAGAGATCCGCGTATGAACTAGTTTTGTTGGCCGGGAAAAGGTCAATAGACTGCTACCCCCACTTTTTCCACAAAAATTAACAAAACAAAGTGGAAAAGTGAGTAGAGCGAAATCCTGAGAGATGCGTCATTTCGTAGGTTCAAACACATCTGATGAAAACAAGATGTGCACCTGACGAAGGTTTTCATCAAGTTCCAGAAGAAAAAGCAGCAGAAGGTTGGTTCAGACCTCCCAGTTCCTGGTTTTACAACCCCATCAAATTTGCTTAATAATTAGCGTGCTCCTGAAAAGCGTGCGCACAGCATTCGCCGACGGTTTTGTTGACTTTACGGAGAAGCCAAGAGAGATATCCGAAACCCAAGAATGGATTCCTGAAGCGTATGAATCCTACATAGTCTAGGTAAATTTGCAATTTGCTAGCCAATCTAATTTCAGTTTTACGATTCGTTATATTCGGCCAAACAATTTGTTGTCACCCTGTGAAACCATGGTCAGCCAGCTAGCCCGAACTTAAATATCGGATATGGGTTAAAATTGGCATTTCATATCGCATAGAATGGAAATGAATACTTAGGAGATTCTATTGAGGTATGTCGACTATGAATTTTGCAACCCACTCTGTCATGTCGTGTCGGTTCGATTTCATAGGTTACAGACAACTTCGTTTCGATGGCAGCAGTTTGAGTATTGTTGTTCTCTTCATACTCAATCCAAAGATATGGCGGAAATATGAGGCCATCGCGCGTAGGCTGAAAGTACATGCATACATTACAAAGTTCATTTTTTTGTAAAGAGCCAGATTTGCAACTGCAAATACACGGATCCAATTACCTGCAGTTCTACATGAAAGTGGAGATTTCGAGCGTAACGGAGAATATTCGTTGAATTCAGTGCGGGTAGACTGTAACCATCGTTCAAGTAAAACCTTCTCGTCAAGACCCAGCGGTTCGCTTCCCTTTCCAACCGGTTCAGGTAGGTGCCACTTTGGGACCGTATCATATTGTTGAGGATCGGAATCGGGTACAGCTGTAATTATAGATGAAACTCTCACCGATGATGACAAACACCTTGCAACACTATGCAGTGTGGGTAGAGGAGTGTGTTCATAGACAGTACCCCGCCTCAGAATTGCTCTGTATTTTTCTACACGAAAACAATCGAGAAATGGCGGTGATCATTTTGGTATAAACGATCCCTTGCAAATTGTGGCTGATGGTTTTGTGCCAGAAGGGCTCTGCTATCAGCAGGCAGGAGACCAGGAGAGGCCAGGAGACTTTAAAGGCAGTGTGTCACCTCGTTTTGTGTCCAAGCCTTTACCAGATTCTGAATCTCCTCGACACTCTGAATCCATCGGTATACCTAAAATATTACACAAAGCTCTTTAACCCTACTTTTAAACGTTTTTCGGGACGGGATTTGTAACAGTTTGTCGAGCCGAGTGGAAGCGTGAAGCCGTTGATCTCGTCGATCGGACACGTCTAGACGTGTTGGCCAACACTGCGGACGTGGCGGACAGCCAGCACATTCACGGACCGCTCCGCCCAAGTGGTCCGTGAACTGCACTTTCGGACCCTCCGAAAACGGGTTTTTCGCCATTTTCATGAGCATTGGCGTACATCTTTGGAATGAGCATGACGAGGAGGTCTAGATTCTATTGGTGCTTTCAGCCCACGGAACGAGTTGACACACTGCCTTTAGGTGAAATTCTGTGGTGATGCCTTTATGTGCATTCTTCGCAAGCGGTGCCTCTCAACATTGAGAGCCCCTGCTTTAAGAGGAGCGTATGCTCCATAGATCTGTGCGTCATTCGTGAGTTAGACGCACGAATTCATTTACAGAAGAATTTGCGTGAAGATCCGTTAGTGCAGTTCCACCATGAATGAGAATACGACCTATCTGTAGAAAAGAATTGAGTTAACCAGACAGGAGAAGTTTGGAGTAGAGCTCAAGGATACTCTATAAAATTTCTTTTGATAAGCCTAGACGTTGAATACTGTCCTTTATCATTTGTGTAAATTTCATGTGGATCTGCAAAGAGACTTTCCATAACTCTACGTAAAAACCACTGGGTCTCAAAGAAGAGTCAATGTTTAAAGACAAAATTTCTCTATGGTACCAGCTACCATAATGCCATTTCTGTACAACAGAAAAGAGAACACTTAATTTTGGAGATGAAAGAATTCTGGAGCGGAATGTAGGTTTCTAGTGACGATCAACAGAATTTTTTTCAAAAATAGCTTGTGTTCTAGGGCCACTAATTTTGATGAATTCTTATGAACAGTAAATGTTCCGAATCCAGAACAATGATCCCTTTTATCCGAGGCTTATTTCCTATGTAATACGACTACAATGTTTCACTCATTAATGAAGACTACCTGTGGATTGCCCTTCTCGTCGAAAAACTTCAGGTAACTCTCGTAAAACGTCGCATCCTTATCAAATAGCACTCTATCTAGTGACATGAAGCAGTCCAAGCTGTACCTGTAAAATTATTGCGAATCACTTTGGAGAACTTATGTTAACGTTTGAGGAGCAAAGGCAATTTCCTTTTCATCCAACATGCTTCTATTGCCTTCAAGAACCATTTATACTAGATGCATCAATTGCGCAATAGAAGTATCTATCCATTTATGGGAAATTTTCCATGTAGACCCGTTAACGCAGTCCACCATGACTGAAAAAGCCGTGCGAGACACAAGGGCGTCAAATGCACGCATTCAGTGGAAACCTGGATGAGTGGAAAGTGGAATTCCTAGCACACTCGAAATGCTTCTCGCCTTAGAGGAATCTGGCGAAGGAGTATCTTATAATAACTTTGTTTTGATTATATTCTACTACAGGAATGTAGTGGAAGAAAACACTTTTTTATGTTGCATGACTAGAAAAACTACTAAGAAGAAGTCCTATGGTCTGTTTGCTCAGATATGGCACTTGGGTCCACATTGTCTGCAATTACGATTTTGTCCGCAGGATGCGTCTGGAAGGAGATTTTACAAAATGATGGTAGGGAAACATTAAACTGAAAGCAATTGCACCATATACATATCAAAAAAGGTAAAAATTAGATTGCTTGGCCGATTTCGGGATGAGGCAGCAATTACGAACAAAGTCGACCCAGGTGCTATCTCTGAGCTAACAGAGTTTACCTTCGCCCAAATTCGAACAGGTGAGACGCCTCTTCTGGTGCACAGGGCTGCAGCACCTTTTCCGCTTCGATTATTCCAAGAAACGTACCGTTCAATGCATACCTGCAGAGTCGAAAGAATTGGACATCACTATCGCAACATTTTTACCTAAATGCTCTATTACCTGACTAGTGTGACGTCCAAGTGACCAGCAAACCCACTGTCAAACATGAACTGCTGTGGAATAGCTGTCTCTCGATATAATTCAGTATCGGCATCGTTAGAGAAGAACAGAAGTGGTGCAGAATTTCTGAAGTTGTTCCGATGATTTGAAAGAGAATGGAAAAAGGAAGGCAAGAAATGGGAATGGATCGAGCCAACCGTACTCGTTACGTCGTAGCCGCAGTTTCTCAATGATTTCGCAGGCAGTACCCGTTGAAGACTCGTAATTTTGAAGGACACAGAGGTTGGCGAGAGCCTTAAATCAATAAATATTATGTATACACGTCAAACCGAAGAAAATTTTGCAAGAATAGAGTGCTGTGGGATTTTTTGCGGGAATTTATGTTTCAGTCCTTCCACAAAAATTTTCAGAAAACCTCAAAATTCTCCTTTCAAGTTGCCACTGGAACTTGCAGAATGGCAGAAAAGCGCGTAAACGAAATTGTTTTTTTGATCATACCCTGATTATTTTGCTCTTCTGAATCGACATATCGATCAAAGCTGCAGAAAGAGAGGATGTGCTGCCGAAAACTTTGTGGGATACTTGATAGAAAGGGTAGAAATTTTGGATAATATTCCGTAGTGCAATCTCTATACGGCTACGGCAGGATTTTGCAGGATAATCAGATGTTATGGCTTACGTTCTCTTTTTTTCTATTTTTTGACCAATTTAGTGTCACATGGAATCATCCAAGAAATTGAGTTGGACACATCCAGTAGTCAGGACGAGAGAAGAAGTGAACACATCCCAGGGTATGCTGGTTGTGTCCACTAACATTCACGGATGACTCTACCAGCACTCCCAACTCTTCCATATGTCTACCATGAGTTCATTATTATGGGTGCCGGATGTGTCCACCAAAGTTGGACGAGGCCACGCCCTCTTAAACTACTCGATGTGTCATCCAGGAGCCTTGGTGGAGTCATCTGTTGTAGAAGGTAGACACAACCAGCATACCCCCAGATGTGTTCACTTTGTGAGCCAGATGTGTTACACCGAAGTTTGTGAGATGTCTGCCTTTTCAACGATGTCGTCATGCTCTACAAGATAGTTTAATTTCACCTACGTTCAAGTGTCGGAAACGGAAATTTCAGCCCAAGAAAAAGGAAAGAACGCCACTTCTTAGTTCCGCTCGTTTTTTCTTCATATGATCTAGTCCCCCTTCTTTATGAAGAAAAATTACCGCTGCGCGGAACATTCGCCTTTTAAAAGGATGGCACATCACTGCTGCAAGGACAGGTACATACAGTGTTCGATCGGGTTACATTAAAAAAATCCTGCCAACTAGGAGTAGGGGGGAGGGCACTTGCTATGGTCGAGTTATACTGACCATCCCCACTCCATATTTTATCCCCATCAAGCCTACATTATCATCTGCGCCTCCTGTTAGTAAAACGTTTTATTATAATATGCAGAAAAAAAAAACGACGGGAACCTATTCTGCAACAAAATGCTTCCTTGCTCATTAGAGCATCACCGCACCCGCACTTCTCACTAGAGATAAGGAGCAAATCACAAAAATTCGCTTACCTGGCAATCCTGCTCGCTCCCAGCAGTACACCTGGATGCTACCCCATCCAGGAGCTTATCCAAAAGAGCTGACCTCACAGTCACTCCAGAACTCAGGCGAATATTCGTGTCGAGATTTTCTGCGAGAGTGGTAGAAGCGCACAGCGAGGGAATCATCTGAATGTTTAAAAAAATATCGATCTCCAAAGTGTCGTGAACAGATAAACTAAATGGCTGACCTTACAGTAACATTCTAGTGTGGCACATGGTTGGCACAGGGTTCCCTCTGCATTTGGGACAGTACCTCAAACAATCAATATGTAGTTCCCGAATTTACGGTGGTAAAGTAGGGCAGATTTACCGTTCTTGCACGCCACGCATTGAGGGCGGTCTGATGTACTATTAGTAGGTACGGCCGATTCCACAGAGTTAGTGTAGATTGAGCCTCCAGGGCAACAGGGTGGTGAGGGACATGGGATGCATTCGAGGCCAGAGGGAGAAGAATAGAGTCCTGAAAACTCGTAATTTGGTGTGAAAGAGAGGGAACAATGATTTTTTTTTGAAATTCAACTTCCCGCAGGTGTACAAGCCAACGTTAAGCTTGTTCCGCGTTGTGGTCCTCTTTACCTGTGGAGCGGGTTGGTGTGAAATTAGAGAAAGCGGAATACACGAAAACATGCTTGACTCAGTAGGCAGCAAGTTGGAACCACATATGCGCTTACCGTTTAGCGTTAAAATTGCAATTTCGTACACAAATACTGCGATCCCTCGAACATCTTTAGAAGCAAACTGTGTATGGAAATTGATCTCAAAAATACTGAAGCTTAGTGGGGAATGAGCTTGCCTGAGAAGGACTCTTTCGACACTAATAATTCGTGAGCCTGAGTAGAACTTCGCAAACTTAGTGAGTAGAAATGTGTGGATCCAGTTCATAAATTGAGAAACTGCTACAATCTCAAGAAATGGAAATACCTTGAGGGCACTTTTGGCACACAATACTCTTTGGAGTGATTGACTGGATAGTCGAACCGACTGGACACTGACATCGTCGCTTTGAAGCAGTTGGTACTGTTCCATTGGCACATGGCTGGCAACTAGACGAAGAAGATTAGGGTTTGTGGTGTGTATTCTCCTAGTGAGTGGTGGCGAGCTGTGCTCACTGGTTTCTAGAGTTTTCTCATTTAGAACTTCCTGAATTCGTATATTACAAACGTGATCGTGTGAGCTTCGTGGACGTAGCAATACAAAAGTTAAGGGAAGAAATTACTAAAGGTTAATGACCAGTATAATGGCAAATGAACGCCGTGCTATGTACTGATTGTAGCCTATGTTAAGGATTTCGTATCTATTGGTGGAGGCAAGGCAGGTCAATCATCGGGATGATCCCAGTTTTCCCGAGAACAAGCCAACTAAAAACAGTTTCGTGCATGAAGGCCGATACAAGGCTTTGATAACCTCAAATATTTTTCTTTTTCAAATGAAAACGCTCAGAAGTCATGTGTGGTACGTCAAAGTTAAACAAGGAAATGGTGAGCTTTGGTAACTTGAATTTTTCCATAAAAAATCGTAAATGTTTCAATTTGCTGATGAGAGCACTCTGTAAACTCAATTCTACAATTTCAAAATCCAACGCACCTACTTGTAATACCAAAATGCGATCTTATCGTTCTAGAGCAATTCTAACCAATCACTAGATGATGCGTCATGATGATCATGATAATCATGATCAGTGATGGACACAGACGGAGTGGCGTGGGAAGAAAAACACGGAAAATATTCTGGGAAATATGGAGACATAGGCTGCAGGAATTTTGAAAATACACCGATGCAGGCCCATATTCAATTTCAAGCGATAAGAAATATGTGTGAAATACACTAAAAAATGGTTGACAATACTTGGAAGTTTGATCCCTTAAAAATTCATTTTGATAACCATTCCCCATATCCGCAGTGGTGATTCCGAATTTTTTCACGGTTATTTAGGTATAAAATTGTCATCATCCTTGGGTAGTGATATACATGACAGATTGCCTTGAGTAATTTGCTTGAGTTCTCAGATAATGTTAAGGAAACAAATTAGAATATAGCATTAGACATTTGTTCTGGCACTACGGCGCAAGATTCCTTGCAACGTTTGGTCATTTAGTAATACGAACTATTAATTGTTTGAAACACCAGACAGACATGCCTATCTCTGCAACAGCCTGTACTAAATTGGATCCGTTACGGATGGTTGAACTCCGCAACACGACAATAATGGATACTATAGTGCTACCAAATAACACGGTTCCTTTGCAAAGCAAGCCATCTAGTATATGTACATAGTTCGAACAATGACTTCCGACTAGCGTGAAACTCAGTGGGTGAGCTTCCTTCCCTCCGTGTAGGATTCCGTTTGACTCACTATTGACCTCTTACATATGCTTCCATCGGTTTTTAGAGTCATTCACCTTATATTAGTCCCAGATAACAAGAAAACAAGATTCTATTGTAGTAAACAGCCGAATATCTATGGAAATCAGGTCTTGTCTAGGGGGAATAACGTGGAAGTCTTAAGAATGTATAGAAAATATTCAATCGTCTCGTCAATGAGTTGACTAAAATCCACCAGCAA
This sequence comes from Ancylostoma caninum, assembly GCA_037903475.1. Lineage (NCBI taxonomy): Eukaryota > Metazoa > Nematoda > Chromadorea > Rhabditida > Ancylostomatidae > Ancylostoma > Ancylostoma caninum. Next base: position 245,543 of record JBAJFG010000061.1, on the reverse strand, counting down.
TCCACATATCAAATCGAACAAACCTTGCATGATTATGTGCACTTCTCACAGATATTTTCAGTCTTTTCCAACAACGTGACAATTTTTCGTTCCCCCCCCCCCCTATCGGCTTATGCATTGTTTTCGAATGAGCAGTACTATACTTCTCAAAAAAAAAAAACTCAACGTTTTTGTGCATTTCTCCTTAGACGTGTATGTCTACGAAATATGAACGTCTTCAAGTGTAAAGAATATAGCCTTTTAAAAATGAACTGATGCAGACTGATAAGGACTTTCATCAGCAGAGAAAACATTACTCCCACACAGCTTACCTCAAAGTGCGTGCGTTGAAATACTGCGATTCGGTACAGTTCAGTTCGGTTTGAAATGGCACAGCGAGTGTTTGTGCGTATTGAGCACAGGAAAAATCTACTACAGCAGCCACAAAAAGTAGGGATTTTATGGATAGTATTACCATCAGTGGAAATTGAGGTTGAGTCAAGTGGTTGCGCAGCCGGATTTCGTCGTGGTTGTCATGGTGACGATGCGAACGCGCGCCAGCTGTTGAAAAAGGTGCTTCCATTTGGTGTTGCTTTAATGACTTAAGGACACCATGAGTGTCTTTTCCTGTGAAATTCCCAAGCTAAAATTAGCACGTGATAGGGACAATGTGTTACGAATAATTCACACCTTGAATTTGCGCGAAGATGGCACCCTATCTCATCTTATTGGTGCTCACTCACATCTAAGGATTACTGAAAACTCTCGGTATTTTTCTATTCGTTATTTTCATTATTTCGCACTAACACCTATCAATTCGAGAATAAAACATATAATATTATCCAAAACCTCCGACATGACACTTACTCTGCACAACAAGTGAAATACTCGATATTTGAAATATTGGTTCAGAAAAATCAGCTCTATACTATAGTTACTTCAGTGTTAATTGAAATGGATGGTAAATATTACATCGGAAGGACACCCCGTATTGTAAACAATGCGGTATTGCATCCACAATCAGTATTCAGGGGACAACCATTATCTGTGTTTCAAATACATACAGAGAACTCCAAACGGACGCAGTCAGGGGTCAGGACCGCGGCGCAGCTTTCTTGGGCACAGTCACGGGAGCTCAGCATAGTGTGCCCCTGCATCTCTGCCTATGAGAGCCGCGCCGCGATCTAGACTCTTACCTACGTACGTTTGGAGTTTCCTATAGGTACAGCAACAGCCATTGATGTACGTATTCAGCACGCTGCCGATTTTGGGCGATCAATTGATGAAAATTTAAAATCCGTGTTTCAAGCTGTGAAAGAGTTGTCAGGAAGTATTATCAGGAAGTAGGAAGTAAGAAGCTATCGAAGAAACAAATGACGTCCTGTTAATCGCGTATATTGCAGCAAATATTGTGTTCTGTTACAGTACACAAAAAATTGGAAATGGTGTCACATCCATGAATAATCCGAATGCGCGAAATTCCCATATATAATACATTACGGACAAAAATATTGCAAAGAACAAACATATTCTGTTCTATAATTCACTTCAGAGTCAGCATGGCTATTAAAGACGGCTTCTGCATTTTTTTTTCTGTATGTTTTTTAAGGGGGAGGGGTGGCCTTGGAGTAGGTAAATGCGGCTGCATTTCCTGGAGCAAGTATTTTAATGCCTATGACTACTTCTGCTATAATTGGCCACCGTAGAATTGATAAAAATGGTGGGCTAACGGTGAAATAAGTGCAGCGGATGATATTTTCAGGGGATAATCGGGGGATAAGGCTTGGTCCACCGTCACTTACTTGGGAGTTCACTGTGAGGTGTTGGTGGGCCCACCGTGGAAGGAAAATTTAGAATAGTGCTAGTCTATTGCACGAGACGACAAGTATGAGTTGTCATGCTTTTTGCGCTTCCAGCGATGAACGGCACAGATTCATACGGTTATTGTAGACTTGACTGTCAGTGCTTGTGGAAAGATGCGGTCGAGGTGCAAAACGACCCGGTTAATGAGTGAGCACACCTTCACCCTTTGACATGGGTCCGACGACGAGTGTTGCGGATCGGTGGTGCCATGTACTATGGGAGCTTTGGGGTCCTGCCTCCCCGTCCCATGACACATCGCTTACCACCTTGACCATACGAGGGCTCCTCACCTCCAATATTAACTGTTGTTGCACAAATGATAAACAAAATTGGGGAAGAGTCACCTCAGAAATGTCTTCATAATTCCTTGAACTGGATCGATGGAATTTAAGTCTGGAGACTCCGAATGGCAATCTACAGGGGTTGTGGCAGCGACGGCCCTCGGGCCCGTCGACGGGTCCACTTCATAGACAAAAAAGTCAGTGGCACACCGGACGCGTGTAGTTATGAGCAAAGTAATGCACACCCAGAACACAGCGCAAATCACGGGTACCTGGAGAATATTAATACATATTGTCTGCACATTGAGCATCACAGCTGTCAGAAGCAGGACCCGCGACAATTTTAGGACGTGAGATTCCAGGGCTATAAAGAACGCAAAATTTACATTCACAAAGGGTGGTTCCCTCTGGCTTTCCAAGTCATCCTTCTCATTTTTGTGCGGGTTGTTCCGTCTTCTTCCAACGTGAACGCTGCGGGTCATCGCCATCTTGCTGTGCTGGTGGGCTAATAACTTTTTTAATAAAGGAATGGATTTTCAAGTGTCTATCTTGAGAAAAATGCTTTTTTTAAACGTCTGCAACGTTCCTCCAACAGTTTCAGAAAACCAGAAGCCATCGTCTGGTTCTCAGGGGTTCCAAGTTCTCCCCTGAATCAATCGTCATTCACACTAGAAGGACCGTAGTCGTAACAGGGACTCATTCACTAAGATGATTTCAAGAACAAACAAGAACTATTTATCATCCATTAGGCTGTAGGGAAAGTTCTCGCGATTTCCGAATGTGTGCTTTTTTAACCCCACGCTGAGTTGCAGCAACCTGCCTTTTGCATGTATAAAGAGATCAAGTACGTGCAAGTTCATTATTATCATTACCTGTAAACTCCTGCGCAATCCCTTCCAGTAATATGGAATTTTTAAAGCAGAAGATTTGTGATCTTTTAGTATACGGCTTCAAATCTGCTGAATCAGCAACAACATCCAGTCGCCGTATTAACGGTGTCTTTGGGAGCGGTACAGCATCCGCCCGCACTGCAAAAGATTGGTCCAGTCGCGTTCGTTTTGGCGACTTCAACCTCAATGTTTCCGCACGGTCGAGACGAGGATCGGGAGTCGACGATGGTCTATTGCGACAGCTGGTTGATTCAAGTCCATGGCAAACTAGGTGCGCTAGGACTCAAGTCTTGGATGTTCACTTTACTACCATCGCCGATCATCTGCGTCAGTTAGGCAAGGTAAAAAAATAACCACAGTGAGTGGTCGTGATCTGACCGGTGCGTTTCCCAGGAGAGATGGCTACTGGATTACCCTCGTACTGGAGCATTGGAACGTGGGTGAAGTCCATCTTCACAGGGGATGAGAAGTGGAGCCTTTATGTCAACAACAAGCATCGCTGACACTGAGTTGTCAAGGATGAGCAGACTGAGCCGCAGCTGAAGTCAGGTGATCAGCATCTGAAGTTTGTGGTCACTGCTTGGTGTGACAGCAAAGGCATCAACCACTATGCGCCACTGACGCTACACTGTCCTTGCGGCAGACCTGTGCAGTCAGCCGTCGCGTAGAGCGGCCGCAAAAACCGCAGAGAGACGTCCGAATGACGGCAAGATCCGATGCGTGCTTGTCGATGCTCATCCACATACTGCAAGGGTGACTCGCCACAAGCCATTCGACTTTGGATGGAAAGTGATGACTTACCCAACCTACAGCGCTTACCTTGCGCCGAAAGATAACCACCTTCTCCTGTTGCTCTCTAACGCAATGCAAGGTAAAGATTTCGATAATGACGATGTCCTGGATCACTGGTTGGGTAACTTTTCCGTGTCAATGCTCCGGCTGGCAAAGTATTGGGGCGTTGTTCCTAGTTCCTTTCTGTATTGTATTTTCGTGCTGAAATTAGGGCAATTTATGCGGTACTAGCGACCCTACGGGTCGCTAGAAAGTTCGCATGTGGCAGCCACGTAACTTGTCATAAATTTTGAAGGCAATCAGCATTTTGTCGGTGACCGCTCTGGAAGTCCAAGAAAGCTGTGAGAGTACGAGGTAGTTCGTTGAGGGAACACATTCGGTGGATAATCTAACGATGGAGGTCCCGCAGCGGATGACGATACGTGCTATACTCCCTCAAAATTATCCCATCTCTCTTGAAATAAAAAGAGGCCAGCACGTGCATGAAAAAAAAGAAAAAACCGGTTGAACTCAAGTAGAAATAGGTAATGCGAATGTTAGCAGTTGAGTGATAATCGAATCGACTGTTGCGTAAGTAGGTGTTGCCGGAATTAAGTAGCGCGGAAGCTATTAAGCTGTTGATATGTGTAGGCAATAGGAGATGTGGGGCAACAGGAGATAAAAACAGAGAAGGTTCATTTTTTACTCAGCAGGGATGGGATCCTGTCGAAACACAACCTAACCAGCTGTAGTAATAAACTTGAGGTCAGTTGTTCTCTGTGTTAACCACGCACCCAATACCTGACTGCCACCACTTTTCACTTCCGTAAGGCCCATGGCATACTTCACAGCGACACCGTCGCGGTGAATAAAATGAATGGAAATGATGAGAACAAAATGTTACGAGCTCACATATCTTATCACACAGTTTGCATGGAATACCGTGCTGACATAGGAGCCACTGTGAGTAGACTTGTGATGGTGAACGGTCGCAGCGACAGCGTCGCTGTGTAGTATGCCCTAGGCCTAAGCTTTCAATGTGATAACGAGGCAATCATATGACACCATAACTATTCTCAATTGGTGAAATCTAGCTACATCACGATGTCCAGTTGTATATGAAGGTGTGCAAATTTTCATTTTCACCCCTATTGACAGATTCCTCCACTTAAAGTCACGCTCATTTGCTCGGAAGACCTACAGTTATTTTAAACCACAGTGAAAATAGATAAGATTGGTCCGTGATTATGATCAAGATTGAGAAACGTCTATGATAATAGAGAAAAGCGGAGTAGCCAGATGTACGGCAAGCATGACGGTTGAGGGGTGGCCCAGGTCGCAGCTAAAAAAGAAGAGGATGCCAGAAACTGATCCGTATCAGTGTCAGTACGTCAGTCACGCAGTCAATAATGGGTTACAAATCACACGACGGGCCACCAGATGAGTGCGCTTAAAACACAGGGAAACACAGGTATTTAGTGCGCCGTCGCCTTACGTCATCCAACTGATCCACAGGCGTAGAATGGGCGGAAGGTAGTCGCAAGGTGCTAGTGGTAACGATGAGACCGCTGTTGGAATTGCCGGTGCATAGGAGAGAAGACGTCACTCAAAAGAACCCCAGAAGAACCCTCCGAGTCCTGCCTTAGCCGAACGATGACGGACGAGCGTAGATTAAGCCTAATCAAATAGAAAATTAATTCATTAAACCAACCCTACATGCATATGAGGTATTATAGAAAGCCTATGTGTATGTGCGGAATAGAAACCTCAAAAAATTAGTCGATTCGAATCAAATTTTGAGGACATGGGCGAGAGTGAGCCGAGATTTTAAGGTGCGTTCTGCTAAACTTACTGAATTGTTGACTGGATCGACTTCATTGATTTTTCGCCATTTTTGCTCAGGGGTCATGGACACGTGTCTATTGAAGTTGCCCAAGATATTGCGCATGAGTATCACAAGCATTTTGAACGAATGCATGGAATTATCGGTTTCATTGATCCTCGCCCACTTTCGCTCAGTGGTCGGTGAAAATATGTAAACTGGGGCTTATCTGTAGGTTGAACACGAATATGACAAGCGTCTTGCCCATAAAACATTTTGCTTGAATACGAATGTGACAGCAGAGGCTGACAGAAGCTACCTCAGGTAGCCCCTTAGACCTTCAAAACCACCGTATGATATGAACTGAGGAGGCCCCCCCCGTCCCTCTATACGCGAGTGACGGAGGGGCCCCCCTCCCTCCGGAGGGGGACTCGGAGACCACCCCCAAGAGACGGCGGACAGGCGCGAACCCGCTTTGCAAGTATTTACTTGAGGGGTGTGCAACGGTCTCCTTTGCAATATTTCTATTGCAGGATTTGCAAAGCGTAGGGTCCCGGCGGGACTGATCCCGCTTGGGCGCGAGTGTCGACAGCGAGCACTCGCTCTGCGCCATCCGCCGTCTGATAGCGTAGGCACATTTCAATACCAATTGTTAGGGGTTTTCGGCTTCAACGCGTTCTTACACGTCCACCCAACAGGTTTCAACGACTGTTGTAGAGAACCGCGTTCTAACGTGCTCACTCAACAGACCCTTGCAAAGGGCGTTGGGACAACGTGTTCAAACACGTCCACATAACAGAGTTAAAACACATCTCACAACTCTAACACGTGATGGTCTTCGCCGATTAGAGCGCCGTAAGAACTGGCGGCCAGAAAAGGAAGAATGCTTACTTAGTTAGCGTTTCCCCAGGCATGCTGGCCCACACTTCTTAACAGCAGAACCCTCCTATCATAACCACCACGCACAACACCTATGGCGAGCAAAGCAAACCTCGTCGAAGGTCTTACTTGCGCCTGCAATCCAGCAGTGGACCCCATTGTAGGGCGTTTTACAATTTCTGCATGCTAATAGACTACAGAATTTACATTTAATCATTCTTCAGCATGTTCGCCCTTCTTGATCCCTCACTCATTCCACCATCCACATCAGCGACACACACTAACGACATTCTACCCGTTCATTTCCTTTCATGTGAATCTTGTAATCACCGACTAATATCACTCATTTTAATCGAAGGAAAACAAATCTCGGTCATGCGTGCAAACATGGATAGTTAATATGGACCAAAACACTTATCACCCAAGGGTAAATATACCAAGGGTAAGGTAAGTATGAAAATTTACAAACTCTTCGTACATGCAGTCCTCAAAAATACTTGCCTCACTCTTTACCGCCCATCTGCATCTGCTAAGCCGTGCCGCATCACCTATGTATATCATATATTAAACGTGGTGTAACGTGGCTAAGCTGACGGGTGGTTCAGCGTGAGGCAAGAATTTCTGAGAAAGACTGTATATCGACACGCTGGACATGTGGTGTAAATTTAGGTTTTTCTGATAGTAACTGTTTCTTTTGCGCACCCAGACAAAAACGCCAATTAGTATTAAGTATGACTGTCGAACTTCATCCCAGTTGTCTACACGGAGTATTCGCTGCAAAAGTGCAAAACTGCTGCTACAATCTACCTGGCCAGGGTGGGCCCTCCACAAGAGGAGTGGAGGCTATCACACCCAGGAATATTGTCATAGTGGCTAGGCCACGCCCACTGGTTGCTCGATGTACTTTTAGTTTTGGGTCTTGGCCGACCGATCATCGGTCTATTTTTCTATTTTTGCTTGGTTTTTCTAAATAAATGCTTGTTCATTATTCTCTCAAAACAGAAGCATGTGATCTCAGACATCCGGGAACATGACATGGAGGTCCCGGGGAGATTTCTGTTTTGAGAATATTAGTAGGCCAAGGCCCAAACTCCGTTTTGTAGGCCAACAAAACGCGAAAATAATACCTCGAGGTATTCTTTCTTCTAATAAACTAAAGTCCGTTAATAGTTCCGCATGCACCAAATGTCCTACCAAATGTAAAATACGTCTGTTCAATGTGACGCATGGATATGGCAGAAGATGAGTAGAACCAGTATTCACAACACTGTCAAAATGAAAAAATGCATGCAAATTTGTTCTGTTTTGTGTGTTCTATCACAAAGAGGTATCAAATCCTCACGTAGAATTGCGGGAAGTACGATGTTCACTAGTACAGTTCAAATTGCAGTTACTTGGAGTGACATTCGTATTTTCTGATTCAGTTTCACATAAAGGCCGATTACGATCGATTGTAGAGGCAAGACAACTCCATTTTTGAACTAGTCCTTTAAAAATTTCAACCTCAATTTTTACTGCCGTCCATGCCACGCTAGCATGTAAATATTGTAAATATGGGTACCCAAAATTCGAAATAATGTTAGTGCGCACATTAGTAATAAACAAAAAAAACTTGTATTGTTTACTTTCCCAGATATAGGCTGACCTCATAGAGATAAAATCGAGATAATTGCCGCCATTAAGTGCCGTGATACGCCACAGGAGGCCACTTCACGCTGCTCAGGTCACCAGATCTCAGGTAGGGGCCACGGGAATGCGTATAAAAGGTGGTCACCGCAACAGTTTGGGCAGTTGCGCTTTCTGCTCGAGTGGTAGAAAGTCGGCATATCGTTGAGAGCAGTCTCGAATTTCGAATACGAATCACGAACTCACTTCGAATTATAAACGAATCAAAACCGAAAACGCTTGCACCGTGCAGTTCCCCGCATATGCTGAGGAGTTGCAGAGCCGAACAACGAGATCAGCAAAAGCGGACTAAGTTAATCTTAGAAAGAGTACGACAACGGTTAGAGGAACCCACTCCTTTGATAATTCCTACATCGAAAAACGTAACGAGTCCCACTGGAAGGAAGATGAGCGTTAACGTTAACATTTCTGACTTGTTCTTACCTGCTTTGAATTCGTGGCCTGTTTACGACGGCTATAATATGCCAGTGGTGAAGTTCGTCCGTGAACTGAACGAGAAAGCCACTGCGGCAGGCTACGACGAGGAGAGGCTTGCAAGACTGTTACCACTACAGTTGAGCGGAGCTGCCAAGGTGAAATACACGTGCTACTCTCCTACGATGAAACAAAACTATCGAAATGTTTTGGACCAATTGAAAAAGGATTTTCGAAACCAAAACTATATCGAAATCGCGAAATCGAAAATACATCAAATGAAGCAAAATCCTGACGAAGATGTGATTGTCTTTGGCCAGCGGGTTAAAGACCTAGTTGAAGATGCCTATGCGGATAATGGTATTGATGCCCTAGCGGGTATATCCTGCGAAGCATTTCTTCGTGGTCTGAATACGGAATTGCGTATAGCGGTAATAAAGAAACGAACGCACGGAGCTACATTCGAGCAACTTTTGGAAATAGCTGAGAAGGAACAACAGTTACTGGACATCGTTAAGAGAGAACGAGGAGTACTAGATAACGCAATGGTAAATGCTATAACGGAGGTAATCAAAAATTTGAACCTCACGGAAACCAACCATCACGGACATAGCTGTTGCAGTTTTGTTCACAGAGGTCGTGGTAGAAATTACGCAGAAAATCAGTACCATAATAATCAAAACACGAGGGACCGACGTTATAATCAACATTACGATCAGAATAGTCCACAATCGTTCGCACAGAGGGGAAATTCGAATGCGAACATGTCCTATAATTATAGAAACTACAACAATCGTAGTGATAATCGTGGAAACAACTATCAGCGAGGGCCCATAACCGATGGAAATCGTCAAAAACGTTACAGATCTAGAAGTCGGCAGAACCGTCCACAACGGAATCGATCTCGTAGTCAAAACAGTTTTAGTAGAAGAGGCGTGAGTTCGGTTCTTAGCACAACACCGTCACTTTTTATAGCGTTGTCTCTGTTTTGCCTAACGACCACTGCAAATGGGACGGAAAATGTATACAAGCTTTGTGGGAACGGTAAAGCAGGCTTCCCTCTCGCCATTCCAAAACCACTTGAGTGTTCTCTGCCAAGAAATCAACCACTGGTGCTACTAACACAAGGGGAAGTTTACGTCCAAAATATGAAACCGGTCAAATTCGAAGGGTTCCACTGTTTCAACAAGTCGAGAGTAGTTTGCACTAGTTCGTTTTTTCATTTAACACTACAGGTTGACTCTAATGATACCATCACGGAACCGATAACACCAGAACAATGCCGACAAATGGCAGAAACGAAACGGTACAACGGTGCTTCGTTGAAAACACTTAACGAGTTTTTATACAGCACGGGGAATGACGTCTCTTTCTCATATCCAATTTTTGGAAGAAGATGCGATACAACGTCCAATATTTTTGTAGATTTCATGACAATTATGACTACGGATGGGGAAACTATGATCTCCAACGTGGGAGTCATGGATGGTTGTAAAATCGAAAACGGTTACTGTTCTCAGCCGCACGGAGCACTTTCATGGAACAAACCAAAAGAAAACATTCCGCGCTGCAAATTCGTGAAGAGTGCGGTTTCACCTATGTATATTTCGCCGGATCACGTTTTGAGCGACAAATTACAAGCAGTATTCCACTTCGATAAAGAAAATACGGCCAAAAACTATAGAGAAAATTGGTGCATACCTAATTCCGCAATACGTATGTTAAATGATGTATACCTGGACTTTCCTAAAATATCGGAGTATCTCGAGACTCGAACAATATTTGAACTTTTAACAGAACGACCAGATATCATGAGGTATATCAATGGAGGCCATCATAATGACTCTCAGATTCTGCACTTACAACAAAGTAGAATCCGAAGGTCCATGAACGCGCTTTTAGAAAAAACGAACTCCGAGACAGAGTCAATGATTTTTAGCGACAAAGAGAAAATATCCGCTGAAGCGAAAGAGATTGCGAAGGAACAGTTTTTGACCATGTTTTCCAACGTTCCCAATTCGCACCTTTCTCACGACGAGAGGCAAGACCAGAGACACTACGAACTGAATGTGAGGAGTCAATTCTTGTCATTTCGGTTACAGGAGCAGATCAATAACGATTTCCGCTTTTTGTGGGGTAAGATATGTAATATTCTCAATACGGAAGTGCGTGTTATAAACTCGATAGCGAAATCTGACCCAACTACAGCAGCACGCATTTTAACAAACGATGACAACGTGGCCGCAATCATGGCCGGAGAAGTTCTTTTAGTCTCTCGGTGCCAAGGCGTAAAAATCGACGAGATATTCTACAGCAATAAAATTAACGGCATTTGTTTCGCGCAAACACCAATACGGGTCGACACAAAAATATATTTCTTGTTGCCAGGCTCGAATAAGGAATTGACTATCGAAAGCGTTCAAGTTGATTGCGCTCATATTCCTGCACGTATTGTGAAATCAGGATCATCTTGGAAAACGACGAATGGAGAAGTCCACGTATCGGAAATCGCGCTCAATTTGCCGTTCCATAACTATTCCGAAATGATATTCTCGGCACCTCCTATTTTCCACTCCGAAATAGCTCGCATTAACTCAGCTATACAACTATTCTCATCTCAACGAAACAATCAAAGAGATGCGGGAACCACCACTAAATTTCGATATAGCGACGAATTCAATACCGAGTTAACCAAGGCGGAGAGACAAGGGTTGCAACTAGCATCCAGTATTGAGGAAAACGGAGCAGAAGTTTTGCAAAAAGGAGCGAAAATACTGATGGACGCAGTACCAGTGCGCACGATCGCCGTTATAGTAGTTTTCGTCATAGGTTTTGTATTTCTAATTGGCATATGTGGTTGCTACTACTATTGCTCATGCGCAGGGATGTGCAGGAGAAGACGAAATTACGCATCAAACAACGAACAATGCGAACGTGGTCAAAAAGTAAGCAATATTATTATGGAAGAAACCGTTCAAAGTCCGCAGAAGAAAACCACGTACAGCTTCGCAACAACGAAGTTTCTGTCATACGTACCCATTGTAATGAGCATCGTTAGTTCAGTCGAGGGAAAGTATACCGTACCATGTTTCGTACCTGTAAAATGTCACAGCGAAATAATATCCGCTCTTGTGGACACGGGCAGCTCGATTACGTTCATCAATGAAAAGACAGTTGTTAGACTAAAAGTAACAGTGACCAGGGAGAAAATGACCCCGGCCATTGCTGCAAACGGAACTACGATATCGTTTATTGGACATGCAATAATCGCCATTACGTTTTCGAAGATAACGAAAGAGCACCGTGTTCTTGTAACTAGTCATGAATTTAGCCCTGCTCCAATAACGTTAGGTATGGATTTTCTGACAAATATCGGAAAACCATTGAAATTCGACTTTCAAGGAAGGATACTGTCTGTGGATAGATCTTCTGTGCCGATTTTAGGTGAAAAGGAAGTAAAAACGTCAAAGAGAACATATGCCATTCGTCTACCAAGAAAGATTACATTGCTTCCGAATTCCGATAATTTCGTAATAGCGGAAATCGATGGATCGTTCTCAGATGACTGCGAGTGCGTTGCAGAGGACACGGTATCTGATCAAATTCCAGAAGGGATACTTGTGGGGAAAACTTTATCATGTCCAGGAAAATCTAAATCGTTTCCACTTAGAGTACTGAACACTTCCAATGCGCATGTCACTCTTTCTCCAAATCAACATATAGCAAACGCCGAAGAAATTGAGAAACAACTATTTCGTCCCATTTACTCTGTTTTCGAAGCTACTGAAACTGCTCGCGAAAATCACGCTCGCGTACATATCAAAGAAAAAATCGGTTATGTTCCAGAAGAAGTTAATTCTGATGATTTCGATAGTGGCGACTGCATCAGCAAAATAAACTGGAAGGATTCGAAACTTCGTCTGGACCAGAAATCCCGAATTGTCGATTTGGTGAACAAATACGGTGATGTTTTTCTAGGTAGAAACAAAAGTTTAGGTCGATACACTGGCAAAATCCGACATAGAATCGATTTGGTGGAAAATTCAGAGATCCCGAGGCAGCGCGCCTACCGCGTTCCACTTCAGCAACGACAGGAAATCGAAAAACAAATACGCGAACTTTTAGAACATCGTATAATAGAAAAGAGCACGTCACCTTTTTGCGCTCCGATCGTCTTAGTGAAAAAGAAAGACTCAACATGGCGCTTTGTCGTAGACTACCGTAAACTCAATTCAATTACGAAAACTGAAACGTATTTGATCCCTAATATTCAGGAAATAATCGATCTAACTGCAGGGAAAGCATTTTACACCACTGTTGATTTCAAATCCGGATTTCATCAGATACCGATGGAGAAATCGCATCGCGAACGGACGGCTTTTCAATCGTTTCTCGGATTGTTTCAGTTCATCATGATGCCTATGGGGCTAAAAGGCAGTCCAGGGACATTTCAAAGAGTAATGAATTCTCTAATACGTGAATTGCGTAGCTGCACTTTTGCCTACATTGATGACATCGTGACTTGTTCTGACAATTTCGACGATCATATTCGTGACATTGAAGAGCTATTTCAAAGAATCCGCAGCTTCGGAATGAAACTTCGTCTTGATAAGTGCGTTTTTGCTGCCGAAGAAGTCGAGTACTTGGGAGTCTTAATAAGCAAGAACGGATCACGAATTAGTCCTGCAAGAACAGAAAAAGTACGGAATTTTCCAACACCAACGAACGTTACTGCGGTAAAGTCATTTTTGGGTGCAGCGTCATATTTTCGCAGATTCATCCAAAATTTTGCAAAAATTGCGAGCCCTCTCACGAAACTAACGTCCAAAACCCAAAAGAAATTCGAATGGCGGATAGAACAACAAAACGCATTTGATGAACTAAAGAAACGATTATCGACCGCCCCTGTTTTAGCCTCTCCTAGGCCTGGCATCCCATACGAAATTCACACGGACGCATCAACAAAAGCAATAGCAGCGACATTGCTACAGGAAAATCCGAAAACCAGTCAGATTCATCCGATCGCTTACGCAAGTAGATTTTTAAACAAGCACGAGAAAAATTACTCAATCATCGAATTAGAAGCTTTAGCAATAGCTTTTGGTTTAGCTCAGTTTCGACCATACGTTTTTGGAGCAAAGATTACGATTCTCACGGATCACGCACCGCTATGTTCCCTTTTTCACAGGACGGACTTAACTGCCAGATTGGCCAAATATCAAGTCGCGATTATGAGTTACGACGCAGAAATTAAGTACCGTCCAGGGAAACTTAACGCTGTTAGCGATGCATTATCACGCTACGATGGGAAAACAAATGCGGTAAATGCGGTTACACAATCACAGTTGCCAACTTTGGAAGAAGTACGACGAAACCAATTAGCCAGCCCTTTCTCCGAAAGGATAGAACGCTTGAGGGAATCCCCGGTAAATCCAAGCATCCGGAAAAAACAGTTCTGCCTATTGAATGACGTTTTATACTACGATGACGGAAACAAATATCGACTAGTCATCCCGAACGCGGAACTTCAAAAACGAGTAATTGCTCACCATCACGAGAGTGTGCTCGATGGCGGTCACTTTGGTGTTGCAAAAACACTCCAAAAAATACGTGATAAGTTCTACTGGAGAGACATGAACGCACACACCTCAGAATTTGTCAAATCATGCGAGACGTGCCAATTTGTAAAGAGCCCGTATCAGTGCATACGACTTGAAAAGTTGGGAACTTTTGCCGAAACGAACAGACCGTTCCAAAGAGTGCACTCGGATATCATAGGCCCACTACCAATATCTTTGGGAGGACACTCGTTTATATTAATACACACGTGTTCGTTCACCAAATACGTCATCTGTAGTCCCGTTTCGAATCAGAAAACGAAAACCATAGCAAAAGCATTCGTAAATGATGTAATTTGCAAATTCGGAGTTCCTGAAGAACTTGTGTCAGATCGTGGCTCAAATTATACGAGCGACCTTTTCAAGGAAATAACGAGCATTTTGGGTACTAAACACAGCCTTACAACGGCATATCACCATCAGTCCAATGGGCAAGTCGAGAGGTACGTCAAAACGGTAACAGATACTTTAGCACTGTTTTGCAAAGATTCGGTAGATAGCTGGTCAGACTTTCTACAATTGGTAGTTCTCGCAATAAATACGTCAAGAAACGAAACTACTCACGAAACACCTTTCTTCTTAATGCATGGAAGAGATCCCCAACTGATTTCGGATGTTGTTTTGAAGTATTCACGGAGAACCTACGGTGATCCCGACTCGTACAAAACTGAACTTCTCTTTAACATCGCAGTGGCTTGGAGAGCCAATAAAACACGTATAGAAAAGACGACGATGGTGTACAAAAATCAGTTCGACAAAAACTGTCCGATCAGGAAAGAAGTATCGATAGGGGACCTCGTTCTAATACGAAAAGAAACTAGGAATTCGAAATTTGATGACTCATGGAAAGGCCCATATCGCGTTGTAGACATTCAAAAACCAAATGTTTCGATTCAATTAGTCGGAAGACCATCAAACATCGAAAAGGTACACCTAAACAGAATGAAACATTACGAGTCTAGGGAACAGATACCATGTTTATTAGCACCTCAGAAAGAAACGTTATTAGCACCTCAGAAAGGAACGTTATCTGAAGTGATCGTGAAAGATGTACCCCCAGTAATAAGGCGCTCAAGTCGATTAAATCCTCAAGTGATACCGAGCTCGGAGAGCGCGAAAAATCGTGTATAAATAACGAGCACGGAAGCGAAAGTAATACTCTTCTCTTCTAGTCTTGTACATATCGTTCTTTCTGATTTTCCTCCAGTTTTTGAAAAAAAAATCCGAAAAAAAAAATCGTATTAATGACGGGCACTTCTTCAGATGGCTGCCGAAGATATGAGAATTCGTACTCCCGGTCATTCCGATGACGACGAATTGGATCTAGAATACGTGCCGCACAAAACGATGTTCGAGGTAAAATTCGATTAAAAACGAAAAGCTTTAACGATAGCTTGAAATCACGAGTGACAATTACGTTTAGGAGATGTGCGAAGAGAACGCGGCAAAGGTTGCTTTGCTCGAGCAGGATGTCCAAGAGATGCGAAAATCGTTGGACGAGACGAAGGCCGCGTTGGAGGCTCTGAAGTCGCTGCAACGAGCAGCACAAGAAGAAAGAAGGGAAATGCCACCAGCCGCACCCTCTGCTGGACCGATTCGCCGTCAGCCACCAGCCGCACCCGGACCGATTCGCCGACAGCAGCATCGTCCCGTACATCACAACCCTATTCATGCACCGCGGCAGAGATTCTGCGTCTTCTGCGGTGCAAAGGGTTTCACTGATAGTTGCCGAAATATCCTCGGCAGTGAGGCGAGGTCACGTTTTGTACGTGAAAAAACTTTGTGTCAGAAATGCCTAAAACCTCACAGTGGCATTTGTAGAAAAAGTATTGCTTGTGTATATTGCGCCAGTGACTCCCATCATAGGGCCTTGTGTTCAACTGTAACCGCTTTCGAGGAGCGTGCGAAAAAAGCACATCATTGCTGAACCCTTATTTTGTCGTAATATCGTTATCATCTCTACTAAGCCTGTTACTTGTCGAGACGACAAGTCTCAAAGGATGGGCATGTCATAGTGGCTAGGCCACGCCCACTGGTTGCTCGATGTACTTTTAGTTTTGGGTCTTGGCCGACCGATCATCGGTCTATTTTTCTATTTTTGCTTGGTTTTTCTAAATAAATGCTTGTTCATTATTCTCTCAAAACAGAAGCATGTGATCTCAGACATCCGGGAACATGACAATATCACCACCAAGAGGCGGCGGACAGGCGCAAACCAGCCTATTTGCTGCTTGGAGCATTATCACTTGCAAGAGCTTGCGGAGATAGTGACAAAGAAGGGATTAATCCCGCTTAGACATACGTGCGAAAAGTGTGCACACTCTCAATGCCATTCTTTTTCTTTCAGTCACTTTTAGAGTTATGCGTTGCAATTGGACGCATGGTTTTAGGTAGCGTGCGAAAAGTGTGCACACTCTCAATGCCATTCTTTTTCTTTCAGTCACTTTTAGAGTTATGCGTTGCAATTGGACGCATGGTTTTAGGTAGCAGACATAACAAAGAGTTTGGACTCGGATTGCTGAAATAGTATCCTTGTCAAAAGCCTGCTTCAACCTCGTATCGAACACGTTTCGCGAAAACAAGTCAGGTAGGGGAACACACTCTTCCTTGCTGCAGTAGTTGCCAGACTTAAGCGAGGTGATAACTGTAAATTAGTGACTGCACATCCATAGCCGTCTGACTTCCCCAAACTTTGTGACATCTATTTACAATTGCAATCTCTTCATTCTCCATGAAGAAACTGCACCATTCCCTGAGATGTGGTTATTGCAATTGTGGCAGAAGCAAAGTGCTGGTGAGCTCTTCTCTTGCACGGCCAGCTCCCCTCTTCCATTTGTCAGATCCTACCGTTTTCTTGGTCATGGCATAGTTACGTGCACTTGAGACATCATCGTTCGTAACCCGTTGGCTTATTTTCAAAATAATCTTGCAGTAGTAGGCTAGTTCCCACTTGCTCTCCTCAGGTCGTTTTTTATATGTGTAAGTGTACGATTCCACATCAAAGAAGTGTATTTGGCACTATGCTCACACATGGCAAATCAGTGAACCTGGCGGTGGAATATTCGGAAGAAATATTTTGTGTGTTAGTTCCACCTAGGCAACGCATGCATGTGTGTGAAAGGATGCGCCAGTGTAAATCCACTGTGCAGCAACAAAGCAACAAAGCTAGCAACAAAGCTAGCACAAGAAGTAGCAGTAGCTGCTAAAAGCGAAAGCATTTCATTGAATAGCTGAAAACGTGCATTCACGAGATCTACACTGAAGAGATATATAGATAAATACTGTGATCGCGTAAACAAATAAACAGGAAGGAGAGCAGCTGCACAGATCGTGCATAGCGGAGAGCATATTCTGATGTCATGGCAGAATTTAGCGGTAAAGTCTTTGCAAAAGTTCAATTAGAGCGTGAGGAAAAGGAAAATGCACAGAGACCAAACACAAATGCAGTCCAAAATAACCGTGGCATGACACCTGTCATTTTCGAGCGGTTTAAGCATTGGAAAAGCACCAAAGCGAATGGTCTGACTTTCCATGCGTACCCTGGCGGGCTAAAAGCCTCTTTCAGCTTCTCCCGCATACCACTTCCAGGGTGTTCGAACAAAGCAGAAGTGAAAGGAATGTGCTGTCCTTTAGATTGAAAAGAAAGTAGTGGAAGCCGTATCAGTACTATTAGCAACCGTAGCTGCACTGTTAAGAAAATAATGGTTTGAAAAAACGTCATAGCTGAGATCAGTACAGAATCGATAGAACAAGGAAGTTAAATCTGCGTCAAGGAAACGTAGGAAGGAATTAAAGCAATTTAGTCTTGTTCAAAAAAAGTAGGTAAATGTCATGCTGGGGAAAAAAAGCACAAACAACAATGGAACAGAAAGGTTAAGAAAAAATACAAGAAGAAAAAACACTGGAGCCGGGATTCTTCGGTCCTCCAGGACGCATTCTGAAGGTGTGCCAGCGAAGGGGCAACAAAAAATATTGCAACCTAAAAAATGGCTCGATTCCATTCACATTTCGAAGAACAGAATTTACGGCTTCAATAGCGAAGCACATACATACCCGTGATAGAAGGCGGTTGTGCAATGGCTAACAGGCGGTTGTGCAATGGCTAACAATGATGTGGAAGCGAGACCATGGAAACCCAAGAAGACGCAAAAAAGCTGTCTAAAACAAAACATGAGTAGAAGTCCGGAAATGTCAAGCAATGTAATGATTTCGGCGCACACAGGGGACAGACTGTAGGTATCAGTGACTGAACTAACTGCTAGAGAATGAGTAGTGGACCAACCACGGATGGCGTACGTGACCGATGAATGCGATTTCGTTCGGGTCTCCGAAATGGAGTGATGGCTAAAAGAGCACTGAGAAATCAAAGGCCGGAATAGCATCCTCAGTAATCACTCATTTCAGAAACAAAAATATGACGATATGGGAAATGCTCACCAATAACTGGGTAGCTAATTGAGCTGCTTGTGTGGCAATGGGAGAGGTAGTGGCAAATGTAGGATCGCCATAAACGAAAATGTTGTCGAGACTAACTGAAACGGAAAACCTCAACAGCTTTGGAAACAGGAAAAAACGCCTCGGTTCAGAGATTCTAGAAGCGCGGGTAACTAACTGTTAGCGAAGGAGCACTGAACGAAAAAACCTTCAATGTAGTTGCGATGAAATCGACTTCGCTCGATTCTTAGAGGCAGCAGCTGAAAAAAGAAGGGATGAGCTAACAACCTCAGCTGAACATAGTTGTCATTCTCTTTTGAACAATTTAAGCAATAGAAAATCGTTAAAGTGCGTATCGCTCACCAAGTTAGCAGCATCGAAAGAAATACAATGTCAAATAGGCCTATCATGGAACTATCGTTGTCAGTGGAACTAACTGAAACAAACCAGTTAGGATTGGAATTGTATGTGAACAGTTCTTGAATTTGCTGTACCAGTATTGACATCCTACGCACTAATACACAAACAGCTAGCAAATTAGTGTGAATACAGGGAAAACAGTAGAAGGAAACGAACGTTGGAGTGGATTCTATTCCAACCTCTGATGCAGAAGGCAGAGACCGTTAAGATAATGCGAAGGCAAGAGAAGGGCAGACGAGCAGCCGTAAAGCATTCTTCTCTCACATGCTAAAATTAAAAGATGATAGGATACCAGGAAAAATGGGATGTGAACTAAATTCACAAGTACATACCTGACAGTTTCTCCGAGAATGGAATAATGTGCAGGAGTGAAACAGCGATGCGGCAAAGAGTATCTGTAAAGAAAACATGAAAATGAAGATAAGGAAAATTTACGAAATTTGGAAGGGAGCGAATATCGATGCATTCGTAAAGCGAAGGTACCTGAGCGGTGTGACTGCGCACTATCAAACGTGCGTGATATTGATTGAAAATGGCCGCTTGCCCAATGAACTGTGGACGAAAACATGGAAGAGATTCTAACGATTTTAGTAGCAGATTACGTACAATCTTTCTCAAAAATCCTCGCTTTGCTCCGAATCGCCCGTCAAGTTAGCCACGTCGCACCACCATGATAACGTATAGCTGCATTTTGGTGCATCGGAGTCCGATCCGGTCGGATAACAAAGATACGTATCGATAATCGTCATCCGACGATCGATACGTATCATTCGTTATCCGACCGGATCGGACTCCGATGCACTATAACTACAGCTTGTGTATAGGAGGGGTGATGCGCCGCGGCTCAGCAGATGGGCAATAAAGCATGAGGCAAGGATTTTTGAGAAGGGCTGTACAAGAAATCACTGTGGCAATTACTCAGCGGCCTAACAAAAAGCCACAAGATAGTGGTATTTAAAAAGCAAGACGTACGTACATAAACATTACCTCAGCTCCAGCCAGCACATAGGCAACCTTATCGAAAAGATGGAGTAGAAACCTTCCAGTAAGAACACAATTTACCGAAGAGAAACACTCTTTTCTATAACAATCAGAATGATTATCCAACAGAATGAATAGAAGCTCTAAAATAGAGGCATACATGAGTAAAGCAGTGACAGTGTTCCGGAACGAGGCATGACTCAGAAGTGAAAACATATGTAAATAGTGAATGGGTAGTAAAAACCGTCATATGTAAATAATGAATGAGTAATAAAAACCGTATCTAAATAGTAAATCGGTAATAGTCCGTAGGTAATTCAATTTTATAAATAAAACTGCATGTACGAAAAAGCAGTAGTGAATCACTCCTATCGAAACAGTTCCCTATACACTATGTTCCGAATTTTTGGTGCAAGTGGAACAGATGCACCCCAGTTCCTTGTAACTTTCAATCCACCTTTGGTCCTGGACCTAGAAAGGGCCACGTATGTGCTTCCGTGAGCGAATGAAGGTGTACGCAGTATAACTCCAACTTTATCGAACGTTTGCCCTTGACTTTTGTTGATCGTAATGCAGAAGGAGAGGCGGACGGGGAATTGGAATCGACAGAAAGCAATTCCGGTCTTGTCATCGGAATAGTCGAGACGCATCCGCGTGATAAAACAAAAATTACCTGTGCAAAGGTTCCTACAATAGAGAAGTTTTCCCTCACACATAATGGAGAGCACAACAAGCCGAGTGCCATTGCAAAGTTGCGCAGAAACATCCAGGTTACGGAGCAGCATTGCTATGCAACCTGGTTTTAGCTTCAGTATATATGGAGGTAGACCAGATGGCGTCAATCGGTGAAAATACTCATTGTCGCACGGTAATCCTGCTGCACCATCTTCTTCAGTCGCAGGAGTATCGATGCCAATTAACTCTACCGGAGCACCTGGTAACTTGCGAAGAACTATCTGGTTAAGCTCTTCTGCATCACAATTGCGCACAGTCAGTAGAGCCATATTCGCGAGAAGTTCTGGGTTATCCAAAACAGTAGACGTGTACATCCAGTCTATTACAGCAGTTTCATTAGACAGCAGATGCATGGCGGCAGCTCGATCTGGTCACCATCGTCGCAGAAGTTATTCCCTTCTCCAACAGAAATAAGCCAGTCACCATGGGCTCGGTCATCGCTGTGCAAACGCATGTTTTCGCTGAGAACAAACGTCCTAAACAGACCCCATAAGTGGCTATATTTGAAGGTACAGTTGATGGTTTCTTGTCTAGTGGCGCCTTGAATCACAGGTAGAAATTGACACCAATCTCCTCCCAGCACCATAACCACGCCTCCAAATGGCAGATGATCGTGTTCTGCGCTCGCAACATCTCGAAGAAGTCGCTCGGCACATTCTACAGCATAACGAGACTGCATAGAAATTTCGTCCCATATGATGACATCAACCATGTTAAGGAGCTGCCCCATTGCAGATGAGGCATCGACGTTTGCGATAGACCTGCTGTGTAGTTGCCTAACAGGCAGCGAGAACGTACTATGCGCCGTTCTGCCATTTTTAAGAGAATAGCCGCAATCCCGGTGGAAGCCGTTGTAAGAACACGCATACCGTCAGCTTCCAAAGCTCTGATCAGTGCGTTGAGAGTGTATGTCTTGCCACAACCAGCCTTCCCATCAATGAAAAACAATCTATTACCCACTGTTTTAGGGGTCTGAGAAACACAAACAATGGAAACAACAATGAACTGTTGAGTGGGTGTTAGCGAAGTAGAAGCCTTCACAGGCTGTATTTCATCGTCGAGAATGTCGTAGACTGACGCATTCCCCCTATCCACGGACGAAGTGAGAGAGTCCCGCACGGCACGGAGGCCGCAATCGTTTAGAGACATTCCATTGCTTAAGATGATCCTCTCGATGTGGTCCAGCGAACGAACGTCAAGCAGGGCAGGGGTAGCGCTGCCGCTTTTACAACGTGACCTCATTTCCTGCTTAAATAAGTGCCATAGCATCTCAGGATTTGTTGGACGACAGTAGAGTATAATATGAGCGAAAAGGCGACGGATAGCAGAAGGCATCTCGGTTACACACGCGGATCGTAAACAATTCTCCCATTCATTGTCGGCCTCCACTAAACCAGCTGCCTGAGCCGCTTCCATGAAAGTGCTATAAACAACCTCTCCAACAGTGCGAAGGTCCTCGAATGAAGAAGCACCACGAGTATAGAAAAGTAGCTTGTGTAACGCATACAATTCTGTCATCTTCGGATTCGCAGGCCAGATGCGAGCGACACGCCGTCCTTTTCGCTTGTAGGGCACATAACTGCGACCGTTGAAGCGGAACTCCTCAGCAACTTCGATCCACGTCATTTTAGCAGCACGTGCATCACGTTTCACCAAGGAAAAGTAAGCAAGAAGTTTGCTCACTGGTGCAACTTGACGAGCAGGAGTGCCTCTGAAAAACACAGGCTCTTGGCCCGGCAAATGAGGGCTTAATGAAATGACGGTGTGCATGCTATACTGCGTAGGAAAGGCGAGTAAACGATAAGCCGCTTCAATGTGTGCTAAGAACCTTGCATCCAAGTAAACCTTCCTCATATCCACATCAACAGAACGACTCTGATCTCCATCGATATCAGGGTATTTCTTCGAAACTCCTTGGTTGTGGAGCAGTTCAAAGATTACCTGGTCTGGTCCTTTGTAAATATATTTAAAAATATATTTGAAGGCCATAATGGAACAGCAGCATTCAACATTAATGTGGCATTGATAACGCATAAGTAGGTATGCGTTGTAAGGTATCACATCTTGGTTGGAGGCGACCGTTACTTTCTTTTTACCAACAGCAACTCTCCTA
The DNA here is from genome assembly GCA_037903475.1 of Ancylostoma caninum. Taxonomy (NCBI): domain Eukaryota; kingdom Metazoa; phylum Nematoda; class Chromadorea; order Rhabditida; family Ancylostomatidae; genus Ancylostoma; species Ancylostoma caninum. The sequence goes on along the minus strand of JBAJFG010000061.1, from coordinate 222,657 downwards.
CCGTCATTCCTTCTTCTATACAGCGGATATCCATCGTCTGTGAGCTCGGTACTTTCGCGAAACTGCTTCGGGTATCTTTTGTCGCAATGGTTCTCGTTGCTGGCTCTGCACGCCAAATCAGGGCGGTCTTTGCAAGGTCCATGTATCATAAATTTAGTCACCATAGAGAATAGAAGAAGCTATTGCTGGCGGTTCGGATCATCATTGGACGGGTATGGAGGAAGTTCTGATATGAAGTCATCAATCTTTGATGGAGTGTTCAGCTTATTGCGCAACGTTATAAGGATATGGGCATGGGGCATACCCCGTTTTTGGTATTCAATGCTATACTGCAGAGCGACCACTTCACCGAAGATTTGCTTATTGATTATATCTTTAATGAGGCTACGAAGACGCAGGCGAAATACACGGGCACAAAGCAGAGGCTCAGTCATCCATGAATCGAAACGTGTGGACAGATTCTCACGAATCTCTGGCCAATCCTGGTTACCAGTGAAGGTGAGGAAAATATCAGGTTTCCCTTCACGTTGCGCAACAGACATGGCGTTGTGATATAAACCGTCGTACCACAATCGGCTACCAACAGAGCTTTTCGGCAAGTTCACGAGTTTGCCAAGCTTGTAGCCTTTCTCTTGCAGCTGCCCATCAAGGTAGGTATAAAGAGAGCTGGCATGGCATGTTCGCAGCTCTGTTGTATTCAACCCAATAGTCGATCAGCTTCTATCCTCGAAAAAACATGTATAACGAACTGCGATAGCAGTTTTCCACTACCCAGGAAACGGTGTTGAGAGATACAACCACGACGAGCTAGCATGAAACGATAGAATTCAGCCCGAGACAATGTCTTAGACGAGACATCCAAATCGTCTCTCTCAGCGTCGTCGTCTGAAAAAAATTCATCGCGGCCTTTGTTCGTTATCTGCTTCACAGAGCGTTTTGGCAGGCAATCACGAACATAGCTCTGCTCCCCACGAGGAAAGTATAGTGGGTAGGATAACGCATCAATGTTGTTGCTGTGGTGCGCAGCAATTGCCCTACCACCTCGACAAAATACACGTACACCCCTATCCAACTCTTCGTGAGAAATTCGCGTTCTCCAATCGTTAGTCTAGTTTAAGTGTCTGGTGCACCGTAAATGTCAACTCAGGCCTATTTTACTACAATATCCCCCAACTTTCATCTCACATAGGCAGTTCAAAAAAATGCAGGAATCCATGTTCTCAGCAAGTCACCTATAGATTAAGGAGCTAATAATCGTAGCACACGAACCCGTCTGTGCAGGACTTTAACCTCTTTCAACGCTCCAGTAGTGGGGGAGGGAATACGCACACTGTTACCTATCTCTGCGCAAGGAGCACAAAGCATCCTGGCAGCAAGTTCAAACTTTTGCGGCAATCAAAGGGAGAAAATAAATGCAGACAAATTTATGGCTGCTGGGGGGGGTCAGAATGCAGCAAGAGCAGTTATTTGTATAACTCACTGCCTTCCCACTGCTTCCCACCCACCCTTTGCATGAGTCGATATTCTTGAAAATGCAAGAGTCATGGAATTGGATACATTTTTTTGGTTTGAGAAAAAGAGCGATAGAAACCCATGGTTTGTGTTCTCCAGCGAGTGCATCGTCGATGATCATTTCGTAAACATTGCATAGTCGATGCTAATCATTTCGTGGACATTACATACTCAGCCTGGCACTATGATTGTTCAAGATACTCGTTTTCTGGTTACTGCTTCATATTTGGAGCTGTCCAGAGAGGTGGTAATGCTTGTGTGAGCTCGCCTTCACCACATGTGCTTTATGTACATCGTTCCAAAAACGATGCGGTAAAACAACAGCGCCGTCAATTACACAATTCAAAATCCACCTTCTACGAGAGATTCCAAGCAACCTCAGTACCTAATGCAGCTCTCAAAAAATGTATAGTTCATTCATGTAGGCAATGCACTCCATGAACTGGTCTACACTACTGTGTTCACATTCTGGCGAGATGGTTGGGTCGTCGATCTCTTCTACCTCAATACCAATAACTGTTAAGAAAATCAACCCGCTCAGTGCGGACCTAACCTCACACGTAGAAGATACTTCGCGACAAAGCAGACTACTACATTTTGTGATTAGCAACGGCATCATTCTCACAATAGGAATCGAAAAGAACATTTGTTCACTTACGCGAGGCAGCGTCTTTTATGGTGAGTGCTCTAGAACCAATGGTAAAAAGTTGGAGATTTGGAATAATTAGCTTCACCTATCAGCATCTCTCATAATGCATCTGTCATGAGGAATGACCACCCTTGCGCATGTCGCCGTACTAATGACAGAACCGTTTGGGTGCGAAAAGTGTGTACCAGATCCCAGTTCTCTTATATCCCGCCGCCTTCCACCAGCCCACCACCGTCAGTTCATGCAGAGGCCCAGAATGCATGGGAAAAATTCATTTTGCTGATTTGTCGTGAGAATAATTTCACAAAAATGGAATGGTTTAAACAGGCGAAGGAAAAGAACAAAAGATTGTAGAATAAAAAACGACATCATACATGTTACCAAATAGCCAAAAAGAAACAAAATCAGCGTACAGATAAGTGATTCGGAAGCGTTGCACTCCTCCTCCGTTTTCGTTTGTCTGTGCTGACACATCCGCTCCGTTCTTCAGTCCAACAGTCTTCCGTCATCGCTGAGGGTGTTTGAGGAATGGGTTCTTCGAAGGGATAGGGAAACTGAAAAGAGGAAACCATACAGTTAAGTAGCAGAATGCACCTCACGAAAAATTGGAATGGAGTCTGGAGTCAATGTAGTGTGTACATCCTAATGTGAGAATAGGATGTAAGATCAGTCTGAAACTATGTGCTTTGCCTTCTCTCGAGAAAGTTTTCAACGTGGAGAAATATGCAGCGCTTTCCCAAACATGAAGATTCACTAATAAGTTAAGGAGACAGGACAAAAGCCTATAGTTAGCTTCGGCTATAGCTATATATAAGAGTGGGGTCAGCCGTGTCAACCCGGGTATGTCCGCAGGATACATACCATGATATCCGAAGCGCAACAGCTGCAATATCCTAAAGATATAACAGTTATGTGAAGACACAGCTCTGATACAATCCCTCGCTGTCCTAAACATAGATATCCTACCGAAATGTCGATCCAGAGTTTGCAGCTATATAACTGTCAAAATGCCTCGGTAATGGCTCAGAAACATTTCCGTGATGTTTATGCTTGATTCGATAGGATGTAGATTAAAAACTACGTTGATAGGTCGTAGATGCTTCGCTAGTGTTTGTCTACTCTCACGTGCGACAGTTTTAGGTAGTAGGACAAAGATGCTCTTTCTGCTAATGTAATTCCCGGATAAGCTAGTAAGGTGGAAAAAATCGAACAACATCAGTTTGATTTCGAGTAGATTTCGCTAATTTTTTTTTCCAAATTTCGCTCAAATTTATGGAAGAATTGTTGTAGTTTTAGTTGGTGAAGTAATTTCTCATCCATATCCGCAGCTTCGTCGTAACACCCCGCGTGAGCTCTGAACAAAAGTACTGCACATGAAAATCGGCTACGAGCGTAGTCTACACCGACCACCGCATCAGCACATTCTGATGACGTGCTAAGATGGTGAATATTCCACATGTTAACAGGGAGTATTTCAATGCATCAAACAAATCTACCAATCTTTTTCGCGATATTGATTAATGCAATACCTAGATTTTTTCCCAACATAACTCACCCTTGAAGGTGAAAATGCAACGAAAACAGATGATAAAAAACGCATTACCAGAAAAATAAACGAACGAGTTAGTCATGCTGTTTGGCACATCATAAAGGAACGACTAAATCGCTGTGGCAGTACCGCATATGTTACGGTTCTTAAGTCTTCCTCAATCCAAACGCAAACAAGCTTCGCTCATATTTCTATTTTTCTTATTACCCCTTGATTCATGTTTTCAAATTCTCATGCAATCTTAATATGAAGAGAGATCGTTCCGTACACTATATTCCGAATGCGTTATTACCTTTTTGTTCAACTTTTCACACCATCTTATACTGTTCCTGAGAAGAACTCATACAGCAACTCTGTATTTACTTCTCTTTTCGATTTTGAAGTGTTGTTGTGTAAACTCAGACTCGTAAATCCGCCCATACTCTTTCGCATAGCAGAGGAAAATTTTATTCTTCATTATAAAAATTGCATTGCAACTATGTAAAATGATCTGGGAGAAATAACGTGACGTGATGCGGCTGCCATCAGGGCTGGACGTCGAAACTGGACGCCATCGCGCATTCATTTCCGTGAAGAACGCTGTCGTTTCTTGGCTGGGGTCTTTGAAGAAGATGCCTTAAAGTTGTTTGTTTTTCGACAACGTGTAACTCTTAGGATGAAGTAGAATTAACAGCTCACCTATGGTGAGTTTAATGCCCTCCTTCTCTCAGATTCCGCGGTCCGTGTGCTTCTGCGTGATGTATTTACGGGAGTCTCATCAGTGGGATTTCTGCAAGTCGCACAAGCAGCAGGTTCTGCCTCAAGCGCACGGCGTGCTTTATGGCGGGCGTGATCAACTCTTAAGCTGCTGCCTTTCCAGTGAGCTAAAAACTTATATATAACAAGTAGTTATGGGAAGATTTTCAGAGAAAGTCACCAACCTTCGTTATCCGCAAGCCAGGACCTGATGTATGCCTGTTTCTCAGCAGGCGTGGCACGTTCTCGCGCTCTGTAAAAGGCATTCCAAACCTGAAACAAAAAAGCATTTTCGTCACAGTCCTATAAATGAGGCATTATAAACTCACTGCCACATCCTCTTTCGTTATCGGTCCGTATGTGTAGTCCACAGAAAAGTCGAACGAATCCGTGTCCAAAAAGATGCGAAAGATGCCATCTGCAAGCGTATGCGCATGTGAAATTTAAAAAGCGGTACAATAATGGAGGAGAGGATGACTCAATTAAATTATGTACTATGATGGGAGCAAAAAGATGCAAGGATACTGGCACACCAGCAGTTAGCCGCAATGCAATGTAACTATAACAATCCAACCTGGGGTCCGAGTCAAGAGGTGCGCTCGCTCGTTAGCTGGGTCATGTCGCACCTCGACCGCACCTTCCCATAGGCAGAGGCAGGCATGGCTACAGTATCCATCTGCCATGACCCTTTCGTAGCTAAGGAAGACAGCCAGTGAGACAACTCGTACATATCGTCGCGCGCGAGGGACCGTCGTTGCGGTGATAGTACTTGACAACATAGATAGGAATTAATCCGCGCATAACGTTTTTCTAATATCTTAACACAAGTGGGTGAGTATGAAATTCAAAATTAAGCTCTCAATCATTGACTTGATTTTTTGAGTCACAGGGTATCGAAAAGATTCCGGCTTAGATCACTTACAGAGTACATAGGCATTACACTGAAATTTTAATGTAAATGAGCATAAATCCCCTGAAGTTCAAGGCACTTTTCATCTTGTCAGTTTATCTAATTCAGTAAGTTTTATGGGAATTTTTATCACGTGAACAGAAATACCGGACCTAGGCGCTTTTTGATTTTTTAAATGATTTCGTTCGCTAAAGTGCCTTTTCCAACTTTGTTTCTAACTTGATAATTATTCTTGGAGATCTGCCTGACTTCATCCACTACTCCATGCTTAGGACTTTAAGAACCGTCAATGTTACCTGGAACATTACATAGAAAATAAAAAAGAGCGTTTCGGATAGCTGACTGCAGAAGCACTGCTGTCAAAACTAATCTTTCTTATTCGTGTTCTACTTCTTTGGAATTTTTCTCTGGTCGAGCTTGAGTTCATCAGTCATCGAGTGGAAATTGACCTAGCACTACAGGAAAAAGGAAATAACTTATACTGTTAATAGTAGATTTTATGGTTGCAGGGTGAAAAAGGTTTCGGCATCCCAGCATCAGAAGTTCCCAGCTGCTTCTAAATAACAGCGCTTTCCCAGATCCGCACTGCGGTGTTCGCATATTCTGTAACGCTTTAACGCCGTTCTGCCGCGCGCGACGTTTCTGACGGCAAGGCTCGGTCGGGGAGACCGTCTTCCTTAGCTGGTAGCAGCTGATGCCGATATGAGCAGCTCTTACACGACACCCGCAATTACAGGTGCGAGCGATGTGCGAGAGAGGTGCGAGAAATTCTCGAGCGCACCTCTTGACCGTCACCCTCCAACCTGTAGTAAAGCCACGCCCACGACATGTATGACGTGCTTAGGTGATCAGGTCAACACCATGGTCTCGATCAGGCGGTGCAGCTCCTCAGGATATGACCCTGAAACGATCTAGCGCTCGCGCGTCATTACCTGTGGGCATGATCGGCATGCGTGAGCGAGATTGCCTAGCAAGCAACGAGCATGGTATGGCCATGAACAGAAGGCTTGCCGTAATGGCGCTTTTTGCTTTCACAGATTTGCTATATTCCTAGGTTTAGTGCTGTTAGTGATGTATTGAAAACGAAGACAGCGTTCAATTTTATCAAATCATTTGCAAAGAGTGGCCAACCTGCCCGGGCTTAAGATGGATGGAAGTGGGAGTGGAAAAAGGTTTATGAAAGAAAATGCAGTGGATGTAAAAGAAAACACCTCATTTTAAACTACAACTTCTCTTGTTTGAACGCTAAGGCAATTCTAAGCTCTTCATATCTGATGTCTACGACGGTACAGTTTTCGTAGCATTGCTGGGACAACTGCTGAGCATCCAAAACAATCAAAACCTTAGCTATAAAATTTTCCGCGGCTGCTGCATTTAAGGAAATCGGTGATTCGATAAATTTTTGATTTAGAACTATGTCACCAGGTTACTGATAGTTTGGTAGCATTTACACACTTTTCCACAGCTTAAAAAATAAATAAGTGGTGTTAGAAGCTCAGTCGTTCTCTTCACATGTTTTCCAGCCATGCTATCGACCAGGTTACCGCGTTTAGAGGTTGCAGCAGTTAATCGCTCACGAATTTAAAAAAAATTTATCTGAAAGCACAATTGTCTTATGAACTCGCAATAAAGTCTGTACAACGCCTAGTAGCGGGAGCAATGTTGGCAGCAATGAGCATAACATGCCAATAAAATTGGAAGCATGATTCCTTGAACTCGCAACACGGTTCTATTTTCTCTCTCTTTGCACGACTGATTTTTGTTTTCGAACATACGCTCCTTAGCTTTGACGAACTATACCTTGACTTTTTAGGAAGGGATATAATTCATCAACACTGAGGAGTGTATTGTTGAGAAATTGAGGGCGCAAACATATCGTTCGCGTTATTTCCAAGCATAGCATAAAAGATATATATTTTAGTTTCCACCTGCACTGAAAGACCACTTAGTTTCATGAATAGAATACCATGCGGAACAGATACACCGTTTATGGCGTAGACATACTGTTGCAAAACAGAATGGCAAGGCACCGTGTTTCGATCTCTCTACCCTTAAACCAGCATTTTCAAGCTTGTTACTACTGGAACATACATCATATTACTGGAACATACAGTGCTTAAATTGAAAGCAGCCTGTAGCACTGTCTTTTAATTCATTTAAACAAAAGAAAGCCCCTATTGTTGTTTCTCTCATATATGTCTCGTTGGTATTGCACCAAATAGATCCACACCTCGCCGGGAAATATCGCAAGAATTCAAACAATTGTGCAGCAGCACTGAGTTTGCATTCCAAAAATATGTAGTCGAGCAAACAGAGATTCATTGCGGCATAATGCATATGTGATATACGAAGTGATAATTTTCAGTATAGTGTGCACTTTCTTCCAGCAGTCTAATAAGCACAAATGATTCAGCGACGACAATCGATTGGCTTACGTAGCAATTGCGTCCAACTACCCAGCATGCGAGCATACCTGCCCAGAGGCTCCCGCCGCGATTGTCTGCGCCCTCTCTCGTTTTGCAAGATGTAGGAGGATCCATTAATCGGTTCTCGTCGCAAACCTGCGCATCCACCCTCCATCATAGTCTATGCGCTTTTTCATATGATGAAAGGTTAGGGAAGCAGACAGACCCTCACCGTCTGCAAAATGGAAATCAGACGCTACCATTCTTTATATAAGGGATACGTGCGTTTGAAACGCTTGCGTCTGTATGATGAAGTGTAGGACCGGTCGCATCACTGACACAGCTCCGGTCTTTATGGAAAATCTTCTGCAAATGCATGCATGCGTATGACTAGTGTAAATTGCCCTATTTGGTTACTGCAACGGCTTCTGTGGCGCTGGCCACGTTGTTGATCATTCAGCAACATGGAGTCGATTTATGCATTTCCTCGATTATGACATTTACTTCAAAGTATAACTTTTCATTCCTCTACAAGACTGAATTAGTTTCTGTGCAATGTCAAACAACAAGGTTCTTGTATGTATATGCATGCTTTCCTCAATCTGTGGTACTAGGCTACAGATTATTACTTCTTGATTCCTTACTTGGGGTTTAGGGGGGGGGATACAGCTGGCGTGCTTGCTTTGCCTGTCTAGCAAGAGTCTGCCATCTAACCAGGCCAATGAACTTCGTCAACTGCCACACATAAATCTCCACCACCCGGGCTAAGCATGACGATGGGAAAAGGCGACCCCCAATGCGCCCCCCCCTCATAATCCCCCGTCCGACCCTCACCTCTGTACGACCCCCCCCCACCCCCTCTTGCTCAAGCGACCCTAGTGTGCCCTAGTTATTGTTTTTTTTACTCTATTTTCTTTTCATGACGGTGAACGTCGTTGCTCTTTATCAAATCCTTAACGAAGGCTGAAGTCAGTCGGTCGAAGGCAATAAACATTTTCTGCTCAAATAATTTTTCAACCCAGTTTTATTTCAATACAGACACGAATCAAAAAAGATGCAATGTAACAATTGCATGGATCTGAAAAAGTGATCGAGTGACAAGTTTCAATCTCCCATCACGATCAGCGGGATGTGGGGCTCTGTCGCTGTATGACTATTTTTAGTGGGACCAACCCACTTTGGCGCGGACGACTTCCTCGACAAAGAAAATGCAGTGTATTAGCTCACAGAGGACGCCTAGTCCGACTTTGGCCATAATTACAACCAAATCACTGTGTTGGCCAACTGATCGAGTTTTCACGCTTTTTTAATAGGTTTCTAGTGTGATTCCCTCCATTTTCATATTTCCCTGCTGCCATTCGCTAAAATATCCTTCCACACACATCTTGCGGCCTCCTACCATCGATCGAACCAGCGCAGTCGTAACAGCAGACCAAATCGGACCAGGCGCCCTCTGTGAGCTGATAGTCCATACCCATGTCTTGCTCTATACAGTGGACGTCAGTGGCGGTGGCCCATCCGCGGCCTCGAGAAAAACGCAGCGCGACTGAGCCGCGCGAGACGCGAACGATTTTTTTTGCCCCCGCTATGATATTTCTGGCAGTTTTTCTACAGGATTTTAGAGGTTTTGGTCCACCTAGATTGACGTCCACTGTATGTACCTCAGCAAATCCGCGCCTTTACTTCTTCTCGGCATACGCCCCACAGACAGGCTGTTGTAACCAGGTAAAAGATGAATTCTGGATGTTGCTTGACGAGGAGACCGCAGGGGTACCACAGGAAGACACAATCGTTATCGCAGAAGATCTAAATGGCCACTTGGGAGTGGCAAAGGACGGTTACTGATGCCATGGAGGCTTTGGGTGTGGGGCAAGGAATGAGGATGGCGAGCGCATCCTGGAATATGCAGACTCACAACGTCGCCATCGCCATAATGAATACAAAGTTCCGAGAACGCCCTTCTCACCTCGTCTCCCTCTACAGTGGCAACGTAAAGACGCAGATCATCTTCGTTCTCGTACGACATAGCGATCAGAAACTAGTTACCGATGAGCGATCAAAAACTAGTTACCGATGCGAAGGTTGTATTCTACGAAACCTTGGCCACACAATATCGTCCGCTTACCTGCACCTTGAAAATCATGCCTCCAACGCGGATGCATGACAAACGGTACGGACCGGCCCAAATAAAGTGGTGGCGGTTAAGAGAGAAGAAAGCCACTGTAATTTGCACCATCAAGTTGCCGCCGGTCACGACCGTCGATGTTACCTGGAAGAACCCAATCCGAGTCATTCTAAGAGTGACATGTTCAGAGCTTGTCACGACTGAATCAGGTCGCCGGAGAATTGACAGACAAGCGTGGTTATGAACGGATGAAGTGAGAATGAGAAGAAACGCTTCTACTTCGTATTCTTTTGTAACAAGACGTATGACAACTGGCGGAAGTGCATGCAAGCGAAGAAAGTGGTCAAGAAGGCTGTAGCTGCCAAAAAGCACGAAGGCTGAGCACTACGACAATGTTACCAAAAAACTATATGTGAAAGATGGCGGAGGGACGCCTCAGAGGTGTCGACAGCGGCAGGCCGATGACGTCGAAAAGTTCTACGGAGTTAACGACGAACACGGTCATCTCCTAACAGACCGCAGGAAGGCAACAAAAAATAAATGGCGTGACTACTTCGAGAAGATCTCAACAGAAGAATTCAGCCATCCATCCATTCCACAATTACCGCTGATCTACGGTCCTACCCAGCCGATCACAGTGGATGAAACTATGGCTGCGCTAAAGCGGATGAAGCCAGGAAAAGCGATGTCCTGATGATGTAGCGGCGGAACTATGGAAGCCAAGACACTGGAACTCAGCAGCATGGCTAATGGCTTTATTCAACCAAGTCATCGCAGAGAAGAAGACCCCTGTGGATTGGCAGAAGAGCACCACAATCCCGATCTGGAATAGGAGAGGCAACTCTGCGTATTGCACAAACTATCGGCCAATACCTCTGCTCTCTTACAGTGTGAAGATATTCGAATGCACTATCGACCGCCGAATACGCGACACCATCCGGGTTACCACGAACTGGGGCGGTTTCTTAGCCAACTGCGGAATGCAATCTATACGGCTCGACTGATGATCGTGAAGCATTGCGAGAAGCAGAAGCCTCTTCATCTAGCATTACTCGATCTGGAAACAGCATTCGATCGCGTGCCACACGAAGTTATCTGCTACGTGTTGCGGTGGCAAGGCGTTCCTGAGGAGCTCATCGAGTGGGTCAGGGTTCTCTACGAGGATCCAAGGTCTCCAGTGCAGGCAGCCGCAGGCACGTCAGCAGGATTCCCCATCTCGGTAGGTGTACATCAACGGCCCTATCACCGCTTCTCTTCGTAGTCGTCATGGACGCTGTCACGACAGACCTCAGAGACCGACGCCATGGCCTCTGCTATACTCAGATGACGTCATGCTCGCGTTAGAACAAAAAGAGGTGTACTCGTCGCTCGCGTCAGCGCCGCATGCTCACTTATTGGGGCGAAGAATTTGAAGCACTGACTGAGTACTGGTGGTTCTATATTACTTTTCGTCCATGGATTCTACAGGGTTAAGCACCACACAACTGTTCATGTTATGTAGGTATGAAACTTATTCAGCGACCATGTAATTTCGTTCAAAGTTAGAACACTCTTCACTCGCACACAGTTTCGATGTAGAGTCCATTTTTGCATTAACATTACACCTTATTGCTCTTTGTTCACAAACACTGCAGTGAGCCAATTCAATACTGCTATCTTCTACTGTTTTATTTATGAGCTGTTGTAGAAGTCCGTGACTACTTTTTTGCTGCTGCATTTGTACCAATCCGTACCTAAAACGAAAATTCAACGCACCGGAAATTTGATGCCCACGACGATTTTTAAAGTTAGACAAACCTGTGAGGAGTAGAACCGACAGCGAGTCTCAGCTCTATTACGTTGAGTTTGTCTAGGTCAAGGGATTTTTTTTTGAAAAACGAGGATATTCTATTGCCATTGTAAATTTATTTGACACACAGGATATTTCCAGGTGAAGTATTGTACAATCTATGGGAAATTATATGTTCGCAATCAGTGATTTATTCATTTTCACATCTCCTGAAGTTGGGGTAGTCTTTGTAATAGTGGTAAGGCACCGCTGCTGGTCACAGGTTTGCAGGTTCCATCTCAGGTAAATCCTGCACATATCGCTTCATAGTCTGCAAATTTACAACCAACTTCTAAGCTTGTATATGTCTGAAAAAGATGGAATGTTGCGTTATTTCCTTACCGAGCATAATCAATCATCGGTGAGTTTCCAGTGAAGTGTTAGCGCGCTTCCTAACTCCTGCAAGTGGCAGGAAAGCGCTGCGCTAACATTGGACTTGCTGAAATGATAGAGGTACGTTAGGTGAGTGGTGAATAGATGTTTTAAATACTGTAAAAATAGCTCACTTAGTCCTGAAGAATGATACAAACTGCTGTCGAAATTGACCATGGAAAGCGAAGTTCACTGCAGTGTTAGCGATTGAAAGAAAACTGGAAGTGTCTAATAAGGAATCAAAAGTTGTAACTTCATGTGAGAATCTGGTGGTCTTGATCAATCGAAATAAAGGCGATGATATCAGTGAAATGCGCGGAATCACAGACAAGTGTATCAAGGTGCAGGGCGGGAACAGCGCGTGCCAGCGGGTCCAGACCACTATAGTAGGCGCACGGTAAAACTGTAGTGAAAGTAGCAAGCTTTCGAGACACTTTTCCATACGCTTCGCATGTGGTTGTCAATAGGAATATCATTAGTATCTGTCTGCACACTTTTCGCCCCACTTGATGACTGGTGTGTGCGTGCGCATTTGCTTGCGCTCGCACACGCATGGACTTGGAGGGGGGGGGGGGGGCTCACTACCAAATACAATAGTTAAATCACTGTATTTCCAAGTTTGCTGGCGGTGACTTATAGCTCAAGATCCGAATAATGGTATACATCAATCTTACATCGCAGGCATCACCGATATTACCCATGATAAACGTGTTCACGTATCCAAGTTTGCCCTTCATCTTTCACCCATCAATACGTTACCCATACTGAACATTTATTACCCAGCTGCTACCCATGGGTAAACCATACCTATAAGCATGACAGTGCCCATTCTTCCAATTATCTAACCGGGTCCGGAGTGTAGAAATGGGCAGCAAAACTCGGCATGCCTCACCCAGGTGGATCTTGCTTTCGTCAATGTTTATAAACAGTTTCCTTTTGCTTTCACCACTCACGGTAAAATTTCAAAGCTTGCACATAGCCGAAAATTAGGCAAATCTCGCAGTCATTCGTGCATCCCTGTAAAATCCCATTCTTTGCAAGGAAGGAACCCGTCGAGGGTTGCTGTGGTCACTGATGGCCACTGAGTTCCAGGGCTGCCGGTACTGAACAAGCGCATCTTAGAGAGATGATCGATTTTTCTCACCCTGGCATAGCATAGGTTATGGCAATGGTGACGTCGTCGAACTGGATATTGGTCCACAACTTGCACACCATCACGAATGACGGTGCACTGATTAAAAATGCTGACGAAGCAGAGATGCCCATCCAGAGTCCTAGGTTGTGCCTCTTCCCCATTACATTGCCGTGGGTGAGTCGCTGAAATCACGTAATAATATTTGTCTTAAACAATCTCTTAAGGGTAACTGGACTGTGTAACTACATTTGACACAAGACATCAAGATAAACTCATTAGTTATTTTTTCTTACAGCAGGCTTCAAAACATCAAGCTCACACGAATTGGGGTTAAAGGCTACCTCCTGTGAAGTAAGCAGGACTGATGCTAAGCACAGCTTGCTCTGTACTCTTTTAAAGGCAGCAAGAGTCCTCGACTCCGAGCTGAGGTGCGCGTGGTAAAGCGCAGACTCAGCACATCATAAATGTGAAACGAACACAAACAATGATGGCTTACCTGCAAAGAAAATGGAAACATCGTCGCGAACACGCCTGGCCGAGTTCGCGCCGGTACGCGTTTCCCAAGGCGCTAAAGCGATTGCGGCGCGTGGCTTGGCGCAAAGGTAGCACGAAATGCGTTCAATTCACAGGGTTTCGTGGCGCGACGAGCACACTCGACATCGGAGCACTCGTGCGCGCACGAACACGGCCAGGCGTATTAGCGACGAATGTTCCATTTTCTCTGCAGATAAGCCATCATTGCTTGTGTTCGTTTCACATTTACGATGTGCTGAGTCTGTACTTCACCGCCCTCACTTCAGCTCGGAGTCGAGGATTTCGGCTCTTGTGCCTTTAAATATGAGTGAAATGTCAAGGACAGATTACCTGACTGCTATAACCACAAAATTCTACTTACCCTGCCGATCCTATAAGCAGCAACAAACGATAAAAACGATACAACAAAAGCCGCAACAATCATGGTGAAGTGGAATGTGGAGTACCTGAGAAAGGTAGATGTGTAATGTTCCCTCAATGATTTCAGTGACCGGTCATTCTATGGGCATTGCTTACCAAGGAGCTGTACTATCAATGATGAAGCAATACTGCGAGCTAACGAATCTTTCGCCGTCGAGGTATACAGAAAACCATGCGACTGAGAGGGATACCTGGAACAGACACCTTTGCAGATAAGATACGTTGTGATTTAAGTATCTTCATGCATTGATTTTCTCTCACTATTATTTGCTAGAAAACAGAAGAGAATGGAAAACATCAGGGAGCGTGGTGAAGGGGCTCGAATGGAAGAGCGGTTAAAGGTATGGGAACAATAATCAGAGTATCCAACTAAAACGCTTGGTTTGTAGGCTGGGAACTGCAGCATAATAATGAGCTATAACACCATATCAAAAAAAAAAACCGGGCATAACTTACGCTATATTCATAGGCAAAGTTTTGGCAACAAACTACAACTTAGCAAGGCGTTAAACCGGGCCGATTCCCACTAACTTGCTTTCGGTACCATCTAGCACTCTTCCAAACCGCTTTCTATTTATGTCGGGCGGCTGACTGTGACCATCCACGTTGGAAAATGAATTCGTCATCGTTCCAGCAAGAGTCGATGAGTGGTGTCATAAGTTAGTAAGGCCGAATCTCATAAAAGACATTTCTTTGTGCATGGAACAGGGCTTGCGTACGCTAAGTTCCCATCTAAAGTATGCAACCTTAATATTGTGAACAAAGCCACCACTCAGTTTAGTTCTTGAATAGAACCATTTTCACTTTGCGGATGTCATTTCTGTTTTTCCATGGTCTGGGAATGTTATTGTTGCTTTTGGTTCCACTTTTTATCCATTTCTCATGTTGCACGTGCAATGAATAAATAAAGTTAAATAAGTTATGTTGTTGGCTTGTTTGTCTCTCATTTAAGATAGATCACAAGACATATCCCCGAGCCATGAGTAGTGCTTTATTTCCGTTTTCAGTACAGCTTTATTTCCGTTTTCAGTGCTTCCTTATTGATTGCTATTATATGCAGGAGCTGCACTAACTAATAATAGGTTCACGTAATGAAATTTCTAAGCTAATAGAGTGGAAGGGGAGATGGCTGGGGTGGTCGGATTGTCCTAACAGTTTGATCTTTTCAGCTGAAGCGATAACACATCAGTAGGCAATACATTCTGCTCTCCAACCTTGGCGAAGTCTTGTCCACAAAGAAACCATATCTACAGAAAACTCCAGTACAGCTGACTCGCCCACGCGCGTCGCATGAAGTGCGACATGACACTCTAATCGCCTGCACGTCCACACTATTCATTCATATTCTAGTTCTTCTCCACTATCTACCATGTGACTTCGTGTCGAAACCTGTTTCCACACATGGTGTGGGTGCGTGTTAACAGGTCCATTTTACTGGAGTATCTGCGACTAGCGTGATTCAGACCAATTTCGTAACATTTCACACCTAGATGACAGACAAATAGTGAGAATTTATGGTTAAAACATACCAAAGCAGCCAGCGGTACAGTCAGTAGCAGTAGAAACTTCTGTGATTGTCGAAAGAACGCCTTATACTTCATAGGACGTAGCACAGCCAAAAAACGTTCGTATGAGATTAGAATAATCATGAACGCTGGCAGTTCCGTGCCGAGTATCAACGCGTGAGGCCAAAATTTCTGGAAAAAACACTGGCAGGTGAAGTGTAACATTTTTGGCCTACTGGACTACCAACCTCCAGGAAGCATCCGCTCACAGTAGTGGCGGTAAACAGTGTCCCTCCCTCGAGTTCGAGTCGGCGACCGTATCCCACAAGAATGTAACTGACCGCTGAATTGTTCAAATTCGAGGATTTTTGGCCTCGGTAGCCTACATTGTTTTGATGAGGAAAAGTTAGTCACACAGCACGAAAAGATTAGTTTGCTCATTTATGGCATCTTATCTAGCAGTTATGCACAAAATATGCTGAGGAAAAAGTTGAAACGCTTACCATTGACCAATTCCCAGATATTGAGCGCGGCGAGATAGATAAAACGTCGTCTAAGTTCCTTGCTTGAGAATATTATGAGGAGATTCAAGATGTTGCATACAGCTGAGAAGGAACCTGAACAATCCTACTTCAGAGTGAAACAATAGTATTCCCTTAATGTGATTAGACTCATTTAGATGGTCATTGCTGTGCCCATTTCGAAAATATTTGTTCAAGAAAATCTGAATACAAATCAGGCAGAGATGCATCTGCAAATTAAAACTTCACATTTAATGCTCAGACATCTGCATAACTTCGATAAGAAAGGTGTCTCGAACAAACGTTCTTCTAGTTTCATTTTCCATAAATTATTACTCTAGAAAGAATGCACGCTACGACAGCGTTCTCCTTCTCATTTCCACCATTGTGAAGAAAACATTTTCATTAGGTTCAGTGTGTGACGGAAAGTAATGAATGGGTTAATTACTGCGAATTAAGGAAATAAAACAACCCTTTTCCAAGAGAAATAAAAACCACACACTCTTGAATTGGACCTTTTTCTGAAGTTCATAAACAGTAAATTTTTCAAGAGAATGTACTTTCTTTTTTTTCCTGTACATTTCTCAGATTAAAGTACAACTTTCTTTTTTTCCTGTACATTTCTCAGATTAAAACATATCTTGAAATGGAATTTCATGGATGAGTTCTATGAAGAACGAGCAACGAGATGGAATGAAGTAGAAAAGGCAGGACACTATCATGGTCGAACACCAATGCCAGCGCATGAGCTGCTAGCAGAGGGGGGGGGGCTTGGTAAAAAAAGACAACTCCGCCACTTCGTGCACCCATATGCAGTAATAGAATCAATAAACATATTAACTTCAACATTAGATGCTTAATGATGAATATTTTAAAAATATTGATGAAAATGAACAAGGACTACTATATAGTATTTTTATCCATTTCATAAAGCAATTTCAAAAATTCGGCCACTCACTGCATTCACCGCTGGTGTATGCTTAAAGGCAGTGTCTCACCTCATGTTGGGTGCCGAGATATTCACAGATTTAGGTCCAGCTCGGAGCGCTGATTCCAATGATGTGCTTGATGTCAGAAAACACCCTCAAAAACCCCTACTTTTAAGGCAAAACTGGATACAGGAGCGGACGAGTTTTCTTGCTACGTAGCTAGCAAAAGCGGAGCTGAGAAGCTGAGATTGCATCTTAAAATGAACTTCTCAGCACAGCTATTATCAAATAAACAAACGTTTCCTTGTTGAAAAACCATGCCGCACCCTCAGCAAGCTCTTGCTGCGGAATGAACTCTCTCGTCCACTGGCCGAGAATTTCGAAATTCTCGGCCAAAGAAACCCGTAACTTATGGGGTTTTCGACGTTTCTAGGAAAAACAAAGTACATCATTGTGCTCAGCGTCTCGCATTCTTTCGACTGACGAACTTTGTCCCTGAGGTGAGACACTGCCTTTAAACTGTACAGTGTCTTCACCTTGTATTTCACAGGATTTCACAGTACTGAATTCAAGAATGCCTCCGCAGCAGAAATTCCCACTCTTGTGGGAGGAGGGGAGGGGACGACACCTATCAGCTCTTTGGGTTCATAATGCACAGATGAACGAGTGCATTCGCATTAGATCTTTCTTTGTACCGTAAGAGCACTAGTAAATGTACCAGACTACTGTGATTTATACTCTCAAAAAGGTGCATATTTGGAAGAGCCCGTGGAGCAGTTGTGAAGGCGAAAGGCTTCTTTTGCTGACGTGCCCAACCCTCGATTCAGTGGATTTGTTAGGAGCAACCATCGAGGTTTTTTCTTTATGTTGGTCTACATTTTAGCGTATGCGTTAACAATGATGAATTCAGCAATCAGAATAATCCTTATATTATGCGCATCTCACATAGCCTGCGTTTCATGCATATAGATGTGCTAGGTAAAATCGTAAAGTCATGCATATGCTCTACACACCTGATGCACATCAAGGGATTCCGAATCCCATGTCTGTATCTAAATAAGTGGTGCAGTTGCGTCGGGACTTGGTTGCGAACTCGAAGAAAGGTATACTCATTTTCAATCTTCCCCTTCTGAAATGGAGCCTTGTTAAGTGTAAGTCCGTAGGCTCGAGCTAGCTTCTAATCGTTATAGCTTCTAATCGTTATTGTTGCTCTTTTTGGAAGTGCATTAGAAGGAAAAAGACAAGAAAAAGGTAAGGAAATAAGTTTGCTCGACAAGAATATTGATAGTTTTTGGAACTGTTGAAAGACAGCATCAGCGGTAGGAGTGTGGGCCCTAAGGAATGACCCACAGCCAGAAACTCGACTCGCTTCTTTGAGTTTGAGGTGCGCTACATTTCAGGCGATAAAGATAAGTGAAAAGATGAAAAGTAGATGTCAGATGCCCTGATATCTGGATTCAACTGTGAGACAGCTGACCCACAATACCCTCCATACCCATAGAACATTTTAGCATCAATAGTTGCTTTGATGGTAAACATACCATGTAAGTAAACGGTGAAACTCACAAGAATATCCTTTCAGGTACCTCATTTAAGCTGAATTTTAGACTCGGAAAAGCCAAAATTGTGAACCCTTTCAGATGGACATGTGTAAATAAATGGATCGGCAAACACTCACAGCTATGTAGCTAGATCACATATCAAATGTGAGAACGACGGATTTTTTCTATATACTAATATTGTAAACGGATATGGTACAACTGGTAGTCTCTTCGTTGAAGCGGTTATTTATCTCATTCACCCCCCCCCCCCTTTTTTTCCAATCCTACTTTATTGTAAAGCTTTCCCGAAATTGAACATTATTATTCCCATACAACCAGGAACTTGGAATGGAGTCCAACATCAAGATCAAGCTTAGTTCACTCATATTGGTGGATGGAATCTAGGAAGCTCCAGAGATCATGAGGACTCCTAAAGAATTCTCCTGCTGGATAATAAGTTTCGTGGGTAGGAGACAGTATCCGACAGGGAAGAACAAACAAGTCAGTGAGCTTGGTGGGAAAATCTGCCGACTCCCTCGATAGCAACAAGTTCCTAAAGCTTTTTTCCTTCACACCATCACGGAGGATAATGAATCCAGCCCACTGCGTCGAAACAGTGTTGATAGAGGATTCCACTGGATCCTCAGTTTAGCAGGTAACGTTGTTCCTTTTCGGAAAGCACAAATAAGGCGAAAACAGAAAATTCGGCGCTGAACCAATTTTTTCTCTAGCGTTTCAAGTGTACGCGCGTGTTTTTGCTCTCATTACCTGCGTGTTTTTGCTCTGATTAGTTTTCCAACTTGTCTTATTCTTTTGCCATGCCTAGATACCATTTAGTAGCTCACTGAGCCTGTGTTTTTTTGGTCTAATACGAATTTCGCTCAGATTCCTTTTTTTCTGAATGGTTATAGGAACTTTGCTTCTGGATTGTTGAAGTCATCACGGCCTCAAGAAGGTTTCCAACACAAGTGATGATGAAGTACGTAGTAGTGTAGAAGTAAGGGACATCTCTTGTCCCACAATCAGCCAATCCTTTTTATGAAATGAAAAACCTAAGAGGGATTTTTAATGGAAAACTGCACAGTGACTATTCCTCTAGTATTCAGACAAGTACACCTGCCATCTCGGGATCTGCGTGATTGTAATTGAAGCACGAACATAAACAGCGTTGCATTTTTTACAAGAACAAGGAACCTGTTACTTCACCACCTGTCCTCAATCAAACCAATGCCACCTCGTCGCAGTTCAGAGCTCAACGTCGCTGTGGACGATAATTCCATAATTCCACTTATTGCGAAGTGACTGACTGATATGATTCATTTCCGGGGATTGGTCATTCATCATCAATCATTTAGCGCATTAAATTAACTCAGACAAAGTGCCGGAATTTCCGCAGCAGAGTACCGGAATTTCCGCAGGTAACCAGTCGGTTTTTCTGCTGTTCTGCTGCGGAATTTCCGGTATTCTTCTGCGGAAATTCCGGTATTCTGCTGCAGAAATTCCGAACAAGTGTTTTGATGTGCAAATTCAATTCCGAAACGATGGTCACACACACACACACACACACACACACACACACACACACACACACACACACACACACACACACACACACACACACACACACACACACACACACACACACACACACACACACACACACACACACACACACACACACACACACACACACACACACACACACACACACACACACACACACACACACACACACACACACACACACACACACACACACACACACACACACACACACACACACACACACACACACACACACACACACACACACACACACACACACACACACACACACACACACACACACACACACACACACACACACACACACACACACACACACACACACACACACACACACACACACACACACACACACACACACACACACACACACACACACACACACACACACACACACACACACACACACACACACCTCAATACCAACGGTTCACACAACAGCAGCGGAAGGAAGGAAACCATTGAATAACTCCAAATGTTGCTGAAGTGTACTCATCGGAGCTGAAATCAGGTGAGGCGCGACCAAATTAGACAGCCACAGTCCAGGTAATGCGTGCACAAGCCGCTGAGTTCGAGATCCTACCAATGGATTTTGTACCCAGTACATAAAGACTGTGGAATATGGAAAACGTTAAATCACGAGAAGATGTGACAGATGAGGAGCAACAACGATGATGTGAATAGGTAATGATGAAGGTTCGCAGCAAATTCGACCGGCCAATCAATCAATGTGCCGCTTCATTAGATGACGCGTCCTGCTGCGGAATTTCCTGAGCTCGGGGCAGTTCTTCTCTTTTGCGGTTCCGCTGCGGAAATTCCGGGGCACTTTTCTTCTCTGCGTCTCTCTGCCTGCGGATCTCTTTCTGGTGCTGTTTTTCCGAATGCCGTTTTATTCTTCTGCGGAATTTCCTGAAGGCCTCTATTCTGCTGCGGAATTTCCGGCACTTTGTCTGAGAAGGTAACCCACGCTCACTTTTCATTTTTCTCGAGAAAAAAAACAGGTTTCACGCCGTGGAACCCAAAATAGTAAGACGTGGTGATTTGTAGAGCTCATATTAGCGGCTTACAAACACGCCAGACACATTGTTTTGACTATAGTGACAGAAAATCCAAGGAAAGGAATGGGAATCATAAAATAGAAGCATTATAGTGTCATACCTACGTATTCTCCGCCTCTCATTCTAAGATGTATACAAATATAAAATTGCAACTTTCACTTAGTTCCAAAAGACTATTGATTAGGAAGGAGGTAGCTGTACTAGAACCATGGGCAAATAAGAATCGAATGTGTAGACTGATAAGTATGTAATTTTGGAGCATTCAGAAAATTGATTATTTAAAAAAGCTCTGCGGTCATCCTTTCATTTCCATCAAGAAGTGCTCCTAAAGTCCTCCCTTTTCGATTTTTCCAATTCTCGACTTACTCAGAAATACACGTTGCTACCCAAGTACGTACGCATGAAAGTCTCTTAGGTTAAATACAGTCTTACAGTGTGTTTTTCCGAGAGTAAAATCGCGCGCGATCTGATCCATTCCAATAGATCAAATTCTCAGTCGAAAGACCACGTGAAAGCGGAGGTTCCAGCAATTCGCACGTAGCCTTTGTACTGGGTCCGCAATTGCACCGATTTTACTCCCGGAAAAACACCCTGTATTGCTCACATTTTCATCATAACACTCCACAGAGGACTGCTGCTGGCGAACGCATTTGTGGGGTAGATAAGAAAAGCATTATAAGAAATGCAAGGGCTCCAACCAATTCAAAATCCGGGTGCCAGAGTTTCAGAAATACCGTTATTAAAAATGAAATTTGAATTTTGATTCTTCAAAATACACACATATTTTATTTCAAGTCAACTGACACAATTTGCTAACCATTTTACAAAGTATGATTGAGAAGTGCAGGTAGCTATTCTTGTTGGGGTGCACCACTCCCCCCCCCCCATTCCTTTCCCTCTGCAAACCACTATTTTTGCAGGAGGGTGTTGGGACGTGATGGTTGTGATGTACTCAAAAGAATAGGTTAGGCAGTTACCTATATACATGCACCCATATAGATGCGACACGCAAAATGGCGTATTACAAGGTGCAATTCTCCAGAGATAGCGCTTGGTGGATTTGGATGACCACGCGATACTCATTTAACAGTGCAATTTATCTGGAAGCTATTTCTGAATCAGCAGCAGAGTGTTATGGGGAGTGTGGACCGAATACAGTAATCACTCCAAGAACGGGCAATTGCTAGGATCAGTTTGAACATCTCTAGAGTTTGGTTTACATTTGCTAAATCATTCCCCAAAATCAGCCTTTTCACAGACATGGGCAAATTCTGAACTTAATATTTTATGCCTCAATTCATTGCAGGGCAAACTTTCTAGAAGAAGTGTTTGCGCAATCGTTTGCTACTACATCCGTGACATGTAACCAGTCTTTCACTCGTCTCTTTCAAAAATCACAGAAAAAGAGTAATTTCGCACAAACTTCTCCACTGAACAACAGGCAGAGTTTTCTGCTTTGTTGCTTTTTAGGTAGTACACGATTTGAGAGCAAGCATTTTCTCCATGTTTTTCAAAAATATTTTTCTGTCTTTTTTGGTGGAGAATATTATGGCCTTGCTGCTTGCTGAGTCATCATGCTTGAGGCACCCTTCCCTTTCTCAACAATCGCTAAGGAAGCGGAAATTCTGGAATATCTTGTATCACAATGCTTTGCATCACATAGCGTCCCTTTTTCGAGAAGTCGTGCAAAATTTCGACAAGTCGTGCAAGTTTCAGAATGTCTTTCATATTGCTTTTTTCTAGCTTCTCTATCCTGCCACGCTTCCCATGCCTCAATGCGAGCGTCATCTGTCAATTTTCTTTGTGGCAGACTGCACTTCTTCTTTGTCCGTAGTGCTTCCTAGCCTGTTTGTACAGTACCTGCTCTGCTCGAAGTCTTTGTTCGCCACCCACTACAGACATCCTTTCGTGAACTGTTCCACAGACATACAAATTTGAGAAAATGCGACGATTCAACAATGCGACAACAAATTTCTTCGAACCGAGCTAACTCGCTCTGCACATACACTGAAACCATTTTTAATGAGCCCATTTACTGTGAAATCTAATTGTAGCACTTCTCTGACGAATGCGTATTTATGTAGTATTTATGTAAATTGAACTTGCACTTTCCTACGGTAATGAGCAAAGCATTCAGGTTCTGTGCTCCCCTCAAAACAGCTCGAGAGAAAATAAGGCGAGCGATTTACTTAAGTGGCTGGGACAAAATACAGCCAGGGCTTCTTCACCATCAGGCAAAGACAAGAAATCTGCGCATCTCTCGCCACCGTTGTCATCTTGTTCATAATATGTAGAGGAGGATTCCGCAAAACCTTCGCTCCTGGCTCTAGAAAAATCTGGATCGTTACCAGTGTTCCGCATTTTTACCAATGCGTACAGGAATCTCCCCTTAGTGATCAAAACCTGACTGCACATGCGGAACACCACAACATCGATCAAGAACAAGATCGGTGACACCAGTGTGAGTGTGGATGCGCAGATGATCAGAGCAAGCATAGATAATGTGGATCGGGTCCAGACCACTAGAGTCTCCCATGTAAATGAATCAGATGCTACCTAACAGTCTTCCCTACATTTATTTTGACATTAGTTCGCCAGAGCACACACTTCAAACTCGTTAACATGAGTGGACTATAACAATTTTTTTTTGAATTTTTCTCGATATGCACCATCAGATTTGTGCGGACAGTCTTTTGTTGCCGGTATAGGACCTTTCTGACGTTTCTTATTAAGCGCATGCATAGGTTCTCGCTTCCTACTTGTGTGTACTACATGCTGTTACTCCGGCTTATTTTAGTGTGCTGTTAATCTCACACTAACTGTTACTTGTTCATGATGATTTTTTTGTTCCTCTTCCATTTCCTGATTTATGTTCTTGGCACTGTATTTGATGGCACACCCTCGTGTTGTATTAAATAAATAAATGAATATCAATATTCATGCTGAAGAACCAATAATAAGTAACCGATAAAGTAATAGTTGTAAACATACCTAGACACACGTAGAACGTGCACATAAAGGAAGCGTGCGCATGTTCACTGCTATCCTCGGGCACAACTTGAAATTGAGGGCTATCACTAGTTGCAGACGAGTGTATGGATGAGTCCATGGCTTCACCTAAAGTAATTGAAAAATGCCGTTATTTCATGAAGACGGCGACTTATTTCGAAGTGTGGAGCTACTGATACATACCAAGCTAATAGGGAACGAAAAGAAAGCTTTGAAAAGTGCATAGAGATCAATCATCGAATAATGATAAACTAGAAGAAATGATTCTGATCAGCTGGACTGCCACTGTCATTGATGTCATGAAAACAAAACAGCAAGGAAAGGGTTACACTTCTGAAAACAGACAATGTCGAAGTTATGAGAGATGAATGAATGATGAATCTGTATATATAAAAGTGAAAGTTTGTTTGTTTGTTTGTGTTTGTGTGTTTGTGTGTATGCTCCGAATAGAAATCGCAGAGGATTAACCGATCTGGTCCAAATTTTGCATGCAGGTCCTTCAGGGGCCGGCGGAGGTTACATGCTACTTTTCACTCGGGACTATCGATCGGCCCATCGACTACATCGAATTTATTGATTTTTTGCTATTTTTGCCAGGAGATCAGTGAGGATGTGTACGCTAGGGTTCCTCGATACGCTGAGCACGAATATGACAACTACTCTAAACCAAATAATCGATTTATCGATTTTATTGATTGTTCGCAATTTTTATCTGGAGGTCGCTGCTGACATTATCTGGAGGTCGCTGGTGACATGTCTGCTAGAGTTCTTCGATACGCTGAAAACAAATACGACAACAAGTTCTAACGGCAGCATCGATTTGTCTATTTTATCGATTTTTCCTCATTTTCGCTTGGGAACGGGCAGGGACATGTGTGCCGTGGTTTCCCAGTACGTTGGAAACGAATACATATAACGACCGCTTTGCACGAAATATTGATTTGCTGCGACTTATTGTAGTAGATCGATTTTATTGATTTTCCGCATCTCAACCTCATGGAGCTGTGAGGAAATGTCTACTGGGGTTCCTCAATACGATAAATATGAATAAGACAATTATTTTGCACGAATACATCGATTCAATGTCATCGAAACAACTTTGCTTATGGGTCGGTGGAAAAGGTCACTTGAGATTCACTAATTTGCTTATCACCAGAATTATGAGCGTTTTTAATAAGTTTATCGGCAACAGAAGTTGTTCTCAGTAGTGTGAGGTAGATGGGATGCCATCTAGTGAAAGATAAAACTCGTAACAAATTGCAGCTCAGTTGCATGCGCCATCCACCGTGCATTGAGAAATGATACCTGCTCTCTGATGCTCTTTTCTCGACAAATGTAAGAACGGGCTTCTGAATAGCAGCAAAAGGTTCTACGTAAACGTGATCGCGTGGATAAGTACATACTAACGTTAACAATAGATGCGTCTTAAGACGATGGCCTTTTGATCTCGCAACATTTTTGAAGGTTGTCACGGGTTCCATAATAATATGTCCTTCAATTGATGTGAACGCTGAGATGTGTTGTCATGTGATGTCGAGATTTAGCTTCCTATTACATTGCTATTGCAGCACATTCCCTCTCTATGTACGGGCACGCAATCCTTCCGAATCCCTAAAAGGTGTTATTCCGATAGGTGTGGACAGAGTATTTATAGCTCCTTCTACCTTGAATTTCATGTTCCAGACGCATCCGCTTACTCTACCAGGACTAGAATTCACAAATGGATAAGCAGTTATGGTTAAAGATTCTGGCTAGAGTACGTAGTGCTAATAAATAAAACATGCAGAAAAGGAAAGTTGATTTGGTATTGCTCAAACATGGAGCATGGATCCTAACCAAGGTATCCTTTCTAAATTGACAATATAATTTTACATATATAAATGCACACCAAACCATACAGAAAATGAAAAAAAAATCTGCTAAAATTTGCCAACGACCACTTCCTCTATCTGATGCGATACCAGTGGGGATGCCTTTTCTGCTGATATCCAGGCCATCACCAAGTCTCAGGAACCTTCTCTAAATTTCGTGAAAGTATGACAGGAAATATGCAATAGGACTGCATATATTGCATATATCTAATCCATATACTAAGACGTGGACAGAAGCATGCCTTGCGACCGCTCCTCAAACGAACTGTTGGGCCATACACGGCTCCTCCCAATCCGATTTCTCATCCTGTGAACACAGTGTCCTATCATTGCACTCTTGTCTACGCTCAGGGAAGTCCTCCAGATATCGGGATTACTTCTCGTCAGCGCTCTCTCCGTAATTCTTTGGAAAATTGATGGAAGCTGTGAAGGTAAGAGGACAAACATCTTCGACTAACAGCAAAGACGAACAGGGCATTCAGGAGGATCTCGTGAGAGCTCATAGTCCCTTCGCGTCTTATTTACTTCACAACGCGCATAAGGCACTTTTGTTATGCGTCTTCTCATTGTTCTGCAGAATTTTATTTATCTATTCATTTGCACGTGGCTAAACCATGCATAACAACAAATATCTATACCACAGAATAAAACATGAGCAAAATTAGAACTAAGATATAGGCAAGGATGGTGAACTACTGAGCAGATTCTGCCAAAAACTTATCTGTCAGCCACTTGTATTACGCCAAAAATCATGGCAGATTGCATTTTGTAGTGAATTGCTACAACAGGATTGATTTTCGGTACATAAACCAAAATCGACCTTGGCTCCCTCATACATGGATACCTAAGAGGGGATGAATGACTTGTAAGAAAACCGGATCTTAACTCAGGTAACTTGGCTGTTCGGCAGCTTCAGTTTCTCACAGGAAACATAGAAGAAAAGTGTGAGAAAACCTCCGGATTCAGGTCAGAGTTACCGGTAGCGCTCTGCTATCTATGTGATTCCTCATTGGAAACTTTGTATAAAAGCAAACGTGGCCATATTGAGCGATCTGCTCAGATATTGCTATACGTACAATTTTCTGAACAAAATATATTCGCATTTTTGAGAAAAAAGAATCTTCATGCGTGCCGGTTCTTCTCAACTTCAATAATGACGCCACTTATCCCCATGTCTCCGGAGCTCTCGCAAAAGGTGGCTTAAGGAATTGTAGTCACATTAACAAATTGAAAACCTAGGAAATGTTATGGTTCTGTTCATTGTCTGCTGCATTAGCAAGCTCCTGATGATCCATGGAAACACGGAATAGTGTTGAATGTGCTTCCAAAGATTAAGAGCGAATACTGAAAAACCGAAGGCGTATCAGCTGAGCTCATCAAGAAAAGTCAGTGACATCCGTCAGGTGGCTTTTCATTGCATAATCACTAATGAAGCGGAGTGTTGCTCGCGAAACATCGCTCGCCGACACTCAGTAATGAGAGATGGGGGAGGATACGTGAGTGATGATAGATCCCTGCACTATTCTGTCACTGGAGGCAGGGGACACACAAGAAGGTGATGCTCGTTCGAGCCAGCCACATTCAGCCGGTTACATTCATATTCCGAGCCTCAATTGTTCCTGGTCCATTGTGGCCACTAAGGCCTTGTGCAGGAAATGACTTCGTGTACGAGGAGCCGTTTCTTATGTTTTAAAAGAATACTTGCGGAGCCAGGCATGACCCAATGTGCTTGCCGGGGTTTTGCGATAGGGTCCCTTGTTTGTTTAAAAAAATTAACAGCAAAAATGCGTTGGCCATGCGTGGTTGGCTCGATGAAGTTGGCATTGCGGTATATCTAAACTAACTGTCTAGATTGAACAAAACTGCCAGCTTGACGAGACAATATTTATTTATTTATTCGTTACACCAAAAGGGGTGTGCCGATCATTACAAACATTGCTAGGGAATGAAAATATGACTCAAAGCTGCAGAGCAACTTTGAGCAGACGAAGCAGTAAAGGTAAAAAGATGCTGAATTACATAGGACTCGACTTGGTTGCATGACTGACTAATTTATTGCGTTGAACCAACAAGCCATACTTTTTCGCTTCAAAACTTCTTTAGTGGCACCAATACTGAGTGCTCGAAACTCAGTGCCAGAGTGGTTCTGAATTATCATTTGTAGTGTTGCAGTATGGAGATTGGGAAGGGTTTCCATAGGTAGCGATAACACTTCTCCAAATTGCATTGCAAGGAAAAATCTCGACATTAAAATTTGGCCAATCTGGACGCGTAGGAAACCAGCATGAGAACTCCAGCTGCAACAGATAGTCAAGAGCAAGACTGGAAAAAAGTGCCAAGCCTATGAAGTTCGGTATTTATGAATTATTCCAGAGATTCGGCTAAGTTCAGACAGGTGCAGTCCATACCTTCTTTCCAGGAATACTGCTCGGAATCCGTGACACCAGCAGATGACCGCGAGCTTTTGAAAATGCGCTCACATGAGCACCACCAGGACAGGCTCCTTCAAAGAAAAGTGTTCGGGATCTAGTGAAGTCTCAGAACTTCTTTCACAGGCTTGAGAAGCTCGAGCCTCTTCTCAGTGAGAGCTCAGAGATTGCAAGAACTTTCATTACAGTTGTTACAAAGAAGCTTTCATAAGGGAAACTTAATTTCGATTCTCTGTTGGAAATGCAACGAGCAAAATAAACTGTCTGCAATGTCTGCATTGTGGAGGTAATCGTTTCGAGAATGACGAAAACAAAAACATTTGTGCGAATTTCCTCAGCAATTAGATGTCATTTTCACTGCAACCCTCTGACTCCCAATGTTCCTTCAGCGGCCGATTTAAACGGGTGTTTACGTTCAGGAAGTGTTTATAATTTCAGGGATGGTTGCACTTTGAGGTGTTTGCATACTTACAGCCGCAGTCTTACCTTCAAATTACCAAGTTGATCCTTCTGTTGTGCGCCCAGTGCGCAATTTTTTAAAATATTCGCTGGAAAGAGACCAGAAGAGTACTGAGCTATTCAAAGGCATGGGAATGAAGCAGAGTGAAGAAGACTTGCGAAGAGAGGGCGGTCCTTTCCCTACGCCTTGAAGATGGCCATCATCGATCCTGGGCACATTTTTTATCCCGTCAGAATGAAATGGAAAGAGAAACGCTAATTTTTTCCTTCGACTTGCTTTATAAACTCTTAGAGACTGTTTAATACATACTTCAGCTCAGTGCAGAGATTATTTGGAGCAGGACATGCAGCACAGCAGGACAATTTAGCTCATCCTGCACTCATTACTACGCAAAAGGCAGTGTTAAATGGTTAAAACATAACAAGACTCTTTTCTATCCCGCAATCAATTTACTTTTTTCCATTTTTCGTTACTACAGTCCTCGTCGAAAAGATAGACGGATTCCGTGACTGCGGGAACGCCGTGGGACCCGAACGATGGATGCGGAGAGAGCATGCTCTAAGTGAGAGGGTGCAGTAGGTCCCAACGCGATTCTGCGGCCGCGACGATATGAAACCGCACGCGCAATCCGTCTATCTTTTCGACAAGGACTGTACCTATCTACCAGTGGCGGACGCAGAAAGTGGGCGGGAGGGGGGGCGTGGGAAGAAAAGTGGGGTCTCCGCCGTTTTGGGGACCCAGACGGAAAATAAAATTAATAATAATATTAATTATAATAATAAACAATAAATAAAAAATATATTAAAAATAATAATAAAAATAAACAATTAAAAATAAACTAACACAAGATTTTTATTTGTATTGTAAAGTAATTTCGAAAATTTGGCGACCCATTCTCGGGGGGGGCGCGCGCCCCCCCCCCCCCTGCGTCCGCCACTGCTATCTACTCAACCAACTGCGACTTCACAGAATTTAATGAAGGAGGAAGGTCGACAGATGCGGAAGTGACTCCTTCCAGGAAAATCCCATAATAGGTCCCGAGTGAAGAATCGTAAATGTTAGCTAGAAAAAAAATTTATCAATAGGACAATTAAAAGCTTTGTTAATAAGTGTTGCTTCATTAGGAAGGATAGCTGGAGAGAAATCAAAGAAAAACAGAATGAGATGTGAGAGGTAATCGGAAGTGAGAGTGGCTGACAGCAGGCACGCAAACCCAAATATAATCGCTTTTGAAATGGACTACAGTACACTTTAATATGGCAATTCCAAGAATAAATTACATATTAACTCGACACGCAAAGCATGTTTGGCCGGAAAATAAATTTTGAAACCTTTATTCTACATCCTCTCGGAATTGCCAATTGTCATCCATGCGTCAGTCCTGCGTCATTCTACGCGCTTTAGAATCTGAGAATCGAATGTGGCTGTGGTTGTGAGAAGTGCAAGAAATGGAGCTGACGTACGCGTCAGTCCTGCGTCATTCTACGCGCTTTAGAATCTGAGAATCGAATGTGGCTGTGCCAAGTTTACGTAATGTATTTTATAGTCATTGCTCGCGAAAGTTTTCAAGCAACGATATGGGAAGGATCACCGGACAAGATGAAGATGATGCAAACTAAACTCTTTTTTCCCTTGTGGGACCGATAACTCGCAGCTTGTTTCACCCAACTATACTGTAATAATTAAGGAAATGAATGTGACTTGCATCAGGAATAGTTCCTTTTTTTCTTTGTAGGTCTCTCAAACCTTTGTGGTGCACATATTGTAAATTACGCTAATAGTAACCTACCACGTTGTGGTTGTTGTATTCCCCACCTACCAGTACGCCTGCAAATTTTATTCCCCCTCAATTAATTGTCAGGCAAGGAGAACAAGTTAATTTTTTTTCTCATATCGGGACAAAACCACCGGCCGACCCGGTTATTCTGCTCTAGTCAGCGAGTTTTTAGCCATCGTTGTCCATCTTTTTGCAAGCTACACCGTCGCTGACTCAACTGATATCTAATCAAATCAAATTCAAAAAATAAGAAGTTAGCTCAGATGTTTGCTCACTTAAAATTAGAACTTCTGGGGGGGGGGGGGTGATTAATTACGAATCAAATGATCATCCACGCTGTTCCTTGTCAACCAATATTGATTTTACTTATTTTTGTTTCATTTTTGTTTTACGAACAGTCCTGCAGTTCTAGTTGTTCTGCATTGATGGACACCTCGAGTGCAAGAAACAAACGAACAATTATTCCCACACTCTGCACGTTATTCTGGAGGTATATAGCACTCAACAATGCATCTTCGTCACTCGCAAACTTTCATGCTCTGCATATGTTGCTATTCATTACACAGCAAGATTGGATAGAGCTCCCCATATAAGGAGAAGTCAGAAAAGGGGCTCTTGTTCAGGTCCAAATCTTTCATGTAGCGGCTCTTCGTCGTTTGCAAAATTTAACAAACTTCTCTGAAGAGATGAGCAGAATAAGTTTAGAGGCCAGGTTAGAATGTTTATTTTCCCCAAATTTCCGCGTCAACATAATGGTCAGAGATCATAGTTAACCTAGGAATGATAACGCAATAATGGATTATGGTGCAAAAAAAGTTCACTTTAGCGTAGCCGGACTCAAACAAATACATTGGAAACGAGTGCCCGGTGCCAACTGCTAGCCCTCTCCTTTTCCATTGCAGATGCACAGAATGCCATTGTGATTTTTATTTATTTAACTGCACAACTTTTCAATTCTACTTATTCCAGGGCGAAATTTTACTTTTTCCAGTAGGACAACAAACTGTAGTAAGCAAGTGTTAGTAATGTAGTAACCAGTACTCCAATTTGGACATAAACCAGCTCAACCAAAACAACGGCAGATACAAAAACGAGGAAGGAAGGAATAGAAGAACTACAGGAGAACTATTGATGATACAATTAATAATATTTCCATTATTTTGTAACTGGCTGAAATTTTACCTAATGATCCAGCTTTCCAGAACACCGTCGATGCTAAAATGGTTGCTTAGAGTTATAACTACCTCCTCAAAAATGCTGCCTCCTGGCGAGGTGTTACCTTTTTCCCGAGTTATCATTATCTCGGCGAGTTCTCTTTGAAACAATGCTCGAAACAAGTTCTCTTTGAAGCAATGCTTGAAATGGGATTCGGGCTATTTGCATGATATAGCTGCAGCTTGAAAATTCCTGTTATTAACCCAAACACGTCGAGAAAGCTCTTTGATGAG
This sequence comes from Ancylostoma caninum, assembly GCA_037903475.1. Taxonomy (NCBI): domain Eukaryota; kingdom Metazoa; phylum Nematoda; class Chromadorea; order Rhabditida; family Ancylostomatidae; genus Ancylostoma; species Ancylostoma caninum. The sequence continues at coordinate 190,369 of JBAJFG010000061.1, read as the reverse complement.
CTGATGTCTCTGTCGCACTTATGCAGGAATGTCAGGCTGTTTTCCATCAACTGAGCTTCATATTTCTTCTTTACTTCTGTTAAAAGGGCACTTGTTAGCTCACACTAAGTCCGAAAGCGATTAGTGCTCCCTGAGGCCTCATTATCAAGATTAGTCGGTACTGCGTTCTGCTCAACGCGCACTAAAGTAAATGTCTTATTCTTGTGAGAACTCTGGAGCTGCCTGCCTAGGCTTGGCTTGCTGTCCTGGGAATCTTTGTCGTCCTTGCAGCGCATTGCATGAATGAATGAACGAATGCGATGCGAAACAGACTAGACCTGTACAAGAGTTGGAAAATAAGCGAACTGGGAAGTGAAATGAATAAAAATAAGTAAATTCAAAAATTACAGTCTTTGAATGGGGAATGGTTCAAATGCAAGGCAGTTCTGACGTGTTAGCATACAAGTGGCCTAAAATTTTTTTAAAAAAAGTGCTATGGGCGATGTCCCAGCATTTGATCTGAGAAAAAAATCAGAAGAAGAAAATCTTCTATATGCGCCCAACAGTAATTAGCTCCGTTTTGTTGTGGTTCTTTAACAACTAACTGCGGAAGCATCTACTTTGATACTGTGCTAGCATTCCCATGTGAGCCTAGGCATAGCCGGTGAAAGGGAGAGCGATAAGTGCAAGAACGAAAGGATGACATGGTTCTTTTGATTTCTAAATGAGATCCATTCATCCTATGTACATTTTTGTTACGCAATGATGCTTCTGACATGGACAAAGGTAGAATTTGAAAGGAACAAGCAACAGATACATACACTTGTCCAACCAGTACGAACAAATTAAAAAAAAAGATATGAATGCACGGAATGAAAAGAGGAAAATCTTATTCCGGTATACGGAAAGATACGTGCAAAGGCCACTTAAAACGCATCAAAAGTCTTACAGAGGAAATCGACGAAAATTCTACTAAAGATGTGCTGCAATAAAAGTGTAGTGCCGCAGAGTAAGTTGACAAAAAAGGCATCAGGTAATAGGAAAGAAAAGAGTTTGTCGGTTTTCGTCAGCCCTTCCAGAGGTGATAAATCTACTGAGTAAAGCATTGTAATTTACCACCTGGGTACCCAGCAAAATCCTCCACGGCTCATTCAATAGTCCACCTCCGCCCCCCCCCCCTGCGCTGGCACCGCCCTCACTAGAAAAGATGGCTGCCGTTAGGCAAAGATTTCCGATGTGAAACAAAGCTAATGAAGCAGGCTATTAGAGTGCTCTGTCTTCTCAGTTATCGTTGATTCTCGCTGAGATTAGTCATTCAACGCAAGGCCGCTCCCACCCTCCATGCTCCCAATTAAGTTCTAAGTGCCTTTGGAAACACAGCGACTGACCGATTTTCTTCGTAAGAGCGGAGCTGGACAGTTTATATACAAATAAGAGGTTGGATTCCTGAGCAGCAAGGACGGTTTTGGTCTTTGGAATATATTCTTTCGATCACGGCGGAATTTCTATTATTATCCATTACAACCTAACTGAATTGGAACTGATTACTACACCTTTATTCAAACCTATGTAGATATACTCAAAGGAGTTTTATGGTAAAATGAACCTCGGGGGACAAGCCTGACTGTGGTGAACGAGACGGCATATACTCTTAGGGCACAGCTTTCCCGGAATTCGAAGCGTTGTTGGTCAAATCTTGCTCATTTATTTACTAAATACACACATAAATGGCCAAAACTGCATGAAAACGGGAGCAGGTGTACCAAACTAAGCATACGAAAATGTCAAACAAAGAGCACTCGATTACAAAGCAGACATATTTGGATTAAAGGAGCACGAATCAGGTACAAATATCCTAGGCACTAATATGTAAAAACTTAGGAAGCTCTAAAAATAAGTGAGGAGCCTACTTGAATGAAAGGATCAGCCCTCTCTTTGGAATGAATCAAGCATTTGCAAGGGACCTAATCTGCTAGAACATACCACAGAACTTTGGAAGCATCCGCCCTTCCGCCTTCATCAACAATCAAGATGCCCTCATTCTTGTATACAAAGCAAGACGTGTTGAAGTTTCGATCAGTTGATCTGCGAAGCCACTACGTATTTGAGGAGGCCTCTAGAAGAGTATAGTCTGTCCAAAACGACGAGTCCGCCCACGCACGCCGGGATCGAGAGGCGGCGCGACTCGGACGAATGCTGTTGGCTGCCACGTCGTCCACGTCACAGCCAAATCATTGGTCAATACCATGAAGATAACGATGGAATGTGATACGCAGATCAGGGGTGACGACGTGGAGCGCTGGCAAACGTGGCAGCTTCTCGATTCCCGCGTGCGTGGGCGGACCCGTCGTTTCGGACAGACCATATCCGCTAATGTTAATGTCTTTTTTGGAAGAATAGACTGAGATCCGTCTTAACGACAAAACACTGAATCCCTAAGGAGTCCGCGGAAGAGAGACCCTGCATCTTAGAGTCATACTCAGTAAGTGTAAAACTTATGAAATATTAAAAAGGAAAGCATATTGACTTCGTGTCGCTCGAGAGAACAGAAACCATAGGTGCTCAGAAAAAAATTGCACAGGGTGTGCCGGAAATGCGGTAACGGCGCTCGCTCCTCCTCTAAAGGAAAGAGGAAAGGTTTTGCCATGAAGTTGAATTCACATGAGGTGTCATTTCGCAACATTTTTCGGAACACTACAACGGCCGACAAGTCATATTTGGTTCAGGAGTTAGGCAAAAATATATTTCAGTTCCAATTGATTTGTTTGGGTCCCAATCCATTAGGGGTAGTATTAGTGATACCCGAGATCACAGCTTCTTCATAACCTCTCCGTGAAGGGTTGCCCCATGTTAATTATGATCTTGTAAACATAAATCCGACAACTATGTTTCGAATTACATACAAATTCTTTTTCGGTGTTCATTTTTCTGTGTTGCCGTATTCCTTCCCCCCCCCCCTGTCGATGGACCGTTCCTAAAGGAGAATTCGATAATGTGATTGAGAAGCTAGGAAAGCAGAAGTAACCGATGCAAGAGGACTGCAGCTGTACAAAAAAGTGGGTCAATACCCGCATTTACCTTGCTTTCCATATGTGCCGCTTCCAGAGTGTTGTGAAACACAATGATAAACCCGTATTGCATTTCCCAGTGTCACTCCTTCGTCACCCACTAACATCTATCCGATGTCTTCCTCGAAGGTGACAGATTCTGCAGGTGGGTGACCCAAAGGGTAGTAATCTGGAAAACAACAGAGTGTGAAACAGTGGAATCTAACCTACAACAATGAAGAAGGTCGCAGAAGCTATGAAGAATGACCTGTCGACCGTTCCGACTTTCATTTTACCGTGATCCGTTAGTAAGTTAACATCAGTACCTGTGCCACACCGCGGAGGCTTCACTTAAATCATCGGGTACACTGACACTGGATGATAAACGGTTGGGAACATTACCGCACTATAATTTATCTAGCAAAGGAGTCGTTCAGTCACCTAATCGCCCGTCGGTTCTTCGTATAAAGGAAAATGGATGTTGGGTGGGTCAAATGAGAGAACCACTTCAGGTGAGAAGAAACGAAAGTATACTAAAATGGAAAAGCAGACTGCTACAAGATTTTCGAACGTGTAGTTTCAGCCATAGCTATGGCACCTTTTCTTCCGAAAATCTTATGAAGTAGAAGTTAAATAGATGAGCATCCACTGTAGCAGTTTAGACCTGCTCGCTCGCACGCATCACACTGCCGAAGATGAAAGCGGTGACATCAGTCTGATGTGGGGATGCGCAGGTAATCACAACGTCGGAACGGAGAGGAGCAGCGAAAAGACCCGTAGCGTTGCAGTCGAGCCAGAGTGTCCTAGCATTTTCGCAGGAAGGGTGAAGTGGATGAGATTTCCCGAAATCGTTGAAAAGGGTAAAATCTTTAAATAGGTTTATTTTCTGCAGCTTGTTTTTATTCTAGATTTATAATTATTTCTTAGTACCTCACCTTCACAGTTTTGCTCTGCGGGAACGTGTGATTTATAATTGTAATGGATTCATTCGAATTCCTTGAAAATGCATGTAGTTTTGCTAATTCACTGGTATCTCCTGCATATTAAGTTAATGTAATTGAATAAAATATAGGCGACATATGAATAAGACGAAAATGGTTTTCACATCCATCCAGGAACTGCAGGATAATGAAGAAAAGACCTTGTTCAAACTTACAACACTCGTTGTGAGATGGAGTGCTATGTCCTTTAACCGATGTAGGCCTACTATTGGGTTGGGCAATAAGCGCGTGAGTTTTTTTTTTCATCCTGGTTTTTTGCAACGACTTGAACTTCACTCAATTGCCTATCACCAATCATTTTGTAGCTTTTGTTTTACTCTTAATGGATATTATAACAGATTTCTTAGATAACTGCTTTACCCTGTTCTCTATCGCATGGAATATGACCTTCCAATTTGACAAGAACGAAAATCTCCGACACTCCTGACCGTACGATTTCAATCGTAGATGAAATGGAGCTCAAGCGGCTAGGAACATCAACGGCATTCATACAGGGGGCTTTGCTGTTAGAGGGACAGCATGAAATTGAATGTTGCCTTAAGAGCGGTCTCTGATCTCGATGCTCATGGAAAACCGCACGTAGTGATTGCCCAACCTAATATTTGATATGGCGATTTAGAATGTGAAGAATAAAACAGTGGGAAGAGGCAGACCACCTTTGAACAGCAGTATGATCAAGCGTGAAACTCGGTTTCCCGCAAATATTTATGGGATGTATGAGAAACTTCCGAACTTCATTGCGCCAGCTTCCTACACATCACCCACCACCGCATAACCTGGTCAATTCTGCAAAAAAATAGATGGTTTCATCGCATAGCTCAGTCAACCCTGGTGGGCAGCGGATAGAATTGAGAGGCGTGCTCTTTTGAGGCGAGACCATGCCATATACGTGCAATGAGATAAGAGATATTAACTATGAGACATTAACAGAGAAATTTTTTGACAATGATACCTTTTTTACATATCTCAGATGAGCATTGAGCTAATAGCATGAAATTCGAAGATCTGATAGGGTTTAACACAGTCATTGTTCCCACATAAGTCACTTGCCATGCCTTACTCTCCGCTACTGTAGCCTAGTGCGAAGGAGTGTGACTGAAAGGTTAGCACCAGTTGGCTGCATGCGTGCACGCGCAGCAGGAGCATGTCATTACTACGTTGATTTACATCTTCGTTACTGCCCTGATTAACGCCATTCTATTCGTGACTCAGGGGAAACCATCGCGGAGGATGACGCGCTCTACCGCTTCTTTAATGCAACATCTGATCTTAGCTAGAAAAAAACCAAAATTAACAATGTTGCTGAAACCCGATTCCTTTGCAATATTTGTAGCCCTTGAAAATTCTCGCGGACATCTTTCCTCCATAAAATCTCGAATTTGGTCTTCCCAGCAATGATTGTAAATGGAAAAAAAATTAATTTGCCTCGTGCAAAAACGAAAGAATTGAAAGATTCTATCCCAGATAGGAATTGCTTTAAGCATTGCCTAACACTAAGCTACAGTACCTATTGGATCCAGTAATGACTTTTTTGCGGTTTATTTCATCTTATTTTTTTACTGTGCTTTGCTTTATTTTCTTTTTTTTTCGCTTTATCTGTGATACTCGTGAAGGGAACCACTTTTGACCGAGTGTCCGACTAGGACGTCAGGAGGGTTGGGGATCCACCGACCACCAGTGCAAGCAGTCTTTTTCTGCTCAAGCTGAAGCACAATGCAGAAGAAGACACAGAAGACAGGGTCGTACATAGTTGCGTGTTCTAGAATATCCGAAACAGCCGAAGCAGGTAAATTTGAAGGATTGTCAACTGAGCTCCTGAGATGTCAGGATTCCATCCCAATTCATTGAAATCCTTTTGGGTACTAATCCATTTCCGAGAGAAAAGTTCGAGTTCGGTGAGAATTGTACCACTGAAAGGCGTACAGTCGCGAGCCGCAGTAAGGATATTACCATTATATTTCAATCTATGCATCAGCAGCGAGTAGCTGCACTATTCGAGAAAATTAGAAATTTCAAGCTTTAGCTACGAAGTGCTTATGAAAAGACGTGATTTCTTCTTGGCCAGAACTGTAAATACTTTATGTCATGACTGCAATTGTAGTCATGAATCCTAGTATTACCTCTCTTAGCCGCGTGGAATGCGGTATTTCCAGTCAACGAAAACGAACGCCTCGACACTAACAACTTTTCGATTTCAGTAGCGGACGAAAGGCGCCTCACGGGCTTAAAAACGACAACGGCGTATGTTCAGAATCTCTCGTGTCCGAAAAAAATTAGAAAAATTATACCAACTTTAAAGAGGAGAATTTTGAGCTGTTCTGCCTCGCTTGTGCTGCACGAAAAAAAATGTAAGGACACAGAGGGGATTATTCGCGAGGAATGGCTGTTGGAAAGAAGAGACACTTTTCTCACTATCATCCGATTGAGGTTGGCCGAGGCACTCCGTGATGAACGTCTGAAAAAAGTTTTCGATGTGAATTGTGCCTTCAAAATAAATCTCCAGTGCGCGTATTTTATTCGAACTAGAGTAATGTCCAATGACTCTTTGCCTTCAGGAAACTATTAGGTGTTAACATCAGTCCTTGCGCTTTTTTTGGACGCACTCTTCTCTACCTATTAGCTATCTTTTAGGTACAGGTCAATACGATTTGAGAGCGCTAATCTTCCTCTAATAGAGTATTGTAAACAGATTTTCTAAAACGTCAGATTGCTTGAGTTTAAAGCCTGCGAATTGAAGCAATGTACCCATGAAAAACAACAGAGAGCTACGTACTGCCTATCTTGGCATTTAATTAGAACTCGGAAGGCCATCAAAACTAGCCAAACCACCACTGCTAAGTATGATAGAGAAGTTTTGCTTTACTGCTCATCAGCGATTTTCTAAGCTCATTGAAAACATATCTGGTATCAATGACACCAACCACTTCGACCAAACAGATTTCTTTCACGACAGTTGCGAGTTGCTACAGAGGAATCGTGTGATATAGATGGATGTCATATGTACTTCTCAAAGCTATTGAATAAATGAGGTAACGTTGCTGAAGGGATCCAATCACAAGTATCTAGTCATCCTACCCCATGATAAAGTCAGACCCCACCCTTGTCACCATCTCCAAACTGGCTTTGCAACAATTCCATTGATGGTCTTCTTCCGCCTTTATAATCCAAAGAGTTTGCAAGTTCAAATAGTATCGGGTGTTTTCTGGCCCCTATTGAATACAAGGAGAAAATGGTGTTTTTCCTCAAATTGCCGTTTTTCTCCTTAAGCCTAAAAATTAGATAATTCAATACTTGCATGATGATAGGATTGTAGAGCGAGGGAAGCGCTTTCAGAAGGTACACAGCAAATTAAGGAAAAATGGCAATAGATGAAAAAAATCGCAACTGGAGAAAGCGCAAGGACCTATGTTGACATCTTGATTTGATTTATTGCGTCCTATTTACAACGCTATGGATACAAATGCAGATAAAATACGATTTCTGGTAGCAGTTACCATTACTAAGAGAATGTATAGTAATCATATCGATCTATGCTACACATATCTTGGAGCTAACACCTCGTTTGAACAAAGTGCTGGAACATCTGGTGGGGATTCTCCTGCTTATTTTGATGTATGCAGTTCCTGCCCTGACAGTAAAGCTAGTTGCCCTTATTACACGTTTAGGTTCTGCAAACGCAATTTTAAAAGGGCCATCCCTAGTTATTGAGGGCGTAAAAAACTGTTGAAAGACTCAAGAGCATTAATGTTAGTTGCAGTGTCAAGTAGTTTATGTACCATGCAAACATCAAACATTCTGCGTCTGGATTCTAGGGTTGATAGGCCAAGACGAGCATTTCTAATGATTGAGTTGGGAATGCTGGAATAAGAAGTTTCGCTCATTCTAATGAACAATTTTCTCGTATAGTTATTCTGAACTTTTTCAAACATGAGAACATCTTGTTTAAGGTAGGGGTTGATGAACGTGGAACCCCATTCCAGTATGGGTCTTACATACATTTTATACGCTAGTAGTAACAAGTTCGTATTGTTAGTTGACAGGGCTCTGGAAATTTGGAAACCACGAGTCAATGCTTTCTGACAGATTTTCTCGTAATGGGCCGAAAAATTAGAGATTCATCATAATGAAAACTCAAATCTCTAACTGATTTTACCCTCTTAATGGGGACCGAAGAAATATAATAAGAAGTTTCAACATTAGAGTTTCCTATTCGAAGATGCAACGTTCTTTCAGAAGACAAGGGAATCATCCAGTTTCTTGACCATTGAACTAATTCGTTTATTGCCAATTGAATGGCAGCTATGGCCCGTAGTAAAGTGTCATGGCGGTGAGATCAGCTGCCTGCACAACTCGTCGCCACATTTGGTGCGATGATCGCACGCGCGACGATCTTCCAATGCTGAGGAATGGAAGATCATCACCATCCGTGGCGATACTGCGAGCACGTATGTGCGGGGCGCTGATCTCATCACCCTGTAGGGCGATGATCGCCATCATTTGGCAACTAGACAATGTGCAGGGCGAAGAGACGCCGAGTGAAGTACTCGGAGCATCTCACTCGTAGTGTGGTGATGGTGTGAAGGTACGTATGATCAGATGCGCGAATTGCACAGAATGCATCTGAGCCCACGGACTCAGGCATGTTGATTCTCGTCCAACAGCACAGCACAAGCTCGAATGTGTACGACTTGTCAGAAGCACAGAGGTGCTTCTCGTGCTTCGGATAAGTCCTACTCGTTCTAGCTTGTTAGTCGCAATGGTTCATAACTGTACCACACGCTAAAGTGATGTGGGAACACGTGAAACACGTTCATTTGATCACTTTTCATGTGCGGTCCGTTCGATTCACCGTGGCGATGATCGCCACACTCCTCTCCAACGCGAAGTGCGATCATCGCCCTGGTGGTGAAGTGCGATGATCGCCCTAGATACAGGGAACTCCAAACGGTCGCGGACAGGGGCGGGACCTCGGCGCCGCTCGCTTGGGCAGAGACACGAGCGCTCACCATGTGGCTCTGGTTTCTCTGCTCTCTGCCGCAGAAGCAGAGAAACCAGAGCCACATGCAGAGCGCTCGTGTCTCTGCCCAGCAGAGGCGCACCGCGGTCCCGCCCCTGTCCGCGACCGTTTGGAGTTCCCTGTACTTTACTACGGGCCTACATCTCTAGGACATGAGGCTTCATGATAAATTTTCAAGTCATCTGCAAACTGTTTACACCTAATTCCATTCCTTTCCAGTATCCCGGGGATGTCGGCTGTATATAAGTCAAATAGCAGACAATAATAATAGACATCTTGTACATACCAGTTGTTTTGTCGTCCTTCTGCAGCATACCATAGAGTGTCAGGGTTCAGAGATGAATCAGAGATAAAGTCACCTTTAACGAATGGGCTTTTCTTACGTATGTAGATAATGTACTGCCTTCCTTGCAGGCGTGAGGCAGGGAACGTTCTATACAAATGCTTGCTTGTGATTCTTGTCGTGTACTGAATTGTATAAAGTGAAATGCCTAACCACGTAAGCTTATTTATCAATACGATACAGTACCTTTTTTGATTATAGGACACCCCCAATGTAACCAGAAGCTCGAAGTTCTCTGCGAATTCTCAAGAAACTATTGAAATTTCTCAATTTTGGATGTGTGGCTAATAAATCTGCTAAAACGTGAAAGTGTTTCATGATTGCGAGCTGTCAAAAAGAGGAAAAAAGAAAGGAAGAAGTTTCGAAAAATGCCCTTCCGTGACTTTAAAATCTGCGATGATTACCTGAACGGAAATCACACGTTTTCGGGTAGCGAGGTGCTAAGAGCGATGGAGGAAAATTTGGGGAGTTGAATTGGTGAAAGGTGGGGGGGGGGGGGTTGTCATCTATGTAATTAAGAAAAGCACACGAGTCCAACTTCGCCCGTTACCTCTTTAGGCGAGACTGTGCAGAATACTGAACAACATACGTATGCACGTTCCAGACATTGCGATTATTCTGTACCTCGTGCAGCAGCATGCATAGATAAAGTATTCTGACCATTTGATCTGCTTCAGAAGACGTCAAAAGACTATAATACAACTATACAAGATGGCGAGTATCGGTGGGATCAAATCCAAATTAAATTCTCTAAGTACATCTAAAATTCACTGTGGAATTGTAGCCATGTTAAGCAGATATGCACCTACAACTACTTCGTTGACATTTTTTCGAGAGTACGGCAAAGTGTGACCATAGAAGCAGGATTTTCAAACGAATTTTTGAACTATTGAAAGCCGAAACACTTTCACCATGTAGCTCTGTAGGAAAAAAAGGGTATGAGCTGTACTGGAATGCAGCAGTTGAGCTGAGCAGGGAATCTCAGATCACTGGTCGACATTTCAAGCCTTTGCAGTCTTTCTGCAATTACGTCTGTTACGCTTCTTGAGCATAGAGAATGACGAATGCACACACGCCTCCTGACCAAGAAAAAAAAAACTTCTGCTAAACGAAGCAGCAAAGCAGATTAAATTACCACGACAGCAGATTTGATTACCAAAGTGGGCTCACTGAATTAAGCATGTTTTTAGGACGGGTTCCATAGGACTAGTTTCAAAAAAAACTTTTCAAATGAGATTCCATCGGTTTGACTGATTTCTACGAGAATGCCCTAGATAAAATAGCGAAATTGTAGTCGGTTCTTTCATCCCATAAAAGACACACATCTGGTGAATGTAAACTACCATCCGTAACCTCCAAACTGGGGACGATCTTTCGTTTGGGTTGTAATGGTCGTTGTACAGGAGAATATCGTTGAACGCGAGAATGTCAAGAAACTCTGTGAGGCAATTAGAGAATTGCCGCTTCAAAAATGGCAGAACGGCCACTCAAGAGAAAGAAAAAACTTTTCCTTCACTATTTCGCATGATTCCAGGAAAAAGTTGTAATGAGTTCTTCTGTCTCATATAGGTAAAGAGTAATCTATCGAACGAACATGAAACCTCATAAAGATACATATACTAACTTTCAAGAGTCTGCGCCAGTTAATTGCTTGTGCGTCTCACCACATTGGTAAAAATCGCCTCAGAACAATGAAAAAGCAACCTGGTGAAAGAGTTCGGCCTCGTGATTTGAAATGAACAACAACGTAAACGTCCACGGCGGAGCATGAAGAATGACAGGGAGAAATGGAGAAAACAGTTTTTCCACTCAAAGTGAAAAGGACTGACAAGGAAAAGTGCATTCGTATGACTCTCCGACTCCAAGTTCCGTTGAGGCAAGGAGTAGCAATTATAAAACCAGTCGTATGGTTATGGAAGTACGTATGCAGGCTACTCGTACAGAAATTGTAGCAGCGAACCATGTGCACGAGTTGTTGATCTCTTCACCTCGACAAAAATGTGAATGATGTTTCACTTTCCGAGCCTGGAGCAGCTTTAGAACAGAAAACTCACAACCGAAAACAAAATCATGTAAAGCATATGAAAGATGCAAGATATACGCGGGGCGTGCATGCCCTGACTGCCTTTAAGAGTTTGTTCCCGTCGCGGAAGGAAAATGCTTCACATACATACATAGTTAAGAAGTGATCGAACCTGCATGAAGTACAGCGTCGTCACCGACTGGGTTAAGAATGGTGAGCTGGTACCTCATTGATGTGCTACCATTCTGAGCGCTCTATTCACATTGTTGATAGGCTGATTGCCTTTTCATCGTTAGCGCTGTGACTCAGAGTAGACATTTTTCGATGGATACTACCTTTAAATATTATATAGGTTAAGGCGATATGTCCGCAGCTTCCATCACCTTGCTTCTCAGCTGTGTTTAATTTTGGAGGGGAGTGCATAGTCTGTCGAAAGAGCGGTCCTTGCACGTTCAAATGATATGTATGTTCAATGTTTCCCGTCTCACGTCATTCTCCGACTTCTTGAAAAAAAATTGCGAGACGACTGATTGCGTGCTATGCAGATGTGAGCAAAGAAGTTTTGCACTGCAAATACAGCAACCTTATGTAATGCCATTAGGGAGAATTAGCTCAGCCACTCGATCACATCCGTGCAAAAATGTACTTTCTGAAAATTTTGAACGTGGATAAATGATGCGAAATGGAAGATGCCACCCAATGCTTCGACTGCACCCGATTCCAGATTCGGATTTGGATGCTATTCAATCCATCGCTGCATAGCCGAATCTTAATACTACCAGAGGACCATCCCTTCGGGTGTACCAATCATTCTCTAGAGGCGAAGAAGTTTAAGACCTTTGACGAGACCAAAATTCGGATGGGTCGGTATTTTGGCTCATAGTGATCCGAACCCTCTTTGAACAGGTTGCTGATTGCTCGTGTAGAAGAAGACAAAGGATCATCAATTCATAAAAACAGTGTCATTTTGATTTCTGTGGTTAGGCTCTCTCTTTGCGAAGGAATGTACTTGCTTCTCCAAGGGGTTTTTGAAATTACTCTTTTTCATGTGCAGCCAAGATAAAGAAAGATTTCATACATAAAGCTATCGCGTGATTAAACATACAATAGTGAAGCTATATGTATGTAATGCAACGTGGCCCAGTTTACGTATTCAATTCAATAGTATTCAACAGATAATTTTGCAAAAATTTGTTTTCTTGAATTGAGCTTGGTTTTGACTTTGAGATGAGCACTCCTATTGGAGCGGGAGCGAGACAAATCATTCCTTGTAGGAGTACTAATGACACAATTTAGGCAAGAAGAGCCCTAATTTCTTACATCGTGCATATTTACCTTATCACCACCACTTGGATACTTACTGTTAGAAACCATCTACTAAAAACATTGACGTAAATGGTGACAGAGAGGATTTCTTCAACTTCTCTTGAAATTTCTTGACAGAGTGCTTTTAAGAAGTCTAAGTAATCTATTATGAATCATAGAATGAATATAAGTGCACATGTCTGTACATTTTTGAACTCCTCTATATTTTTATGACTAATCCTTACAGAGCCGATTTGTTGCCGCACATATTATACTACAAGATAAAACCAAATAAGTCGCCGTATTAAGGAAACATAAGAAATCATAAGATCATTTCTGATAAGAAAAGCCCTGACCAAATACCGCCATATATGATTAAATGTTTAGTGAGCGAGTACAACTTTTTACTTGAGGATAAAAGATGCATGGAACCAAGGATTCACGTTAAAATCTATTTACGCACAAATGCCAGGGAAACGTAAGATAAGTGATGGTTTATAATACGTAAGCTCAAGGTGGTAACCCACAAAATGTTAAAAGTGAGCAGTGTTCCGTCGAAACTACATTTAGTTATATAGGGATGAAGTGAAATTATAGAAATTAGATATTTTATACGGATATTGAACACACGTGGAAGAGCCCGGAGCCAGCCTCAGGGTGCCATGGAATGTTCTTCTGTCACAATGTTAGAGCAACTTTCAGTTGAACCACAGAAGCGGAGTTCGTTCTGGATTTCCAAGCCGAGCAGAAACAAGAGAATAAGTGCTTCGTCGTAAACGCCCAGTAATAGTGTAAAGCAATTATTCGTTGTTCATTCTTTTACGTGATTCAACTAAAATAAAGAGCCTTCATAGGAACACGACTTTTGATGACTTATTCAGCAAAAACTTGTGTTTCAAAAATGGTAGCGACAAGAGACTATTAAATGCTGGCCAATAATTGAATGAAGGAGACAGGAATGAAGCTTCGCACACTTCTGTTCATTTTTTCGCGCAACACTGAATAAAAGTATAAAATTAATAGCCTAGTGGTTGTCAGAAATAAAAAAATCATCTATGAAGATAGAAATAATAGAGCAGGAGAATCGTCAGGAAAACACACTTTTAGTTTTCAAATGGAACCATTCCCCCACTTCCAATGATCTGATTTGCAGCACTTGTATCCACACATACGCTTTTCAAAATTGTGTCGTATGGAACAGTGCAGCACACTTTAAGCGGAAACCTAGGCAGTGTCGGAATTTAGTTAGTTAATTTACAGAATATTACAAATATATTGAGAAAAAATCCGCTTATCAGTTGCTTCTTTGGCAAAAAATTCCTTTTATTGCATTTCTAATGAACCTTTGCTGAGTTGTTGACGTGTTAAATTTTTATTGGAGATTTCTTGTTTTTTTTTACCTCCTACATACAGTGTCGGCCAAAATTATATAGCCTTCTGAATTTTCCTCCATAACTTTTGGTGGAGTAAAGCTTTGCATGGAAAGAAACGAAAGCAACTATCTATGACATGGACTTCTGGGTGCACTGTGACCGAATTAACATCGTAACCAAGGGAGAGTTAGCTAATTTGGCAGAAATTCTTCCATTGATTTACTGCTGAAATGAACTCAAATTTGCTTCGTATACTCTGATCAATGATCTGAAAGCACACGTTTTCACCCAAATATGAGTCGAATCTATTACAAGAAGTCCAATCCCTTTTGAAGTATGCCCATGAAAACCCTTCTGTGATCTTTTGTAAATGCTGCAGAATCACAGATCTTGACTTTGCGAATAAAAATTTTGCCTAAAGAAACTAGTTGACAAAACGGTACGATGTCATTCCCGTTCTATTGCATGTGAGTGTCCACAGCGCCTGTAAAAATATGAGCTTCGAAACTTCACTCTAAATGAAGTTATGAAGGAAATGGTGGAAGGCCAGAAGGCTATATAAATTTGGCCGGCACTGTACATATTCGAAAGAGCCACACAGGTGATTCGAGGACGGGCTTACAGCTTCACAGCTTTCTTGAGTTTTCTTTTCGACAGAACACCTGTTCAACGAAACGAAGTCGAGGAAATCTGAGGCACACACGTGTATGGCGCACGCATACCATATGAATGTGGGAGCAATGTTTGACAAAAAAACGGCGATTGCCTCTACATACAAACCCGGAAATGCGATTACTCTCCAAATCACTATGAGATTACCATTGGAATAAAGTCAAACCCAATATTTGAGGACGCATGTGAACTTATAATTTTCTTCTCGACGATTCAGCAATGAGCACCTTTTGGAACAATAGAATTGAAGAACCGAACATAGGCTGGACTCAATGTCGTGGGAGAGAAAATGCCATGAAAAAGTAGTTTTATTACTTTATTGACTATTTTTATGAGCATTTTGTAAACCCTAATGATAATTTGTTTCCCACGACAATTTCTTGGCACGGTATCGTGAAAAAGGGTACAACATTTGCAAGTTAGGCGCGAAAAATGACAGAAAGAAAATAGACTGGCAAATGCACAAATCTTTTGAGCAAATGCACCCCTACGTCTTCTCATTCTCACCAAAAACCCGTTTTAAGAGAAAAGAGCTCCGATTTTCGAGCACGTGGAGGAACACTCCATATCACTCACTCAGACAGCAAAAGAAAAAGTCAATTTGAAGAGTGTGCCCGAAGGATTCCTCGAATATTTTTGAAGATTTTTGTGAAGAAAACCTTATGTCTAACCACCTCCGCTTTTTTCCTCCAGTTGCGTCGCTTGCACGGGCTTCACGGTCGCATTAAGAAAATTCTTCTGCCCACGCCCTATCGAACGTATCCGCACAGTTCCGAAATCCTAGTTATATGTAGACAAATTACTGTAAAACTTCAATGTTCGTTGTTCATTATACGATTTTGAAGACGATCTTACGGACTCTATCTCAAAAATGCGATTCTAGAGCATGGGTGCTGTAATTACATAAGACTTCGTGGACATGGTATTCCACCATTTCTTACCGTTATGTTGATGACGAAGACCGCCGTGAACGTAGAAAATATGAATTTCACTCTCACTGATTCCTAGAGGCGATTACGAAAAAGGATATTGAGTTGTTAAACATTGAGGTATTAAAATATTAATTAGTTGGAAGATTTCATCGTGGCGGTCTTTCATCACTACTCTCGCAGGGACATTATACTCAGGATAATTGGTGGAACGTGATTACTGGCAGATCTTTCGCTATTTTAGTGATTGAAGGAGCTTTTGCTGCATCCATCCTCAGAGAATTCAACAGTGTTATGTCCTCCTTGAAAAACATTTAACAGTGTTTGCATAAATATGCGTAGAAGTTGTTTGGAGAGAGATGGAGGTCCCAACGTTCCTACCGTGAATTGTCATTCTTCCTACAGTGTCAGTGATAGCCGTGGACTCTGTGTCCACGCCTTTTTTAAGGCCTCGAGCCAGGTACTGGGATTCTAATTAGGGTAGCAATAAGCGATGTAATTTATCGATGTTTTATATGTGCGTACCAGGATGAGCGGAAGTACTGCGTAAGACCAGAAGTCGGAAGTCGGAATTTGGAGGAATTTCAAGATCATGCAAAAATTAGGCAGTTTAAAACAGCTGGTATTCATGAGTTGGCCCTACTCAACCGCTGCCAATCCTAAAGAAATCTAGAAGTCAGAAGCTCGCATAACGCCTAAATTCCGGAACTCACGGACTTCCGCTCATCCCTAGTGCATACGTGGTATACTTGGGCGACGCTTGGCTGGGTCATGTTTAAAAAAGGCTCACCTGAGAACGGCGCTTTGATCGCGAGCAGAGATACTATCACTCACAAGTGATCACAACATCCGTTGCAATCTGTACTTCGAATGCACTGACATATTTTCATTTTCCTCTGCGTTTTCAGGAAACGAGAAACGTTGGGCGCTTCATGGAATCGCGAAACATTCACTATGCACTTTCGCCATGAGTACATTGAGGACAGTTTATGAAAAGTGCAACAGAGACGAAACCGAAGGAGATTCCAACTAGAAACATTTTAATTGGGCCTAGCCAAATGAAGTGTTGTCGTTCATGGTACTTTTCATTCGGTTTTCCATAATTACAAAACTGCTGAATTTTTGGTGTACATAACATTCTCCACTGACAGATGTTTAATTCCTTTCTTGACTTCTTCTTCTTCTTCTTCTTAGCGTTTATCAGGCACAGTCGCGGGTCCGCCATGTTGGTTCCTCTGCGCCAGAGAGCACGGTATTGGGTGCCGTCCTTCGTGACTCCAATTCCCTCCATGTCTTTCCATATTGAATCTTTCCACCTATTCGTCCTCTAGGGCGATTGCCGGGAACAATTTCCACTTCCATTGGCTGGGGTGCAGTGATGGCCTCCTCATCATGTGGCCGTACCAACGCAGTCTGCGCACGCGGTTTGAGCTGAATAAGTGATGTCTGCATCATCGTCCTAATGTCTTCGTTAGGCACCTTATTGCGTCGAGTTAGCCCACATGCCAATAAGCATGTACATTTCAATAGTATTCAGCATGCGTTCGTGCGCTTTCGATAACGATACTTCCTCCTCACCCTTTCTCACCTTGTAAGACTTATTTCGAAGTCGAATCAAAAATGTTTTTCCACTAACGAATGATCCATGTGGTTTAACCATGACGAAGTCTACGAAAACCTCGTTAAATGGTCAAATTGCTATTGGACGACACCTGATCATATTCCCTTTGTTTTCATTATGGAGATGGCACGGCTCTTACGCAAGCAAGTATACCAGTACCTGGGAAGATTTATGATCGTGGACGGAACTGTGGATGCTGCAGTTCGAGGAAGGGTCAAATGCACATATTTGAAGTGGGAGAGAGTCGAGGGCTGGCATTCTTCGCGACCGAAGAAACTCAAGAGCACTAAAAGGGAAAATCTGTCGTGGTCGTCAGACCGACATTGATGTATGGCAGTGAGTGTTGGCCGTTATTTACTTATTTCATTACATGGACTGATCCATGTGAGGATACAATATACAGTGCGCTGTAGGATAATACAACTCAAACAAATCTTAAATTATTATATTCATACAATGCTTGGTTTGAATGAGAGACCTCCAATTACTCTTTGGTTGATAAATCGTTCTACTTGTTTTTTGAATGATGAAAGTTCAATGGGAGCGAGATGTCTCTTGCTCATAGTTAGATATTTTGAGCCAGCTCTGTTCACAGAAATGTTTGCCTCATGGAAGTCTTAGCTGTTGGGAACGTAATTTTTAGTGGAGGCCCTCGAGTGGTCGGGTTCTGAAATGTGAAAAAGTCGCTCATTTAAAGGGTGGGGTAGCCATGTATAATTTTTGTGAACCATTATGAGATCGGTCTTATTTCGTCTACTTGTAGTGTTTGAAATTGTGTCATTTTATCCCTAGTATCTGCAAAAGGGAAATTATTGTAATCAAAACCCTTTGTCCTAGGAAAAAACCTTCTTGTAAAACTATTCTGAACTCTTTCTAATTTATCCTCAATGCTTTTTCTACGGGTATTAAAGATAACTGTTCCATATTCTAGTGAAGGTCTTACACATGTTTTGCATGCCTTGAACAAAATTGTTTCGTTTTTGGTTGCGAAGCCTCTAAAAATGTTGTATAACTTTTGTGTTGCTTCGCTGCTAGCATCCTGAACTATGTTCACCATGTTTCCGGGGTGCCACGTTCCCTCATCGTTTCTCGAAGTACTATTCGTGGTAACCTGTCATACGCGTTTTTTCCAGACCTATAAATGCGATCTGACACGGCTTATACTTTTTGCGGTACTTTTCCATCACTTAAAGGCAGCAAGAGCTGAAATTCTCGACTCTGAGCTGAGCTGCGGGTGGTGAAGTACAAACTCGATACATCATAAATGTGTAACGAACACAGACAATGATGGCTTACCTGCAGAGAAAATGGAACATTCGTCGCGAGCGGACGAGTTTTCCCCAGCGCAAAAGCCATTGCGGTGCGTGGTTTGGCGCAAAGGGAAAACGAAATGCATTCAATTCACAGGGTTTCATGGCGAGACACGGCCAAAACCATGCGCCGCAATGGCTTTCGCGCCGGGGAAAACTCGTCCGCGCGCGAACACGGCCAGGCGTGTTCGCGGCGAATGTTCCATTTTCTCAGCAGGTAAGCCATCATTGTCTGTGTTCGTTTCACATTTATGATGTGCCGAGTCTGTACTTCATCACCCACAGCTCAGCTTGGAGTCGAGGATTTCAGCTCCTGCTGCCTTTAATGGGCAATTCCTTTCTTGACTAACGCCGGAAATTTCGCGCTCATTTTTGTTCTCTTCAGAATTTGACATAATTCCTGCATTTTGCTTCATTCTAAGCAACATAAGGCGTCAACAACAAAACTGAAACTACACGGTATCAGAAAATTATGGATGTCACGTTTTTATTGCAAAAGCTATGCCAAAATTGGTTTCAGAGGAAATTTTCAAAGTTGTGTCCCTTGGCTTCGATAGAAGCTCTCAATGTTGTCTTCTCATGCTGTAACTCATCATGCGCCGTAGGTAGGCCTCAGCAAATTGTGAATCAGAATTGTCTGAGCTCGCTCTATGATTGTTCTTGGTTGTGGTGCTTCTTTTCTTCAGTTTTCTCTCCACGAGATCTTAAAAGAAGGAATCCATGGTGTTCGAACCACGAGCACAGAATGACCTTTGATTTTGTTGAGGAATCCGGGTAGCGCTTTCTCCAAGTAGGCAATGGTGATTCCGGTCATTTCAGCTGGAGAATTCCTAGCATCATTATGGCGCCTTCGTGCGTGCGTGAGACAACTACGTTTCCGATACTTCCAATTCATTTTAAAAATTACCGTCGGCTTTATCGTTCTGATTCTGGAAACTAGGAGTGTCTCTGCATTCATGGTGATTCTTCTTCAAGCCATTACACAGCCGAGAAAAACAGCTTTGCAGCAATCTCTTCTTCGATTAGTATCGCTCACTTTCGGGACAAGCTGGTCATCGTATTGAGTTAGGGACGAGGAGAAGAAAGGTTTTGTCATAAGTTCATAACACACCTTTTGTGCGAAGCACTTGGAAGATCTTCAACAATCTTCTGCATTTGCCAGTCCTCTATGAGCTACGGCGCCATGTTTAGCTTTCGTCTTTTCGAGAAGTATTAGGTTGGCGCATAATTAATGGACTTCTTCTCTACGGTAAACATTAGAGCTTCTCAAATGGTTTTTCCCATGAATACAATCTTCTCTTTCCTGTTATTAAAGGTGGTATCGAAACACGCATCCACATCCACCATAATATGCTCTATCACTTCGGAGGCGTGTTTGGAGCAGTGGTAAGAGGCTCGCTGCGATTTGCGATGGCTCGATCCCGCCAACCAAGCCTTCCATCCCTTGGCGTCGGTAAATTAGTACAAGAGGAGTCTGGAAGGATGAATCACTAACTTGACACATCGGATGCCTCCCGTAAGTCACTGTATAGGGCACATACGCATTCAATGCCTCTACGAATACCAAATGAAGTCGTACGCGTGGCGGATACCACAAACGGGATTGACCACTTTATCCTTTATCACTTCGGGAAGAGTTGGAATGCAGCACATTCATTCCATGATCTCAGCAAGCCTTCCAAAGAAAGACCAATCAGCAAGGCCAAGTTCAAAGATTGTTCATATTCATAAGGTACGAGCTTCACAGATGAAGAAGAAGAGGTCCGCCATCAAATTCCAAGCACCAGGGATTTCGGGCAGCCTGATAGAGGAAGAAAGCATGACAACGAGAATACTGTCCGAATTCTTCAATATGGGCAACCGACCATCGTTCTTCCCTCAGAGGTCCAGGAAAAGCATGGAAATTGGCTAAATGGATCCACACCAACTACCATACGGGAATAACTTTCGAAGTTTCACCGATTTTCTGCAGTAAGACGAGCAGGCTTCATTTCTAAGGAATCTCGTCAGTCGAATGTTCTTCGCTTCTGCAGCTTCCAAAAGTTCCTGGCCGTCGAAGTTTGATTCCTTCGCCTGTAGGATGGTACGTTCCTACTTGAACTACTTTAATATTTTTCGACTCGACTTTGCTGATTTTACTTCAGCCAAAAGTTCGTCGAGATGACTGCGCTGCATCCTTTCCCTAAGTAGTAGAGCATAAGGTGGCAAATGTGGATAGGATTTTCGATAGCACCGTTACTGAATGGGAGAAGAGGATTATTGACAAGAAGAAACTGTTCAAGAAATCTGATCTGTACTGAGAAAAGGAATCGCGAAAAAAGCCGCATCACCGTGATTCCAGTTTTGGAGGTCGTCGGAATCTCTCCCGTGCCGAACGATCGGAAACTGCCCGGTTTTAGGTTCAAGTTAAAATTTCCCTCGGCGTTCCATAGATTGATGATCTTCTGTGCTTTTCAAAATGGAGATTTTGAGTTCTATGGTTATTGCTGCGCAGACCTCTACCAATTGCTCGAAGTGCATCATGGATTCGTGGAGTGGAAACGCTTCGTGACACGCACCACTTTAGAAAACCGAATGATTTATCGGTAAAAAAAGGATATTTCGATGTGTCAAAGGTGTTTAGAGTGAAGAAGTGATCTAGCTCACAGCTAAAAGATATAGGAGCCAAATGAAGGGCCTATACTCTTCGGCCACCCTGTATATCACCAGTGCTGGCAAAACGAATTGATTGAGCAAGAGCAGCTCGCAGAAATAGCAATACACCGAAAATCTGACATTTGGAAATCAAAAATGTAAATGGTGGACTAAAGCTTACAGAAATGCTGCTCTCATGCGACGATGAAGTGCTTCAAATCAGCTTTGATATCAGGCCGGCAACAGTTTTAACCTGTGCCTGGATGCCGAAACAGCTCATCGGTACTTGGCTTCCTCTCAAAGTAGGAATTCGCGAGAAAGTCGATATTGAGACATTGAAGCGACTCGCGACAAAGCCTCTATTGAGCGTATAGCCTCGTGGGACACGCGCGCTCAAGTTCGCGTGGGTTCCGTGCACGATCAGTGAGGCAGTTGTCCCACTTGGTGGCAATTTTTTCGTCCCATGTAGGGCGCTACCCTTTCTAGTGAGAATTGTCGTCTCGGTCATACTTCTTGATTCTTGATTTCTCCCATGTTTTTAGTATAATGATAGGACGCTTCTATGATTTTTATAGTTTTTGTTGTTGTTTTAGCAGTCACTGTTGGAGAAACCTAATGAAAAAGGTAGTGAAAACCTCTGCTTTGTCCTTGCTCGAACAGAAAACTTACATGTTTGTTGGCACATCAGTAGAAAGGAAAAAGTTAATATGAATATTTCACAAAGACACATGACACCGAAATGAGCGTGCTCGACGGTCATGCAGTCCGACGCAGCAGACACTGCGTGCTCCACAGGTCCTGCACGCGGTCGCGAATGAGTTAATCTAATGAGGGCAGCCACCTTTCATGGATGCCTGACATTGTCTCATCCATTTTTCCGCTCCAAAATTTTGACACGTTTCCTATTTCTTGATATTATAGTGATATTGAGTCGTAGACCATCTGAACCGTGTGGTCGTTAGTGCGCTATCAAACAAGACTTTAACATGGTTGCCGACAAGGAAACCGCTAGAAGTCAGACTCTAGGTCCATAAAAGTTCGTTCACAACCGCTAATGCAGAAAAAACATTTTGGAAATCCATTAGTAACAATTCTCATATGAAGCATAACATAGAAGTTCCAGAAGATTCTCAGGAAACAGATCCTTCCTTGAAATGCTGCCAAATAGACTGTTTTGGAATGCATCATCTCCTATCCAAAATACGCCGTCGGAGCTTGCGAGATCATACCCAACTGTGCTGAAAAACCGAAGCGTAGAGCAAAAGCCCATAAATGGTTGTAAATCACAAAACGAAGACAGAAAATTGAAGATTCTGCAATGGGATCGCCTTCCAATTATGATTAACTTATCAAGTTCACTTAGAATGAGTTTCGCTCAGTCAACCTTGAAGTTTTGAACTTTTCCAGAGATTAGAGAAATTGGCCCGAATGAGAGTAAGATGACCCTATGAGCTGTCTCCACATTTGCACAGAATTGGACTGTATTCGGCAGTATTCACGGTAAGATTTTTTTTTAGAAACTTTGAAAAAAATAGTGGAAAAAATCAGAGTGACTTCAACATTTGAAGTCCAATTCCTTCAAAATTCGAGGCCGGACGCGGCAGTTACATGTAGTACCATGACTTATAATAACGGGCTTATTCTGTGTGTGTGTGTGTGTGTGTGTGTGTGTGTGTGTGTGTGTGTGTGTGTGTGTGTGTGTCTGTCTGTCTGTCTGTGTCTGCGTGCGTTCATCCTGTTTTGAAGAGAGAGTAGGGCGGTTATCCTATTCCAACCATACCTCGAGGTTGCTAGCAGACTCCCTGCGGGTCCACTGCTGTGATGAGAGTGCGCAAGCGTCGAGAAGTGGGGAAGACGGGTCCACAGCGGTGGTAAGGGTGCGCCGGCGTCCAGAAGTGAGGGAGACCCATCCAAAGCGGTGATAAGTGTGCTGTACGCTGGAGTCCAGAAGTGAGAAAGACGGGTCCACTGCGGTGATAAGGGTGCGCAGGCGTCCAGAAGTGTGGAGACGGGTCTAAAACGGTGATAACGGTGCACCAGCGTCCAGAAGTGGGGGAGACGGGTCCACAGCGGTGGTAAGGGTGCGCCGGCGTCCAGAAGTGGGGGAGACCCATCCAAAGCGGTGATAAGTGTGCTGTACGCTGGAGTCCAGAAGTGAGGAGACGGGTCTAAAACGGTGATAACGGTACACCAGCGTCCAGAAGTGGGGGAGACGGGTCCACAGCGGTGGTAAGGGTGCGCCGGCGTCCAGAAGTGGGAAGACACCTGCAGTCAGGTCCAACGGTGTGATAAGCTTGCGCCGGTGTTCACTACTGAGGGAATAACATAAGTTGGATCTATCTTTGCTCGATCGGTTCGCTGGCGTTTAACATCGATCGCAAAACATTAAATGTCAGAGCTAAGCAGTGGGTAGTGTGCAATCCGCGTGATTCCTTCCACCTCACATCCCCTTTCGCGCTTTTCTTCTCTCATTTGTTCACAAACCCACCGCACCCTCCTCTTTTATATGTTCAAACTGGCTCTTATCACTTGACCAGTTACAACAAATAAAGAATGGTAAACCATTTGGGGTAGTCATTACAGATTGAACCGGTTATATATAGTTACAAATAGCTGCTTCAAGTGAGTGAAAGATAAAATTGCGCTGATAAACGCGGCTAATCCTCTTTGATCAGGGAAAGCAATGGAAAGGATGTGGAACGCCTTATAGCAAGAATGTGGTATGGCTGTGAGCCTGTTAAATGAAAAAGGGATAAGATCATGCGGGCGAAACGAGCATCTGGCAAAGTCTGGAAGTTCGGCGTCAGCCGGACGGCCAGACTGGTATAATATGACGGTGAATGTCACTGCTTTCAACATATTAGAAGTGTTACGCTTCATGAATATTCTGCGTTATCCTATCGCTTCTATTTACACAAATTGTACGGATTTACATTTGAGATTAGTTGTGTGCGTATTGCTTTGAATGACACACCTTCATTAGTCAAGGTGAAAAACATCGAAAATGACTCTAATCACTCTGACATTCGCTTCTCGGATGGTCACACATTAGTCAGAAATGGGTGACAGTAAAGAAAGTTGCTGTACTCACAAAAACTGCGAAGCATTCTATTTTCATGTCTTTCACCCTGAGAGGAGCTGAAATGTTCACCTGTGATTCTTAATTACACAATTAAACTTTTTGATGGAGTGGACTTCGATATTTTCCACAGAAACAAATCTAACAACAAAACAAAACGAAAAAAAAAAGATGAAAGTTTTCGGGAACTAGAGAGCTTAGGATAGAGAGATATTCACACGTACGTATGTATGGAAAAGTGTTAGCAATCGCTCTCTTGTGCATTCATGTGCTGTCACTTCTACAATGTCTAAAATCATTAGCCATAGAGAAAAGATGCACCACCGCTCATAGCGGAGCATCCACTGTAACGCCGTAGTAAAGAGTGGCCGAAAAGTACCTGTGTAACCCCATTTCTACTAGATTTCCAGATTTTTTTTTGTGTTTTTCCCTCATTTTCCTATTATTCTCTTATCTTTTATACTCAAATAACAGTTATCCCGTGACAGTTTTCCTCAATGTCGTAAGCAGTGTCATTATTCTACAGCATCGGGACTGAAAGTCTATGACGTACATTGCGAAAACGTTACTTTTGCACCGAACAACTGTTCAAAGAACAGTAAAGAACCTCAGAGAGCATGCAAACACTGAGGACAAATGGACTATAGATTTTCGTACTGCTGTAACCAGTCCCAGGAAAGGGAGGTTGGTTGAAGCAGGATCGACAGTATTCCGAGAATGTCCATGCGGAAAATTGCGGTAGAAGTCAAGATTGGTGGTGGTCCAGTGAAAAACATTGCGCAAGAGAAGCTGAACCTTTATCAGGGTGATTGGTAAATCAATTAGTGAGCCTGCTCAGGCTCCAGCCGAGGTCTTCTTCGGGCCAAAATCAAAACAAAGCCTCTTTTGAAAAACCGACCTTCCACGAAGCCCTTCTAATATGCACACGAAATGAATCACTCTGAAAATAAGAGTCCTGGGGGAGCAGCTCGTGCTGGGGCACGAGTTCATTGTTCAAAATACAATCTATCTAAGTGAAGGCATAACATACTTAAGCAAGAGTAGAAAAAGACATAAATTCAACGAAAAACGAACAAATCCGAGGAGATATAATTGGGAAATTGAACAGATTAAAACGGTCGTTGGAAAGTGATCTAGTCCGTGGCGTCTTTCGACTGGAGCAGATATTCTGCGGGCTTAGACTCCGAGGGGTTTGAAGGATTCCTGCGCAGCCGAAAACACAACCGAATGACTTGAAATCTTCAGTGACATAAACGCTAAGGGGGTATTATCAAATTGGTGCGAAATAAATTGCTGTTTTGGGGTATGCACAAGTAAATTTTTCTCTTCTGTCTAATTTGATCAAATCCAGGCCAACTTGTGTGACTTTCTGAAAGAGGTTTCCCTCCTCTTCCAAATTCACTTGAATATTTTGGCGAGCTCTTTGCAGTAGCTTTTGTAAAGTAGCGAACAAATTATGGGCCGACGCGATTTTTGGCTGATCATGGTTAAAGACTTCAAACTCAAAATTTTGCTATAAGGGAGGAAATTGCGTCCTTAGCGATGGATCCGTCCTCATGTAGATACCAAACACAGAAGGAGCCTGTGAATTTGTGGCAATTTCCAAAATGAGGGGACACCTATTGCGGCACGTCTAGATAAGCGACTCTACGGAATTCGCGCTCTTATGGCGGAAATGTAGCCTTCCTTCCACTGATTGTAGCCACGACCTTACAATCAGAGACCAGGGATACGCTCTCACCAATATGCGCCGAGAGCAGCGTTCTACTCGACCGGAAGTCTGCATCGTACATTCAACCAGCTTGCTGCCCAACTTTTAGCCGTAGAGGATCTAATTCAGGAAGCGGTCACCGCGCTTTTCCATCATGCATTGCCTGCACTCTGCCACAGGACAAATCTGCTGGCCTTCTCCCTTCACTCGGCTCTCCGTTTTAATCCCACCCACACAATTCGACAACTCCTTGTAGGAGTGACATTGCAGCGACATATTTCGAGAATGACATCTTCCAAATGGATAGATAAAGGATAAAGTGGTCGGCGTTAATCAATCCCGTCACGAGGGATGCGCCACGTATTCGACTTGATCTGAGCATCGTAGAGGCGTGGCGTTGGATGCGTATGTGCCCTGTACAATGACTCGCGGGGCACCCGATGTACCAAGTCAGTGCTTCATCCTTCCAGACTCCTCTGGTACCCTTTACCGAGCCCGGAGAGATGGAAGGCTTGGTTGGCCTCGGGCGGGATTGAACTATTGATCATGTGCATGCGCAGCGAGCCTCTTACCACTGCGCCACACGTGCCTCAAATCCACGGATCTCCCTCTTACGAGGATCCCAGCCGGTTAGTCGCGACGCGTGGCGCGTCCCCAGGTGGCGGATAGGGGGCTAGTCGCGGACCAAACGCGACCTTGTACCTGCCCTGAGACGCGGGTGGATTCAGGGGATGCATTCCCTGTTTCCGCAGTGTCAGAACGATCTATGCCTTCTGTCAGCGCGTGGGTATGTTCATGCATGCGTGCGTGGGTTTGCGTCTGCAGATTGTATCCTGCACATCTATCCGACCAAAAGCCCTGCATTCAAGTGGCTGGGAGGTACAAGGGAGGCGCTTCGGAGTCGCCCCCCACAAATAAGCTCCATCGTTCACTCCCGGGAAGCCCGGCTAACTTTCCGGTGAGATCACACTCCAGCCTCCCACGGGGGAATAGAGGCCAGCAAGCTATCTCCTGTGGGCTTAAAATTTTCTCAAGCTCGACACAGCAATAATAGAGAGTGTTCCCCTGATCTCGGAAGAGTCACTGGTACGGCAGCGCCAGTGAGGACGAGGTCCGTGGGATTATCTAGGATGCCTAAAACCAGAAGGACTATGATGAGGGTCTGTACCTTCAACGCACGCACGCTTGGAGGTTTCCATCGAGGATTTGATGATGCAGGCCAGGAAGATCAGGTACGACGTCCTCGGACTGGCCGAGACGAGGAGACACCGGCCACTGGATGCCACCTTCGACTGTGGAGAAGAACTGTTCCTATAAACCTGCGACAGTAGAGGAGTTGGTGGAGTCAGTGTCCTCGTCAACACGAACTTGGTCAAGAACATCGATTCATTGGAACAACAACCCGAATTGGACGTTTGCGGTTGAGAAGATGTGGATCAATACCGGATTTGACAATCTTCGTCGCCTACGCTCCAACATCTAGCTACGACGAAGAGGAGATTAAGGCCTTCTGTATGGACTTGGAGAAGCTCTACAGGGAAAACCACACATTCTACAAGATCGTTGGCGACTTCAACGCCAAGATTGGTCCTAAGAACTTCACATCGGTACTCAAGGCCTGCAGTGGAACGAACAGGGAGAGAGGCTCTGTCTTCGTCATGACGACGAAGACTATCCATGGTAACTCACAATTTCAGAAGCCAACCTCCCTACGCTGTACGTGGGAGTCACCCGGTGGAGAGCACCATAATGAAATTGACCACATCATCGTCAATCGAAGGTTCTGCCTGACCGACGTCGGTGTTGTGCCGAAGTTCTACACCAGATCAGACCATCGCCTCCTTCGTTCAAGATTCTTCTTCTCACGCAAAAGAGAGCAAGCCGCAAAGTTTAGGAGGAGGGGTTCCAAACCCGTCATCAATTGGGATCTTTTCACTTCGTTAGCCGGCTTTTAGGAAGACGCGGTTGTCGACAACATCGACGAAGAGTACGATCGGCTTGTTCAGCATCTCCACGACAGCGCAAAGAGCGCCGAAGGTTTAAGAGTCACCAAGAGACGACTGTCTTACGAGAACCTCGAGCTTATATGCCAGCGTAGAGCCGCGAGAGCCGAAGGCAACTACCAGCTAACGGCCGAGCTCGCAAAACGGTGCAGAGAAGCGATAAAAGAAGATCTCAAGGAGAGACGAGCAGCAGCGTTGGCCGAAGCCGCAGAGGCAGGGAAAAGCATTCGCAGCGCCCGCCGAGACTTCGCCAATCGCAAGACCAACATGTCCGCCCTGCGGCGCCCAGACAGAACAATTTCTTCATCAAGACGGGTGATGTTATCTACGACTTCTACTCGGATCTCTTCGATAGCCACGTCCACCTCCCTCAATGTCATCTTAGGGAGGATGAGTATGTTGTCTCATCGGTTCTCCCTTCCGAAATCCGACATGCTATCACGTCGATGGAGAATCGTACAGCACCGGGCCCCGACAGGATTCGACCGGAACATCTGATGAACCTACCGCCAGTGCTCATCACCACCTTGGCTAGGCTTTTCACGCGGTACCTGTCGGAATGCAAGGTACCTAACCAATGGAAGACCAGCAGGACCGTGTTGGTGTACAAGGAGGGAGACCCGCAGGACATTGGCAATCATAGCCCCATCTGCCTACTATCCGTCGTCTACAAGCTTTTGACGCGAATGATACTCAACAGGATCGAAAGGACACTAGACGAGGGACAGCCGTGCGAGCAAGCAGGGTTTCGAAAAGGATTCAGTACGATCGACCACATACACACCGTCACAAGACTCAGCAAAGACTCGCGAGAGTGTAAGATACCCCTCTGTCTCACGTTCATCGATTTGAAGAAAGCCTTCGACTCTGTTGAGACGGAAGCGGTGTTGGAAGCCCTGGGCAACCAGGGCATACCTACTCAATACATCAAGGTATTTCGCTGGCCGACTTCGAAGATGCGTGTGGGAAGATTGGTCTCACACTGAATCTGACGAAGACGATGTTCATAAAGAACGGATGGATCCCGGATGCCCCATTCTCGCTACACGGAACGATCATATCCGAGTGCTCCAGCTACGTATACCTAGGTTGGGAAGTCAACATTATGAACGACCTCGCTCCAGAGCTGGGCGGGAGGAAACGAGCGGCTTGGGGAGCTTACAAGAGCATCGAGGACGTATTAAAGAAGACGAAGAAAACCATGCTCCGTGCCCACCTCTTCAACTCAACGGTTCTCCCTGCTTCGACGTACGCCTCAGAAACCTGGGGGCTGCGCAAGCAGGATGAGAAGCGGTCAGCGTCGTCGAAAGCTCCATTGAGAGGGTGATGCCAGGAATAACCCGGCTCACCCAAGTGAGGGCTGGAATACGGAGTTCCACCCTTCGTCAACAATCGAAGATCAGGGCAGTTCCGATAGCGCCGCAGTGACCACCTTCCGCGTCCAGCCTTGAACTCTCTGCCAAGCACCTTTGCCTACGATGGAACCCTGGTTTGTTCGTTTCGGCAGTACCCCTCGTATTTGTGGACGTCAAAGGAACCTCCGCCAAATCAGCCGGTCATTCGTTATACAAGGCACTGGTACGGGGCATGTTACAACGAGGAGTAGACTCCTCAAGTATCGCACTCGTCACCTTTTATGAGGAGCAACATCGATATTTGGAGGACTTCGCAGAGGAAACCGGCATTGACATCGTCACTATGGATTCTGTGCAAGGACGAGAGCGTGATGTGGTCATACTACTCACCACCAAGAAGGATGTGGAGAAGTTTCACGGCATCAACGAGAAAAACGACCAGCTTTTGGTGGATCGCAAGAAGGTGATGGTGCGATGGTTCAACACTACTCCAAAGAGATCTTGATTCCCACCTACAGTCCCATTCAACCGATTACTGTTGAGGAGACTGCAGCTGGTAAAGCCACAGGCTCGGATGATTTAGCAGCGGAGTCACGATGCTGGAATCCCGCTGGCTGGCTGACGCAGATCACTGCATCAGGTCATTGCGGAGAAGAGAAGCACCAAGGTTCGGCTCTATCTCCTCTTCTCTTCGTCATCGTAATGGACGCCATTACACGAGACTTGCACTCCTTGGACGCTTCAGTTCGCTGATGACGTGGTTCTCGCCTCCGAAGACAAGCACGAGAGGTGTCAAGGCAAGTATGGAGTGAGCGCAGGTCACGGTTTGGTTTCCGTCTCAATTCAGGAAAACCCGAGTACTTAACAACGGATGTGCATGAGGGCAGCACCACCAAAGTTGATGGCACTGATCCACCGAGGACCGATGCATTCAAGTACCTCGGCTCAACGGTTCCATCTGACGGTAACCTCACACATAAAGTCGTAACGCGTGCAAACGCCACGTGGATGAAATGGCGCTCAATGGCTGATGTGCAGCGACAAGAACATCCCGGAGCGTCTCAAATCGGAGATCTATCGAACTGTTGTACGTGCTGTCGCTTTGTGCGGAGCTGAGTGTTGGGCTGCAACCAAGGAAATAGAACATCGGCTCGGCGTCATAAGGGTGAAGATGCTACGCCGGTTAAGTAGCATTACCAGACTTGACCGCATCTGTAATCAGAAAATTCGAGATCATTTTGGTGTAGCTCCAATAACGGAAAAGCTCCGCGAAGCTCATCTTCGACGTTACGGTCACGTGCTCAGGGCTGACAACGACAGCATTCGCAAAATTGGATTCGATCTTGACGTATCAGGTAAGCGACCAAAAGGGCGCCCAACACAAAGATGGATAGACACTTTGCACGCTGACCTGAAAGTAGTTGGGATCCACCCTGACCAGGCACACGACAGGGCAAAATGGCGTCAAGGGGTCACTAGAGTGGACCCCGCCTCCGAAATGGACAAACGCTAAGGAAGAAGATATTACGGGTAAGTGCAATAAACAACATTGCAGGTCCGACAGACAAGTATTCTCAGCAACTATATTAACCAAGTGTATTCACAAGTAATCTGTAATGCACAAGAACACTTTCCTTTTTCTTTCCCTCCCTTACTATACACCACCTAAGTTGTTCCAAAAGTCTTGCTCCGAATTTCATTCTTTTTTCAAGAATGTTAACCTTATTGTGAATAGATATCAACCAACAAAATAATTACGATCATGATGCATGAGGCATGGCCAACGCTTCACTACAGCATCAGTTCCACAAGCCAAAAAACGCTGGAAGTTCCAGAATAAGAACTCGGGAAGCTACGATTCGGAGAATCTCGGAATATTTTTCTTTTTCGATTTGGTCTGATCATCAAATTTCTTTTTTCGTAGAATCAAATCCAGTGTGAACATTATTATTATATACATTGAGATGAATTTTATGAATGTACTCAATAAGTCAAAACATTTCTTATTGGCACCGACACCAAACAAGGACAATGTACATAACGGTATGATGCCAAAGAACTGTAATCGACTCCACTTGCATGCGTTGACCAACATGTCTTCTTAGACCCGCCGGCTCGTACATAATATCTTCGACCATTAATCGTGAAGATATGCTCGTAGGCAGATGGTTCAAACGGGCGATGCACTTGCACACACATATCACTGCATATTAAAGCAAATATTAACTTCCCTGTTGTAGATATTATTAATATTTCTTCATTTGCCATTGCTATTCAGTGGATATTACAGTGAGCGGAAAAGGTATAGGTGTACAAAACGCTTACTCTCTCCTCATCCCGAACGGGACTCTAACACTATACTCTAACACTCCCTCTGAAGTACATTATTTCTTTCCAAATACTCTAAAATGTGTGGATTTATAAACATGGTATTTCCGCAACAAATTCTTCCCTTTTGAACCACCGAATTTAGAAACAACGATATTAAAGTTTTCGAATGCATGCACCGGTTTGTGAGGATGTATCAGCTGTTACGGCTGCGTGCGCATGGGTTTTTGACTCCCAAGCAGGGACGGTTAGGCAAATTCATTAGTGATACTGCGTATGTGTTTGCGTAAACCATTGTACCGCTAATAACATAACAGTTCCTCAAATGATTTCTTTTCGCTTCTGCTTCAGCAGAAGAAGACTGCTTTGCTGAATTGTTTTTGACACGTTGTTGATCATTATCCTATTCAGCACAAATTTTAAGAGGTCCGACTCTTCGAGATTCTAGGTTTCCACCTATGGAAATTTAGATTAAGTCTTCACTCTTAAACCCTATAAATGAGTCGGACCAACAAGTGACCGTCATGTTCTGCAAGGCGTCATATTTGTTGGACCTACCTAGCCAGTTTTTACGACCTCAAGAGTGTAAATCATCACCAACAGCAGGTCTAGTAAATCTAAAGCAGCACCTCACATGGTTGTCGCAGCCCGCTCGCACATTTGTCGTAGCCCGCACGCCTGATTGTCGCGCCCGCTCGCACGGAAAATCTAGTGCGAGCAGGCCGCACAACAGCGAATAGGCCACAACAACGTGCGAGCTGGCCACGACAACTCTGGGAGCGGCCGCGAAATGAGCCTGCAGCCCAGTCTATCGGGACCCGCTTGCACGGCGCTTTTGTCTGAGTACACAGAAATTTTCGATTTTAGCGCTTATGAAGTTCCCACCACTATCCCCAATGGCTGCGTTTCTATTCAGATATTATATTTCAATGAGTAGAATCTCTATCACTTGAAGGGGATGGAACATGTTGCAACTGATTGTCAAGACACCTAGTGAGGTCTGGGAAATAAGGTTATGTTACTGGCAGTGTAACAATCAAGCAGCTTCAACTCTGTAGAGACAAGGTAGTCTGAATAAATAGGTGTTGTTCACAGCAGAAATAATTCAAACAAGTTTGCCTAGCAGTCCGTCCCTGTTTTTGCCTAGACCGAAGCAATAATTTGCGAGATACTGTAGATTAGTCGAAGAATGATTAGTCTCTCAATTTCTTGTCTATGTACAAGACGAGTTCAATCAACGAAGTTATAACTACTAACACATACTGTTTGGTCATATAGTGGCATCATTGCATAACAGAGAAGAGCCGTAGGCATGGAAGCCTCGAGGTAAGGACCTTTGGACACTTTTTTTTGATATCGTCATGGTTTTGGAATTCACTCGTGAAAGAAGAGTGGACCAAGTAGTATGCAGTAATGACTTGTTAACAAGTCGATAGAGTACAGCAACAAAGTAATAGCATGATATAGTGGTCTTGCAGCTGGTTATTAGTTTTCTTGTGGATTTGTAGTCCGACACTGTCTGTAGGGGGAAGAATGCTGCTTTTTCGAAGGAATAGTAGTGCATAACATCGAATATTTCCTCCTTTTCGCCGCATATTCGGTATATTGTGTCGTACATCTTTGTTAGGGCATCTTTTCAAAAGTCCGGACGATCAGTCACTCACGAGGAAGCCTTCAACTCCTATCTACCACTTTTCGGTTGTAGGCTTGCGCGTTCCGTCAAACCAATCCACTCTCCGCTCTCCGCTCTGCATAGCATGGCAGGAGCTGCCGTAGTTATTATCCGAGGTGAGAAGAGAATGAATCCGTGCACACGCAAGGGAATGACCGAGGACTAAATTTCATGCATTAACACGACGCTGCACCTACTGCGTGCTCAGGAAGTGGGATAAGACTCGAGAAGCATTTTGGAATATTGCTCAAAACGCAAGGACAGTCGTAAACAATGGATTCATTCCGTAGCCTGTGCGCTCATGACGGCAGCCGCTGCGACTTGGCTGGAAGGGAATTTAGGACTCCATAAAAACACATCGAGAGAGCGCCTCATTCCTCATTGGCTTCGGTGGGAAGCGACAGCTCCCCCCCCCCCTTTAGTCTTGCCGTGGTATAACTTCAATTCTGAGTCTAGTGAATGGCACTGAATTTTTGTTTTAAACCATTACAAAAGAATGAATTCGACCATTGAATGGGTCTTTCTGATCTAGGACGGTTTGTCCACTCATTGGAATAAAATAAACGTAGAACTCTTGTGTTAGCCCCCATCTACCATTCAAACTACCTTATCTGCTTGTTTTCCGGACAAGATAATATCTCCGAGTAGTATAGTGAAATCAAAAGCAGCTATACGAGTTGTTTGCTATCCTATCATTTTTTTTGAAGTTTCTATGAAAGACTCACCCGAACCCCATAAGCGTGACCAGTTGTCGTCGGACCTTCCTATGCAAAGCGAATGTTGCTATAGTATTCAAAATGGAAAGAAACCTGAAATGAGGCAGTTTAGCCATTCTTTGATTTTATTCGATCGAAGATTTGAAGGTTTGTATGCATGCATGTTTCTTTGTAGCTTCGGAACAGAGACCAGAATTTTTTACATACCAGGAACATGAACATTTTCAAAAGTACCGTATTTTGAACTTTGAATGCCATAATTTCACACTAAAGTATATTCTTAGAAATAGAGTTGAGAAAAGAGAGAGCCCTTTATTCCTTATCAAATTTTTCCGATAGATCCTTTCGAGTAAGACATTTTTAAATTTGATGAACTGAAATAAGCCGCGTGCTAAATATGTGGCCGCAATTGTGGACGTTCTCACAGAAACAGAATAACGCGCTATTGTAAGCAAACAGGTTATCTCTGAAACGTTGCCAAATTAGGGAACAAGGTAAAAACGTGTGAATTCCATTTTTTTTCTTGCAATGAGAAGCAGTGAAGGACGTCCTAGGGTAAGTTGCAAGGAAAACGCTAATCTTAGAGGGACCTCTCCGGCCTTTGCTGCCGTGGTAATCGGCAGCAAAGGCCGGAGAGGTCACCCTATGCTCAGGCTGTCGCTTTTCTCCTCGAAGAGTATGAACGGCGATTTCGGTCGCTGCTGTTGTTGATCCTGACTTGCAGCAGTGACAACGAATACAGCAAATTGGTAAGTGTTTCATTTTCATAACATTTTTTGCATCGCTTTCGAAGTTGGAAACGCACATGCGTTCTCAAAAAGTATTCTTAGAGAAAAAAAAAACTAAATGGAGCGTAATTCGAAGTGATACAGAAGGAATCTGCGTAATCTCTCGTCTATTCGCACTTATGCATGTTTTCCTATCTATTTCCCCCTATACATTGATATTGTGTTCTTTTTGATTAAAAAAAGCTTCCTAATTTCTGTTGCGGAATTTTCCTTCCTCAAGGAGTCCGACTTTGAGCGAGGCCCACAGTGAAAATGAATGATGATGTGATAGAATGAGAAAAGGAGGAAGTAGAACGATGATAATAATTTACTGGGCACAACGGAAAACCACAAACACGTTTTCGGACGAACTAATACATATAGTCACAGTACAAAAATTGACAATGGCAGTACTTAAAAGTATTATAAAAATGGAAAACCACTGTGGAAACTACCATGTTACTATTGTTACTGGTGCCGTCATCACTGTCGTCGATCGGGATCAAAGAGAGCGACGACACAGCTAGCGACGCGCCTACCACAATCAGTGCGCACGAGGACCAATGTTGTAATGGATCAGCTACCGGACACCACAAATATTACCCGTTGACTAGAGCTGCAGGCTTAAAGCATAGACCTGCAAAATCGCGGCCTTCCAAAAACGGATCTAGCAAAAGCAGGCTCTCCTTTTCTTCGTTGCGGTGGAGCCAGTTACGTCATTTAGGGGGCAGCGGCACGGAGAGGCTGTGAGGGTTTTCTGTAGTTGAAAGGCAACCTTCGTAGCTCATCTGTTTTGCAGCTGCGATGCCACCGCTACCACAAAAAAGTCGTGAAAATGCCTAAGCAATAAGACGTCACATATGAGGTTGCGGAAGCAGTGCTCACGCATTCCGAATAGCAGTGTTCAACAACTATCTAGGACAATGAAAACGAAATAGGAAATATGAAGAGGGGATCAGTTGAGTTTAGTTAAGTTTCTATCACAGGGGGCGGTTGAACCCGCACCCCACCTGAATTCTATTCGGCATCACTTACCCTGGCATCGAATATATTATCGCCACGGTAACGTCGTCGAAATCCTTTGCTCTCCAGAGCTTAGAGAGCATGAGAGCAGAAGAAAGAGAAAGCAACAGAGTTGAGAGGCCGGATATGACCAATCGCACACCAACCTTTACAACAGTGCCAGAAACATTCCTCCGAGAAAGTTTCTGTAAAAAGCAAACTGTTTGATTTTTTCAGGGCTATACTCTCAAATGCCTCGTCTTTTTATCAGAAGTCATTCAATCAGTACTTTAGCTGAAAACGACAAGGGAAGAAACTGGCCAGCGCTTACTTCAGCTGCTGACATTGTGGTCACGACGCAGTCGGCAGAAAAGCGGAGCAATGACGGGTATGTTCTGTTCACAGAATCTTCGGGAGTTTTCGTCTGTTTGGAGTTTATATTTTTAGGTATTACTCAAAATCTCGTATGAATAGGCCTGTATTGTTAAACAGTATCGAAAGATGAAACTTTAAAAAATTACAAAATTAAACGGAGTAAAATTTCATGAAATTCGAATGAGCTATCTTCCATCCTGCAGGGGCAAATTCCCATTCAGAAATAATCTGGTTTTTGATTTAATGACCATCCCAAGTGGAAAAACCAAGTTGAATTTGTACTAAGACGTTCAATATATAGAAAAGAAGTCCAACTCTGAAAAGAGATTCGCTCATATTGTGGTAGTATAGATAGTAGTGTTCTTGAAGCTACTGTTTGTGCACGATTTCCTTTAGATTCATGATTAGATAAATATTACCAAAACTATGGCAGACAGCGCGACAAGATGGGCAGAATTGGGAGATTGGGCAGGATTGTTGAGAAGTTTCGGATTATTCTTGTATGATCGAGTGGGGCTCCTAATTCCTTTATTTGTGTGAGCTTTCGACATAAAATGCCTTCTTCAGACCTTAAAGGCAGCACCCACGAAAAAATTTGTCAGCCAGATTTTAGTGCGATCTTGAGTTTCTGACTATGAGGACCATGGATAAAGTGGCTAATTTTGTCTGAACTCACAGTAAAATGATCCTTGAATGCTTTCAATTTTCTGCATTATAGCAGAGTGACTGAGTTACGCGGGTGAAGCAGATCAGGAAAGTCAATAACGCTGCCTGTATTGCCTGGGGATTTTTTGGCTCTACTAGAAACTTGACTAATTTTTCAACTTTAAAGCGCAAACAAGGAGGAAATAGAATATTCACTTCACAGACATGCCTCAAGAAAAGACACAAAATTTATGGCCAAGTGTACAGAGCTAACGAACAGAAATTCACACCATATTTGAAATTTCAAAAGTTCTGGGAAAAAGAAACAATCGTACGGACTAATAACAATTGAAAGAGTGTAAATGGGGGAAGCAGATCATCACAGTGTAAAATTTGTTAAAATCTTAAAATGAAAATAGAAAGAAAACGTTATTTTTGGAAAATTGATTTACTGTAACAGAAAACAGCTGATTCGTATCCCGCCTCCATTCATCTGAGGATACGCGTATACCTTTCCCAATTATATTTTGGCCACGCTGATGCCGGCGGTGCAACGTGCGTAGAATTACTGGGGCTACCGTTTAAACTCCAAAACACTCAAAATTTCGGACATGAGAATTGCCGTGGGTGTTACCTTCAATGTTAACAACACATCACTGTTATCACTATGATGAAGCTCGGAGACAGAACGATGCTGACCGTCGTACAATGAATACTGAAAACACTCACCACTCCATAGCTGGAGCGCAGTCGGGTTCTTTGCTTAAACAGAAAAGTGAGATAAAATTGTTGGCTGCTGAAAACAACCTTACCGCAAACGTTCGCCACATGATTGTGAATGACACAAATGACACTAGAAACGGAGCAACAACAATGACAAAGTGGAATGTGGCGAACCTGGAAGAAGGAAGACAGAGGAATTATGTGTATGATGTCGCTCCTTTTTATATATCAACAGTAATAACTGGACTAGACTCAATCAAATGGTTTCATTTGTAAAACAACGAGTTAAGAGTCAGCAGATGAGAATTTCATCGACCAGCGGGGTGAGTACTTAATATGGTATAGTTTCGACCGATGTTGTTTCTAAATAAGCTCCACCTAGTGCTTCCAAGAACGAACAGTCTCGTACCATCAATACACGATGTGCACTAATCATTCCAGTCGGACCATCCTTCTGCTCCACAAGGAAGAAATCATGCTTTTTTTTTCTTCGGTACATCACGCTTATTGATGGATTCATTTTCAAGAACATGAGCACAGTGCTAGAAATCAGGACCTGATGCCATTAAATAATTGTTTAGGTATGACTAATTCAGGTATGCTAATGTAATGTATCTATGTGCTAACACAGCATATATATCGTAAATAAATATCAGTCTGGCAACTAAGTTCTTGTGCTGACGAGACCAAGTTCAGAAAACTTTATTTTAAAATATGGAGTACTAGGAAATCGTCTGTCTTTATGTTCTCCAGCTAAACAGCTTTTCTGTCTCGTTCCGGTAGAATTGGGACGGTTTTGATATGAAGAATCTGGATCCTTGACCTCCTCCTATACTAGAGAGTCGCTTTCCTGCCGAATAATATTGTAGCGATCTGAACAGATAGTTGCCGTTTGGAGCAGCGCCTGGGCTATAAGGAGGGCGATGTAGAAACTTCCAGCCCAACTCTTTGATATTTCCAAGGGTTGGTGCGCAGGTAGAATTGCTTCGCTTGCAAAGAGATCCCGCTTTCTACCCTGTCTAATTCTGTTGTTCTCTCGTTGTTGCCGCATAGAAAAATCTCTGCGGCTATGATTTCGCCACCTGCGACAGCTCCTAGTGAATAATTGCTCCAACCCACCACCACACAAAAAAACTAACAATAACTTTGCCCTATCCTTACTCAGACTTGTTTCTTGATTCTTCTAGTGTTGGCCTCTGACAACGGCGAAGTTTGCGCATGCAGCGGTTGTCGTAAGCAATCCATGTATCGTTGCATGTCACCACTCGATCCAGAAATTGTCGCCTCCGATGGCGATTGAACGGATCTCGCGCATAGAGAAATCTTCTCTTTTCTGAAGGTCGGACAGATAATGAGAAACCCATTTCTACTGGAACACTCACAGCCTCCTTCATTCAGATTTTTTTTCATTATGGTATGTGAGCAATGAGCGCTGTTGGCCAACACACGGGGGCTTAAAGTTGGAATAAACTCGGTGGCTTGATCACAAGAGCTCTGTTGGCTCTGTCTAGGCCTTCCTGTTCGATCCTGGCGTGTCGCTCGCCTTCGTAATTTTTCTCAAAACTACTTGAACCGAAATTTCGCCGTGTTTTTCTTAAGAACATCGCCCACCGCTGCACAAACGTTTCTCCTTCCAACTCCTGCAGAGTGTCCCAGCTGGGTACTTGTGAGCAGGCGTTCACGAATACTATATTTACATTGAAAAAATGGAATTCGCATTTTGAAAAATGGGATGGTCATTCAAAGCGCTTCCTCATATACGACTGGAACCATAGTGTCATCCCTAACATATTGACTCATAACTTATTTGGAACACCAAGCAGCAAACAAAAATACTGCCAACATTGCCATCTCAACAAGCCAAATGTCATAGTTGCCAGACTACTAACATGTTTTAGTAAGATGTTTTATTGGGATGCTCATTTATCTGCTTTTTATACTGTCTTAGCAATCACGACTAGACAAGTTATGAAATTTAGGATGGGGCATGGAAAATCGAGACAGCTATCAATGTATATTTTGTTTGTTCAGATAGTGCACTCCACGTGCAGGCCAATCAGCAGCTGCGTTTGCATGACGACAGGCTTATCTGAAGGCTGAGCTAAACGTAAATGTGTCTAGCTTCATCTCCTCTTACCGCGAACGTAACCAGGGGGCTGATCGGTGCGTGGAATGCACCACTGAATGAATACAAGGAAAATCTCTACTGCTAACTCCCTCTTCTCAGGGAACTTAAAAGCCATGTTTTGCATGAGATTGAAAGATGCAAATCCCACGATTCAGACATGCAATCTTTTAGTCAATAGTTCTATACCAGTTATGCTCAAATCCAGGCAAAACACATGCATTTCCATGGGTGTGCATGGGTTTTGCATGGATTGACTTTTGCTGGTATAGAACTATTGATTAAAAATAACGTGTTCTTCATGAGCACGCATGCATTAATGCTTCCAATCTCATGCAAAACACGGTTTTTGAATTGCCTGAGTTGTTCTAGAATGTGTTTTTTCAAATCGGTCACCTATCAAGCTGGAAGAGTGTGACCTAAAAAACAAATGCACTGGATAATTTCTGTGACAGATATTCTGTTGTCATATGTAACAGGATCATACTCGATTCACCGGGAAGGTAGAGAAGCAATTTTAAAAATGCGGTTCTAAACAGAAGCTGGAGGAATGTTGACATTAGGGCTGTGCGTTCCAAAGAAGTCGGATTTCGTTAATCCGTAATTCGTTACGTTACGGGGAAAATGGCTGTTACACGCTAATGCGTTGATCCCATATTAAATATCCCATGCTCCAGTGAAGTTACATGTTTTTTCAGCAGGAGAAGTCAATAAACTAAATGAACAGAATTAGACGATAAACTACAGGCGAACTAATCAACACTTGGCCCAGAAGAAACAAAACATTGAAAAAAACTATGGGTTAGAGAAAAGCTTCTAAAGCTTACTGTGAATTTGCTCAGTGCAATCATCTGAGGAAATGCTAGCAATCTAGAGATCATTAAATATTCCCAATGTGGTCTTCAAAACAATAAACAATCATAGTTCTAACCTGCATAATACCACTTTTTTCCTATTATCTCCTCCACCAGTCTGGCCGTCCGTTAACGCCGGATTTCCAGACTTCTATTGATGCTCGCTTCGCTTGCATACAGCACGTTGAAAGCAAACACAAAAGTGTAAATGGATCTGTATCCTTGCGCGTAGTTCTATCGCTCTCCTGAGGAGCCCTTGTTCCGGTGGGTGGTAGCCTTTCCCCCATATGAACGAAGTTATGCCCTCCCATATGAGCAAAGTTAGTGGCCGTGAAGAATTGAGTGTAACCAATTCACTGCAAATGTTATCTTGAAATGATTTACGCTCAACTGGTTGTTGCGGTAATTCAAGTGTCCACGGTGTATATAAACGGAAAGGAAGGGGTGGTTCATTCAGACACAAACGGAATGGGAAGAGAACACGGATACGAAAGAAAACAATGTACATCTAGGCGATTTAGGTAGGA
Source organism: Ancylostoma caninum (assembly GCA_037903475.1). Taxonomy (NCBI): domain Eukaryota; kingdom Metazoa; phylum Nematoda; class Chromadorea; order Rhabditida; family Ancylostomatidae; genus Ancylostoma; species Ancylostoma caninum. The sequence goes on along the minus strand of JBAJFG010000061.1, from coordinate 149,233 downwards.
GGGTCCGCCGAAATAGGGTAAGCGTACCTCTTATGCAGAAATAGACTCGCCTAGCGACATCTTATTACTTGCGGAACCCGGCACACCCTTATCACACCGTTGGACCCGACTCCAGGCGTTTTCCCACTTTTGGACGCCGACACACCCTTATCACACGGTTGGATCCGACTCCAAGCGTTTCCCCACTTTCGGATGCTGGCGCACCTCTACAGCAACAGTAGACCCGTTGTAGAGCATTTTCTTCGGTCTAGGCCACGCCCTCGAACTTCGTTTCACACTGACATACAAATAAACAAACAAACAAACAAACAAACACATAAACAAAGTAAGCCCGTTATTATAATTTCCTTCATAGCGACATTCTATGAAATCAAGAGCAAGACGCAAGTGCAATCCTCAACTCATTTGAAGAAATCTAGATGGCAGAAAATTCTGAAATATGATAGCCTTTCTAATTGCGTGCCAATATCAGCAGCTTTGACCATGAGTACAAACATGTCACCAGATATTCAGATACTACAACGTTCTCCACTGATTTCACTTCATCAATGAAAACTATGAGAAAACAAAGCTATCCTTTACAGCTAATGAAAAAACCCTATTTAATGTTACCATAAGAAAATAGTCGAGACAAATACTTCCACAAATGAGTTTTCTATTTTTTTTACTAGATATTCTTCTGGCTCAACTTCAGAAGACTAGTACCAAACTTTTGGAGTGGACAAAGTATAACATTCCTTTCTGCAGCAGGTAATGTGACTGTTAAGCCTCACACAGAGGTTTGCCGCCGAGCGAGTTCTCGCCAGGAGGCAAGAGGGGGCGTGGCCAGCCTTTGCCGCTCAGCGACGTTAGGGATACTCAGAGTTGAGCGGGGGCGCGGCGATTAGCACTAGCTCAGAGATTCCGGGACGTCGAACGCAGGCCGAACACGTTTCAACAGCAGTTACACCGCGAGGTGAAAGCTTATTTTGTCGCCCCACGAGCTACGTTCGCCCCTAGAAGGCTGTGTTTCGGGGGCGATGAACTGGTTTGCATGTCTCAAACCTAGGGTCGCAGCTCAATCTGGGCACAGGGCTGTGTTCGTACTGCAGACTTGGGTAAGTGGATGCTTACCCAAGCTCATCCAAAAATAATAATTATTGTACTAGGCCACGGTTTTACCCGGGCCTCAGCCAGCCTGACGAGTCTCGCTGGGCTCCCCTTGTCTCCGCCGGAGCGAAGACACGACTAAACTTTGATGCTCAACCAGCGGCTTATATACACCTCCCAGGGGGCGTGTCGCCACGTGGCAAGGAGCAGGCAGAACGCAGGTTGAGCTGCACCACAGTTCATCGGGCAAAAAACGCAGCCGAAACACGGGGTTTGCTGCTCTTAGCAGACGGAATGCAGCAGTTCTTCCTCTTGCAGCAATGTCTGCTTTCCATTTCTTGGGGGTGTGGCTTGCCAGGTTGTGCTGCGTTCGCCTTATCCAGTTATCTGAGAGGGTATCATTTCTACACCTTCACTGTTTCTCCCACTTCCTTTGTATTTCTGTAGAATTCGTTGTTAGAACTGAACGATACGAAAGAGGAAAGCTTCGTTCGTATATTCTATAGAATAATATTCTGAACCTGATGTCCAGGTAGGAGACGAATACCTTATTAGCATAATCGCTACTGCACCCGACTACCACGTCCAGAAGGCGTTCGTGCACATCGCTGTAATCCATGACTAATGTACCAGAAATACAAAAGATAAGATAAAGGATACCGAATCATGTGTTCTAAATTACGGCTAGCGCATATGGAAAGTTCAAGTGGGAAGCGCCAAAGACATGTCATAGCAAAACTAATTGTTTTGTTGCGATATGTTTTCATCATTAATGAGCAAGTGCAATTTCGTCAAAAGATGTGCGAAACTACGAAGAAAAATACGCACGGCGAGTTTTCCCGCGCGCGACAAAAATGGGGGCATTCCTTGTCGCCGCTTGGTGGGCGAGTTCGCCGCGGCAAAATACTTTGAGTGACCCCTCCCCCGTGTTTTGCTCGCGCTGCGTAGCAGCCCGATATGTTTCGACATGGGCGACTCATCCGGCGGCAAAACTCTGAGTGGGGCTTTAGGGGACAATTTCGGACACTATTCACATTTTTTTGTCAGTTTCCGCTCCAAAAAAAAACACTGGACTAACAACTATATTCCCACTTTTTTCAAATAAGGATTGACTCAAAATTTATAGTTTCATGAACATACCTCATAGCTGGCTATAGCTTCTGTATATGCATTTGGAACAAGGTAACAGTGAAAACCAAACCAGGGAACTGTAAGGGATGATAGGCAGGTCATCCATAAAAGAATAAAACTGTTGTGCTCTCATTCAAGAGATTCTTGATCAAATATTGACCCTTTAAAGGGACGAATTTTGAAGGATTTCTTGTCTTTTTCGTTGAATCGTTAGTTCGTCACGTCACTTGAGAAATGGCTGTCACGCGTTAATGTGTTAATAACGCACAGCCCTGATTCCCTCGCATCTTCTTTCAAAGCTTTTTATCAATGCTGTTTCGAACAGCTTCATCCACCAAAGCGAAAGAAGCAGAGGTTCAAACGAAGACACAAGCAAAGGATAATTGAATTGACGGTCGAAAAATAGGTGCTTCACCAAATTAGTGGAGCAAGTACAAAAAATACATTCATGGATACTTTCAAAGCTAAGTAGGACTAGAGTGAAGAATTGTACAGCGCAATAAAAACTGTTATTGTAAAACTAATCCCATGAAGAAGCAGAAGCATGATCAAAACACATCAGAACAGCTAAAGAATGGAGTAGAAAGACAGAGAAATGTGATGGAATTGAAGGAGAACACCATCGACACCAAACCATCTAGAAAAGTTCTAACAAATGTGTGGCCAGAACATCGGAGAAAGCCTATACTAAAACGCCGTGAGAGAGCGAAAAAAACGGCAATCTCTTTTTCTCAACGTCTACGGAATCACAGAAGACTAGTTGCTAAATCGGTCCGTACTCTCTCAAAGAAAAAGTATAAACATGGTGGGGTGACAGTCCGCGACGTCGTGTAGCAAAGATGATCAATAACTACTCAGAAGCTCTGGAGCAAGTTGCAAACAAGGGTTTCTCAGAAAAAACTTGCAAACAAGCTCAAATGGAGTAGTTTGCAAGGTTTTGCTAAAAACAGCTTGCGAACCAGTATGACGTCAACACCAGCTTGGAAAAAATAGTTGAAGTCTAGCTTTTCATTTTGTGATCATTTTACTAGGAAGTTAAAGCAACTATTTCACCAGCTCTCTCCAAAACCAACTATTTTACTGGCTTTGCGCTGATACTCCAGCTATCACGTAGAAATGAAAGAATCCTTCGCGTGTAGTAAGGTATTTTAGCGGTCCCATATAATGAAGAACGGCGGCTACTTCGCTTTCTTACAAAGCGTGAGTTATACATATGTTTCAAGACTTTGTTTAAATTCTTTGAATTTCCTCAATACAGGTATTCAAATAGTAAACGCTCAATCAGTTGCCAGTGGAAACACATATAGTATTAGCAAAAACAAAGTGCACCAATCCACTCGCAGTATTGTTCTGTTCAAGATCTTTCAAGGGAGATTTGCAAATTAGTCATGACTACTATAGGTCTGTTAAAGAAGCCCAGCTTGATTTCTTGTCTCAGTATTCATTCTGAAGCATTGAAGGCAAGTTTTCTTATTGAGAAAAATTTAAATTAATAGACTCCACACTGGATTATAACTCCTCTGATAACTGTGCAGCACGAACGCAGCGCGAACAGCGTAGTGCGTCAAGTAGAAGGCCTAGCAGCATCTCCTCGCAGCTGCTGCCATTTCCCCTCAGTTGCTGCTGTATAGAGGAAGCAGCAAGGGTAGGATGGCAGCAAACGGAAGGGGATGCTGCTAGCGTTCTTACTAGGCACATTACGCTGCTGGCCGGCGATGCATCAGAGTCCCTGTTGGTGCATGTGAATTCTAATCTAATGCAGAAACGGTTTCCTTTCGAGTTTGCAGCCTGTTTGGACAATTTCAGACCTTGGGTGAGCGATGTATTACTGCGGAAGGTGATGAACTGATCTTAGCGGTAGCCACAGATCGCCCAATCACAGTAAACTATTAGAACCACCGAAGCACTGCTCTGGCACGAGTTGTTCTTAGATTTGTGGCTGGGTTGCGCCACACGGTTTGGAGACGTTCATGAAAGCCACCAATAAAATTGTTGTATTTTGAATGAATGTAATCCACAAAACGTTCCTGTTCTCCGGGTTGACTTCGGAGAACAACTATTTCACCAGCTTTCCATTTTACTACTACTTGACAAGGAAGTGGTCAGAACAAGTAATTAACCAGCTTTTCATTTTACAGCTATTTGGCAAGGAAGAGGTCGGAACAACTATTCTGCAAGCTTTTCATTTGCAACTATTTAGCAAGGAAGTGGCGAAAAATAGTATTCTACCAGCTTTCGAAGGCCTAGCTTCAGATGCGATCTGAAACTTGTTTTTGAAAAGCTGGATAAATAGTTGCTGCAGATGTTCTGAGTACTGCAACGCGTTCTAAGCACTGTAATAGCGCACCACAGGGCAGCGACTTTCTTCGAGACAGTTTGTATGCGTGCGACTGTCGTTTCAGAATGGGGAATGAAGAAATCTTTAATTTGCGGAGATCTTATATTCAGCCGGAGAGTGGTCCCAGGGTAAAAAATCTGCTCCCGTGATGTGGTATGCCACTTCTGAATTCTATAAGTACTTCCTTAAAATTCTATAATTCTTAAATTCTAATCGTATTAATTGCAGTACGATGACATCAAATGCAGTTGGAAACAGTTTACAAGACTGTACCGGCTCTGTATGTTTTGCTACATTCTCTAAGTACCTCGTAGGGATGAGCAAATTCACATTCGAGGAATTGTGTTCCACGAACAGCAAACAAAACATAAAACTTGCCACGCCGCTGTGCTGTCAATGATAAAGCAGTGTTGTGTCTCAACAATTCTGTCACCGTCTTGGTAAGCGGATAAGAAGGCTGCTAAGATTGATACCTAAACTTCATTATGTTCGTTTGAATCATGTCTCTCCTTCGCGTCTATGTCGAAGCTTAGGAGAGCCATGCCATCGAAGTGAGCAAGAAGCCCGTCTACGAGACTCGTTTGCAAAACGCCTGCATAACGAAGGGATAGTGCACTCAAATTCTGCTATTCGTCGGCTAGATGAAACGGCCAATCGCAGAGCTCGACGAACATGCTTTTTTTGGTCGAAGTAAATGCATAGCTCCCTTGCACAGTTTTCTTATCTGCCTCTAATGTATCAAATGAATCTTACTGCTAACTTACCACACCAGCACAAGGAACAATCAGTAAGCGATAGTGCTTGGAGAACTTTCCAGAAACTCTTGTGTAATATAGAGGACGGAGTACGAGTAGAAGGCGTTCACAGGAAATCAGTAGCATATAGTAAGCTGGTAACTCAGTTCCAAGGATGAGAACATGAGGCCAATACTTCTGAATGCAATCCTTTGATTTCTTTCGAGGTCGCTATTGTTAGTGAGTAAGTTCTTACGGTAGCGAAACAATCATGCACAGTCGTACTTGTGAACAGTGTATCGTCTTCAATCTCCTTTGCACGTCCAGCACCCACCATTATGTAACTAAAGGCTAAAACTGACTCTTCTCTTTTGAATATTCATGGTTGACTTGTTGAATGCTTCACAGATAGCTTCTCAAAATGGTAAGTATCAAAATCAACATAAAGATCGTTGAGGTCTTTTTCCATAGAGTTGGATCCCTATCTGTTCGAGCTTCAAGCTTTTGGAGCAAAAGAATATGTTTTAGCGTACACATTGCGTCAACCTATTTTTGCGTTTGTTTACCTTGTAACGTTTCCTGAGTTGGTACATGGCCTTTTAGTAGCTCCTCGTGCGTCATTGCACTATCTAATCAGTTCGTAAAATTTCACTGATTGGAGAAAAGTTGTTGTGCTTGAATTGATGTAGCTGAGACCAAACAATTTGCTTTTAGGCCGATTGAAGCAAATGGAGCTGGTCTTCTCATTTTACACTTACAGAAAACTGCTCTCACTGGGGTAGCTCCAGCAGAGTAAGTTTATGGTATACACTACTGTATAATACAATACGGTTCAGCTGTCAAAATGTTAAATTGTTACCTCACTGTTGCCTCACTTATGTTTGGCTTGAAATTTTTCAAGAATAAGAGTCTATCTCGATACCGGTAAATGCTTTTTGGACTAGAACTGCTAACGGTCTTTTGCCATCCTTCTGTTAGGACCACATTTCTGTAGCGAGATTAGCTACCTGACAGGAAAAAACGGAGCTGGGCAGCATTGGAGGCAACTCGTATGGGCACCTCGGCTCTCCCAATCCAAGCGCTCCAGTAATCTGATAAGTGGGGCATAGCCAAAAAAAGTGTGGGCTGCATAGTGCTCAATTAAAAGTTTTCCGGTTGAAATCTTGAAATCCATTTTTCTTTTCCACAGAATTACAATCCAAATAGTACTGGCAAAATTGATGACCATGACTGCGACAAAAAGCAGAAAAACACGTTGTGCAACTTGCAATGGTCGCAATGTTAAAGGCAGCGCGTAGGGAAATTTTTGTGTATGAGATTGATAGTTTTGAATTCTCAGCAGTTGTCGCAACAATTCTACGGAAGTTGCACAAAAGTAAACCTCAGCATTCTCAAGATAAGAAGAGGTAAAGTGTGTGCTGGCGATCAGTTAGGATGAGCTGTGTTATGAAATGAATGGGTGTTTTTGTTTGCAATCACTCTCTTTCCTTATGGTAATGCCGGTTCTCATTTCCACGTCCTTCCACATCGAACGATGGTAACTCACTATTCTAAATCTGCTAAACTGGTGGCAATGAAATCGCCTTTCTCGTAGGATGTGACAAATGTGATCACTGCCTTTGTTGCCAGTATAGCGTTGAGCCTAAGAATATATCTATTAGAGCAAAATTTGCGTACGTGCCGCATTTAAGGTCTTTAAAGGCAGTTCGTTTCTTTAAAGGCAGTTCGTTATCTCAGATATCGCGTTCAGTTCATTCTCACGTCAGCTCAGCTAAACATATGCGAGCCGCTGAACGCAAAGATGCACCCTAAGTTTCAGACGTCGAAAATCCCAAACTGGATTCCTTGAGCGAAAATTTCGAAATTCTCGGCCATTGGAAGAGATGATTTGTTCATTAGTGAAACCTTGTTGAGGGTGCGGCACGGTTCTCCGACATGGCAATACTTGTTCAATCTACAACAACTACTGGTGAGAAGTTTAATATGTAATCTCAACTTCTTTTCTGTTTTTTTTTCTAATTTTTCAACAAGGAAACTCGACCGCGTCAATATCGAGCGTTTAGTGTGTTGACCGAATAGTGTATTAGATATATTCGATATTGAAATACTCGACTTCGAATAGGTCAGAAATTGGAATATTGGGAGAATGGTGAGCAATGCAGCCTTAGAGGTATGGAAAGAAGGGCTATAGAGCTTTTTGTTTCTGGGTCATTCAAATTTTTCGTACTCGCTCCAAAATTATTTGGTGAGTTGGATAAATTTATTCGAGTTTTATTCGAGCAACACTATACAAGCGTTGCCTCATAAGTAAGTTTTTTTTTGAATTTTTCACTAGATTTCAAGATCATCGCTGTACAAAACTTCAAAGAGAGAGAGAGAGAGGAAAGGAAGGAGAGAGAGATGGAGAAGTTGCTGAATCGACTGGCGAAGGCCCGTCATCGTTCCACAACCATGGTCACATTTAGGCATTCAGAGAGACAGGAACCATGAGGCTGGTAATGGAAACATCGCACGTATCTATAGTTTAAAAAAATATAGTCTCGTCTCAAAGACAACGTCCAGACGATGTCATTGAGAGATGGAGACTATATTTCGATCAGATTTTCAACGAGTTTCCACATCCACCAATTCCTGTTGTCAAAAGCATTCAAAGCCCTCTTCTACCGATAGCTTCTGCCGGCAATCAAGAAACTGAAACAAAACAAGGCAACCGGACCGAATGACATCCCTGCTGACGTATGGGACGATTACATGAGATACGTTCCCCACCTGCGCTGCGGCGGCCGCGCGGGGCTAGAGCATAGACAGGAGGGTGGTGGGTGGAGGCAGTACAGGGACCCGTTAGTAATCAGAGACGCAGAGAGCGAGAGGACTCGCGGTGCGCGGCAAGCTCTGGCCGTGGTTGGGGAACGTATCTCGTGCAACCGTATGGGACCTGAGGGGAGAGCGGGCTTTCCAAATTCTTCAACATGATCTTAGCAGAGGGTCAAACGCCATTTGCGCGGCCCGACTACTTCATCTGGAGAAAACCCACTCTGTCCATCTCGCATTTCTCGACCCCGAGAAAGCGTTCGACTGCGTCCTACGTGATCTCAAATGGATGGCCCTAAGAGTGCATGGAGTACTCGATAAGTACGTGCGTTGGATCATGATGTTGTACCTGAAGCGGTCTAGTGTGGTGACGGTGAACACTAGACCAGGGGTGTGCGGAATTTTCCGTTTTCCGTTTTCTGCCCATTTTTGGCCTTCCGTTTTACCTTTTACGTTTTACGGATTTTCAGCCCGGGAAACGGAAAATCCCGGAAAATTATGGAGGGAGACGAGGTATTTGATCTCGGGGACTTTCCCAATCCTGAAGAGTGTTCAAGTGTTCCGATGCGCAATGTATATGAGTTAATAACAACGGCGCCAAAATTTATGTCCAACCGCCATTTACCGTCGCAATTTCGCTGATCCTCATCATTGTTCCAAATATGCCGTACAAGTGCCCTGCTCTCCTCAAAGTTCTCAAAAAAAAGACAACGTTCCACGGAAATGTGGGGTGAACTTATATAAAATTCCCATGAAACTGTTACGTGCCATGGTAAGAGCATCAAGCATTCCTGCAAAGCAACGCATAATGTAGGCTTTCTCTCTACTTGACAAAAGCATAAGGCTACATCACAATTGTTACTGTTTTAGTCAGACGATGATCCCCAGCTCCACACTAGCGCCGTTGGCGCCTAATGTTTTGCGTGATATTTAGGGTATCTGTGTTTCACATTCGTCACACACTGTTCTTCTCCTCCTTCCTCATTCGCTTACTCGCTCCAGCGGGATCCTCTGTGAATAAGGTGATCTTCTCCAGGTTGCAGATGTATTAACTACCGTAGTTACCTTTTTGTCTGAATTTTTGCAGAATAGGTCTGCCCTTAAATAAAGCGAAGAAGTCGCACTTTTCACACTTTACAGTTTATCGTCTTAGCAAGTAAGTTCAGTGAGAAATATGCTCACTGATTATACAGGGGGGGCCATAAGTTATTGTACAACGTTTGCTGGCCCATTTCTCCGCAGTAGTAAAATATTTTTTGCCGCACTAGGCACTGTTTAATAGAGCTGGATTTGCTCTATCTTTGATCACAAAAACCTCCTGGATACTTCCAAGATAACGAAAAAAGTTTATCGGAAACATTCATTGCAGACTTTCGGTGCCGCAAAATGCACTAACTCTGCCCGCAATTTCCGAGCAAAACAGCCACAAAAACAGTTTGATATTTTTAGAAAGAGCATTCTTTGCTCTTTAAGATGCATCTAAGCAGTACACCCCACTTTAGAGATTTGGTGGATTTTTCGTAAAAAATTTCCACATCAACCCGCTTTTTTCAAAAACCTGTTCTAAGTCCAACTGCTCCAAAGCAAAACTCTCCCGGGAAACCGGGTTTTAACTGTAAGATACTTTGATCCCTGCTCTATTCGGCAGCGAAAAGAGCAGGATAATCCATGTGTTGCTGGTGGAGAAATAAATGAGCAAACGTTGTACAATAACTTATGGCCCCCCCTGTATAGTTCTGATAATCTCTCGTAACTAGGTGAAGGATAGATACTCCTCGATCTCCCTATATTCTAGGCGTTTGAAGTAATTACCATCAGTAGACTTGAACTTAACTAATTACTTAAAAGAGTCACCACTTACGCTCATCAAAAAGATGCCTAGGAAATCCAATGCTGAGGAGGACTTTTGGTCACAAACCTATGTTTGGGCAAAATTTTCCGTTTTCAGTTTTACGCTTTCCGTTTTCCGCCCATTTTCGGCCTTTCGTTTTCCGTTTTACGTTTTACGGGATTTAAAATTTTACTTCCGCACATCCCTGCACTAGACCCTTGATATAGTCCAACCTTTTGCTTGTTTTCCCACATTGACTAGCGATGAAGTCATGTCGCAATTTTCTTGCACAATTTCTTGTTGGTAGTCGTGTTGACTCATCCAGCTACTATTTTCAACATCCTTTCCACCGATTTCTACCGATATGACTGAGAAAAAGAAGCTGCCCCTTTTTTGCAATAACAAAAGTTGTCCTCCGGCTAAAAGTACACTATTGTCCTTAGCGTGAATAATTCTTACATTGTTATGTGATTCAGTCTATGCTGCCCCAACTGGTATTTCTTAGCAAACCAGAGATCTTACTCGCAACGCTGATAATTGTTTGGAGAGATGGGTTGATGAAGAAAAGGAGTGAGGCACATCTTGTGGCACTTCATGTTTATCAAACGCATTTCAGATATTTTGGTGAGCAGCGTTCAACGCTTTAACTGGTCCAACCGAAGCTAACGCCTAGCATATCTTAATCTCATTTTCACATTTTCAGCATTTTGAAACTGTTTAACTGAAGATGCTTTTTAGATTAAATGATTTCTTGACTCTCAAATGCGAGGCGTTGATCAGAAAATAACGAATGAACAGAAAATATACCATTTAGGAGCTCACAGAAGTTGAATGCAATTAGGTCCTCATATCTCCGCCTGAGGTCTCCGCTCGAACTTACTACAACAATGTTAAGAACATTGCAGGCAGCAGCCACAATACCTAAAAGTGTGCAGTTGGACAAGTTCGATCTTATTAGATCCATTTTCATCATTTCAGTCCATGTACCTATCTTAAGTATGCCTTTTTCTAATATCATATGCTATCTCGGTGAATTTTGATTTTTTGTTCTCTAACTACTATACATGGTGACTGAGATGTATTGGTGCGCGCAAAAGCTGTATCTTCAGAAACATGCGTCCTTGGGACTTTCAGGCTTTTTTTCGCGCTCGCTTCGCTCGCATATTTTTAGTGTTCACAGATAAGATTAATGCACGTGGAAGAACAGACATTATCCACAGAGAAGTAGTCTTCACCTCGGCTCACGGAATAATTGACCCATTATACGCAACTTTTCCAACCATTTGTGGTAACGCATTTCGGTTCACTATGGTGGACGTATGTGGTAAAAAGTGACTGAATCAGGGTAAGTTGAGGTTGGACCTGTACACCTACGCACCCTTATCACACCGTTGGAACTCGTCTCCAACTGTTTCTCAGTTTTTGAACGTCGGTGCACTCTTATTACACCGTATAGGACCTGTCTCCAGGCATTTCCCTGTTTTTGGACGCCGGTGCACCCTTATCACACCCTTGGACCCGACTCCAGGCGTTTCATTACCTTTGGACGCCGGTGCACCCTTATCACACCGTTGGAACCAACTCCAGGCGTTTCTCCGCTTTTGGGCGCCGGTGCACCCTTATCACACCGTTGAATCCGACTCCAGGAGTTTTCCCGCCTTTGGACGCCAGCGCACCTATATCACGTCGTTGGACCCGAATCCATGGGCGCCGGAGGATCCTCATCACACCGCCGGCGCAACTCTAACATACACCACGGCGTAATCCTCATCAGCGTCATTCCCCGTCCGCTTCGTTGCTCGACTTCGTTATGAAGGTATCCTGGCTGCCTCCTTCCTTTTATACAGTCCTGCAATCAGAGAGCTATCTCATTCATTCTACTGTGATGAAGACAACAGTCGGCCATTATTATGTCTGAACATGAAAAAAGTGGCCCAAAACACCTCTAAATCCGGGTAAAAACCAAATTTTACCACATTTTCGTACATAACTCGATGTGCTGAACACGATGGTGTAGGTATTTCCCGTTTTTGATGGCTGGTTGTCGTATATATATATATATATATATATATATATATATATATATATATATATATATATATATATATAGTGGCGGACGCAGAAAGTGGGCGGGAGGGGGGGCGTGGGAAGAAAAGTGGGGTCTCCGCCGTTTTGGGGACCCAGACGGAAAATAAAATTAATAATAATATTAATTATAATAAAAAACAATAAATAAAAAATATATTAAAAATAATAATAAAAATAAACAATTAAAAATAAACTAACACAAGATTTTTATTTGTATTGTAAAGTAATTTCGAAAATTTGGCGACCCATTCTCGGGGGGGGGCGCGCCCCCCCCCGCCCCCCCTGCGTCCGCCACTGATATATATATATATATATATATAATATATATATACGCACACACGCACACACACACGCACACACACATGAACTGCCAATCAAGAAGAAGTTAATAAATGAGTTGCTCGCAATGTCCGCAAATGCCTTTCATATAAGCGAACGATCGCAGAAACGGCGATGTACCGCAGAGCACTCTGACCTAATTTTAATTTCCCATATCTCTTTCCCATAAGATGAATGAGTCTAAATGGAGGGGGGGGGGAATATGCTGCATGCTAAGTTCCCCACAAATAAGTCCTAAACAGATCAGTAGAGTTGGTCACGATCTAGACTATTTTGAGGCCTTCTATCCTTCGTTAAAGAGAACTCAGGCACATAGTCTTCCTGGAATATCAATTTCGTTTTTCTTCACGAGCAGAAATCCAGCCTTGCTGGAAAATTGTATTAAAGTTATTTTGCTAACATTGGACCCATAATATTAGCCAGTCTTTCACTCAATATGAATCAACGTCAGATAAATATCTATTCCAAACAACGCGCCAATTTTTGGCCACCCTTTATATTTGAGTTTGGGACGTGAAATGCACTGTGTCCCGTAGAGAGTGATGAGCGGAGATACTAGCCTAATACTACGTATTACGAAGTGTTGTTTTCTTATTAGGTAAACATCCAGACGCCACGGTAAGAACTGGTACTCCTTGAAGATTATAGCACCCTGTCGCCGTCGCCGGCGACGGTGGCCGCCAATGTTGGCGATCGTTCACAATCGATATGCACCGACGCCACAATCGGCAACATTCGCGGCCTCCAATGGCGGCCTACACGATGCTCCGCCCACAATCGATACTCATCGGTCTCGCAGTTGCCAGCGACGGCGACGCAGGGTGCTACCGTCCTCGAGGACTATAGCGACAGCGTAAGCCATGTGGCGGGTGCGTACTGGCCTTCATTAGTAGGAGAAGGTCACGAAACGTTTCACAGCGGTGTGAAGAGAGTCCCGGTATTTTAGTAGGTGGAAACATCAATGCACGGGCTCATTGGTGTGTGTGGTGGGAGTGGGTGCACCGCTCTGTAAAGATACCATATCAGCGATACATCGATTGGTGAGAGGTGGCACAACGTTCAGTAGTGGAGATAACGACACCTAGTTGTTATCCACTGTAACACACGTCATAAGAAAGACATCGAGTCACAAGGGGTGCACAGACGCTCCGTTTCTGAGCGGATGCTTTGAGACGAACCTCTGATATATGAGGCAGGCATGGGACCACAAATTTCATATTTTGGAAAAGACTCGTACCACTGCTGCTTCTCCCTAACGCACACTTGATGGTTTCCAAACATTTCATCTTGCGCCCCTTTCTAATAACAACTAAGTCTTTTATTGCCTTTTATTTGGCTCTCTATAATCAGTCTCAGTCATATTAACTGGGGATGGAACTCTGTTGCTTTCAAACATGGACAGTCAAAATGGACCGCAACAGAATTTCCAAGAATTGATTAATAAGAGGTAGGACGTCAGATATGTGGGAGTGTGTGTGCCTATACAAAAGAGCCAGCCACAAGCAAACGCATCATACAAAGAAGTTGCAAGTTTGCAAGCTCGCCGTGGAAGATGATAAGGACATAAACCATTCTCAGCAACTTGAGCTACCAGCAATCGTTTTCTTGCCGCTAGAAATAACGTGTCGTCTCCACCTAAAAAACATAGTTTCTACTGCCAGTGCTGCTTCGGGAAGATGGGTATGATGTTTTGAAGCATTATGCCACAGAATGAGTTAGACGAAGCCAATTCAACACAGCTAGGAGAACATGGGGCCAAGCGAAGGCAGAAAACGCATGAACGCTCAATAGTGCGGAGGAGATCGGTCCACAACAGAGTGCAAGACGCTATGTCGCCAAATAGTCTTTTTGGGTTGGGATTCTTGACCGCGCGCACAAACCTTGGCTGCGGGCTAGCCAACCGCCCGGCTAACCTTGGCGCGGGCTAGGCTGCGGAGCAATTCATGAAATTTCTAGGCATGCGGTTGGCTAGCCAAGGCTGTTTTGTGTGCGCCTACGTACGCTGCAAATTACAGTATGCGAAAAGCGGCCAGAGCTGGAATTTTGCAATTGCTAGGATGGGAGTGCAGTTCTAGAACGTGTTTACGCTCGTCCTAGTGCTTCTGAGCCCTCGGAGGGTATCGAGGACCAGACTGGCCGTCCGGCTAACGCCGGACTTCCAGACTTCTATTGGTGCTCGCTTCGCTCGCATACTACACGTTGACAGCAAACACAAAAGTGCAAATGGATTGATAAAATCTGTATCCTTCTACGCAGTTCTATCGCTCTCCTGAGAAACCTTTGATCTCATAGGTGGTGGCTTTCCCCCATGTGAACGAAGTTATGCTCTTCCATATGAGTGGAGTTAGTGGCCGTGAGGAATTGAGTGCAACCAATTCAGTGTAAGTGTTATCTTGGAATGATTTAGGCTCAACTGGTTGTCGTGGTAATTCAAGTGATAAGAGTCCACCGGTGTACATAAACGGAAAGGAAGGAGGGATTCATTCAGACGCAAACGGAATGGGAAGAGAACACGGATATGTACATCTAGGTGATTTAGGTAGGAGGACCCGCCGAAACAGGATATCCGTACCCCTCATGCAGGAATAGACTCGCCTAGCGAATTCCTATTACTTGTGCAAGCCGGCGCACCCTTATCACACCGTTGGACCCGACTCCAGGCGTTTCCCCACTTTTCGGCGCCGGCACACCCTTATCACATCGTTGGACCCGACTCCAGGCGTTTCCCCACTTTTGGACGCCGGCGCACCCTTATCGCATCGTTGGGCCCAACTCCAGGCGTTTCCCCACTTTTCGGCGCCGGCGCACCCTCCACACCGCGGTGCACTCACCCCTCTCCACTTTCCCTTCCGTTAGAGCTTCTCTTCATTCTTTGAACCTCACCACACCCGTCCCTATCATCTTGTTGACCTCGTAATCACATCACTGACCAATCAGGGAATTTCGTTTCACACACACACACACACACACACACACACACACACACACACACACACACACACACACACACACACACACACACACACACACACACACACACACACGTGACAGACGAAGTAAGCCCGTTATTATAAGTCATGATAGCGAACATCATTACTTTCATGGGAGTTTCAAGCGACAAATTCATGACATAGTATCAGGTTAGCATTCGAGGTGTTTTTACGGGTTTCCTCTCTTTTCACAGTAATTAAATTGAAGTGCTCATATCCTCTTCTTCCATCTCGCCTTGTTTTTTTTTTCAATCATTTTGCCATGTATTCATCCCTTTGAGTGAATTTTCGAAGGAGTGGTTCATTTCGTCTTTTGGATCTCTTTTTTGTTGCCTTCTGAATCCGCTGGACAGCAGTTCTTTTCTTTGGTTTTTTTTTTGCAGGTTTCAGAGAGCTCTTGCTCCATTTATCGCTAACGGTGAGTTTCTAACTCAATGATTATTTGCCGTGAACACTTATTGTTTAAATTCAGTTTCTTTCGATCGTTTCAACTTATGTCGTCCTTATTCGAGTGCTATTGTGCTCTGAATACTGTCCCTTTTCAATTTCGTACAAAATTGTGGATTTTTCGCATTATTCCGACCTGTAGTGAAATCCATCACCACTTCACATAACTCGCACTTCAACAAGGTCAGCAGTAACAAAAAAAAAACGCAGAGAATCTCCTCAGAGATATCGCCATAGGTCGGAAAACGTGAAAAAATTCGCGCAAAGTGAGAAGAGAGTGCTCGCAGAGTGCTTGACAGTCGACTAAGGACCGAACAAGTGAAAACAAGTCATAATGTTGGAAAAATAAATGTTTTCAACAAATTGTCATTCGGTCATGAACTCATCGTTGTTGACAGATGGGATTTGTGCTTTCCGAATCCTGAAAAGAGAAAAACAAAAAAAGAGAACCGCTCGCCCGTTTTCGGATGCGGCGCTATGGTGAAAGTGGATCCAGACGCGAGTGCCAACAAAAATACTGTTTTGAAGGATGGAGTGAAACCGTTCAGTAGAACCTGCGTTCAGAAGAATAAAATCACAATAACCGGGTATCAAAGAAAGAGAATACAAATATGTATGCACAACCAGTTCATTTCAAAAGAGGAAAAGAAAGCCCATAAAAACACCTCAAAACTCTCCTGGGCTGGGATTCATGACACGCTAACCACGCTAACCATGACTAGCTAGCGTGGTTAGCGTAGGTTTTTTGATTCACGACGCAGGCTAGCCCAAACTTTGGTTTGGCTAGCCGAACCAACGTAGCCTCCACGGCTAGCCTAGCCAAACCTGTGGTTTGCGATGCAGACGTCTCCTAAATGTAGTCTTTGGCTGCAGAAAAACTTTTTTACAGCAGGAAAGAAATACAAAACAGTCCAAATTATCTGTATTCTTGCACGATTTTCCAGTGAATTAACGTGTTTCAATGTGTGTATTCCACATATTTTAGATAAGCACACTATCTTTTGCTTTTATGCACGCAAAATTTCTGCAAATGTGTGCATTTACTGAGGGTTTTCTTATTTTCAGGTTTTCTCCCAGTTGGCTAGGCTGGCACACGAGAAATATAAGCATTCTCTATTTACTGGTCACCGGCAATCTTTGAAATTACTATAATACCCGAAATTATTCCTTTTGTTTTGATCCCGTTCTTGATTTCCTCATCAAATCGATGACGCTCCCACCAAATCCAGAACTATAAGGTTTTGCTCACAAAGGTTGTGTAAAACTAGACACCTAAACAAATTTTTTACGAATCATGGTAGAATATTCGACAAGGATAATTCAAGGTTCTTTTGATGTGGGGCAAGCCTGGCGGCCGGATATCGAATCAAGTGGGTTTTCGCGGTGTTTTCAATGGATTTTCTTCGCTTGTTTTGGAACGAATTATTGTAAACGTTTGTATTCTTCATTTGCTGCAGGGAGAGGTTGTTGTTCTGATCACCCATAGTAATTTCACTCTTTTCGATGCAGGTGTTTCAAGGCATGGTTTATTTTTGTCTTTGAAGACGGGTTTTTGTTATTACTCGCATCTGTGTATACATCGACTGTATTATTGCACTCAGAAAAAAGGCGACGGTCCTTTTTTCTTCGTTATGCAGTTTTCAAAGAGCAGTTGTCGACAACGGTGAGTGCCCAATTGAGCGACTATTTGTTAGAAACGCTTATTGTTTGTTCCAA
Organism: Ancylostoma caninum; assembly: GCA_037903475.1. Taxonomy (NCBI): domain Eukaryota; kingdom Metazoa; phylum Nematoda; class Chromadorea; order Rhabditida; family Ancylostomatidae; genus Ancylostoma; species Ancylostoma caninum. The sequence continues at coordinate 131,719 of JBAJFG010000061.1, read as the reverse complement.
CTTAACCAGTCTTACTCGTAGTCTCTAGCACCCTGCAGGCGGGAGAGAGAGTGCAATGATTAAGGACCGGATAAGTTAGAACAAACCAAGAAATCGAGAAGAAAGTGTTTCTAACTATTGATCATTTCAATTAGGAACTCGCCGTTGTCGACGAGAAAAAAACTCTACGGAACCTAGAGAAGAAGAGAAAAAGGGCACCAGCCTGTTTACTTGGTCCAAAATGATGAAAGAAGTGGATCTAGACCTAGTTGAACGAAAAGAAAAACAAGCTCGAAAGACGAAGGGAAACCACTCGTTGAATACACGCATTCAAAACTAAAATATGATGAACTAACAAGAAAAAAAAACAACCGTAGGCCTGAAAAGAAGAATACAAACGTTCAGAATTAATTCTTGTAAGAAAGCAAAGAAAACCCATAAGAAACACAGCAAAAACTCACTTGACTCGAATTGCGTGTGCCTTGCCGTCAGAAACTGCCCTGAGAGCCTCTCCATCTTCGGTATGCGTCGAGCGTTTGCAGACGTTGAATCGAATTATTCCCGGTTGCAAAATGCGAGCGTTGGCAGCTTTTCGGAGTACTGTAAGGAGATAGGTACGCCTGGGCTAGCCAACCGCATGGCTAAAAGTTTCATGAATCACTCCGCTGCCTAGCCCACAGCTAGGCTAGCGCAGAAGCATTGGAGGCTTTGAATTAGATCTCATTTGTTGCCACATTTCCTGATACCCGCCGTCTTCCAGCATTCCCGGAGTGGCATCTGTTAATCAGTCGGTGCCAGCGTAACAGTAGTCTCAGTTGCTACTAGTGTATTCGATGTACTGTACTTGCTTACATCAGTGTAATTAGAGAAAAAATTGCGTCTTCCCGCAGCTTGGGAACCTGTGTGCCCAAAATTCCAAAACAAAAATACAAAAAATATCAATTTTGATGTTGGGTTGGTAAAGTTTTGTCAGCTTTTTTTTTCAGAAATCTATACTTTTCTTCATATGTCGTCCAACGATCCGGTATGGTAATGCACATGTAGAGCAAATATTGTTTTTTTTTTTGCTCTAGCTTTGATGCATGTCCACTACTGTTAGCAGGCAGGAAATATCCGAAAATTCACGATCATCGCATTCTCAGTTTACCGTTTTTCGAGTGATTCTCCAATAAGACCGCGTGCAGCATAATTCGGAATCCATTCCTTTCACTGAACCTGGACGTCGCTACCAATCCCACTGCTAAGCTATGGCTCGACGGCCTCGTTCTGGGGAAACACAGACAAACACTTTTTGAAGCGTTTCCTTTGTCTTTTCTGAATTTCTTTCTTGACGATCCAATCCATGTTGCTTATTTGAAGCAGTACACTGAGCATTACCAATATCTATCATGTGGTCCAAAAAGTCGAAGATGTTTCAATAGAAAAACGCTCAAGATGCAAAAAGGCCCATTATTTGCGCGGCCGGCCAAAATCCTGGCTTAGGACTCGCCCTAAGTTTCGATAGCTTTACTGGCAAACGATTCACCATCCATCATATTCTTCAGGAATTTTGTGGCATGTGTGCCACCTTCTCTGGCCCCAGGAGCTCCTGCTACGTAAGAAAAAAATCGCCAAACATATCGAACCAAAAATGACTGTCTCCGATTTCTCCCTTTCGCAGCTTCTCGTATTCTGAACATAAGGTAGCACGGACGTGTTCACAAAACAAATGGTAGTCTCTACTAATTAAAGAAGTCATACCTGTTGTCAATGCTGTCGTTCGTCAGAATTATAGCAAAAAAAAGTGCACGAGCAAAAAGAAACGAGAAAACTTTTGCACCAACCTACTATTTTTCACTAACAAATTTATGAAAGGTAGCAAAAATACTAAAAGTAAAATAATGCGAAATTGTCAACTTTTTTGTTATACATTTTTCAAACCACGCCCTCATCCATGCCTCCGCCACTGCGACGTACCTATATTATGCCAATACGTCTCTGTGTGGCGCCTTCAGAAAAAAATATTATTCTGCAGCAGGAACTTGTTGTACAAAGAACTTGTTATCTCAAGTTCGCATACATTTGCGAATTTTGGTCAGTTGGAGCTGGAAAAGGGGATTAGATCCTTCTCACTGACCAGCGTCAAACTCACACACTAAGGATTTTGGTCCATTCCATCAATATCTTAGCAGATCTTTAGTTGCAAAGGAAGTACTTGTTTAGTTGGTGCCTACACTTGCCGTGCTCTTTCATGCTCCCAACCATAGCTAAAGAGGGGACGGCATTGTGATGTTCATATTCGAGTTTCTGCGAAAGCTTCGGTGTTGTTATGATTTGTCCTTCTTGTTTATGTGCAAAGAGTTCGTGGTCTCTCGGAAAGATCTATGGGACCTCCCTAACATCAGAAACAAGATTCACCACGTCGACAATCCTCGAACCAACATCATGGTATGCATCCGTTTATGTTTCTCTTGTCGAAACTTCATTTTTATTCCGACCGAATTAAATTGCTGTACGGGTGAGTTTTACTTTACAGATACAAATATGGCAAAAACTTTTTCTCGGTATCAGACCATGGTACACATTAGAAATCGATGCACAATTGATTTCCAGTGTATCATATTTAAGACAGCACCCACGATAAAAAATGCTCTCCCTTGAAAAAAATGTACTCCCTTGATGCAGGTTCACTATTCTCTACTGTTAGACGGTCTGCAGGGTAATTATTAGGGTGGTCAGAAAGTCTTGAGCCGTTTGACACCTTTTTTTTTTTCTTTATTTCATTATTCAGCACACAATGAATTTTACTCAACAATATAATCACCATCATTAGCCACTACAATGTCCCACCTTATGGGCAGGTCAGCGATCCCCTTTTCCCAGTACTGGGGTGACTGGGAGTCAAAGAAGTCGCTGACCGCCCTTCCAACATCTTCAAATTTGGTGAATTTTTTCTTAGCCAGGAATGCCTTGAGGGGGCGAAACAAATGATAATCAGAGGGGGCAATATCAGGGGACGCCTGATATTGCCCCCTCTCTAGTGCCTCAAGGAAGCGCTCTGTCCCCCCCCCTACTCTTCAATATCTACACCACAGATCTTGTCAAGCGTTTGAAGACTGACCCTCGAATAAACGTGGCTGTTTATGCGGACGATGTCAAAATTTATGTAGCCTATAATGCCTGTGATGCGGTAGAGAGGGAGGAAGTAAGATTGAAATTGAAGGCTTCAATTCAGGCAATGCTTTCTTGGGCACAGGAATGGCACATAAAAGTAAATACCTCGAAAAGCCATTTACTAGTTTTGGGAGTCATGAGCGATGCGGACGACTATGGTATTACCCTTAGTATAGAGGAAAAAGTCCGTGACCTATGTGTCACCATCGACCGCTCTCTGACATACTCTCACCACATCGAAGAAATGACTGCTAAAGCTAAACGGATCATGCATGCTATATTTAGAAACTTGCATACTTCTGACATAGATGTTCTGATGAAGCTGTACAAGGCCTATGTCAGGCCGGTGTTGGAATACAATAGTCACTTATGGAATCCTCTGCTGAAAAAAGACATTCAAAAACTTGAAAAGATCCAAAAGAGCTTCACCAGAATTGCATTTTATCGCGCCTTTCCAAATGAACACTACCCTATAGCTCTACCTAGCTATAAGAATAGGTTGCAAGTCCTCGGCCTGAAAAGTCTGCTCTATAGGAGGGTAGAGGCTGATGTCATCATGGGTTTCAAAATACTCAGAGGTGAAGTTCGTCTGAAACCTTCTAAGTTTTGGTATTTCAAGCCAATCAACGAACGCAGATTTAGCTTAAACCTATTTCCTTCCAGGACTAGAATACATCAAAAGTATGGCGAGAGGAACTCCTTTGCACATCGTGTCTCACAGTTCCTAAATAAATTACCTCACCGTCTGGCTGTTTCAGAGAGCTCAAAGAATTTGAGAAAACTTCTTCGGAATGAGAATCTATTAAACTTGCTCGGTCTTGATGATGTGGTTTAAATATGTTTCTTTTCCTTTTCTTTCCTCCGTCGCTTATATTTCTTGTAACTGTCTTACTTGTTGGTTGCGTTTTGTTCATACTTTTGTCACGATTTCATGTCCATAACTGACCATGCACGCCTATGAGCGTATTAAATAAATAAATAAATAAATAAATGGCTACATCTGAGTCTCGTCGCAAGACTGCGGGTGCTAACTTCCGGGTCCTCTTTGACGGCGCCGAGAATGACAGAGTCTTCCACCTTGAGGGGGCGTCCCGACCGAGGCTTTTCTTCGAAGTCCGTATCTCCTCCTTCGAAGCGAGCGAAACAGCGTTTGACAGTGCTGATGGAAGTAGTGTCTTCTCCTAATGCGTTGTTGATGTTGCGAACGGTTTCCGTCGCTCCAGTGCCGCGGCGCCATTCATAGAAGATAATCGCTCGAATGTGCACTTGTGGAATTGACATCGTAATTAAAGTTAAGAAAGGCAACCTGGGTATATATACCTATCGGTTTCGAGAGTGATACTGATAGAGGATGATACCACATGGTAGGTCGTGGTACCGGTCAAGAATCGAAAGTTCTGAAACTTTAAAAAAAATCGGCTCAAGACTTTCTGACCACCCTAATATAAGGAGAATTCTATAAGAATGCCCTCATCTAGCTCCCTGCCGTCTACTGTTCATAATCGTCCCAAATCCAAAATTCACAACTGAGTGGTGTTCTCTAGGGAGTATGGAGTTTGACCACTGATCATTTTCGAATGAGCTTCATTTTGCTTTGGCTAAGGAATCAGCGCCTGCTACGATTACGTATAGAAACTTCAGAAAACTTGTTCTTTCATTTTGTAAGAAATCTCGCATTGCGTTTCATCTTTTATTTGAGCAGCTCGGAGAAACAACACACATGCGTCTCAAGTTCGAGAAAACGCAAAAATGAATCTAACAAGTGCCTGTGCTGCCCTCTCACCTTCGTGCAATAAGCAATAAAGCAAGTGCTAGTGAATCATCCTGTGAGTTGTAAAAAATACATCCCTACTTCGCATCTTTCACGCAGGCAAAATCACATGGCTGTCATTCTTGTGCTCAGGAAGCGTACTGAACGTTCATAGATACGATAACAGTATATGAAACACTGCTACTACACACACTTATTTTCGCTCTTGTTGTTTTACCTGCGTGCTTGCAAAACTGGACCTGGCAGCTCATTCCTATTCATCTTCCCAATCAAACTATCAAAACAGTGTAAGTTGAGGAAATCGAACGCGAAAACAACTAACGTCAACGGGGAGACGGTATTGTTGTTCTAATTTACTGTGGATTTAAAAAACATGATGAAAGTTTATCTCTTCTCACAATTCTGAGGCTATCAACAACGGCATGTTCATTACTTTTTCTCTGCATCTTCGATATCTGACACTCTTTATTCTCAGCTTTGTTTTGGGAGGCCGTCACAATTTTCCCATTGTGTCTTTCTTCTTCCAGAAAGAAAAATTCCCAGGTGAATTCGGTTCAGTGGGAACCGAAACATTAATGAGAGATTTTTGGTAATCGTGCAGTATCAATTAGTGAAAATCAACGATAGTGGAAGCCTGGTGGTGCTAGACATTCAACTTCTAATCACATTGTTGGTCTCAAACCCACGGTAGTGGGGCATTTTGCGTGCAATCAAGCTCTGTGATTGATCATTTGCGTGGATTGACCAACCACGGACCTCTTCTACTTAGACCCCCCCCCCCAGGGGTAAGATATGCCTTATAAGAACGGGGTGAAGAAACAAGGTACTCATAGAAATTTAGACTTATTCTGGTACGCCCTTAGCTTGCACAAATTTTGACTTATGACTTTGCATTGTAGCGTATTTCAACTATAGAGAAAAAATAGGCTGTAGATTTAGGGAAACAAAACGAGTAGCTTCGCCTCACCATTCCCACATGGTGTTATCTATATGAGAAAAGTCGAGTCAATGAATATCATCCACTGAAAATGAGGTGCTGGCTAACCGCTTGACAAGGGAAGTGCAATAGGCGAGACCCACAGATGAACGTATACTGCTTGAGCCCTTGTCCGACAAGGTGATACGACATATTTTTAATACCTGCCCCACGGTCCAGGAAAGCGGATTTTGCAGATGTTTCACCACACTCCTGTAGGTGTTGCTATGTCCCAGTGGCCAGCGGCCGATAGGCCGCGTAGGATAACGGATCCTTCCGGTGATGTTGACATGTTGGCAAAAAACTAGATGCAGCATAAGTCACCCTCGATGGAACCAGGAACATTTGTTGACACAGACTTTTTTAGGCGCTCTAGCAGGCAATCGTGCGACCGCCGTCTACGCCTTCACCATCTTACAATTCAAATTTGATTGTTAAATCAACCAAAATTCATTTCTTAGGTGTAATACGTCATTATTCAAATAGACGGATTATTTAACATTTGTCGAATAAATAAACTATTTAACATAATTTGAAAATGCCCTGTCAGCCTTGAGAAACGTATTTGAATCAAATAGTGGAACCAAATTGAAGGAAAAGTTATTAGAAAATTTTTTAGTTTCTTTAGTTTTAGTGTTGTAAGTAGTTTCTAGTTTTTTTTTCAAATTTTTCAGCTTTTAATTTTGGTTTTTTAGCTAAATTTTTAGTTAGGTTTGTCAAACATTGCTTCTTGTCTGTCGTAAGGTACCCTAACTGCTTACCCAAGTCGATATAAAAGCGGCACATAAACATCGCATCACTTATAGTGGCGTTAGAAATGTTGTACATCGAGCAAGAGCAAGTCAGAGAATACGACCGTTCGAAATTTCTCGAGATGATCGATGTAGTAAAGCTTCTCCTGATTTGTGTTCCTGGAATATTTTTTTCTTGGAATTGGCCTTAGATGGTCTGCGAGGCCGAAAAACCAATTTTTTAATCTACTATTTTAGTCTTAGCCTCAGTGGATTTAAAGTCTACCTGAGAATCTGAAGAAGATTAATTGATTGCAAATTGAGGAGATAAGAAATGGCTTCTCAGCCTCTCAGTTCAAGGAACGTCCCAGAATTTGCGACATCCTCTTTCTTCTTCACAAATAAAACCGAAATTAGGAGAGGACCTCGAAATTTGGGTTCTACGAAATGGATCTATGCAGGAGTAGCTCAAGCTGGAAGTGGAATCATTTTGATAAAGGAATCTTGAATGAAGAACAAAGAGGAATGAAAACATGGGAACATTCGAAATGATTCTATGAGCGGAATTGATTATTAAAGCCAATGATAGAGAAGCGGACACCTTTATAGAGTTAGTCTGCTGATAAGAGTCAAGAACGGCGCAGTTCAGAGGTTTTGTTCTTAAACTCCCTGACGGATATAAACACACGGGAAAAATAGACTGTTATCCAAGTAATAGTAGATAACAAGCCCGGGATTCGTTCAGTCTTATCAGATACTGCGGCCTGCGAAATGTGAAAAAAGAAGAGTTTGCTGAGAAAATGGGAGTAACCACTGGGACATTCGCGCGGCCTTATCCTCATAGAAGGGCTCTAGAGCGGTAACAATTTGAGCTTAGCTGGAAATCCGGCAGCATCTTGGATGAAGTGTTAATTAAATTACAAACACACACACACACACACACACACACACACACACACACACACACACACACACACACACACACACACACACACACACACACACACACACACTAAATTCTCGAGATACCAACAGATGGATTCTACCTGAGTTCTTGAAGAAGAGCGAAGGTCATCGTAAAGCGAAGCAAGTTTTCGAAGGATTCAAGCGTCTTTCGGGAGATGAATCAAACATTACTATTCTTAAACAGTCCAACCAAAACAAAAGCCAGTGTTTCTGATGTTTTACTACATGAATGCACGTACATTCGGAAGGGTGACTACTTGACCGTTTCTCGTGGACCGAGGGGAAAAATGGTTGCGAGGAAGCATGGTGACAAATGGACGTTACAAGGAGCTCGTATAACTGTACCCAGATAGCGATCCACACAGATCTGTTGATGGTGTCAGTTTTCTTTCTGCGTTGATGGAGAGCATTTGAGGAATCTGAGCTCGTAATGAAGAGGGGAGGATTATTTGAGAAGTAGTTTGAACGTTTGACTATTGATAAACCTCGGCATATTTAGTCAATATTCCAATCTAAGCAAGAACTGGAATGGCTGAGAAGTATCGCAACTCACAAGATCACTGCCTTGTTTCATAAAAGAAACCTGAGTTTTGAAGCTATGGCTAAAAACGAATGCTAACACGAATCTGTTTCAACCTATCAACCGCCGTGCTGCACGATTTTCCTTGGGGAAAATCCATTTCATTAATAATGGGCACCCTAGCATTTACTCTACTTGGAAAAGGTATGCAAACCTTACCATCAAAGGCATTTTACAAATCCTTCTTCAAATCTGTCTAGGTACCAGCACAATCTTCAACAAAACTACAATATAGCGGTTTCTGTGTGTGTTCGCATAAATGAACATCTGGCAAGTGAAAGACGCCAGAGCTTGACAACATCACTTGGAAAACATAGGAAAGAGGACCACGACGGAAATGACTTTGATAAAAGGAGTACCATCTTGGCGCTCAAAAGTGAAATTTCGCCTATGAAAGCACTTGAGGCGTTATAGATTTTTGCACCGTATCCCAGGAGAAACAGCAGAAATGGACTTACGTCTATAACAAGTGAACTCGTGCCGTTCCTACCACTATGTGAGCTCTATGATTGTCGAGGTACTAGCGTATAAGAACCATGGCTGCGGCATACAGTACCCATTTGGCAGCTTGGACGATCAATTGCTGTAGCGGTCGCATCCTGCTCCGCTAAATCTGTGAGACACGTGGTGAGTTCGTCCATCGGCTGGAAGCTTATAACACAACATAACACAAGAGCGGGATGGTTCGAGAATAGGTGCGTTGTGCTGCTGATCGGTAACAACTTCATTCTCACAATGAATGAAATTATTTCTATTCCTTGCTCGTACCGCTACGCTTTCGTTCTAACCTCACCTTGCGCTACTGATTTGTGATTATATGGCCGAGAATCAGAATGATTATGAGTGTAAATTTCCAAATGTACTGCCAATCAAGAAGGATATCAACAGCGCAAAATTGTCGATGTGGCCAAGAATTGAGCTCTGACACTTGTTTGTTCTTCTCTCTGCGCCATTTGTGTCGACACAGTCAGTGGCTGAATTCCCAACTGATGGGAAAAGTGCAAGGTTAAACCACGATAAAATACCTATACTGAGAAGCTTTGTCTAATGTGAAGTTAATGTATGTATACTCGTCGTCTGTTTGGTCTCTTGCGCTGCTGCCCGATATCAACTTCATTCAACCAGTGAATGGTACTATGACCAGCAGGAAACAGTTTCGCGCACTAGTGAATGCTCTGAATTTCGGTCGCGATACATTTGGCAAAAAAATGTGTTTGGCAATACATTCCACTGGAAAGTCTTTTCAAGGGAATGAGTCAAGAGTCGAAGAAAAAAAGAAAGGCGATGGAATCTGTTGACGATCCATTTTACGGATTTTTAGTAGCAAAAAGGCGAGATTAAGTGTTGTCGAGATGAGATGGCGATTTTGAAGGGTAGAGCATTCACTTCATTTCTGGACGTACCCAGACATTCTGTTGGGGGTCCTGTACTACGAAATGATGACTCTGGTTCGACGGTCCTCAAAAATCCTGAGTTTTTGCCCTGCAACATCCCGATTCTGATCCGCGATCTCCGGCGGGATTTCGCCCTAAAATTGATAGCACTATCATGTGCGGGACACCGGATTTTGTCCCGATAACGAAAAACAAAAAAAAGCAAATGTGTCTCGAATATCGGAACACGCGTGCGCATCGTACGCCGACGCCGCCCGCTGATAGCGGATCCGGACGCATTTCCGCATCGAGGCCGTGTCCACGCGCGACTTCGTCCCAGGCATATCGCCTGGGCTTCGCACTGAGCCACGGTTTCAACCGGGCCTCTGCAGTCAAGTCCCGTAGGACACCACTGTCCGCTGAAGAGGAGAGTAGACTGAAGTCTACCTGCAAAATGAGGCCCTTATATACCCTTCACCTGATGGGAGTGACCACGTGAAAACCACGAACTCGTATCATCCTCCGATTAATCCCGCAACAAAACTAAAATGATCTATCCCTCCATTGAATCGGATTTTGTTCCGAAAATGTTAGAAGGGCTTTTCAAGGAGGGACTCCAACACGAATGTCTGAGGCGGTTTGGCCATTGACGCTGTCGACTCGGATGTCTCAACTGGTAAGGCAGTGAAGGATTGGTATCATGGAAAGATTTCTAATGATATCCTAATTTTTGCGCAGTATATAACCTTTTTTGTTTGACGATGCAATTGGCAAAGTTCGTGAGGCGATACAATTGGCAAGGTCTGCATGACGATACAATCGGAAAGGTGTTGTTGGGCAATATATTTGACGGACTTCTTTTGTCTTGGTAGTTCGCAAACTCGTCTGCGAGGTTGCCAGTGAACCTCAGGGTGAAACCATTCCTAGTCTACATCGCTACGCTCACACCCTTGCACCAGTTCGCGCTAGTGATGTGTGATGATATAAGGATACGGCCGCGTAGGAACCAGCCTTAAAGGCAGCACCCACTGAAATTTTTTACTTTAAGATCTCGGAATATTTGAGAGGGATGTAGGGAGCCAAACACTTTTTTGAAGACAGAACTTTCTGTTAGCTTTAGAAACACTGTTTTTAAAAGTTCATAATCGCGTTACATCGAACAGATGTGGTTGAGCTGTGAGAGCAGTGGGATGAGGAGCGATAGCAAAAGATCGAGAAGACAGTCTTTTCCATCATGCGGATCTTCGCGAAATCAGTTATTCTTTTCTGAACTGCAGCATTTTTGCGCTGTAAATAAATTAGCCATAGAAAAATTATTACCAGTTGACAAACACGCCAACTGAAAATCAAGAAAATCACGAAATCCGCAAACTGCGAAGAAACGGGAGAAAAAGCTTCGACAAAAACTAGCTCTTATAGTAGTAATACAGCTATGATTACCCTAGATTGCTAGTGAAGAAGATTCACAGTTAGAACAACCAAAAAATGAGAAAATGAGGAAAAATGGTATGAAAAGCATCTGAAAGCATAAGCTACATTTACAGTGCATCGGAGTCTGATCCGGTCGGGTAGCAAAAGATACGTAATAATCCTCTTCATCCGAGGATCGATACGTATCATTCGTTGTCCTACCAGATCGAACTCCGATGAAGTGTAAATGAAGCTGTACTGGGAGACTTCACTTTAGAGAGGCGATGGTTCGGTAAACAAATCAGTTGACAATCGATCTTTATCGCGCCTCAAAAAGATTTCGGTGCTATAATGCAACCAAATGTAACCGCGAAAACACGAGCCGAGAAACAAGTGCTTCTGGTTCTTGGAGGAACACTTCCGGTGCTGCTTCTACGGCGAAAGTATTCCCCAAGTCCAAAGTTTTCCAAAACTTTCGGAATGTTGGCAAGGAGATTTTTCGTGGTTGCTGCCCTTGAATCAGAATCAACATTTTGGCTATGCTCCCCCCCCCTCTTAATCAGACTACTTATAAATCAAAAATGAAAATGTGATAATGAATATTATATGTTATATTTGTGGGGGGACGCGCGCTGCACTCCATCGAGAATGGGTCGCCAAATTTTTGAAATTACTTTACAATACAAATAAAAATCTCGCATTAGTTTATTTTTAATTGTTTATTTTTGTTATTATTTTTGATATAATCTTTATTCATTATTTATTATTGTAATTAATATTTTTATTAATTTTATTTCCCGGGGGTCCCCAAAACGGCGGAGACCCCACTTTTTTCCCACGCTCTCCCCCATCCCGCCCACTTTCTGCGTCCGCCACTGCGAAGAGCAGGGATTCATAAAACCTAGAGCGCAGAAGTTTCCCTGTGGAGCCTAGGTTGGTAGTAATCCTACCAAGTTCGTCACAACATGGACGAGCCAGGCTCGTACTATTTTGGAACAAGTTATGAACAACGAGCTAAACGCAAGCGTCAAGAGTGGCACACCTACCTACAAAACCACTAAGCGACCGGAGATCCGAATCCTCATGTTTGCGTCTCTGCGGCGTACGTGCTCTGCACTATTGCACACGACATATCCAATGATCATAGAGAGTAGCTGACATTGTGTGTACCTCGCCATTGTATAGGGAGGGGAAGGTCGACCTCTCGATCAGCTGCATCGATTAGCGGGATCATGAGATTACAAGATCACTTATGAACGACTTTTCTATTCCTAATTTCTTAATTGTCAGGAACGGTGGCGGTGGTGGTGGTGATGAACAAGATTGGTGGAATTTTAAGCTAGGGGACATTCAGGTTCACGTTTTGCCTCAGGTAGACTCCGCATTATCCATGCCTTAGAGATGGGAAGTGTTGAGAAGTGTAACTCCTTCCACGTGCACGAACGAGGCATGGATAATGTACGCGTGATGGCATAGTGGTAGTTCTTTTCACCTCCACGAGATCGTTATTTATCTGCTCCATGTGATAGGTTTGATTCTCCTCTCGAGATAACACACTACTAGATAGTTTTCAAGAAGCCATGGCGTACGATGGTCGGTCTTTTAATACGTCTACTTGGAACTAGTTGTTCAACACTGACTCAATTTCCACAGTTGATAATTATTGAAACCAGGACTGTAACGCAGTCCTTTTTTTCAGATTTGGTTCATCCAATGGGATATAGCGCGGCGTTCTTTAGCCTCATAGTCGTGTGCGTAGCAATATACCTAGTAATCTATTTCATGGCTGCTGTTGCTAATGTAAGCTTTGAATTGTTCCTAATTGCAGTAAAATGCATGAGCCCTTTCGTTTTAAGGCAGTACTTGATGTAGGTGATGCTATGACACCTTGTTCTGAAGTCATTAAGAATGTGCAGCCAACAGCATGGTATGCAATACCAGTAGCAGTGATCTCATCTCTGTTTCGAATTACACAAGACGAGGTGTGACTTTTTAACACCGTTAAGTGACTTAAACTTAAAGGACTTAGTTAGAGAATATCGCTTCTGTGAAAAGATTCACAAAATTGAGATTCACGATGAAGCAAGTATTCTGGTACACTTGAAGCTATGTAGCCCCTCTTGACATCACCTTCCACATACGCCCTTAGAATCCACTGGAAGGGAGTTAGAATCCACTGGAAGGGAGGCCTTGGTCACCTTCATCCAGCTCAGTAGTGTCCTCTGAATGACTCGGGTGAACTGCGAGTAGTTGAACGGGACCGACCTAGTGCAAATCCTTTCCCGAAATGAGGTATGCTTACTCAGACATCGTGGGGGCCGACTGCAGGTAGAAAAGGGGTCCACCACCAGTTGTACCTGGGGGTGGACCCCAAATCGTGGGGCACCTACCCCCCACATATGGCCGACGTCCCCTCACGTTCCCCCACAGACGCCCCCCCCCGTGCCCCCGGCCGACGTCCGCCCACGTGCCCCCGGCCGACGTCCCCGCACGTGCCCTCAACGCTACCACCGTCGTCGAGAACTACAACATTTAAGCTGGAATTGATCCTCTGCTTCAGGAAAAATCGCGTAGATAATCGTACCCGACAGCTCCACAGCCAACGTTTTCGCACACAGACTTAGCCCGGCTAAGCCTGTTGTGACAAGAACGGCAATAGTAATATTTCTGGTAAGGGTATTCTTGCTGAGTCTATCCGTTAACGATTTAACACCATCAGTGATCTCAACAAGAATTGTGTAGTAGCACCATTAGCGAAAAATGGGAGATCCCAATACCTGATAGAGAAACCCACCTAGCTGTTCCACTAGCTTGCAAAGTTAGAAGATCGCTGAGATAGGAGCTCATTTCACTTCCAATTCCGAAGTAGGTTATGAAACATCCAGCATACATCTGCCTCTGCGTCGCATCTGCAATCCCAATCCGAACGGAATTGGCCCCCGAAATTGTCTGAGTAATTACTCTATTATGAGAACTCGTGAACGCCGCTCCAAGGAAGTTAGAAGATGAAAGTGAAGGTGAGGGAAAATGAAGTTGTTGATTAATTACATATACACGTGTTATCACGGTGCCGGCGGACAGCAGCACGTCGGGGGGTATGAGCAGCACGTTCTGCTATAGCAGAACGTCGTGCCACGTTCCCCCAGTTCAAAAAGTGGGCGGGGCGATGGTGGTTCGACCCGCTGTTCGACGGCACAATTGTCTGAGTATCCATCTGCTGGATTATTCCCAGTGATAGGGAGCCACTTGAGCGTGTAAATTGTTTTGTTGTTTGGAATTGGATTGGATCGTTTCTCTGCCGGGCACCTGCGCAGCTCTCGTATATCTACCATTTGGGCACTTTTGAACTCCCTTCTCACTCAAAACTGGATCAGCTACACGATATTCCACCGCTGGTTGCCTGCACGCCTATCAGCAACAGACCCTCTGTGTGTCATTTCTTCAGTACTGGATACTCCTCACCACTTACCGATACGGCGCTTCCTTACTTTCGACGCCGAACCACCTTTGGACACGCCTCTCGGCGTTCGCTCCCTTCTTGACGCCGGCAAAGCCTACAGCACAGAAGTTAACTTTGGTGAGCAGGCAGCATTACCGTAATTCAACCCATAATGCGCCTAGACAACTGTCTCCGAACTCAAAATTTTCACCGGTGAGTTATTTGACGTCCATTAGACCGTGATCACCTCTTTGGTTGTCTTCTATATAATTACATACTGATCGCATTTTATTTAGCACCTGGGAGTTATGATGAGACATATGCTGAACGGACTGAACTCTTCATCTTGTGCCAGCTCTTATCACATAGTTGGGCTCGTTCCAAGACGTTTTCCTACTTTCCACCGTGGATCTCCAATATTTGCGGAGCCGTTGCCGGCGACAGTCGGTCGGCGATTTTGGTGATCTCTTATCGCCAATTTCAGCAACCGCCGCGACGCCTCACCCACAATCGATGCGCACCGACCTCACAGTGGCCACCGATTGCGACGCAGTGCTACAGTCCTTGAAGAGTAGAGCGATGTCCCGAACGGGCTGTCCTACAATTTATCTATCTAGCTGTCTTGCTATTACGGAGCCGCATGTCAAATATTTGTTGTTTGGCCTGGGTCTGCGTACTCCTACTGCTTATAGTACTCCCACTACTTATGGGCCTGACGAGGGCATTATTGTGCCAAAAGCTAGCCAATAAAGTAAAACCGCAGGAGTACTCAGATCCAAGCCAAGCAACAAACAGAGCAAAGCACGGGAGCATGCAACTTCTGAACTGATCGTGTTTCCATGGTATCACAAGGACGTATGAAGGAGCAGAAAGAAGAAAAAGGCAGAGATAATTTGTATGTACCTGTGCTTGCATGCAGGTAATGTGCGAGTATACACGGGACATCGATGCGAGGACATGGATTGTTCGACACAGCTTTCCTCCCAACAGATTAACAAAGCTTTTCCTTAACAAGTGAGCACAAATATTTTATCTCACATCTTGCTTCAAAAATTTCAATACGCACAAATTCTTTTTTTGGAAATATCTTCTCAGGTTTTCCTCGCGGTTTCTATCGAATGGGTACGACATTAATCCAACTGTGGTATGCGTATATCCTTCAATCTCAGTAATTTTTGTGTGCGATTGGGAATAGCCAAGGCAATTTTCAGACAACTACGGCACTTACTGTTAGGACAACATCAGAGCGGCAGAAGTGAAAACACTACAGCTAACTCTTGAAACAATTCAAATATACTCATCTTCGAAAACAGTTAACATCAGCATTATGCAATAAATGCATGAGCATAGCGATATGTTGTTACAATGTAGCTACACAGTTAAAGGCAGCTCCTACGGAAATTTTGGTTATTAGGGTTTAGCTGTAACCCTAGGACTTCAGAAATGATGAACACGAAAGTCATCACAAGTTGTAAAAAAGCGAGTCTGAAAGCCTCTTTTCCATGAGAAAAAGTAGCCGAGTTGGAACAGGTGGTTAGGTATAATGGGTGGAAATCGGGATGGAAAGCAAGGCCCGTAGTAATGTGTCATGGCGGTGAGTTGAACTCCAAAACTCACCACCACCCATTAGGCGATGATTGCATGCCAGCTCACATCCTTGGAGTGAAGGACAGCAGATCACTGGCATCCACATCATTGCTAGAGCACGAATTCGAGATCATCGTCCTTTTAAAAGCTGACCGCCTTCTCATGCTTAGGAAGAGTGGGTGCTGACTAAACGCAATATTAGCTACCCCGACCGTCCCACTCTGCGCCTACTCACCTCTCCCAGTCTTTCTACGGCATGAGAAGGCGATCAGCTCTTAACAGGCGATGAGCTTCTCTGTTGCCACTTGCGTGCTCTAGCAGTGACATGGCTGGCGACGATATGCTATCCTAAACCCCATGGATGTGAGCTGGCACGCAATCATCATCTAAAGCGTGGTGGTGAGTTTTGGCGTTCATCTCACCGCCATGACACTTTACTAACGGGCCCATGTTTCATCGAAGAGCCTACAACACATCCAGGGGATAGACGGACACTCATCTACGAGAGTGCTGAAGTCTGCGACGGTGAAAGTCTGTATATATAAAAGTCAAAGTTTGTGTATATATATATATATATATGTAATGAATAGAAACCGCGGAGGGTGAACCGATCCGGACCAAATTTTGCATGCACGTCCTTCGCGGGCTGGCGGAGGTTACAGGCTACTTTGCACCTGGGATTATCGATCGGTTTATCGATTATATCAATTTTATTGATTTTTCGCTATTTTTGTCCAGGGGTAGGTGGGGACATGTTTTCTAGGGTTTCTCAGTACGCTGAATACGAATATGGCAACCACTTCGCACGAAATATCGCTTTATCGATTTTATTGATTTTTGGTTCTTCTCTTGGATGGAGCTATGAAGACATGTCTCCTAGAGTTCTTGAACACGCTGAATACGAATATGGCAAGCATTTTGCACGAAATATTGATTTATTGATTTTATCGATTCTTCCACTTTCGCTCGGGGACGGACAAAGACATGTCTACTGGGGTTTCTCAATACGCTGAACACGCGCATGACAACCATTTTGCACGAAATCTCGATTTATCGATTTTATTGATTTTTTGCTCTTCTGCCCAATGGAGCGGTAAAGACATGTCTCCTGGGGTTCCTCGATACGCTGAGTATGAATATGACAACCACTTTATACGAATGCATAGATTCAATGTCACCAAAATACCTTTGCCAACTTTTCGCCCACAAGTCGATAAGGAAGGGTCACTTGGGCTTCGCTGAAATGCCGATTACCAGAATTATGGAGATTTTGATGTCTTAATAAATTTATCGGTGATAGTAATTGGCCTCAGCAGTGTGATGTAGCCAAGGTAGTAAAACACCCGAGCGAAGCCGGGTACGGCAGCTAGTTTCGTATAATTACTGGGACATCGTTCAGGGACTGAGGCACTTGAAATTTTGGATATGAATCCTGTCGTACAGTACCAACGGTAAGAACTGCAAAATTTCGCGAGATTCGCGAGTATCGTGGAATTAGGCATAATTTCTTAGAAAACACATTTTTCGGAAAGCTGTGAACATAAGATTGTTAAGCAAACAAATCACAATCCAACTACACAAGAGCTGGTTTTCCAGCTTCCCAAATGCCACAAATACTTCAACTTTTCTCTTAAATACACTGATCCCGTCCCCTAATTAAGGTCATCTCTGGAGAACAAACTTAGGCCCAAAAAACCTTACGATCACAATCGTGAAGTTTTTGCGAATCATCCCATGGCCAACCTGCTTCTTTTCACACAACTTTGCAAGAACAACAGCAATTTTCAGCTTGTGCAATGAACAAGATATGTCCTCATCCTGATTGTGAAATAGGTACTAAGTATATTTTGGGTTGAATAACGTATTCAAATGAAAAATCCGAATGAACTTTTGAATTCGGATCGGATTTCGAATTATTCCAAATCCGATTATCCGAGAAATGGTCATTTTCGAATTTACTCGAAATTCCACGGTTCGAAAAAAGTACGTTTTCGAAGGTATCCGAAATTCGAATAGATTTCTTTCCAAATAATCGAATAATTTCGAATAATCGAGAAAATCATGTGTCCACGAAGTTCTTTTTTCCACCCTTTGGATTTTGCATGGCATTATCGAGTAGTCCCCAATAAACGAACGACCAGCATTGTTATCTATTTTTTCAGGCTTCGTTTTTTTTTCTGGATACTCAGAGTGAACACTGAATAGAAATGTGTACAACTTTCCAAAAATCTATCAATCAGCGATTCTGTTATTGTCACCCGTTAATCTCAGACCTTCTGGCGTTTGGAGCGCCGGCCCACTCCGTTTTTCGCTGCATGACATCTGCGAGACAAACACAAGAGTGGGAGGGGTTGGCGCGCCTTTTCAACCGTTAGTTGCATCTTATCATAGATTTGACCTGCCGTCATCCTGCTACAGGGATGAAGGGATTAAGGCAGGTCTATTGCAACCTGTGACTACAAAAATAGTACAAAAATGAGTTCGTATGTGTTCCCATGTATGTGTTCCCTGCGCCAGCGCGCTCGACGAGCCGGACATCTGCGGCGAGGCGGATTTCCCCGTCCGCGCAGCGTCGGCACGCGACCGCATCCCGCGCATCTTATCTGGCCAAGTGGTACAAGGGCCACAGTTTCAACTAGGCCTCGGTTGGCCAGACAAGTCGCGTAGGGCTCGTCTAGTCTCCGCCACAGCGGAGACCAGACTATGCTTTCAAAGCCGGCTTATACACTTCGGTTGCCACGTGGCAACGGAGAAAGAACCCGGTGCAGGAATACCTGCATATATCCTGCCTCAAACGCGTTCAGAGTAGGTTTTCCTCCATCCGCAACTTCAGCAAGTATTCCTGCTCCGCCCGCGACTACCTGTCCGACCAAAAGTCGGCCAAAAGTGGGCGGGTTCACCGGTGCTCCAAACGCACGAGCTTCTGAGATGTCAATGTTGAAAGGAAACAGGCATACCTTCAAGTACATTATTCCGCTACAATCATCAGATCCAAAACTCGTTCTTCCCTACCCTAACCACCAATCACTGTCCGAGTACGTCACTAGGATCGTCGTTTTCGCGATTTTCTTTCACGATTAGAAAATTCACCATTGAAGAAACAAAATAACTTCACCTTAAAGGGTTTGGTTTCGTAACATATTTCACCTAGAATAAATAGAGCACTGAAGTATTCTTCAAGAAAGATAATGGTAGAAGTCGGTCTCACTTGCTGAGCATCTATGGCAGCAGTAAATTAACGAAATATTTGCAGCAATAGGTTAAAATTCTCGAGTCTTTCCACGTCATACCAACTCCGAAGTAGTCAAACAAATTCGAAAATTCAAAGGAATATGAAAATCAAAAATGTTCAGAATCGAAGGACTCAAAAATCGGATAAATTCAAAATTCGAATACTTGAAAAAATTAAAAATCGAATAAATTCGAAATTCGATCATTCGGAAAAAGTGGATGAACGAGTAAATTCGGAATTCAATTATTCGAAAGATCCAAAAATCGAACAAATTCGAAATTCGATTATTCGAAAAAAAATCGAGTATTCCGAAGTATGGTAGTAGATTTTCAGTCTTAAGAAGTGGAGAACTACTCTTCATCGAATATTAGAAAAAATGAAATCGTGACTTCCAAGAAACCCTTGCACCGCATTTCATAATAGTCAGTTTTGCTTAAAAAGCCGGTATTGTGCTACGTTCCATATGTTGCTCGATATGGCTTCATGAGGCCCTAATCACCGCCCTGATCTTTGATCTGGATCACACAGATATCACGTAGGCTAATTGATAATCGGTTCAAGTTCATAGTTGAAAATTTATAGCAAACATAACGATAACAGAATCATTAATCAAGAACAAGCGACTGATCATGTAGATACGTCTCAACAAATTCCAAAGTCAGCACGAAGAAAATAACTTTCTTTCGTCGATGTTTCCTCCGTCGGCTCCCACAACTTTTCTCCTTCTCCATTGTATCCCTCTAACATATTTGCTGCATATTTCGGGTACAATGATCTTCCAGTATTGATTTATTGTTTGTTTTTAAGTGGCAATCTCACGTATTGAGTGATTCCTGAATAATTCTCTTTCCATACATTCTGAACGAGCTAGAGGAACATAATTTTCATCATGTATAACAAATAAACTAGTCTTATAGAAGTTCTCACATTCCGCCAAATTAGTTCAATTGGGTTGAGACTCGGGGATTGTGGGTGCCATTCCAAAGTCTTGACACCGCCCTCGTCAACTTTCCTCGAAGTGTAGCAGCTCTTACGTCAAGGTGCGTTATCATGCACGATCCTCGCAAAGCCTATAATTCTTAGCTTTACTCAACAACACATCTATTTGAAAGTAGTGCAAACATGAACAAGACGATCACCCACCATGGTAAGCATCACACGAAAACTCCAGATAACAGCTTTCCGTGATACTGCAATAATTTCAACTATTGATTCTCATCAATTCAGGTAATACTGCAATTTTAGTACCCCTTACATAAAGATTCTCCCCATTGTGGATTTTTACCGGATGTTTACACCTGGATCGTAGCCTTGCTGAGTAGCAATTAGGTCGCGCACAATGGAATTTCGAGGAACTGCTCACTAGAATTTACGATGTTTCCATATTCTATAACGAAATAGAAAAATTTGTTGAGGAAAATCAGTATCATCTAAAAATCACTTTTCTTGACATTATTTCAGGGCAAATTACCAAGTAGGTTCAACTCACCAAAAAGAAATCGTGGGATATATGATTTTCATTCCCTTGGAATGGGAGAATATCATTTCATTAAGAATTTCCTTAATTTCCAATAATTTATGCTAGGGTCAATCTGCAAGATGGATGACACATATCGGGTTGGTGAAACTAAGATCGCACTCTACTATGAAAACTAAGATCGCAAAAATCTAAAAACTTTTGAGAAGCGATGCATCTGGGGCCGAAAAAGTGATACACAATAAGGGGAAGGTCCGGAAAATGAGAAGAATAAATGAGAAAATCGATGCCTTACTGCTCCAGTTTTTGCTGAGTGAATTTTTGAGTGACAGGCTAGCCCCACCCTTGAGTAGGGGAAATTCTGATTCTGTTCATCAATGCCAACCACATCTACTGCAGATCATTGCACCTCAACTCGAACTTACAATACTAGGACTCTGTTGTCAATGATTGACTGGGTTGAGAAATATCAGTCAATCACACCTTTACAGCACCACCAAACTCCTGACACAACCTCCCTAGAAGGATGATTTGGTTTAGGAAATTTTAGTAGTGGGAAAACGTTTCTCTCCATATCCATTCGCATATGTTGTTATCGCATAGATGCCGAGCTTCATTCACAGTAATTAATGATCTAGAAATGAATCATTTCTGGACTAGAAATTAAGTTAGAAAAGATGTCACACCAGAAGAGACGCTCGTCATCAGTCAGATCGTGTGATGTTCACGTCTACACCTTTCTAACCCTATTGATTGAAGTCAGATGTTTTGAAACTGTAGTATGGTGAGCGGCCATCTCTGCTCTCATCATCTGCTTGGTAAGATCAGGTTTGGGATCCACGGCTGTCCTCAACGCCTAATCATCTAGCGACATCCCGCGGCCACAGTCATGATTATATTTGAGTTTAAAATCTCAGGAAAAAAACGTCGCGAACCCCTAGCTTAGTGTCCATTGGGAAGGTAATTCCGAGTAAAACAAATATGAGATACAGGACACCTCCGATACAGAACGGTGGATTTTGGAGTCATTGACCATGTCATTCGAGAATCGCGTCGGCTTATCCTTTGTTCGCGGCTCCACAAAAAGCTACTGAAAAGAGCTAGCCAGAATATTTATGAGGATTTTGAAAGAGGAGGAGAAGTCCTTCCAGAAGGTCACACAAGTTGGCTTGAAGTTGCGCAAATTCTACATCAGAAAAAAGTTTAATGCGCATACCCGAAAACGGCAGTTAATTTCGCACCAACCTTATAGTTTTAGACATGGTAGGAGTCTGTTAAAGATTAGTTTACAAAGTCATGATGAAAACTTACCTTCCTCACCTCTTTAAGAATATATTGAAGTGAATTTCCTTCTTTTTCGAAAGGAAGAATAATGTCAATGTGATCGTCCACGGCCATTGCGTAGTTAATCAACAGAATGTTGCTGTATTGCAAAGGAGCGGCAATATATCACATGACCTATTTTCGTTATTTGATGTGTGAAAAAGAATTACTTCCAACATTTGAGGTGTGAAAAACTGTGACCCACTAAGTTGGTTCTGAGGTGTGAAATGGTGCCGTGATTTGAGATGCTGATTCCACAGTCAGGGCCACGTTCTCTGCTCTGTCGATGGCTATATTATAAGCAGAAACGAAATATCCAAAAACTCAAAGCGGACTGCTACAGAGCCAAAATGAGTTCAGTCAGCAGAAGGAAACCTTGTGGTGTTTAATCCTTTAAATTAAATATTCTTTTCATTGGTACCAAGAATTTTTGTGAAGAGAAAGTCTATCAAATCAGTGCAGGCGGTGATTTGCTAGAGGATATTGAAATAATCGAGGGAACTCATTTCTCTGAAAGTTTCATAAAAATCTACTGCTCAGTAGACCATAATGGGAACATGCAAAAAAAAACATTTTAGACAATCTTCTCCTGAAACACCTCAGCTTGAAGAGCTAGTAAGAGATGGCAATTGAATTGTGACAGAACTGGCAGCTACGCGTTGGTGAAGTCAAATTCGAAATGCTACCAAGAACATTCCAACAAGAATCAATGATGCATACAGCATATCAAAGCCATTCTGGTGCTGAACAGGGAGATCTTTAAGGAAGTTTCTTTATTAACTGGAAAAATAACCTCGGGCAATAGTCACTACTTTGTTGCAAATTTTATTTCCAGAACGAGCCATATTTCGGACTCGATCGATTATGCTTATGTGCCAAGCACAAGTTCGAGAAACTGAGAGAATTAAGAACAGAAAATACGAATCAGTTCGCTCTAGACCTCGAGAACGCCGCGTATGGTGACCATCCAGAGCTACTTTTGCACGTGCATGAAAGATTCGTAACAGCTGACCGCGTGAAGTTCATTAAAAAGTGAATTTTTATCATTTTTTATACATTTACTCCATTTGGTTTTTCTAGTTGATAAATCTGCTGTGTTTGTACAAACACTATAACGTGCCCGTACGGATCAGAAGAGCTGCGTGGAAGATAGCTAGGATCACGATATCTTAGAAGAAAGAAAGAGAGAGAAAGAAGAGGATAGCACGTCATCACGCGACGCAACTATTGCAAGAAGATTCTTATTCCAAAAAGAGCCAAGGAATCCCACAACGGACGAATATGGATTCGAAATGAGCGACGATGAGTAAGGGACCCATCATGGATCGAAACTATTGAAGCATCCGGTCGGATAACAAAAGATACGTATTGGTCGTTACCCAAAGATCGATACGTATCATTTGTTGTACGACTGGATCGGACTCCGATGAACTATGAATGTAGCTCAAGAGACATACATATAGATATAGCAGTGGCGGAGTGGCAGTGGGCCCTATTCTTCATCACATAGACGCACACGCGTCAATCGCACGCATTCAGTATAAATTACCCTCAAAACGAAGGTTTTCACCGGCGCTGTCTCTAAAGAATGGTGCTGTTTGTTCGATTGCAGAGAAATTTTGCGATTCCTACATGTATTCTGATGACGTCATCCACAATGCTGCTGCAGAACTACGTACGTCAAAGGTGTGGTTCTCGGCCTCTCAGGTCCTTTCGAACTTCCGCTTCGAATAAAGCGGCAGCTTATCAGCGTTTGATGCGCCTTATCGTACATGCCATCCGCTCCACGTTTTGATTTTGCGCCCAGTCGGTGCAGTATAAATCTTTGGAATAATGGTGATAGTGTCTTCAACTTGATTTATTGTTTCGTTCCTTCAGACTCCGATTGAGCACTAACCTTCTTACTTTCATTTTCTTTACGATTCAGATAATTGCGATTTTTACACATAGTTAGTGCGAGAACATATGTGTGAAGTTTGTCTCTACTCAAAAAATAATACTGTTCCTCACGCTAAGTGCGGAGGTTGTTCATCAGATAAGTCAGAGTTTTTGGAATCATCCAAATGAAGAGAAGGTATGAATTGTGAAAGTGAGTGCAATGCATACAAGGTAGATGAGTATACCAAAACTCTTTTAAAGCACGCTTTCACATTCCAGCTTCATCGATTTTATGCTGGATTCTCGCTTTTACAGAAAGACTAAATTTGCCTTTGGACTCTAACATTTTCTCCAACGTAATGATTACCTATATCAGCAGGGAAATCTGGTAACTTACAAAAATTGGTTGGATACTAGGTCTAGGTCACTCTTCGCACCTTTTTAAGCTGAACCTATATCAGAATCTGAATCTAGGCCACGTTGAAAACTCATAAACAGCCTCTTAGTTCCATGTTCAGAACGATGCGGTTGATACTGGCCTTATTGGCTGTGGTAAGCTGCACGATGGCTGCAGTCCATGAGGTTCACCTCACGAAGATCGAGTCACAGCGCACAAAAATGATGCGGCAAGGAACATGGTCTCGTTATATAAAGATGAAAAATGCGAGACGAGTAGCTATAAAACGCCAAATGGGCAGCTTCGCCACCGTCGTCCCGCAAAGTGTGAGTTTACCCCATCACGCAACGTTTGAGACAGTTTTGCAAAATGGAACAGGATAGTTCATACGATTTTCGTAAGATTAAGGGCAAAAAAAAGGGAGTTGAGACTAACTCCAATTTTGCGATGAGTATTGAGGGTTAGCGCTTTGGTAAAGGTATTGTATTACTTTACAAGGGCCTATGATTTTAACAGGGTGTGATGGTTGAAACCACGTGCTGATAGCACACGGTGAATGACCCATGCGCAAATATTTTTTAGAGCGTCAATGCAAACATTTTGCTTAGGGTGTTGTTTTCCACAAAAGTTTTGGCAGTACAGTACAGACTGATTCAGGTAAATGATTACGAGGACGAGGAGTACATTGGAAATATCACAATCGGAACACCAGAGCAGCAATTCCAGGTTTTGTAGTGAACATTAAGTTTGATACTACATCTATTATAGTTTAATACTACCCCGTTAGGTTATTCTTGACACTGGTTCCTCGAACTTGTGGATTCCTGACAGCACTTGCGGACAGGTCCACGAGAATTGCCAGGACCAGAACTGCAAAGGAGGCGGCAGTAAGCGCACCAATGGGAGAATAAATCAAATGTCACTCTAGAAGTACGATTCCAGTTGTCTGTGAAGTGATGTGTAACGACCAATCGTGCTGTGGAGGCGGTAATGTGAACGCCTGCCAAGGGAAAAACTCTTTCACTTCATCAAAATCATCAACATACCAGAAAAACGGCAAGCATTGGTCTATCCAGGTAAGAAGTATTCAAAATCGTGACGAAGAGTGCCGTTTCTGCAGCTGTTTATTCTATCAGTACGGCACTGGATCAGCAGTTGGATTCCTTGGTGAGGACACTGTGAGATTCGGCGGGATTGGAACGAATCAGCTCGTCGTCCCTAACACCGTTTTCGGACAAGCTACAAGTCTCGCGGCCTTCTTCGCTGATGTGAGTTTTTTTATCGAAGAAGAAAACGATATGCTATTAAAAAACAAAGCTTAGTGGTAGTACTCACGGAAATTTTCACTTCCAATCTCATCGTACAACTGATTGCTAGAGAATTATGCTAGAGAATCAGAATAGTAAGTAGGGCATAAGAACTGCCACCTAATTTGAAAGATACTGTCGTGAATGCTCACGTCAACATCGACGATCGTCTGCGTATACGCGCCTGAAGTTCTCGTGGGAGGTCCTACGAACGTCGAGAGCCGCGCAGTGAAACGCATAGTGGACACCACACCGTTTTTGTGTTCTTACGCGTTCTCTGTATTTCATCACTGGATATCAGTTCTATTATAGACCCCAGAAGGTGGGATTCCTGTGCCTTCAACGGCAGCATCCACCAAACCCTGGGCATTGATTGAAGGCAGCAGTTGTGACAAATACTGTCAGCGCAGGACAAATGTCAAGCGAAAACAAAGAATCCAAACTCTACTGCTAAGAAATTCGTATGGCATTCCGAGCACTGATACTTGACACTTGTTCGCACAGGACCCTCCACCTTACCCGCGTCCGCTCACCAGCACAACTGTGTGTGAATTCTGTGCTGCGGGACCCACAAATGACAAAAACTGCGATTTGACGCAAGCGAAACAGTATGCATCTTTCTTGTGTTTTTGTGAAGAGCATCAAAACCGAACAAAATGAAGACTTTAATTTACGGTCTCAGTGAAAGCGACTTCAACAGTTGGTTTCCAAACTTGACATGAAAGCAATGTCGGAAAACATTGGAATAACATGTCTTTAACATTGAAATTTAGCAACCAATTGATGGAATTCTTGGTTTGGCATTCCCCACAATTGCTGTTGACGGTGTCACGCCTCCATTCTTCAACGCAGTCGATCAGGGACTAGTCGACCAACCCATCTTCACAGTGTTTTTGGAACACGTGGGAGGTGTGTTATTGCTTCTGTTGATCTGCTGCTAAGGTCTCTTTGGCTTGGCTGCACGCAGTTATTAGGAAATTTAGCATTGGAATAGCAGTAAAATCATTCCTTATACTGATAGGTTTAGCAATGCTGAAAACATTTTGTTCAATTCAGCTCAGGATAACGTATATGGTGGAGTGTACACCTATGGAGGCCTCGATACGAAAAACTGTGGACCTGTGCTTGCCTATCAACCCTTGTCTTCTGCCACTTACTACCAGTTCAAGGTTGAGGGATTTTGCACTCACATCAGCATTAAGTACACAAATATTATGTGTGTATTGTGAATTATGTAAACATTATAGCTCGACTCCGTTGCATCCGGGTCGTACGCTTCCAGCAAGGGTTGGCAAGCTATTTCTGATACAGGAACTTCACTTCTAGCTGCCCCTACTTCTATTGCTAATTCTATTGCTCAAGCCAACGGCGCTACGGTAGACATTTCATGTTCTTCGTCAACATAGAACATTTGCATCTTTTTTAATGCCCACATGTCACGATTTCCACAACTCTTATGTGAATACCTTTTTTCCAGTATGACGCCGAAGATGAGGTTTACTTCATCGACTGCAATGCGAAGCCAAGTCTCGACTTGACCATTGGTGGCAATAAGTACACAATCAACGCAGCAAATTTCGTGATTCCGTCCGGCGACGGACGATGTTTGCTAGCCATCTTCGGAACGAACACTTTCGGATTCGGACCTGCTTGGATCCTCGGTGATCCTTTCATTCGTCAGTACTGCAACGTCTATGATGTTGGACAGCAGCGAATCGGATTTGCTAACTCCCTGCAGAAGTAAACATTATCGTACAAAATCTTTAATAATTTTCAGTGAACTGATATAAATGGGTTGATGATTTGTTGTTGTCATTCATACACAAATCTTTTTGATGCTCAATAACAAATCGCCGCTTAGATATATGGATCTAATTCATAGGTACTTTATGTATGTATGCAGTAGTTACTCTAATTTGAGTAAAATCACGTGGGTCGGGCATGATCGTCTTAACGAAAACCGTTAGACAAAGGCCGTCGGAAGATGCACACCACGGAGCGTCAAGCTACAACAGAATTGCTGCTGACCTGATGGTCGGACTCCTTTACGAACTACATACTACTACTTCACGAAGTGCTTACCAGGTGTCACGCTCTTCGCTTTCCTTGACTAGAGAGAACTCTTTTGCAGTTTTGGTAATGGGAGACACAAATGGGAGTAGGGCTGGTGCCGTATCGGTCCTTCCGAAGGTAATCTTAGGTAACACTGAGGGTTATGTTGCTAAAAAGTCGTTGAGGTTTCCTTGAAATTTGCTAATTTTTTTTCGAACTTTGGCTGCTGGAACAGAACACATATGCGTAGTTTCGAGAGATTTCATTCATTGCTCGCAAAGTGTTTGAGATAGTGTTCTCGAATAATTCGACTTTACCTCGAATTCTAAACATTGGATGTAAAAATCCCAAACAGCAAACCAATCTTGTTGGAAATTCTTTCATCCCAGAGAGTGAGCAAAATGTTATTAACCATTAGCCCATAGTAAGAAGGTTCAGAAGAACGTTCCAGCCGGGCTCTCCAATAATATTAAATATTTGCCTTCACTATTACCTCCACCTCCTCGTATTACCTTGTATGGAGTCTGACCTGATACAGCAGAATGACTTTGTCGAGTCTGGTTTCCCGCAATTCTAGCGGACGTCCGAGGGCACATTCAGGCCTAGCGGGTGGCCCTCGTGCCTAATTTGTTGGCGCGGCCTATGAGCGGGCCGCCCGCGTACCATACATATTTATGGGCGAAACTTGTAGGAACTTTCTCTTGCCGACAGGTTGTCGGCCCAAAAGCTCGCCGACAACTTGTCTTGGCTCTTCCTTGTCGACAAGCTGCCGGGAGAAAATGTTGCTTACAACTTTCTTTCGGATGGCATGATGGCGTCAAACTTGTCAGCAACGATTTGTTAGTTAAAAGGTTTTGGAAGTTATCTTGGAGCAAGCTGGGCCGACAACTCACGGTTGGAAGGTTTTGGGCTAGGATTCACGACGGCATAACCAGACTAAATCGGGCTAGCTTACCAATTTTGACGTCCTGTGCCTCTTAGCGTTGCATATCTATGCGATAACCTGTCGTGCTACCCTCACCGGTTATTTGCTTGGTTATCGTTTCATTAATCCCAGCCCTGAGTCAGTATATGAGAAGACGAACTATCCGCTCATACTGGAAAAGTACCCTCGACGTCCGATCACATGGCACGAAAAATGTAGAAGATTTCTGGCGTGAGAGGACCGGGGGGAGGCAGTGGCTGGAGCAGAGAATGGGGAGGAGAACGTGAAAAAGTGGGGTCTCCGCAACCTTACAGATCCGAATGGATAATGGGAATAATAGATTCACTACTTATAACATTGGAATATCGAGCACAAATATCGTGAAAATGATTATAAAAAATGAACAATAAAAATGGGCAAGTATAGTTTGAAATACAGGCGAGTATTCGCTGATCTAGTATTTGCCATTCGCATACGTCGATACTTCGACTTGAACTAAAATTGAGAGCGAGCAGTTACTGGATTTTCAGACCAACTCATTGAAGAGCTGGTGAGTTTATTTCGCACCACTGTAAACTCCGCGGAAGAATTTTCTCAGTTTCTAACTTGTTTTTCATAAGAACTACTCAATGGCTACAAATGTTGCTCTAAGAGAATGTGCGATCGGGATCTAGTGAGGGCTCTCAAAAAATAGACCTTCTAAAAATTCTCAAAATTCGAGATTTTTAGTTAGTTTCCGTTCCTTATATGTCCGCCACCCTGAAATATCGGCTAGAGGGCTGGAATATTTCTAATCACTTGTGTTCCCTTGAGTGAATGCTGTTAACCCCATATGAAAAACGAGATTCCCTTCGATGCTCTCTGTTGATTGTGTTACGAAGCTCTGTCTTTTTCTGCTGGGGTATCACCAGCCAACTTTTGGACCTGGGTTGGCTGTGCTGGATCTTTGGAATGCTGTAATTTGATTACAACGCTTCGAAATTTCAGAGCGAACAGTGTTACTCCTTTCTTTCCCCGATTTTTGAGAGGATTACCTATGACCAGGGAAATTACGTACATGCCTGCAAGTTAGTGTTCCTGAAGCTATCCTTCAACGGACATGTTCTCCACGAAATATATTGCGTTAGATTTCTGAAGAGTACTCCAGTCAACTCGTAGTTCTTCCTAATTTTTGGTTTCAGAAGTACATATGACGAGCAAATTTCTCAGCTTTTTCTTCTTTCTTCTGAGTTCTCTACATTGAATAAATAAACAAATAAATATATATATATAAATAAAGTACAATTTTCCATATATTATTTCATTAAGCAGTTCCAAAAATTCGGCCCCACTATTCCTTCGGGGTGCGGGCACCCATTGGGTCTGCTTCGAGACCCGTGAGCTGTTGTTGGTAGTTACTACATAGTAATTAAAGGCTCCTCCCTTCTGCTGATCTATGGCAGAGGGTCAATAATGCCAATATTTCCACTTGATCGATGTAGTTCCAAATCGGATACGTTGAGTCGTCATCCGATCCACTAGGGACCCATACGTAGTGATGGCGTATCGAGGTGATGGAGAATGAAGTCATTGGCGAACCGAAACGGGGTTTGGATATTAGAGCGAATGGCGGAATGGATAAAGCAGCGGGTCACTTAAAAAAATAGAAAGGTACATAAGTTTGAACTCCCTAAACTGTAGATCGAAATGCAGGCATGTTCAGCTTTGCATGAGCTCTACTTTACTGTTTCTAGAAGATTCTGATAAATTTGCATTGTTTCCGTGCTCCGACGGGTTTCTTTTTCCCGAGGACCACTGTTCTAGTCCGTCAGCGCTAGTTCACCGTGCCTTCTGCGCATGCTTTGCAAATATGGAGTCGGCAGCGAAACGAGCGCCTACAGGCCCTGAGATTTAATTGAGTGGGACGACATCGTTAAGTCTACGCAGCTTGACTATGTAGAGATTTCTCTATATTTCCTTCTTGGACTGAACAGGATCGTGTATGTATACGGACTCAGAGAAAAGATATTAAGAAATTCTGGGAACTGCGGTCAATTATTCGCAACTAACTACGTTGGTGTTATTAATTAGGCGTTACACATGTATGAACTCATTGCTGGACCTACCAAAAACACGGGCTTTCGGTTGCAATTTATCTCAGTTTTCAACGTTTCACCAGTTGCCACATGATAACTAATGTGAAATAGAAATGAGATAAGAAAGGGTATTTGCAATTTGATTTTGACGGCACGCTTCAATCACTATCTCGTGAAAGTTCTTTTTTTTCGGTAATGTGTCTCTTCACAGCAATTCGTAAGAACTACCAGTTCTGTGTCCCATTGCAGAATACATTGCCATGGGAGCTCATTACTGTTTCGCACTTTTTGGCTGCGCATTTGCTGCTGTATATCGGATGCCTCTCGTGAAAATTGAGTCCGAAAGAGTCAAAGTAATTATCATGGTCGGCAAGCATGGAACGGAAACGAGTTACGTTCTGATGTTTTCCATGGAGACGTCTTCCCTCACCGTGTGAGTGAGTAAATTCAAATATTGCGGGGCAGAGATGACAATTCAAGCGTTCTAAGTCCTTGTCCTTTTGTTGTTTTTTTTTTCGTGAACGTCCAACTTGATTTGAACTTCGAATTCACGATCATGGGTGCTGAAGGTTTTCGGCTTACCACAAACAAGCCAAAAAAAAACACTTTCCACGGAAATGGTCCAGCTGCACAAGTGAACCCAGCTACGCTGTCTATGCTTGCATTTTGACAGCAAACATACGTATGCTTGATCGCTAACGCTCTATTACGGCAATTGCATCCATGCATGCCTAGAAACGCTTTCCCATACTTTCCGACAGGGAAAAGACAACTCAATTTGCTTGGAAGTTCAGCATGTACCTCGTAGACTTATAGTTGGAAAACCGAGTGTCCAGAAGTTCCGGGTGCGTCACTAATCCTATTTGATAACATTGTTTGGATGCTGCTAGTTACATTTTAGTTGAAATTCTATCTCTGTTGTTTTGAAGCACTGACATTAAATACATAAATAAATGACGATATCCCTGTAATGAGCCACTAAAAAATTATGGAAAAATAGTTTATTTTCTCGTTTCGCACAGTGCAAGTCCCAAGAATTTGCTGAATTCTGGAAATTTGAGGAAAATCTCATTGGATGTTGAGAAGAATGAGAAAACAGCATGTGTCAGCCGATGCAAAGCAAATGTTCTAGAAGAGTCCTTATTTTTCACAAATTCGTTCGGAGTACATTGACTCTTCAGGGTTAGTACCTCCTGCTGTGGATTAGGAATCGCCTATGTTTTTTTTTAATGAGAAAATGCTTCCTATGCGATTACATCATTGGATTGTCTATAGTATGTACATATTTGAGCTTTGATTTGAGCCTTGACTTATGTAGTTGATCACAAACGCTTTTGTTCTTCTCCCCCAAAATTTGTACAGAGAATGACTGTATTTTAACCTTGCCAAACTGATTTACTAGAAAAAAGATCTATTTGTGACCAAACAAGCTTGTTTTGGAGCGTGATAGCGTTAACAGTGGAAAAATCAGGTTATCCTGGATACCGCGTCTTCAAACACATGGGTTCCTGACAAGCAGTGCAACGCCAAGACAAACAGAAATAAAACCTGTGACGGTCCCTTGTGCGACTTTGGCAGTAAGTTTGCTTTGCTGTTAACAGAATGAAGTTTTATTCGATCAAATTCCTCTCCAGAAATAGATAGAGCTGAATCGTAGCGGATTTCTAAAGGAGTATCATCTACATAGCCTTCTCAAACCACACTGTGCATTTTGCCACCGACCACTTCACGGCCATGGCTTGGGAAAATCTTTTGGATGTACGCAGTCAGAGGAATACTATCGAACTAACTTTTAACCCATGAATAAAATATGTAACTAATTTTTCTGGTGACGTCTTGGTTCCTCTTCTCTTTCTTCTTGGTATGTTTTTTTCTGTTGTGCATCTTTTTTTGAATAGTCACAAACGAAGACGTATCCAAAATTTTCACAGTAGATGCTGCATTCTATGTAGTGATATAGATTTCAATAGCCACTGACCTGTTCTGGATTTAATGACCGCAATTTTGTAATGAATATTCAGAAGCTCAGAAATCCACCAATTCGGGAGGTCTATGAGCAATTTCTGAATTTTTCTGACTAGTGTCTAGATTTTAGAAACTCTCCTGCAAGATATTTTCTTCAAAACGTAATATGCATATAACAAGCCGTCGCTGCGTTGGAAAAATATTGTACTGTACTATTTTGCTCTTAGAGCAAATATGTCCTTGTTATGTTTAATCTCTCTACTTCAAGTGGTGTGTAAAGTTTTCTGCATTGACACCTCTTGCTGCATCCGCTCCAATCCTTGCGAAAAGAAGACACGATTCTATCAGGGTAGGTCCCTAACGTATGTCACGACTGTTGGTAGCTGGGAGATAAAGGTTAGCCGATTTGCGTTCTTGGAAGGACTTCCACGTAGATGTAGCCATAAAATGATTCATGCAGAAGTCGGCTCCCGGAAATTTCACGTCAAAAATACCAATATCGAGGAACCACAGCAACAAACAATTCAGTACGTTCTACCCTTTGTTTTAGAACTTCATGGGTGGCATCGTAGCGGGATTCTTTGGAAATGATACGATGCAGCTTGGGAGCTCATTCTACAGCGATGGTGAGCTAGTCGTCCCAGGCACTATATTCGGCCAAGCTTTGAAATTTCCTAAATCTTCCGCTGACGTGAGCAGCTTTGAAGAAAATTCTACCCAGAGAGCAGTTTAAAGTACATTTGAGAATTGTAATCATCTCGCTTTTAGCATCCGGCAGATGGTGTGCTTGGTATGGGCTTTTAAAAGCTTGTCGTTGGCAGTTTCACACCTCCTATACTGCGAGCTATCCAGCTAGGACTTCTTGATCAGCAACTCTTTACGGTTTATTTAAGGTGTGTAGGTCTGTAACGTAATTTGCTAAAAAGTCCCTCCCACTTTTCGTAAAATGTTTTTTAAGGGAAAGAGAAGAATGTTGACGGTGGCCTTGTAACTTATGGAGGTTTGGACAGCAAGAACTGTGATTCGGTAATAGTGTACGAACCCTTGATCGAACCAGCTAACTGGCAGCTTAAGGTGTACGCGAAGTTGCTATATTTTGTGAGTGTAACCCACACAGTATGTACCTATAACCATTTCAGCTCGCCGCCGTTTCTTCAGCAAATTTTAGATTAGAGTATGGATGGTCAGTAATCTCCGACACTTCTTCTGCACTTATTGTGGCACCATTGACAATTGCGGCTAGACTTGCTTCAATATTCGGAGCTCAAGTCAGTTATGAGGATGAGTTCACACAAACTGAATACCTTGATTTTCATGCTAAATGTGACTTCGCTCTCATTTGTCTTCCAAGAAAGGGCTTTTTGGAAATTCGAGTGTTCCTTTTTTAAGTGCCCTGTTCTTTTTTCTTCCAGCTGTTTTCTGAATTGCCAACGAATTTCGTTGGCCGTCAGGGAAGGTATCGCTCTCTTTATCTAAAGCAATCACTCTCAGGATAGTCGGCAGCAACGCTGCCAATGTCACATGATAGAGTTTGTTCATTGCTGTGAAATAATCAGTGACTTTTGCAACCAGTCTCAGTTGGACTGCCGTGGAGTTCACCCTTTCGGGCAAAAAAGCATCCAGAACTCTAGCTTTGAGTCTGTGTAGGCAAACTTTTGAAGGAAGAAATCTGATAGTGCAGGTCATAACCAACTACGCCATTTTTCCTGCCACGAGAACAAAATGTGGGATCGAGCCTTACCTTGAGCAAAGGAGGAGCAGTTTTCGCAAGGATCTCTTCTTAGAGAGCTTCAGCAAAGAAAAAACATCCTGCTATGTAATTCACGCCAGTGGCATTTTTTACTCATGCATTTTCGGCAATGAAGATTCGTTTATACTCTTGAAAGAGAAACTGCCTACCAAACCAAATTCTATCATAAGAACAACGAAGAGAATGCTTACTCTGATAACTGTGCAGCACGAACGCAGCCCGAACGGCGTAATGATTCGGGTAGAAACCTTAGCAGCAACGGTAGCCAGTAGCTGCCATCCTCCCCTTGATTGCTGCCGTCCCTCAGCAATTGCTGCTAAAGGGCCGACAGATTGAGCAGCAATCGAGGGGAGGATGGCAGCAACTGGCAACCGTTGTTGCTAGGGTTTCTACCCGAACCATTACGCCGTTTGGTCTGCGTTGGTCCTGCACAGTTATCAGAGTAGATGTGCATATTTTGCCTAAACGCGCAGCAGTAGGATTCTGGGTGTACATTACAACATTTATTTACAAAAAGCGAATATTGACATTGATTACTAGAAAAGATGTTGTTTTGCCAAGAGTGAGCAATTTATCACACATTACATGACCTATTTCGAGTTTGATGTGTGAAACAAGTTGACCCTCTTATTTCGCTTTGAGGTGCGAAATAGTACCGCGATCTGAGGTGTTGAAAAGATTTCGCACCAAAGGTCATTGATAAACACTGAGACGAGCTCAAGCGAATACTAGTAGGCCTTAGAGCTGATGGCAAATCGCTGCTGCGTTCTTTGCTTTCGAAACAATTTTCCGCTAAAACTACTCTGAAATGTTGCCTTGGACAAATAGAATTTCAGCCAAAAAAAATCTTGATCATCTGGAAAACACTTGAAACGTCGATTGGTTTCACATAAAACTTCGTTACATAAGAAAAAAGCATTCCGGCCAAAAAGTCTACAGTGTTCGGTCCTCTCCCTCGTCGGCTCTCGTCTTGGCAACATTATTCGGTCCTAGCGCCGGATTCTCCACTGAAACCTCCTCAGCACCTCTATAGTGCCACAGCTTCGAAGTTCTGTGCACTTCGACGAAGAAGTTGACGGATGTGGGTGGAAAATTTTCGTCGAGTAAAGTTTGTGTTCAATTTTCGGAACGAACCAGGAACAATATCTAGCATTTTCAACCTTTTCATTGCCTAAACATCTCATTTAAAACATTCTGAAAATAAGAACACGTCCGGTCTACTGTATAGGGTAGAAAGTTGTTGAAGTTTTTGTAACTTCGTGTTAAAATCGAAATTTCTCATGATATCGATTCCAACCCGTTCTACCACCAGAATGTTTAGCATGATCTATCTGAGTAAGAAACCAGTTGTATAGAATTTTTTAGAAATTGTTTGAGTGTTTTAGAGGCAAAAGTACGAGCGTTCTTCACCAGTGACCTTAATTAGGGGGCGGAGTCAGAGTAATCAATGAAAATGCTGAATTATTGGTGACAGCCGGAAACTTGAAGGGATGAGGTTCGGATGATTGGATAGGGAACTGTCCGCCAAACATGTGTGTGTCACATCTTCTTGAAATATCCAATTTAGAGAAAGTTATGCGGGATTCCCGCGATTCTCGCGAATCCTGCGAATCTCACGAAATTTTGCAGTTCCTAGCGTTGGTACTGTACACCTTCAAAACTTAATCATCTGTACATGAGGTTTCGTAAGAATGCTACAAAGACATATCCTCTGATACTTGGAGGTCTTCACGGAACCGCAGCAATCAACAGGGCGTGTATGTAGAGTTGGGACTGAACTGAAAGTGTGGTATTGAAGCTGCTGAAGATATCAGGATTGAGACTACCCTCGTCAACCGGTCGGTATCTCCTTTCCATGGGGGCATGGTATTGAATGCAAGCGGAGTGGACAAATACTCGGCAATCCTCTCAGACTGGCAGGGGGGAAACGCCAGCATTCAATAAGATGATAGTATTAGCTCTTACAAACAGTGGGCTTATGGTTTTTTTTTTGATTTTTTCAGGCCCTATATCTTATCACATGGACTTTCGTTTGAAATGCACGTTTTCTAGCCTTGCTTTCAACCGTATTTAATCTTCCTAGGAGCAAAATTCTTGCGCATTGAATCAGTGAAACCTTTCATTATTACTGATAAAATATGTAGAGTTATAGGTAAAAATGATTGCAGCACTTCACCCAACGTGATGAGTAACACATGGAGTTTTTTTTTCATGAAAGCAGCTTTTCGAATATCTAGGAAATCATGAGATAGAACTTACTTGTAGCTGCCCTACTAATTAACTTTTCGTTAAAACACTGCAATAAATTACTTTCTTCTGCTCTGTTGGATACAGCTCTAATATTTTAGCCCACTTCTTCCGGCGAGTACATCGTCAAGTGTGACGCAAAGGCAGAAGTGCACCTAACAGTTGGAAAGGGAACATATACTATATCTCCGGAAAATATGGTCATCCCTATCAAAAACGAGACTTGCTTATTGGCTCTGAGGGGAATGCCGACTCATCAGTTTGGTCCGACATGGATCATCGGAAACCCTTTCATTCGCCAATACTGTCATATTTGGGAGGGGGACCTTTCATACGAAAGCAATTAATGAGGTCGTCTCGCACCTCGCTCACACCTCGTTAGGTGCTATCAACTTACCGCTTATGTATTCAATAATTCCGAGCTTTCCTGATCGCTCACTGGATGCGACTAACCAATACTTCAGCATCCTCCTAAATATTGACTTCCTGAACAACTTATCAGTCAGTATCAATTAGAAACCTACGAGCACTCTTGCACCTAATTTGGAAACCGTTTCTGCTATGGAATGAATAGATTTCGTCGTTCTCCATGTACAATCAAGCATTCCATGAAAATTTCTTTACTTCAACTTCCCTATTCACTTTTCATTCCGCAATTCTCGGGCAAGGGAAAAATAGAGACGTTTTGCCGCTTTGGAAGAGGTGAAACAAAAAGCGGACCAAGAATTTTTTGAAGAATTACAAAAATGTGTGGACAAGCATCATGCATCAAAAAGAGTACTTTGCCCGTCATCGAACTTTGATCACCTGAAAATGAGTGCACGAGTTATTGTGGCGGAAATAAGGCAACTTTTACGTCTAGCATGTAGTAGTCAGGATGCGAATGAACTGGCTAGTTACTCATTGAGTCATCAAGATAGTCAGAAATATCGACTCAAGTCGATTATTAGAGTTAAGTCAGCTGTCCCTTAACAAGGTGTGAGCAAGATGCGAGACGACCTCGTTAATTACTTTTCGTATGAATAGTCACCCACCCTCATATTTACGACATTGGGAAGGAACAAATTGGTTTTGCTAAATCATTCCAGAAATAGTTACTCTTTATGAATAAAAGTTCTGATGATCTATGTTATAAAGACGTTCTGAGAGTGTTATGCCCTCACTCATAAATGTTTGGAATATAACAGATGTAGCTAAAAATTTCACAAAAGCGTTGCGTGTTACGTCAGCGGTAGGTATCACTTATTAAGCGCTTGATCACTTTCTACAGCACAAACTTTTAAAGACAACTTCGAAAAGAGCCGTCGGAATCGAATGAGGATTTGTGACACCGCCTTGCCGGTGCTTGAAGCAAGCTTGCTCAGGACTAGACACATTTACTGCTTGAAGCTTTCTTAATGCTGCTATTGTAGCACTCTTTTTATTGTTGAGGATCAGATACAATAAAGAATAAACTCTAATAAATGAAATTACCCGGGAACTGTCTTTTATCTCATCTTGAGAATGGAGCGCTCTCATAGCTCCCGTATGAATCTCGAGAAAAAAAACGTCAGCTAACACCTTCGCGACAATGTGCTCAACCGGTTGACAAGCATGGTACGACGCGTGAGACTGCGTGCTCAACCGGGTGAGGACTCTCTTTTCAGAGTTATATTTCTGTGAAGCAGTCATTATTAGCGAACATCTATGTAGTGTTAACAAAGAATCAAGCTTTCCATACATGCACTGGGCAGAGCCGATCTTCATTCAAACTTTTTTTAAAATATTTGGTTGAAACATACACCAGAGGGAACGATACATATGAAAAAGAAACAATCAGTATCACCTGAATGGACGATAAAAATTTGGAAACACTCTTGACGATCACAAAATAGAAGAAGATCTTGTTCAGGTCCGAGTAAATTCGGGGTATTATGCAGTGGAGGAAAAATTCCTACCATCTGCGAGCAAATGCTCAAGCGGTTGAGCACGGGTCCCAGTTGTGCAAAAGCACGTGTGTCCCATGTGACATACCATGCCAAAAGCGTAAGGTAGCGAATGTGTTAAAGAAGAAGAAAAAAGCTCCTGCAGTGTGGCAGGTGTATCTATCTCTCAACGACTGCAACCACATAATCATAAAATGTTGAACGTGACGGGTTTTTTGAGTTTCTCGTTGAACCGTTGATTGGCCACGTTTCTTGGAAAATGGTCTCCACGCGTTAACGCTGAAACTCGTTACGTAATAAAACACAACCCTGAACAGAACCTAGAAGGCAACACGCACGAATCAGGTACAAATGGAGGTACTATTTCTGGAGCTGCTTCACTCGCCCGCAGATCATTGCAGTATAGGTAGCTGATGCGGTCAACCAATAAATATCCTCTTTTCACATGACATGGCCCGTACTTCGATGATGTCAGGAATAAATCAATTGTGTTTGAAAAGGCACTCATTTGTCACTGTTGCCCTCCATAGCGAGTAAATCTGTATATATAAAAGTGAAAGTTTGTATGTAGTGTGTGTGTGTGCGTGTGTGTGTGTGTGTGTGTGTGTGTGTGTGTGTGTGTGTGTGTGTGTGTGTGTGTGTGTGTGTGTGTGTGTGTGTGTGTGTGTGTGTGTGTGTGTGTGTGTGTGTGTGTGTGTGTGTGTGTGTGTGTGTCCACCATTTTGCACGAAATATTGATTTATTGATTTCATTGATTTTTAGCTCCTCTGCCCAATGGAGCGGTGAAGACATGTCTCCTGTGGTTCCTCGATACGCTGAATATGAATTTGACAACCATTTGGTAAGGATGCATCGATTTAATATCACCTAAATAGCCTTGCTAACTTTTCGCTCACAAGTTTATGGGGAAGGTCACTTGGGCTTCGCTAACATGCTGATCACCAAAATTATGGAGATTTTAGTGTTTTGATGAATTTATCGGTGATAGTTATTGGCCTCAGCGGTGTGATGCAGCCAAGCTAGTAAAACACCCGAGCGAAGTCGGGCACGGCAGCTAGTCTGATATACATTCGCTTCCAACTTCTTAGACGACGGCTGCGTGACAAGAGGTACGCTGCTGGTCTGTGATTGGTCGATTTATGTGCGCGTCGCGGCTGCAGCCTTCTAGGGTACGAGCCATTCTGCGTGGATATGCACAACTTTTTCAAGCTTGAGTGGGACAGATGAGTATTCGGACCCCACAAACTGTGAGGAGGTGGACACCGATGTTATTTAGTGCATCAAATTTGAAGAAACAACCTGAACCTGAAAAGCTTATGCGTGCGGCGCGGTCGCGTCGCGGCGTACGTCTTGACCGCCACCCTTGGACGACGATGAAAAACGTCAAGGTTGTCAAGGTCCAAAAGATAACGGGATATAGAGAACGCACAGATAGTGAAGAGTGACACGGCTTTCGCCAAGAGGCAAAAAAGCAGCTAATTGCGTTTGTAGACCACATGACTCGCTGATATGATGCTTCTTTGCTCGGAATGCTTCTACCTCTGTGACGACGAAAATTCATAATACAAAAAAGACGTTATTGGCATTCGAAAATGTGGATTGGGTTTTAGACTATCAGGAGCGCGACGGTAGTGGTCAGTCTTCTTTAAATCCATGAAGAAAAATTTATTGGATCATTGCAGTCTCTTGCAATAGAATGAGGTACATACATGAGATGCCAAGATTCAGCCGAGAAAAAAGTCGTTATTTCCACCGTCAGTAAAGCTTATTTCTTTAGCAGATTTGTGTATTTGTCGAACTCCTTTATTGGGTCAAACTATTAAACACGAAGAGGATTTGTGCTCTGTGGACCCTTCCTGAAATCCGCAGTTGCAACTGAAATTATGTACTTCAAAAAAAACTCCTTATGAACATTTTTGTAATGAAAAGCAAAGTCTTTCTTGCACGAAAGGATAAGAAAGAAAAAAGTGCCCCACATTGGATTCTCCAATTACTTGTTCGTTTATGTAGTCATCCGAAACGGATGTCTGAATTTTGAAGAATGGTAGGTAGCCAGTGAAAAGAAAGGAGGGAATCCAACAATGTGAGATGAGCGAAATTATGTAAGTACGAATAACAATGATTGTTCTGAGAAAGTGAGTAATTATGAACGGAAACAGGTGACTTTTTCTAACACAACTCATTGAGTTGATAATGGCTTCTTCTATATTAACATCCCAAACATGGAAATTACCGTTGTTGCTCTACGTTTCGAGGCCGTGAATTCTCCGTGCTCTTGCCTGGACGGATGCGCTGAAAATCATGAATCCTTCAATAGTTCCCTCCAAAACCTGGAATGAGCTCAGATTGTAATCAATGGCCACTACTCCAATATGTTTTTTTTTAAAGAATTTGCCTCGTTTCCAGGTGGCAAATTGTTGAAAGATCAACTTAGAAGTCAAGTTTTTACGAGAAATTAGCACTGTGACATATGCACTCTCGGTCGAGCACATGCTCACCTAGGAAAAAAATAGCGATCATCTGGGAATCCCTCTGCTTTCCCATAGGAATATTGTTGTTGATAATCCGTCAAAATTCCAGCGCACATAACTTCAATATCTGCATAATTTCGTAGTGTTTAAATTTCATAGTTAAGCGTTGTTTGAAACGGCAATCCAATTCATCGCAAAGGTGTGTGGTCAACATAGTGTCCAAGGATTCATATTTTCGAGACATCAGAAAGGGTTTTTGAACTGAGAAGGACCTGTTTTCATCTTTTTGTCAAGGCCTCTGACTTTTTTTCGTTCTGAGCTACTTCTCTCACATTTATGAAAAGAGTCGTATTTCACCTAATGCGATTCTGAAATTTGACTTTGCAGTTGTACACTCTCTTACCGCGTGTTTCATAGACGATAAAGTTCTCCAATCAGTTCAGGGCTTAGACGGTGCATTTAGCCATCTTTCTCGTGACAAAAATTCCCAAAATCTCGTACATATGTTCATCAGGTGTTTCAGATGGAAATCAAGAACAACATCCACTCTGAAGTGCATATATGGCGTTGTAGATCAGTGTTGGCCCACGTACACGCAGATCAATGTAATCAAGTCGAATGAAGCCTTTTGGATTCGGGTGAGGTGTGGGGGAGGGGGGGGGGGGTATTTACACTCGTTGAGTAATACGTAATGATGTGTTACACTACAAAATATGTAAAGTTATATTCATGGTTGGCACCCAACGTGTACAAGTTGTTCTACCACTTCAGCGGTGAGAAGGAAGTAAAAACAAGCAAAAACCACACGGAGACCTCGAATACGTGCATTGTCGCTGATGTTTTAAGCCACAGTCGAATGACAAGATCTTTTTTCAAGAAGGGCGTTGTTTTCCATGGAATCACATTCGACATATACAGGGCGCAGTGATTGTCTTCCACTTCTTCTTCCAAGCACAATCGTTCAGGCAGTCTAAGTATTTGTTGTCATTTCACCTCCGCCAGTGCTCCGAAAGTTTCGCTCAAGAAATTTCGGTCCTACTAGCAAACCGTAAGCAATATTTGGTTGGTGAGAAAACTCAGCCGGAAGTCGTATTCTTGCCTGACTTTATTCATTTATCATACTAATCAATTCACATATGTTTACATCATCTGACTTTATCAGACTACTTGTACAATCAAAAATAATACATTATATGTTATATATGTACTTGGCAGGACGCAGAAGGGAAGCTTATATTAGTTTATTTTTATTAGTTTTTTATTACTATTTTTGATATAGTTTTGTTTGTTATTTATTATTATAATTAAGGCTTTTATTAATTTTAGTTTCCGTCTGGGTCCCCAAAACGGCGGAGACCCCACTTTTTTTCTAAATGTCCAAAAAAAAATGAACAGAGAGGACAAATGTATTGCTGTTTGAACGAGTTCGCTCTGTGCCGAAGCATTTGCGGATTTCGGGCTGGGTGTTCAGGTTGCTAAAATTGTCCGTAGGCATTGTTACGGTCATTATACGGTTGATATTCTTACGTGTGTTCAAAATATTATCACTTGTTCGATTCTTCTATGACCTTTCTGTGGTCCTTTCTAAATTTACCTTCCCTGCAAAGGGCTGCATTGTGACTTGTCACGATACGTATAATAATGAATGGATAAATAAAATGTGGCTCAACTGGATACACCTAGATAAATCAAAAAGAATGTAGAAAAAAGAATTTGAAAAGATTCATGAAAATGTGTGGGCCGTATTCGTTGCAATTTTGCCAACGCTGAAGTGTTGTGCAATTTGAATATTAGGAAGTGGTAGGACACCTGTACCTGAGATAACATGAGTTGATTTTACTTTCTTATTACTATACCACTACCGCCTCACTTCCTTAATGGCAACATCTTGTGTTGTTGTACTCTGCAACACAAGGCAGCGTTGGTGTGTCTTGTTTGCGTTAGTATTCCATAAAGGTTATCGTTTTGGACGAATTGGGAGTGTGTGAAGAGCTGTTCTTTTTAATCTACATGAGTTCCGCTATTTGTCGTAGTGCATGTCTCTCAATATAACTATTCTGCTCAATATGTGTATTGCTGTGAGCGAATTCATCCAATGTTTCTAACAACGAGTTTTTCTTGAAAAAAAAATCGTGCAGTGTGCATCTTTCAAAGTAATTCATCGGAGCTACTAAGCCTACTCCTCCCCCTATCGATGCTTTTCCTGGAATGCTTTCACACCTTTTATTCAAGGGTCAGGCTCAAGAGCAAACGGTTAGTTAAGGCTTACTTATAGGCAGCACCTACGGAACTTTTCGTTTCCGAGATTTTGATCGTTTTGCAGACTTAGCAATGGTGTCAACAGTTCTATGAAAGTTGCACAGTCGTTAGTATCAGCCTTCGCAAGGGATCAGAGGCTACACCTATTTCAATATTTCAACGGGATGAGTTATAGCATGAAATGAACGGGTGTTTTCGTTTACAATCTCCTCTTTCCTTATGATAGACTTGCTTTCATTCACATCTCCCTTTACTTCAAGCGTGGGCAACTCGGCCATCTTCTTCAAACGGGCTGGAACGGTGGCAACGAATACTGCCTTTTTCTTAGAATTTGTCAAAATTGACTGGCGCCCCTTCGGGACGCTAGGAAGCGGGGTGGGGCAGCCACTTGAAGTATTTGCGAAAGCTACACACATGCACAGCTACACACATCACGGAAATTAGTTAATAAGCAAAACTAATCATTAGCAGAGCTCAAATACAAAATCCTCCCTATACATTGCGTACATTCTATGGATCTGGCCGCCTATCCAACGTCGGGCTTGCAGTCTTTCCGCGACCCTAGCCTTGCTTGCAAATTCTTAGTCATCCACCTACATGTATAGCTAATTTCCGATGCAGTGATACTACCTACTGTTTTTTGTCACATTTCTGACATGCCTATAGACTCGTTATGAACAGCCACTCCCAACTCTGCACTTGAGTATCTTTCACATGGCTTTAGAACTTGTGAACAATACAGTGTAAGCAATGCCGTGCGAATAATCACCTGAAATGATTCAAGCTTCACGTTACTGAGATAGTTCAACTGATGAGCTACAGGTTTCTTATACTGGGAGGAAGTGGAATTGATTGACTGAATGAGACGGAATGAGCGCATGGCGCACCCCTACTTTACCGCCACCTCCGTACATTGCTGCTACGCATCGTCAAATCGTTGTAAACACTGTCTCGCCTGGAGGGGACCGCTAGCCGCTGCTCCCACCGCGGAATCCTGAGTGCACACGACTTCCACCACGTCTCGGACATTGGAGGGGGACTATGCTCGGCCGAAGGCAGCTCACCTCGCCTGTCATTGAGAGGTGAGCTGCCGAACCGTCATAATCAAGAGGTTCTATATCGCCGTGGTCACCACGGCTTTTGCGGATCCTCGCCCCGAGAAGGTAGCATCGTCGCTCATTCAACGGATTTCGTCGCCCTATTACTGGGTTTTTGTCGTCCCAAAACCACTTTTTGGGGGGAATAATTCCTCTGCACGGGTCCGCCGGCCTTTGGGAGACCCGCGGACCTGTGAAAAACCCCTAAATTGAGTGTTCAACAACACCGAAACGCAAACAAACTTCATTATTGTTTTCTAAACAACAGCTATGCTATGCAAAAGTAAAATCTTCAGAACTTCACAAGAAGAACAATAAAACCCAAAAATATGAACCGGAGACGGGCAAAAATTTGAGAAAAAAC
Source organism: Ancylostoma caninum (assembly GCA_037903475.1). Lineage (NCBI taxonomy): Eukaryota > Metazoa > Nematoda > Chromadorea > Rhabditida > Ancylostomatidae > Ancylostoma > Ancylostoma caninum. The sequence goes on along the minus strand of JBAJFG010000061.1, from coordinate 87,010 downwards.
AAAAAAAAAATATCGCAAAAAACAAATGGTAAGTGACAATGGCGCTCAAGTGAGAGAAATAGAGGAAAAACAGTCAGTACTAAAGCAGCACATGCTGCAAAATTCAAAAACAACCAGATGCCTATGATAACTCGTGACAGTGAGCAAAATAATAGAGGAGATGCCATGAAAAAAAAATGAAGTTCTCAAAGGCCGGGATAACAAAAATGTAGTTGATGTTCAAAAAAATGAGTCAGGAATCAGAAAAAAATCCTGTTTCGGCCAAAAGTTCCATTTCGGCTTAAAACACCCAAGTTCGGCTTGAGCCCCATGGTGAAAATGTCTAAGATCAAGTAAAAGCCAAATCCGAGTAAGTAAAACGTCAGAATCGAGTTAGAACGTCAAAGCCAGAGGTAAAGCGTCTGAGATCATGAGAAACGTGTGAGACCGGTTCAACGTGACTGAGATCGGGTAAACGTCCGAGTTCAGGTTAGAAAAAAACAGATCGATCAGAATATACTTTGGTGAAACGTCAATAATCAAAAGGCACCGAAAATTTCCTCTCTGAAACCATGATTTGTTCCCACTCTAGTTTCATATACCAACCTCACTCATTCACAACGAATGTCCTCAAACATTACCCAGAAGGTGACAATGACCAACCCAGTGAGCTAAGAAAGAACTCAAAAATGATCTCTCTCAATCATGCAATCAAAAAAAAAACTATCACTCTCACTACTCAAAACTGTGTCAAAACTTTACGCCCACCCTAAAAATTCGTCGTTTCGGGCAAGCATCAAGCTTTCTCGAGTAATGGCGTTCACTATCGTTTTCAGCGTGCTTGAAAACCCCAGAAACTTTCACCAAGTCTTTTCTAGGTGATCCTCTAGTTTTTTATTAGTTTTTGGAAGGAAAATGCCGCGGTTCAAAACTTTACGCCCACCCTTGGAAATGTCGATTACGGAGGAGAGGAATTGTGAATAAGCAGGAAAATGGTATAAACGAATGTAGTAGCGCTCAAAATGACTTTAGGTAACCTTACGGAGCAGTTAAAATCAATGCCAAAAGTATTTTATCTGTCACTGACTGAGCAAACTCTCCCCCGAACAAGTGCGAACAGAACAAAATTTTTTAAAGACTTCGGATGGTCGCAGACACTTAGCTGATATTTCGATGAATAATCTTAATACGCATAGATGGGAAAGGACACACTAGAACACATTTCAAGGTCGACACGACGGCCATATCATCCGTCTGGTCCTCTTCGTCCACAGTGTAGGCCGAGAAAGATGCCTCAAGTCGTGATGCTGGCGGAGTTGTGGACGCTGTGTTGGAGAAAATATGAGAGCAAAGGCTTTCATAGATCACTGCTATGAATAGCTAAGTCCATCGGAATCCTATCTGCGCAATTCCGATGTTAGTGGTCTGTACTGGCCATCGATGTTCAACCGCCAAGGTTGTGGCAAAAAGAAACCTCCCATTTCCCTCAAAATCCCTACAGCAATGCAAGTTTCGGTCTGGAAGATCGTTGCCTGTCTTCTACCCTCATGAGTGAACAGCGCATTCGAAGTTATGAGTGACATCTTGCATGTTAATAAACCCTATGAAAAATGCCGCCCAAACCTACATGCTATCCATGCTGTGCCTAGTAAAATCATTCGACCCCAAGGGTGGTGTGGCGTCCGCCGGAGAACAGGCATTGTGTTCTTGCTTCAAATGTCCTCAAATGCTGATATGCGAAGAGACTGGTCAATTTGAAAACAGTTAGCGGGAATTTAATGCTGATTTTCTCGGTCGACACTGTGAAGGAGAAGGACCAGACGGGTGATATGGCCGTCGTGTCGACCTTGAAATGTGTTCTAGTGTTTCCTTTTCTATCTATACGTATTAAGATTATTCATGGAAATAACAGCTAAGTGTCTGCGACCACCCAAAGTCTTTAAAAAATTTTGTTCTATTCACACTTGTTCGGGGGAGAGTTTGCTCAGTCAGTGACAGGTAAAATACCTTCGGCATTGATTTTGACTGCTCCATAAGGTTATCTAAAGTCTTCTTGAGCGCTAATACATCAGTTCGTATCATTTCTCTGCTTATTCGCGATTCCTCTCCTCCGTAACCGACATTTTCAAGGGTGGGCGTAAAGTTTTGAACCGCGGCATTTTCCTTTCAAAAACTAATAAAAAATTAGAGGATCACCTAGAAAAGACTTGGTGAAAGTTCCTGGGGTTTTCAAGCACAGTGACAAGCTGAAAACGACAGTGACCGCCATTACTTGAAAAAGCTTGATACTTGCCCGAAACGACGAATTTTTAGGGTGGGCGTAAAGTTTTGACACGCACTATATCACTCCTACTCGCTCCTTCTCCACCACATCAGTTACGCGCAAAAAAATATATCACGAGATAACGTTTCATCAAGAAAACTTTGGTGCTAACCTCTTCAAGTTCAAGGATGAGGAGTAGAAAGAAAAGCGTTCTAAAACAAAACGAAGGCATACTAGAAGAAAACTCGAAAATGCACAGCTACTATGTACAAAATAACATACTGATCCAAAGAAATCTTCATGACTTCGAGAATGTTTCCAAATCCTTTTTTTTTTCGCGGCGTCGTGATTATTCGGTGTGCGACGTTGTTGCGACGTTGGAGATGATCGTCTTCCTTTTCTGGAAAGGAGAAGTACTGCAGGTACGAGTCATTGGATTCTAGACTTACGAGGAACTTACCGGTTTAGAGATAAGCTTCGTTCCCTTCATCACATACTGTCTAACATTCCCTCTGAAATGTCCGTTTTATGTGCATACCAGTCTGTCCGTCCGGCTAACGCCGGACTTCCAGACTTCTACTGATGCTCGCTTCGCTCGCATACTCCGCATGCGATACAGAAAAAAAAGGTGGATAGATTTAGTAGATCCCGTATCCCCCCGAGTAAGTCCATCGACTTTTGGAAAGCTCTCGATCGCGTGAGCGGTAGCCTTCCTCCACGTGGGAGAAGTAATTTCTTTTGATTGCCCCTAGTGGCCGTTGTTAACTTCTGGGCGTGGCGCACCCCTATCGCAGTGGTGGACCCGTCTCCCCCACTTCTGGGCGCTGGCGCAGCCCTTCTCCATGGACCCATTGACGGACCCGTTGTACACCATCCAACCTTCTGTTCGATCTCATCCCTACCCCATTCCACCACCCCACACCCGTTCCTAGCCCTTTATATGATCTCACAATCACGATCATTGACCAGTCGTAGAATTTCGTAACGGTCTGACACACATACCTACATACTTACACACATACAGACACACATGTAAACAAGCTAAGCCCGTTATTATATAGAATGATTATCATCAACCAACTAAAATTTAGGATAAAATTGGATTAATTAACTTACAGGGCTCGATTAATGGCCACGGAACAATTAGGGGTCCAGTCTCTTCGACAGTCCTTACGATATTCGAGGGCTTTCTTGCGCTCCTCATTGTTACTGCCAAGTTTCAAGAAGGACCTGAAATAGTTAACCTCAAAATACGAAAATGATGTGAGTAATCATTAGGTGACATGACTCACTTTGTTGGGTTGTCCATCAGCTCCTCAGCCGCCATTTGGATTGGCCCAAGGAGAGTCCATCGAGGAGGCAACCTGAATCATTTGCAATTGGAAGCGTAAACTGATACTGCTGCGGAGTTTTCCTACTCACTTATTAAGATTTCGACTATGTTCTCTGGTACATGTTTGAGTTCCTCCTTCTTTGATCCCCTTCCGCGCACTCTGTGGGAGTAGTGCTGTATGGCTTCGACTGGGTCACAGGCCTGAAAACGTTTATTGACGAGTCTCGCTTTTGGAAACAACTACCAAATAATCATTATTTGGAAATGGCATCAAACCTTCACTAGGTAGAACCGCATGAAGTCAGCACAGTGAACGAGATGGTCCTCGTCAGTAGCCCTTCCAGACCTTTTCCACCTGGCCATCACATTTGCATAATCAAAGAAGAAAAAACTTGTAAAACTCCATGGCGCGGAGTTTTCTTCGCTGAGCACATTCGAAATGATCGGTTGGATGATTTGAGGAGGGAAACAGAAAAGGAGAAGTCCGCGCCGTAAGTTTTACAAGTTTTTTTGACGTTGGGCATGACGTCATCACATTTGCATAATCAAAGAAGAAAAAAACTTGTAAAACTCCATGGCGCGGAGTTTTCTTCGCTGAGCACATTCGAAATGATCGGTTGGATGATTTGAGGAGGGAAACCGAAAACGAGAAGTCCGCGCCGTGAAGTTTCACAAGTTTTTACCACGTCGGGCATGACGTCACTCACAATTCCGTCAAAAAAAAGGAGACAGGAAACTTGTAAAACTCCATGGCGCGGAGTTTTCAACACTGAGGAGATGAAAAAACTTACCTCAGAATCGGTGAAGCTCCACATGTTCGCGAGGACATCCACAGCGCGGACGTGTTCTCCAACGACTTCTATGTCGATGGTCTGCACCTCTGCAACTTCCATCTTCAGGATTCCTGAAAAAGAAAACATTTCCAAAGAAGAAACATTCACATAAACTCTACAGAAACGTAGGAAAACGAAAAACATGCGCAACACCCCGACACGAACGAAAACCCCCCCCCTCCCCCCCAAGGTCGAAAAAACCCCGTGCGGCATTTTCGAAATTCCGCCGCCGCGCGTGCGGCGGCTTCTGACATCACTGGCAATTGTGTTTCAAATCACGGCGCCCAATCCGTCAAGGTGCTGCAGCTCGATGCTCAGCGGGCGGCGCCGAAACCCCTCTCGGAGCAGGAAATGAGGCCATAAGGTGACAATGCCAATCGAGTTTCCATTTGGAATTGTATTGATCTGAGGCTGCCGGTGGGCGGGGCGGGGCGTGGCCAGGAGGATAGAGCTGCATTCGTTGAGCATAGTCCCTCTCCAGTGTCTGAGGCCTGCGCTCTAGAAAATTTTGTTGCACTACCATGTTTTATATAAGAGAATCAGTGCGTACGTCTTCACCATAGTGCTAGACCTAGGAATTCAGTAAAATCTCTGAGAGCAAAATTTCCGGGTGCTGCTTTTAAGTAACGAATGGATACGATTTGCACATCTTCAACTATTTTTTTCGAGAGAGACTCACATGACAAAAATTAAGGCGAGTATTCAACCATAATGATAATATCGAAGGAAATCATAGCAGGCAGACACCTTGTGATAGGAAGCATCTGATTTTTGAGCGACATTTGTTACTTTGATATTTAAAGCAAAAACGCTAATTGAAGAAGCACAATTAGAATGCAACCCATGCACTTTTTTTGCTACAACCTTCATGATAGTGCCGCAATTAGGAGAATGGAATATTTGCAGAAAAATGCTAACATCGTTCTACCTGATCGTCGTGACAAAGTTCGCGGTGGCTGCCGTCTACCAAATGCCTCTTGTACACATCGAATCTAGCATGATTCAAATGATGAGGCAAGGAACATGGGCAAAACATTTGGAGCAAATGAATGCGCAAAGAACAAAGAATAAGGAGGAATCATTGGATTCGGATCATTCTCAAGATGTAAGCGGGTACAATTTTTGTCTCTGATGAATTTCCTTTCTTCTTAGATGCAAACTTCATTTCAAACTTTGATGCATGCATTCCAAACTACTGCGCGCTTCATAATTGTAGTATACCTCTAACTTTTCCACTACCGGCCTTTCTGGAAATATGTATTGGAATTTTTCCCAGCACCTGAAATAATCCTTGGTACTCTGCTTTTGAGCTCATGATAAAAACCGTAGATATCCAGGACTTCGTTTCACTTCGTACACATGGACATGCGTTGCCAATATACAACAGTGTTTCTCACAAACTTTGTCCCCATGAATGGCCTTTTCTATACTGTGGGCTAAGAGCTAGCCTCTAACTCCGATAAATGTGCAGGACGAACGCAGACCAAACGGCGTAATGATTCGGGTAGAAACCCTAGCAGCAACGGTTGCCAGTTGCTGCCACTCTCCCCTCGATTGCTGCTCAATCTGTCAGCCCTTTAGCAGCAATTGCTGAGGGACGGCAGCAATTAAAGGGAGAATGGCAGCAACTGGCAACCGTTGCTGCTAGGGTTTCTACCCGAACCATTTTCGGGGTGCTTTCGTGCTACATAGTTATCAGAGAAAGTAAAATTACATGGAAAGATCGACGACGTTTTTTATTGTGAGTGGTGTCTTTAGTAGATAAATCATAAGTTGGTACTAGCATGTTGACGAGCTCCACGGCCATTGCACTTGTTAACACTTGTTAACACTTGTTAACTCGAGTGGGCTTGCCGATGATCATTATAAAATTTGAATCCATATTTCTTCGCACAGACTGTTTTTTTTGTTTGTTTACAGCGACGGCTCCGTAGATTTTTTGGCAGGTCGAAGGGGTTTTTTCGTAATTTTTTTCTACTCGAGTAAAGCTTGTGCCAAACTCTACTGCAAATATAGAAAAACGCATAAATTAAGTTTTGAAAATCAAGGACTGCTACGGTGAGCTCAAAAAGAGGGTACCAATATTATTTTAGGTGCTGATCACGACGATACTAGGGAAAGAAATTCCACGATTTCCGGAAAAGCCCGGATTAGAAGGTGTCTTACAATAATGGCACGCACTGTAGTATATATTATACATATTACTTACTACGCTTCGATGACTTTTACAGGAAGCTCCAAATATCCGCAGTCAAGAGGGACGTGGCCACGACGCGGCTTTAGGCAGAGATACAGGCGCTCGGCATGCTGCCACTGTTTGGCTGCAGAGTCAGGGAAGCCAGAGGCAGCATAGAGAGCGCTTGTGTCTGATCAAGGAGCCGCGCCGTGGCCACGCCCTCTTGACTGCGGACATTTCGAGCTTCCTGTATGTATTGTTTAGTGTAGTAGAAAGATGAGTGCGTAGAAAATGTTGGATTAGCTTTCGTCCTCGTTAGCTCCCACCCCCCGGGCGCATTTGTACATGCGTACTAGTTTTATTACTCGAGTAACTACTGGATCTGAAGTAATTCCTTTTACAGCTATCCTCCAATTGATGGCACCTTTAAAACAAGCACGAATGCCAGAAAACTTTTCTCAGCGTGAGTGCTGCCTTCAAAGTCAGTGTGTCAGCTTTTCGTGTTTGAGCTTTCAGCAGATCCTGAATCTTCTCGACACGCTGAATCCAGCGATATACATGAATTGTTACAAAAACGTCCTTAAATTGGTTCTACAGAAGTTTTCCAGGAGGGAGTTTGGAAAAGTTCATCGAGCAGAGACGCGTGAAGCCGTTGATCTCAACGACCGGACACGTCTAGACGCGTTGACCAACGCTGCAGAAGTGGGGCCAGCACAGTCACAGATCGCTCCGCCCAAGTGGTCCGTGGACTGTACATTCGGACCATCCGAGAACGGAGTTTTCGTCATTCTTATGCGTTTTGACGTACATCATTGGAATCGGCTTGACGAGGAGATCTAGAGTCTGCTGATATCTACAACCCACGAAACGAGCTGACGAACTGCCTTCAAAACAAGTTAGTGACACGAGTTAACAAGTGTTAACAGGGACACTGGCGGTGGAGCATGTTCACACATTGGCACCGTGATATAATTTTCTAAGCTTTCATCGGAAATTCGAGAAGGGATGGACATTTCAGAGCGTTTTGCCTTTTGTTTGATAAATACTTCCTGAATACAACAGTGCGATAAGATTGTAAATAATTGATTTTGTAGAAAGTTATTAAAACAAGTTGTGTCGAAGTGGTGCTAAGGGCCGTATTTTAACTAACTGTCTCGCTGTAACTAAGCGAACGCTGCACAATTCAATTCTTCCTTGGAACCAGCAGCCTTTCCAGAAGCTTGCAGTGTTAACACAATTGGAGATTATTGATTTCAAGGAAAGTTAATTGATCAGAATACTTCGAACCGGTGACGAACCCTAAATTCTAAAGTAGATTTGGGATTCAGAGAATTTCGGAGAAATTCCTCCTTTCGAAACCAATGATTTCTAATTTCCTTCGGCAGTTGGAGAAGGAGGAGCATTTACAAGCTAAACACAAAGTTTGAGCAGGATCTGTTCAGTACCAATGATGCCGTAGGTATTCTAGGTACTTTTTCAGCTGAACTCTTACCAGAGTCACTTAAATCCAGTCCTCTTGGAGATTTAGATAGTACATTGCCATGTGCTGCTATGCGCTTGCTTCCAGCGGAGCCTGTCTTTTTAGCCTGTCTTCGTGTAGAGCCTGTCTTTTTATAAGTGCTGGAAACAGTGCTGTTGGCAGGATTTTCTCACAAAAATTTGCAAAAATCAATTAATTCCATTTCCTTCGACAACTGGAGAAAGTGTTGAATGTGTGCCTTTTTTTCACAAAATTTGAGCAGAATTCGATCAGTGCAAACGATGTCATGGGTGCCGCTAGGTAGTAGTTTTCAAGTATAATTTCCAAGAAAATTCTAATTCTTTCCCTATCTCAGTCACAGTTGATGGAATTAATTAAAGACGAATCCCTCGGTTCAATCTGCCTTCTTCGCTCTTATCGGCAAAGCAGCGGATGGTTATTAAACCAAGGTCTCAGTCCCAGCTACCAAGGCCCTTTTGCTAACCTCATCTTTTACGAGATCTACCTGGGCTGAATTTCCACTGGAAATGACTGATGAATTCCGACCCTACGTGTGTGGCTTTACTAAAGAGGAAACACAAGTATTCATTGTCCATTTTCCGAGCAGAAATTATACATATAATGCAGAGCAAGAGTGAGACCGTTCATTAGAAGTTGAACTCTTTGTTTTCAGGTGAATGTTTACCACGATAGCGAGTACGTTGGGAACGTTACGATAGGGACACCAGAACAGACGTTCCAGGTACAACAAATGATGCCATCATTGGTTTTTGTCTGTGGTAGTAGTAGAAGTTTAGGTGGTATTGGACACCGGGTCGGCAGATTTCTGGGTACCTGATTTCACATGCGCAGCAAACAAACCAGCAGCATGCGAAGAACCAGTCTGCGATGGTGGATGTGAGTCTGCTGCTTTCAGGAAGTGAATGAAGCATACTTGCGTTAAGATGCCGGCCACAATTTGGGCAATACGTAACTCAGGTGCTGGTGATACTGGCATAGAGTAGTAATAGAGGAGCAGTCATTGTCGTATCACAGGTTTCCTCGGCAGTTCAGTGTCTTACGCTACACTCCGAATACGACTGCAAGTGACGGTAAAGGAAGGCTTTCTAAGGCTTACGGTTCACGTCTTCCTGTCTCAATTCACAGAGTGTTACCGCTCTGGCTCCTCCAGAGTTAGATGTTAGATGCTGATGACGAAGTTGGATGCTGGTATGGTTTAAGGTGATGCAACAGATGATTACAAAGTAACACATATGTAATCATTGTCGTTCATTAAAGCATATCCTCTTATATATAAATCATGGTAGCGCAACAAAATTTTTTAGAGCGCAGGCGGTGGAGGAGCAGCACGTGATCGCGTGCTTCCATCATGGGGCTCAGTTATAGACAGTGCTCGTTAGGATGCGAAGCTGACGGGGCATCCGGCCGACGTTTCATCATAGGTGCATAGACGTGGTGGAAGTCGGGTGCACTCAGGATTTCGCGGTGGGACCAGCGGCCAGAGATTTCAAGCCCTCCGGGCGAGACAGTGTTTACAACGATTTGACGTTGCATAGCAGCAATGTACGGAGCAGAGTCGCCCCTCTGCTGGAGCTTTGTTATTGACTGCATTCAGTTTTGAGACACTAGACTATAACCACCTGAAAAGGATGTGTGCTTGCTGGGGAGGTCGTAGCGATGGTATTCACTCGGGATCCTCCACTTGGGATATGCGCTTTGCGCACCTCTCACTGAAGGGGATTATGCAGCCTGAGGGTTGTTTTCGAGAAGGGCAGTACAATCAAATACACAAGATGAACGAACGAAGAACGCGTCATCATACGCTGTTGTGACATTTTCTGGAACCAGTTGTGCAACTGATCAAACTTTCTAAATATTTCCTAACTTTCTTCCATTACTCTCGAGATCTACAAAGAATGCGGTGCACTGATGACGAACAGATGTGCCGAGGCCCCGCAGTTCAGAAAAATATCAGGATGGGTGTCTACCAATCGAAAAAGGTACCGCCGTGGCCCAATAGTGGGAAAACGGCAGGATACGTGTCCTTTGATGGAGAAAGGGTCCTCCGTGGCGGCCCACTAGTGGTGAAATGCCACGGAGCGAGTCCATGAATGGAGAAAGAGTACGCCGTGGCCCATAGTGGGGAAAACGCAAAGTTGTACGCCTGCCGGTGGAGTAAGCGCACGTTACGCGCTCATTCGTCTCTCAGTCGACCATCTCTTTTTTCTCCCTGTATAGAAGCTTATCAATTGAGCTATCTCAGTTACGTGAAGCTTGAACTTTTCGGGTGGTTAGTCGCACGGTATTGGTTACACTGTATTGTTCACAAGTACTAAAGCCTTGTGAAAGATAATTCTGTACATAGTCGGGAGTGGCTGTCCATAACGGGTTCATAGGCAGGTAAGAAATGTGACAAAAAGGGTAGGTAGTATCATTGCGGCGGAAATTAGCTTTACATGTAGGTGCGTGATTAATGATTTGCAAGCAACGCTAGGATCTCGAGAAGACTCCCAGCCCGACGTTGGAGGGGCGGCCAGACCCGTAGAACATACGCAAATCATGAAGAGGATTTTGTCTTTGAGATCAGATTATGATTAGTTTTACTTATTTGGTAATTTTCTAAGCATTTCGCAGCCAAACCGCGTATTTACATAGTTCAAAGACGTGGGAACGACCGTACTCCAATGGGCGCAAAGGACACGACACAACATTTCCCATAGAATTTTCATAGGTAGCGCCATCTACGAAACTTTTGCGTCAAAATACAGAAGATAATTTCAGTAGTGTGCGAAGTCTTCTGCCATAATCAGTCCTGCTGCACGACGGGAGGGTTGGTACGAAAAAGGAATCCATGCAGATGGAAACGTTATTTCGAATCGAAGAAGTCGAGCACTTATGTAAAAGCAGCTGGTCGATGGAAAATGAAAGTGAGAGGTTTGTTGGAGTCAGAGTGGTTACAAGTGTACAATTTTCAATGGTTGATATTGCAGACATAAGTTACAGGGAGCGACAAAAGTCTTTGGACAAGCATCTTGGGCTTTCATCTTGGGCCTTCTCCAAAGTTTCAGAACAGAGTCCAAATTACTGAGTGGTGTTGAGGAAACCTTAGCCCATAGAATCTTGAAAACACCATGGAATCTTCCAAGATAGATGTACAGGGTGGGCCAAAAACACGGTAACAACGCTTGCTTCTCCTCTAAAGAAAATAGTTTTACCATAAAGTTGAACTCAGTTGAGATGTCCTTCCATAACGTTTTACCAGGACAGTGCTAGGGCCCACAAGTCATGTTTGATTCAGAACTCAGGCAAAAAAATATGTTTTAGGTCCTATTGGATTCATCGAGTGACCACCCATTTACTTAGTTCTCAATCAGTAGGGCTAATAGGCTGCGGTGATACCCGAGACCTCAGGACTTCGTCAAAACCTCTCCGAAATTCGGATTAGTTGTGAAAGCACTCGAAAAAATATCGGATCAGTTGAAGCAGAACCACTTGCGAGCCGTCGGCAACGACCTCACTCAGCATCTTGGGTCCTGTGTCGCAGCTGACAGAGGATGTTGCGGTGAGAAGGTTTGCCTTGTCTTAAATATGACCTAGTGAACGTAAATCCTACAAATATGTTTGAAATTGTATATAAATTCTTCTTTGATGTAGACATTCCTGTGTCACCGTATTTATGGCCCACCCTGGGACCTCCGTAGGCGTTTATTATCCCCACCTTTGTAGTACGTCAAATACTCACTTTACGAAGCAAATTCTATAAATCACTCTATAAATCCTCAAATAGCATGCATACATTGAGGCAGAACGAATCAGCTAGTCTATCTCGGAAAACAGCCGTAAACCCTCGTTGAACACGCGGAAGTAGCTATAGCAGCGCGATTTCCGTGTTTCTTGGTGAAAATTTTGACCATTGCAAAAAGCGCCTAGCGATACTCTATGCATTTTGCAAATTTCTTGGCGATTTTCCTAGCTCACATAGTGGAAAACTTCTACAAACGTTCACATGAATTTGGGACCTCTTCGCAAACAGATGGAGAAGTGGTGAAGGAAAAACCACCTCTACTACCTGCGCGTCAGAGCCCACATCTCATCTTGACTTCCCGAAGTCTGGGTACCTACGAGAGCAGCGAACCTCAATACCAAAAATAATATTCATGCTCATAACTTGGTTATGAACGAAAAATGACCATTTATTTCTTGAGGTTGAACTTCCGTATGTTTTCAGATTATGCTTGTGCAAAGACTTTTGCCGCACCCTGCATATCAATCACATAATACTGTTCACAAATAATGGCACACAGAAATGATTCTGTAAAAGAGGCAATCTCTGAGAAAAAATTTGCGTTTGCCTTTTCAAAATAGAGGGTACGTCTTAGTGGGCGCAATGAATGAGCTGTTGTCCTGAGTGATCTCTCTTTTTGCGAAAGCAGCCAAGTAAACACCAGCGGGCAGAACTGCAGATGCGCCTAGAACAAAACACGTCCTTTTTGGTTTTTGGTTTCATACTATAACGGGGTGATCCTTCACGATCTTGATACTGCCATATATCCACTCCTTGTTTGCAAGTCTAGTCGCGTATTTTCCAAAGGAATGACTCTGTGTTTTGCAGCAGAAAATTCCTTCATTTTCTTGTTTGTAATCCAAGTAACACTCCAAGGAGACTTTCTTTGTTTGGCTCAATTCTCATCACAAGATGAACCCATAAGTACATTGGTCGAGCTTGGCTCCAATGCGAGAAAGTGGTGCAGGCCTGGCCTAGCACAAGAGTGGCTTCGTCGTAGCCGGGATTCTAATCTGCCGGATTACCAAATATGGGCGTGTTAGAAGTAAGAACTTGGATATCCATAATAAAGATGCTAATCTCCTGAGTGGTGATCTTTTCAAAATCTGTGACAATGTAGATCTGAGAGTTGCTTGCGGCGCAGATACGGTGCGCTCTGTGTCTTCGTGACTTCGCCGAAAACACTCTCCAAACAAGGGCGCATTTGTTCTGGTCGTCAAGATATGGGCCTTAGCAGAGTGGGTTGAAAAGTTACACGAATGACCACCAATTAGTTGCTGTTTTTCAAATATTTTCATGGGAATGTGTTGAGAAAACATTCGTGTGAATCGACTACAGGTGCCAAATTGATTTAAGAGCTCACATCTTCGAAGTCAGACAACTCTAATGCTCTCAATTAGGAATGAGTGCAACAGTCGAGAAAAACAATCTCCAAAACGAGAAGAAAAATGCAAGTAAACTAAAACTGTTTGAGTGCTGATTTTGCAGACACATCAATTCCATTATTCACCCTTAATTTCTTAATTTGGTGAATTAAGCGAATCTGCAAACAAATGCTGACTCATGTGAGAGGAGTCAGAAGAAAGGTCATTGCACTGAAAACTGCTGATGAAATTTTTGATGTTTGTTTTCCAACCCGCGAGTAAATGCGTTCGAGATAGAGGAAGCCTTGACCTTCTTTATTCAGTCCTTAGTAACTATTTTAGAAAAAAGATTCTGTCCAAAAACCTCTTTGAAATACGAGTGTCGCATTAGCTCAATTACGAGCAAGATCGCTATTCAAATTGGCTCCCAGAATAATATTTAAAGTTTTGCGCTTGCGAATGAAACTATTCTGAGTCAAAAGTCGCAATTGATAATGAATTTTGTTTTGAGTTACACGCTTATTACAGAAGCTAAGTCAAGTCGGTAGAATTTGCTCTCCAAACCAATTCTGAAAAGGGAAAGGTCAACCCCATTGAGATGGTATTGATCTATTTTTTTCCTCTTACCGAAGGAATTTTGGTAAATTTCGCAACCAATATTACTATCCAATCATAGAAAATATTCAAGAAAATATTAGAACATGAAATTCAAGAAATGCGCCCAGGCTTAACCCAGAAGAAAAAGGCTTCGTATCTGTGCGATAGTATACCCGCTCGATCAAATGCATTCAGCTGAGAGAAAAACTTTCATCATTCTTCGATCTTTCTGCGTTAGCTTTTTTTTACTTTAAATAGTTGCAAAAGCTCAAGTTCTCCCTGTTCCTCGAGAAATCAATTTGAAACGACGCGCCTATCTTCGCCCTATACGGTTATTTCGATGGCTTTGAGAAAATTCTTCCAAGGGAGAGGATCGAAATCGAAAAGGAACATATGGTTTGAGCTTTGCTGAGGAGTGAGTTGCTAACTGCATCCGATTTATTTCGTTTTCATTGTCATTCCGAAAATTTTTCAACCCACCCTCGCATATGTCTGGCTGCCAAGACATGGGTTTATATGCATATGCAGAGTGTTTCCGCATTGTGCCTTTCCTACAGACTCATTTTGGGTGTGTCAATGCTGTTGATGCACTCTACAATATGGTGGGATCTCATGCTAGTTCGCAACGGAGTAATACATTTCAGTATGTGATTGGTTATGCGCAAGGGTTCTTCGGAAATGACACAGTCCGATTTGGGAACAAAGGCACGAAGCAACTTGTAGTAAATGCTACAAGGTTTGGCCAAGCAGATGAAATTGCCGATGCATTCACTGACGTGAGTTTTTCGAGACAGATTATAAACAGACCGCTGTTGCTTGACTGACTCTTAAAAACGGAAGTGCATAAGCTGACCCATGAAAAATTCCATTCCTACACGATTATCCTGATGTTGTCATTGCTCGGAGGTATTACGCTGCATTTACACTCAGCAGCGATGAAGCAATACAACCAATGAAATTCAGCAAGGTAGGAGACTAGGAGAGTCCGGCAAATCGCATCGAATTGTATTCTTCTACTTACAGGTTTTGATGCTGATTTCGAATTCGTTTTAATTTTCTGCTGAGAATCGCTCTGTGAGAAGTTACGTGGCACGATTCCAGATTGCTCAATGTAGACAGAATTTGGCTTCCTGGATACATTCTGCTTAAAGATCGCGTGAATTGGTCTGGATATGACCAAGACGGAGACGTTATTTAGTTTCAAAGGGTTGACAAGTTCGAAATAGTTTTCGCGCATATTTTTAGCAGAATACAACTCGTAAGTCGGATTTGACCGATCTAGACATGCCGAAATTATGACACGTAACGCTTTGCAGAGGGCTTTACGGTAAGGAAAAAGAAAACGGATTTGAGATCAGCGAAGCAAACTGCATGTAATAGTATACGCTTCATTATGAGTTACGGACCCCTCCCACCCCCCCCCCCCCTTGCATCCTTCTCTGGTCAGGGTGCGTCAGCATTTCTGGTGTCTCATTCGTATGTTGCCTGCAGGGAAGATCTCGACTCACAACATTTTGTTTTTAGTTCCATTAGCAAACCAATAGCGATAGAAAATACGTTAGAATCACGAGGGCACCAGCGGATTATATAGGTAGGAGTTGTTTAATTAATCGCTTAAACTATTGTATGTACATATGCAGTGACCGAAGCAGATCTCTGCCTTGAATTGTTTAGGAGATACATGTCTGTCTCATGTACAAGGTGGTCGAGAATTACCCGTTCTCCTACACTTTGACGCCAAAACCTTACAGCCTAATGTTTGTAGACTCTAATGATATTAATATTTATTGTAAAGTTTCTTGATTTTCCTCCACCATTGGGAATTTAGGAGCTCGGAAGCTTTCCATAGCGCCATTCTCGCTTGCAAAACTAACATTCTTTTTTGTGCCTTAGATATAGCATAACAAAACATTTCAAGTCCAAATTTTAGGTGTGAACTGAGCAGGTCTGCACTATAAGCAAGCTATAAAGAGCGAAAACGATGTAAAAACGATCTAGGGCGATTATCAATGCTTGATGAAAAAGTTTCGCAAGATTGTGTTCAGAAGTCTTTCAATCTTGTGAGCCGACGCCCAGAAGTTTGAACTACAGCTACAGCATCACCCACATAAGGGCTGTCTAATAACTGAGTTGTGTTCGCCAGAACTGAGTGCCTGCCTAGAATTTTATTCGACTCAAGGTAATTTTTAGCAACCTGATCGAAATGAAGCGTAGAAAACACGAGTGTGGTCCGCCACGTTGAACAACGCACTTCATAAGGTTTCTGCGCATGACATAATGACATAATCACTTTACTAAAGTAGATGCTTTTCAGAGGCCAATTGATGGAATTCTTGGCTTAGCATTTTCGTGGCTGTCTAGTGATTTTCACGCACCTCCTTTCCAATATGCTACTGAACGTGGGCTGGTCGATCCCGTTTTCACTGTTTATATGAAGCATGCAGGAGGAAGTGAGTTTCAAAGCTTTTGGCGACAGCAGTTCTCTGTGAAGGACAGTAATCAAACTTCAATCCCGATTCTTGTGATGCAGTCTTAGACAAGAGATCAGGGAGATGCCACCCATCGGCGGACGTATCCAAGAGAATTGGAATAGGTTAAATGGGATAAACCGGCAAAAGTAGGCGTGTCCGCGTTTTCGTGCGATCCAAGAAAATCTGTCCGCCAAAATTTCTCCTCCCGACGGGAAAATATCAATCCGCGTGAAAACATCTGGATATATGGGAAAAATGAGAGAATTCCTCGGTAAAAAGTACTCCTTCTACTAATAAGCGATGGTTTACAACTACGAAATGCATTTTGGTAAAAAATGATGATTGATTAATGATTTTCGTCGCAACCCATGTCCACATTGCTAATGGTTGCCTCACTCTAAGCATATTGACCAAAATGTTGTTTTGTTTAGCGCATCGTATGCAGAGATAGTGTTATTTGAGCGGAACACTTAGCAGAAAAGCACTAGGATATGGAACAAAAAGGACTTTTTTGTGGTATTTCAACAGTAACTTACCTAGTGACTGCAATGCTAATCACTCCTTGAGCAAGCACCCATGATATCACACCTACCTGCAAATCTGGGACACACTAATCTGTGATAACCTCTTCAGTCGAGTTTCTGAGGATGTCGTTTATAAACTCAATTGACGCTTCTTGAATGGGATGGCTTTACACTTCTAAGCAGAAGTGTACACCCCATGTGCATCTTCTTATACTAGAAGAGGAAACACTTTTCCAGATCAAGTAGTAATGTGGGTGTTTCTAGAGAAAGAATAATGAATGACGCCCTGTCATTTCCAAAAATGTAAAGGAGCCATCACTTCACGATTATAGGGAATACCGAGCCAGAGCGCCGCTTCGCGGCGCTCTGACTCGGACCCGTGTGCCACGTTACCTCCGGGCTAGGTAAACTCTGAGAAAAAAAAAGGACCCCGAGCCAGAGCGCCGCTTCGCGGCGCTCTCACTCGGACCCGTGTGCCACGTTACCTCCGGGCTAGGTAAACTCTGAGAAAAAAAGGACCCCGAGCCAGAGCGCCGCTTCGCGGCGCTCTGACTCGGACCCGTGTGCCACGTTACCTCCGGGCTAGGTAAACTCTGAGAAAAAAAAGGACCCCGAGCCAGAGCGCCGCTTCGCGGCGCTCTGACTCGGACCCGTGTGCCACGTTACCTCCGGGCTAGGTAAACTCTGAGAAAAAAAAGGACCCCGAGCCAGAGCGCCGCTTCGCGGCGCTCTGACTCGGACCCGTGTGCCACGTTACCTCCGGGCTAGGTAAACTCTGAGAAAAAAAAGGACCCCGAGCCAGAGCGCCGCTTCGCGGCGCTCTCACTCGGACCCGTGTGCCACGTTACCTCCGGGCTAGGTAAACTCTGAGAAAAAAAAGGACCCCGAGCCAGAGCGCCGCTTCGCGGCGCTCTCACTCGGACCCGTGTGCCACGTTACCTCCGGGCTAGGTAAACTCTCCACACGAAGCGCAGCTTCGCCGCGCTTCGCGGATGACAGTGATTTTCTGCGAAGCTGCATAGCTCCTGAACGGTTTGGAGGTTAACTCTTATTATGTTCAATGTAAAGAGCTTCTACATGGTCCGTTGTATGAGTAGCAACACAAATCCTCACGTGGTCGAGTCGTTTTGATTCGGGATAGCGCTGAAAGTCGAAATTGTTATTGTTCGGGCACAATTAGCTTTTAACTGGAATAAACTGCGTAAATGTTCTATTCGTATTTTGTAAGCACAATGTTAAGCTCATGGAGTGCCCCATTTGTTTCCCTGACCGTTAATTTCCAATTTCTATTACTACTTCATGCTTTAGAAGGAGTGCGGTGAAAATTTCCGTACAACTCTGCTGTATTTGGATGATTCACGTTTCTGATTGCGAAATCACACTCGCTTCATCATTGGTTCTCCCATTCTGCTTTAAACATCCAAGATATTCCGTTTTCTTAGCAAATTAGATGTCCTAATTGAAGATTTCCATGTTGTACACATACATATACATGGGCGTGTCATTGGGCGTGTCAATTTTCGCAATTGAGCCCGTGGCGGCGGGCAAAAGAGGTGGGGCGAGGCGAGTGGATCAATGACAACGTGACCTGTCATCCCTCGCGCGGCGATGGGGGGGTCTGCGCTTTATATAGAGTAAGATGCGCGCAACTAGTTGAGAAATAGGACCCGTTCCAGAAATTGAATCATTGTTAAGCCTATGACATGCGATATTGTCAACAAAACACTGCTCCAATCGAACAGCGAATATTTTCGAATCTTTGCGTTAAAACGGAAAACTGGTCCACGGGTATGTACCCGTCTGGATTTCGTTTCCAACAGATGTGTTCTTGGATACGGCCTCTGATTTTAAAAATGTACTCCATGCCGCAGCTACGAAGGGGGAGTAGTGGTCAGCTACCAGCTGGCTTTGAACTTCTGCTTTCCGAGTTTTCGTAGTTTGGCGCATAAATAGGCTTGACAAATTTTAGAATTTTGTCGCGCAAGCTCCATACGGGGTCTGCAAAAGTAGCATCGTTAAAACAAATCGAATAATTTTGCCAAGCACTGGAAGAAAAACGCTGGATCATCATGCACCAACTCAATATTCTAACCGAATCAACGGGCTTGTTTGATGCCGAGCACTTTATCCCTTCTCCTTTATGCATTCCCTTGAAAGACGATTTCCAAAAATTGTGTCGAATAGTCTCCATGGAACTTAGACGGATGTCAGACGCTCGAATTTCAGTGGTAGCGAACGTGTTCGGAGGAGTGATCACATATGGTGGATTGGATAGCGAACATTGTGGAGGGGTGATCGCGTATGAGAAACTAACTGTCGCAAGATACTGGCAATTCAAGGTAGTTTTTGCTGATTTTTCAGGGAGCCACTCAGTTGTTTCGCTTTCTGATAATGATCAAAGAATGAGCTAGCTAGAAGAAGAAATAAATATCAATATGCTCATGGGCTTCTTGGAAGATTACATGTGACGACATGTTTCTGCAGTGCCTTGTGCTCGGGGGTGCGGGGTGGGGGGGGGGGAAGGGGGCAGGGGTAAATAAACTACGGGGAAGGGCTAAAGCTGCGAGACGCACACGACGAGAGGATGCGCAGCAGGGTAGGGCTGTTGTTGGAAGACGTACCTTGTGCAATTTGCTGAGACCTTTTAAAGACAACACCTACGGAAATTTCTGATTTGGAAAACTTAGCAAATTCCAAAGGTATCGAATGTGCTGAACACACATAAAGTTGAAAAGGTCCTGTGGCACCAAAAACCCTGTTTTCAAAAGCTCATGGCCAAGTTAGGTTAGTAGGCGTGGTCGGGTTGTATGAGCCATGGGATGGGGTAGATATCCGAAGACCGATAATATCTTTTTTTCACTTTGTGGATATTCGCGCAATCAGTTATTAATTTGTCCGCAACCGCAGCCTTTCCATACCTCACCAAGAAAAATTACCATTGGAAAATGTGTAGCACTTAGTAAGGACGTCATTTAAGAACCAAAACCTCATGAAATCTCCTATTGGAGGAAAAACCGGAGAAAATTGAAATTTTAGAGAAAACTAATCGAATTGTTGCCAAACAGCTTCGAATCCTGTAAAATGCAGGTGAGGGAACAATCCAGTTAACAGAAGTGGCAAAAGTACGGAAGAAATATTATCAAAAAACTCACAAAGAGAAAAAACGACTCTATTTCACCAAGATTGTAGCAAAACAGCTGTTTTTGTTGCAATTCGCGGAGGAAACAACTTGCGGAAAATTCGTCCAAACTTAACGCCAGCACAAAGATGTACCAGTTACTGCACTGAACGCAGTGATTTCCGTTGTTGGTATAGTACAGGAACCAATAATACTGCGCTAATGTACCAGAAAGCGTGAAAACCTGAGGAGCGAAAATTTGCGTGGGTGCTGCCTTCGAGGAGGAATGAGCTTGCTAGGAGAGCAGATTTGATTTCAAACACACGAATCACCATGTGACTTGTTATTATTCAAGGATAGCGTTCATGTGGGTACACGAGCACACCTCGGAACGATACTGAACATTTCTTGCCAAGATGATGTACATTTCTCACTAACATGAGGGGAACATTTACCTCTGCGAAGAACAGAAGCAATGCCCCTTTGGTCACGATTTGGGTTTTCAAGGAAATTCCTGCAAAAGAAATTGAAAAGTTGGAACTTGCTTTACTAAAAAAAACTTCCTCAGAAAACAGGATACACTCACAAGAAAAAGACAATGTCGAAGAATAGTGGAAAAATAAGGAGCAGTTTCAGTCGGAGTTTTCTTTCATTGCAAAGATAAACACTCTTCGACCCTCGATATATATCGAACCTGCACTTCTACATAGACTCTGGTAGATGGAAAAACACAACAAGTGATCGGAAATAATGTGCATATTTTAATGAAAAGAAAAGGAACAGCAACAATTTCCATACTTCGCTCATGCAGCTTTTCCTCGAAATTTCTAATTTAGGTAAAGAAAGTCACTGCTGGAAGCTTCAGTTCAACACGTGGATGGCAGGTTATATCAAGCACAGGGTCGACGTTTATTTATGCTCCTACAGCTATTGCAGCTGAGATAGCCAAGGCTGTTAATGCAGAGGTAAATAGCACGCTTAATCGCTGATAGAACCCACTTTTGTGAGTTCCACTTTTGGAGTTCATCTAGGTTGAAGGCGGCATTCACGGAAGTCTCCGGAAACTTTCTTATTTTGCGAAGTCTCAAGAGATAAAATAGCACGAAAGCGCGCGCAAGAGAACAAGCCAAGCTAGTACACCAAAACATGCACGTTGACATCATCGTCCACGTCAATATTTTTGCGGATAGGTGATAAATCTCGCTGTTCTGGTTACCGCTGTGATTCTCCGTTGACCGGTTACACGATAAACAATTACCTTCGAAGTGAAAAGTAAGGTAATTTAAGTTATAAAATTGAGAAGGAAAGAGACGTTATCCTGTCAAAGTAATTTTCTGCAGTTAGCACAATTCACAAAATGTCATTTTCTTAATAGCCATTCTTGTATTATCTTTGATGGTCTACTTTGTTATCAATACCTTGATCAAGTTTAACTCGATCATTGTATTATATATACAGTGCTTGTCAAAACTTTACGCCCTCCCAAAAATTCGTCGTTTTGGACGAGGATCAAAATTTCTTGAGCAATGGCATCACTATCTTTTTCAGCTTGCTCAAAAACCCCTTAAATTTCCACTAGATTCTTCCTAGGTGATCCTCTAACTTCATTGTTTTTGTAGGGAAAATCCGGCGATTCAAACTTTACGCGCATTATGAGTGATCAGTGAAAACTTGCGTGTTAATAGGCACCAAAGCGAATGCCGTCCAACCTCACATGCTGTTCATGTGGTGCCTTGCAAAATCACTCGACCACAAGGGTGGGGTTTTATGTTTCGGAGAACATCAAAGTCCTCAAATTTTGATATGCCTAAATCTGGTCGATTTGGAGATAGCAAAAATTTAGCCTTGGCCGACATTGTGGAGGAGAAGGACAAGACGGGTGATACGGTAGTCCGGTCATCCTTGAAATGTCTTTTAGTGCTTACTTTCCCATCTATACGTATTAGGATTATTCATGGAAATATCGACAAAGCGACTGCGACCACCCAGAGTCTTCAGAAAATTTTCTCTTGTTCACACTTGTTCAGTAGGGAAGTCGTTCAGCCAGTGACAGGTAAAATAATCTCGGCATTGATTTTGAATGCTCCCTAGGGTTCGCTAGGGTCTTCTTGAGCGCTACCATATCAGTCCGTATCAATCGCCTCATTGACCGCAATTCCCATCCTCCATAACACACTTTTTCAAGGGGGGGGGGTAAAGTTTTGAACCGCCGCATTTTCCTTTCAAAAATTGAAAAAATTACAGGATCAGCTAGAAAGTATCTAATGAAAGTCTCCGAGGTTTTTAAGCAAGCTGAAAACGATAATGAATATCATTTCTCGGAAAACTTCGATCGCCTTTCAAAACAAAGAATTTCTGCATATATATATATATATATCAGTGGCGGACGCAGAAAGTGGGCGGGAGGGGGGGCGTGGGAAGAAAAGTGGGGTCTCCGCCGTTTTGGGGACCCAGACGGAAAATAAAATTAATAATAATATTAATTATAATAATAAACAATAAATAAAAAATGTATTAAAAATAATAATAAAAATAAACAATTAAAAATAAACTAACACAAGATTTTTATTTGTATTGTAAAGTAATTTCGAAAATTTGGCGACCCATTCTCGGGGGGGGCGCGCCCCCCCCGCCCCCCCCCTGCGTCCGCCACTGATATATATATATATATAAACGACGAATTTCTGTATATATGTGTATATATATATATATATTTCAGTACGACAAAGAAAATGCCATTTATCGCATTGACTGCGGTGAGAAGCCCAACATTGTGTTTGAAATCGGAAACCATAACTACAACATCGAGGCGATCAATCTTGTCAGAGAAGTGGAGGAGAACATGTGCGTCTTCAATGTTTACCCTGACAGCAGTCTTGGATATTCGCCTAGCTGGATCCTCGGTGTTCCTTTTATAAGACAATATTGCCATATTCATGACATGGGGAAGAAGCTAATTGGATTCGCTAAATCGCTTCAGAATTAATTTTCGAGAATGTAAGTGGTTTGCTTAACAAGGGAAAAAAAGATTTGCTTTCGTTACAGAGGTTTGCACCTGTACATATCTAATCAGTTAATTATGTCATCATGTTTTCTGATCGGTCTTTGTATATAAAACGTTTCAAATGCTCCGATTGCTGAGGACTGAACAGTTCGATAACGAAGTACGAACACAGAGACGAGAGAACAGTATTGGTGCTCTGGTCTCAGGTTTTCAGCGAACTAGCAACCAGCATAGCCAAGTTCAATGATGGTTCATATTTAAAAGATACAAGCTTAACGGATGAAGAAAGAAGATGTCGACAATCAAATTCTGAGTACCGGGAACTTTGGGCAACAGTAGGAACAGATGAAAGCTTGAAAACGAATATGCTAGCCGAAGACTACAATGTGGACTGCTCGATCATCATTCTTCCTCTGGAAAGGCTCCGAAAAGAGGTTGGCTAAGTGAGTTCCTACAAACTGCAGAGACAAAAGACAGAGCGGAACGTACATAAATTTTCACCGATTTTGTGTTTCTGGAAAATCTCGTCATTCGGACCTCCTTCCTGACTGCCAAAAGTTCCCAATCGATGAACTTTGATCGCCGAGCTCTTCCGCCTCCATCTTGAGGATTGTACAGTCCCTTTTCAAATATTCAAGCATTTCTAACGTGGGTTTGGTGATTGTTCATCAGCCTAAATTAGACCTCGAAATGACTTTTGTTTGAATGAATAAGGAAGTTGCCTTTGAATGAATAAGGAAGTTGCGAAAAGAGCCGCATTAATTATGCACTAATCTGATAGAAAAACAATACTAGCAATTGTAAATCTGAGCATGGGCATGAAAAAACTCGTACGCACCATGGGGGGCGTGGCCACGACGCGGCTTTAGGCAAAGACACAGGTGCTCTGCATGCCGCCACCGGTTATCTGCAGAGTCAGAGAAGCCAGAGGCAGCACAGGGAGTGCCTGTGTCTGATCAAGAAGCCGCGCCGTGGCCACGCCCCTCTTGACTGCGGACATTTGGAGCGTCCTGTATGTATGAAAAAGCTCGTCTGCAGCATAGTGGGTGTGTATCATCGTGAGGGAAGACGAGGAGGACCTTCCCGCCCTCCACGATCTACTCGTCTTCTATCGCATTCAATTTTGCATGTACATGTATAGTGGAATCGCGCGAAAGAACGAGTCAGCCGTTTGGGGCGGGAGGAGGATTTGAACGAACCAATCGCAGAAATGTACCACGCCCCGTTTTCCCGCACGATGATACACACCCCAGCATAGTCATTAATTATACCGAATGAACAGGGTCAGACAGGTTCTTATCAGGAATTCTGAAAACCGTGGTTGACGCCGATTCGCCACCAAGATTTCGTCAAGTATACTTAATGGCAATCCCGCGTCAACTTCATGCCAACGAAACTGAGGTTAACACGGGATTTGCATGGAACTGACATCGGATTGACATCACCACGTAAGCCCGTAAACCCTGCATGATGTTGACATGGGTTTTTCAGGGGATTTGCACACTCCTTTTAGAAATCGTGGAGCGTCGATCGATCGGGACCAAACTTAGCACACGCATTCCGCATGGGTAAATGCAGGTTCTAAACTACCTTTCACAAGAAAATATCTATTGATTGATCGGTTATACCAGGTTTATTGATTTTTTGCTAGGGTTCCTCAATGCGCTAAACATGAAAATGACAACTACATAGTTTGCATAAAATATCGATTCAACGATTTTATTGAATTTTCGATATTCTTGCTCACCGGTCAGTGAAGACATGCCTGTGGGGGTTTCTCAATACGCTGAACATGAATATGACATCCATTTTGCATGAAGTATCGATTTATTGATTTTATTTGCTTTTCACTTTTGCTCAGAGATTAGCGAGGGCATGTCTGCTGGGTGTCTCAATACGCTTAACGCAAGTCAGATAATCTCTTTTCAGGGAAACGTCGAGTAATTGATATTATCGATTTCTCTACCATTGATTATTGATGAGTAAAAACACTTCTGCTGGCTGTCTCCATCACGCTGAACGTGAATATGACAAGGATTTCAAAGGAAATTATCTAATAAACAACTTAAACTGCTTTTTGAATAGTAAGAATGGGTAATACAGGGTCACTTAGGCTAATCATTAAAGTAAACAATACTTTGAAAAGATACCCTAAATTTCACAATTGTCATCAACAGAGTTAAAGGGAGTGTCTCAGCTCATGAAGGGTACCGAGATGTCAAAGGAATGATGCGCTGATTTCAATGATGTGCTGGAAATTTGAAAAAACGATCAAATCCGCTATTTTGAAGGCCTTTTTTGGTATTGGAGCGGACGAGTTACCTTGCTAAGAAGCTAGAAGATATGGAGCTGAGAAGTTGAGATTGCACATTAAAATGAACCTCTCAACAGTAGCTTATATTGACTGAACAAGTATTTCTCCCCTTGGAAAAGCATGCCGCACTCTCAGGAAGCTGCTGTTGAAGAATGAATTCTCTTTTCCGAGAAAATTCGAAATTCTCGGCCAAATGAACCCGGAGACACTGATTTTAATAGCCGTAAGTAAAACAGGCTTCGGAGGCCTTGCATCGTTGAGATTGCCCAGGTTAAACATGTTAACACTCAATGAATCTACCCATCGTTAACACGAGCGCCGACTCTTTACCCCTTTCTTTTACACCGGATAATTATCTACGCATCCAGGCGCAGGACAACAAACCATAGGGTTATCTTGATAGCTTGTTAACTTTCTTGATAGTTGACATGAAATATGACGAACAACTATCAAGAAAACCCTGAGTCGCCGCTGTGGCAACGATTCCATTGGTGAGCGCCCCGTATTCGCGGCCTGCTTTTGAGATCGCGGAAAACGCAGCCTCCATTGATGCTTACTGTACAGTCTACCCAAAATGGCGAGTCACCTCAGCCGGCGGGAAACGTCGTGCGTCTGCGGGGCCGTCTTGGCAGCGTTCTTCAATTTGATCAGCTGTTTACAGGGTGGGCCAAAATTATGGGTACTCACTAAATTAATCATTACAAATACAAAAACTACAACTTCGAGAAGATACATGAAAGACAATCTTTATAACTCATACACAAACAATACTTCACATTAGATTTCAAAAATTCATTCCACCATTGGCTTCGGTGCAGGCCTTCAGACGGTGCGTGAAGGCGTCCACGGTGGCACGCAAGTACGCGCCGTCGAGCTCTTCCCAGGCTTTCTGAGGCGCTTTCTTCAGCGAATTGATGCTGCGATGTGGCTTTGAGCATGCCCTCGACTCGAGAACGGACCAGATTGAATAATCCATCGGGTTTAAGTCCGGTGAGTTGGGGGGCCACTGGTTTGAGCTAATGAAGTCAGGGAAATTCTTGAAACTCAGGGTTGCGGCGGATTTTCTCGCGCACCTTCTTGACATTTTCCTGGGTTGTAACAGAACGGGGTCTTCCGCGACCAGGACGGTCTTTTGACGTTCCCAGATCCTTAAAGCGTCGGATCGTCTTAAAGACAACGCTCCTGCACAATCCCAAACGTCTGGCAATCTCGCGTGCCGAAACTCCATCTTGGTGCAAGGTGATGATCGTGGAGCGGTGGACGGAAGACCTTACCATATTGAAACCAGACAAGCGAACTAGCTCAGATAGAAAGCACTACTTCCAAGCAAAAAATACAGCACAAAAGCTATCAAGAGTACCTAAGGCCGCCCGAGTTATCAAATAAGTTATTAGCGCGCGCGCAGTACCCAAAATTTTGGCCCACCCTGTAGATCAACGCCGCCACGCTCAATCGGCAAAAAGGTGGGTTTTTTGTCTTTATCCATTGTTGTGGTTTCTTTTTTTCGATATATCATCATATATCAGGCTGTTGCTCTAAGACCTTCTTGAACGTTTCTTTTTTATTTGAATGTGTTTTTTTTTTGGGATTGCACTTTGACTAAACAGAAAAAGCAACCAAAAAACACATTCAAATAAAAAAAGAAAAGTGCAAAACAGCCTCGACAAGCAACGGCCTGATATATGCTGATATATCCAAAAAAGGAACCACAACAATGGATAAGAACAAAGGAAACCCACATTTTTGCCGAATGAGCGTAGCGGCGTTGATCTTTGCAGCTGATGAACTTGCCGTACGCTGCCAAGACGGCCGCGCCGCACTCGCGCTGCCACGAGGTTTCCCGCCGGCTGAGGGGACTCGCCGTTTCGGATAGACTGTACACACGTTTGAAGAACACATTTTTGAAACACGGGAGAGTTACCATGTGCGCCCAGAACGGGGGAGCCCAGAGGACGAAGCGTTATAAGATGCTGCACATCTGGAACAGAGATGTGCGTAATTACGATTTACGACTCATGAGTTACTATTTACGGCCATTCCTGGCGATTTTTTTACGATTTACGATTTAAAAAAATGGCCGAAATTTCGTAACAAATCCTTAAATAACTACAAAAAACGAATCTCGTCATAGCGTGGGGCTAAATGTGCATGATTTCTCCGTGTTTGAATCTTGCAGCAAAGCTATGAGTGAAATGTTTGTTTTGCTTGTAGTTCCTATTATTCAAAGGAGGCGGCATATAGAAATATTATTATCGCGTCCGTAGAGAAGATCTGTTGGAACAGTGGAGCTCAAAGGTGTGAAGTGCGACAAGAACACCCACAACACCGTTTTCCTGTTTCCGCTGGTGGGACAAGCTGTCCGCTCGGTCTATTTCCTTCGGCAAAACGTTTTGCCTTGTTTTTCTGTCTTTATCTGCGGTGTGATTTCGTATGCGAAAAGGTTTTCTTCCTGGTCGAGCTCTCATGAACCAATTAGAAGTGACCATTAACAAATTGATAAAGTGCAAGACATAGTTCTTTTCAGAGATGCAGCACGCATTCTACTTTATTAATAATCGCAGAGGTACTGAATGCCTAAGCAGTGACTTGCTGGGAGCACTTGGTACCCAGTCGGTATTTTATCCTTTCGAACACTTTGGGACCAATTCACCTACTCCACGGGATGAATGGCTTGGTTCGCACACATAGAACCATCGACCACGTTTATGTTTACTTCAGAAACACCGACCAGGATGAAGAGAATTTTCTCCAATGCAGCGTAAATAATACTCTAGAACTGGACAGCTAGCTCAAAATATCGAGAAAAAAAGACCATTCATTACAATGTTATCACTCTAATGATAAGATGGCGAAGTTCAGTGATCAATTCTGCAGTAGATACATACCTCAGATCATTTTGAGAATGACTTTGTTGTAAAACGAGTTGAAATTATCTGACCGTTGTAATGCTACTCGGTCCCTCAGTTACGATTTACGATTTACGGCGGCTTTGAGAAACTAACGATTTACGATTAACGAAAATGGAAATTTTTGTTACACACATCCCTGACCTGAAGTTAATGAAGGTGATCACTGTATTACATGTGAACTATCGAAAAGGGACCTAAGAGGTCCTAAGAAGAAAAATGAAGAGTGGAAGAGTCGAACCGACTCAACATCAGATACTTTTGCACATTTAGACAGAAACTTTTCAACTGCAGATCACAAAAATTTTCCACAAATGAAAAGAAATTAAAGACTTCGGGGATGGAGTGTTATCGGAAGATGCGCCTAGGCAACGATTGACTAACGAGAACGATGACAAGATGAATTCTTCACAACGCCTGCGGCCAGTCTGGCCGTAAAGTAGGCGTGAAGTTAAATGCATTGGCAGACTTCGATTGCACCATGGGCTTCATATTCAACTGCGCATCAATATTGAAAGTGCAGTTTGACTTTTTTGAAATGTAAGTGGTGATTAAACTTGTTTAAGAGGAATATTCACGTTTAAAAAGGTACATAGTCGGAAAGGCACAATTAGACATTACACGCAAATGCTGTGGTGACGCAACACAGCACTTTTTCCGGCCGATTTGCCAGAACATTCCTGCAGTTCGCGCATTTCTTGCTCGTCAAACCATCGTCTCATAACATTTCCAATAAATATCATGAGTAATAATAACGGGCTTACTTTGTGTGTCACGTGTGTGTGTGTGTGTAGAACGAAATTCGAGGGCGTGGCTTAGAGTGATGCCGAACACTCCAGCGTTACATGAAGGGTGCGCCAGCGCCCAAAGTGGGGGGATACGGTCCACCGCTGTGATAACGGTGTACCGGCCCCTAAAGTGGGGGATACGGGTCCACCGCTGTGATAAGGGTGCGCCGGCGTTCAAAGTGGGGGGAGACGGGTCCACCGCTGTGATAAGGGTGCGCCGGCGTTCAAAGTGGGGGGAGACGGTCCACCGCTGTGATAAGGGTGTACCGGCCCCTAAAGTAGGGGGAGACGGGTCCACCGCTGTGATAAGGGTGCGCCAGTGTTCAAGGGGGGGGGAGACGGGTCCACCGCTGTGATAAGCGTGCGAAGGCGTTGAAAGCACCGCTGTGATAAGGGTGCGCCGGCGTTCAAAGTGGGGGGAGACGGGTCCATCGCTGTGATAAGGGTGTACCGGCCCCTAATGTGAGGGGAGACGGGTCCACCGCTGTGATAATGGTGTGCCGGCGCCCAAAGTGGGGGATACGGGTCCATCGCTGTGATAAGGGTGCGCCGGCGTTCAAAGTGGGGGATACGGGTCCACCGCTGTGATAAGGGTGCGCCGGCGCCCAAAGTGGGGGGATACGGGTCCACCGCTGTGATAAGGATGCGCCGGCGCCCAAAGTGAGGGGATACGGGTCCACCGCTGTGATAATGGTGTGCCGGCGCCCAAAGTGGGGGATACGGGTCCATCGCTGTGATAAGGGTGCGCCGGCGTTCAAAGTGGGGGGATACGGGTCCACCGCTGTGATAAGGGTGCGCCGGCGTTCAAAGTGGGGGAGACGGGTCCACCGCTGTGATAAGGGTGCGCCGGCGCCCAAAGTGGGGGATACGGGTCCACCGCTGTGATAAGGATGCGCCGGCGCCCAAAGTGGGGGGATACGGGTCCACCGCTGTGATAAGGGTGCGCCGGCCCCCAAGAGTGGGGGGAGACGGGTCCACCGCTGTGATAAGGGTGCGCCGGCCCCTAAAGTGGGGGGAGACGGGTCCACCGCTGTGATAAGAGTGCGCCGGCCCCCAAGAGGGTGCGCTGGCGTCCAAAAGTGGCAGAGCGCATGAAAATGTAGCTACCGACGGAGGAGGAGTGCGCCGGTGTCCACTACAGAGAAGGCGTTATGAGTTGGGTTCATCTTTGCTCGATCTGTTCCCTGGCGTCATCAATCGTAAAAACTAAACGTCAGAGCTAAGCAGTGAGTAGCATGCAATCCGCGTGATTCCTTCCACCTCACATCCCCTTCCGCGCTCTTCTTTCATTTGTTCACGAACCCATCGCCCCCTCCACTTTTATAAATAGAAACTGACTCTTATCGCTTGACCAGCCATAACAAGCAAAGAATGATAGAGCATTTCCTGCGGTCATTCCAGGTTGAACCGGTTATACATAGTTAAAGAAGGCTATTTCAGTTGAGCAAAAGATAAAATTGCCCCGAGAATCGCGGTTAATCCTTTTTGATATGTGCAGTTTCTCATGAGAGAAAGCTATGGAAAGGATGTGGGACGCGTTTTCGCAAGAATGTTGCGTAGCTGTGACACTAATAATAGAATGAGAAGGGGTAAAACCATGCGAGCGAAGCGAGCATTAGGAAAAGTCTGGAAGTCCGGCGTCAGCCGGACGGTCAGACTGGTTGCATAATAACCATCCACCGTAAACATCCATTCCACTTCTCTATTCACGTATACCAGTCTGGCCGTCCGGCTAACGCCGCACTTCCAGACTTCTATTGGTGCTCGCTTCGCTCGCATACTGCACGTTGAAAGCAAACACAAACGTGTAAATGGATTGATAAACTCTGCATCCATCCACACAGTTTTATCGCTCTCCTGAGAAACCTTTGATCCCATAGGTGGTGGCTTTCCCCATATGAACGAAGTCATGCTCTTCCATATGAGCGAGGTTAGTTGCCGTGAGGAATTGAGTGTAACCAATTCAGTGCAAATGTTATCTTGAAATGATTTAGGCTCAAATGGTTGTTGTGGTAGCTCTAGTGATAAGAGTCCATCGGTGTAAATAAACGGAAAGGAAGGAGTGGTTCATTCTGTCACAAACGGAATGGGAAGAGAACACGGATACGAAAGGAAACAATGTACATCTAGGTGATTTAGGTAGGAGGGTCCGCCGAAACTGGATAAGTATACCCCTCATGCAGAAGTAGACCCGCCTAGCGAATTCCTTTTAAGTGTGGAATCCAGCGTACCCTTACCACACCGTTGGACTCCACTACAGACGTTTCCCCACTTTCGGGCGCCGGCGCCCCCTTATCACACCGTTGGACCCGACTCCAGGCGTTTCCCCACTTTTGGACGCCGGCGCAGCCTTGTCACACCGTTGGAACCGACTCCAGGCATTTCCTCACTTTTGGACGCCGACGCACCCTTATTACACCGTTGGACCCGACTCCAGGCGTTTCCCCACTTTTGGATGCCGGCGCACCCTTATCACACCGTTGGACCCAACTCCCGGCGTTTCTCCACTTTTGGACGCCGGAGCACTATTATCACGCCGTTGGACCCAACTCCCGGCGTTTCTTCACTTTTGGACGCCGGCGCCACCTTATCACACCGTTGGACCCGACTCCAGGCGTTTCCCCACTTTTGGACGCCGGTGCACCCCTATCACTCCCTTGGACCCGACTCCAGGTTTTTCCCCATTTTTGGACGCCGGCACACTCCTACAGCAACAGTGGATCCGGTGTAGAACATTTTCTTCACTCTAGGCCACGCCCTCGAATTTCGTTTCACACACACTGACACACACACACGTGACAGACTAAGCCCGTTATTATAAGTCATGATTCTGTTGCTTCCAGCGTAAGGACACTCTTTCTGCTCCTGTGTTACATTTGATATTTTCGTCAAAAAATGAGTCTACATTGAGGTGTCCGACAAAGAAAGGTAGAAGCAAGTCTGCAGCTACATTTTCACTTCATATTGCAAGCCTTTGCACATCAAGGAGTGCACACATCATCGATCGCATCCATAAAGTGCTTGGATGATGAGGCCAACCCTGCAGAAAAAGGGTATTCTGCGAATGACCGAAACTTACGTAAACTAAAAAGAGTGTATGCGTTACATCGGTTCTGGCAGTTCGTGGCATGCACTTGTAGTACTCTTTTGGATCTCCCCAAATTCCAATTTTCAAGGCTAAACGTGCATTCTGGACTTCACAGCAGTACTTTGACTTTTCAGCAAAAAGCGATTTTACGTACATCTTAGAAGTTTTGGTCGTCATTTCGAACTTTTGTAGTCACCCTTCGTTCTCCTGTCAGTGAAGATATGAAGTCATTTGGTTGCTATTAGACCGCGCAGGTATCCTTCGAATCCTACAGGGTCTGTAGAATATGTGCTTCAAAGGGAATACCTGAACCACGTTCCCTTAGCCACTCAAAGTATGAGTTGCTTCTCTGCAAGGTGTTTTCAAACCTCAGTCGCCTCTACTGCACCGCTCTGAGCACGAGTAGCCTCTATTAGAAGTATCAAAACCACTTTTTTCCGGGAAATTTGAGGGAAATAGTGAACAAGACTGGAGGATCCTCATACGTAATCTACCAGTAAGGAATTGCACTTGTTGAGCTGTTCCTTAAGTAGAGGGAGTCGTCAGGGCATAGAAGGCATAGAAGACTGTTGAGCCTTACAAAACTTAGTGATTTTGGCTCGCGGAAAAATCATTGTTATTTGCAACGTACCGCGAAGCTGTGTACCATGTGAGTAGCAGTAATTCTCTAGGTGAAGCATAATTTCTCTGAGTTTAGTGGAGCATGATGTAAGGTGGTAGAAGGATCCGAGGTAGAACACAGTTTAGCGCCGTGTTGGCTCGGTACTCAAACATCACAACGTTTACCGTTCCACTTTATATCCTTATTCGATAGGATTATCATTCATGAAAAAAAAGGTAATTCTGTTTGGGATTGGGCTGAATAAGTTGGGAATAAAATGAAAGGTTTCGGAAGAAGTACGATAAATATCACATGGGGAGCAAAGTTGCACATCCTCTCTTGCAAGTTGTAGGTAGCACGAGGGTAGGTATTTCAAGTGACTATTGCCCCTACGTGATGCTAGAAAGTGTAATGGGGCAGCCACATAAGGTTTGTGCTAAGCTTTCCAGAAGCTAAGTCCACAGAAAATTAAGGAAAATCAAACTAATCAATAACCGCGGTAAGAATTCGAAGTACTTTCTATGGGTTGCGTATACTCTACCAATATGCCTGCTCGGCTACACGTACCCGTCATATGACGTTTTCCGCAGTTGGGCGCAGACGCACTTTTCTCAATTGCAGAACTCGGCGTTTTCCTCCCTGGTCGCTTCCACGCTATATTAGCCCCCGGCTCACCGCTCCTTCATCGAAGGTCCCGTGTTTCCACAATGCCAGGCGCCAAGGCACCCTCTATTGTAGGGCACAAATCGTATTTCCCCCACTGTTGAGCCTGGCGCACCCCTCCTCATCGGTGGACCCATATCCTGGCGTTTTCTCCACTATCGGGTCGCAGAAGACCCCTTCTTCATCGACGGGCTATCATCATGGCGTTGTTGACAATGGTTGGCGCCAGACCATCACTCCTCCATCGACCCGTATATCAGCGTTTTCTGCTGTACTGGCGCACACTCCTGCAACGGGGATTAACATAAATGTATTGACGTTCCAACACTATCGGGTTCCGGCACACCTGTCCTCCATCTATGCACCCGCACCCTTTGTAAATCTCAAGGGCAATGGAAGAAAGTTCGGAAATATTGAGAAAGTTTGATTAATCACATTGTTGGTTACCAACAATATCCTTCTATATTTAGACTGGAAGGATCCAGATTTTTCTGGTGTCAGACCACCAGCCTTGCGAAGTCTTCTGTGCAGTGCAGTGCATAGACAATGGTGGAGGGAAAGATGGGCAGACGTCATCCGAAAAACTGATTTAGAGAGCAGATGAGGCTAGATCCTCGCGGGACCCGTACTTTCGAAATCTCTGCACAGTGGGTGATTCATATCCTCAATGTTGGAATGATGGATACGGTGTCGAATGAGTAAAGCGGCAGACAAAGGGCGACCGATACTAGCTGTGTGCGCCAGTCGCGCATCAGTCGCGCGTATCCATTTGCGAGGAATTTTCCATGAAAACCGGTCAACGCGGCATGTACATCTTCAATGAAGAGACCGACCGTCGCGAGGTCGTAAACGCGTGCGTCCGAGCTGCGACTGCGATGCGACTGGTCCCTATTCTTCATCATATAGACGCATGCGCGTCATTCGCACGCATCCAGTATAAATTGCCCTTTAGCCCATTGACGACCGTGCCTATTTTTGCGTGTCTGGCGCGTGGGACCAACGCCCCTTTCAAGAGTGCGGCGCCCGCGGAGTTCCAAGCAGTTACGACAGGATAATTAGGACTAAAACAGATCTTTTTGCAGAAATAATCTGAAATCTAGTTCCAGAAGATTACTATCATCATCGGACCAAAAAAGGAGAGAATCTAAACGCTTCTGGATTCCACTAAAGCCGAAGGAAGTTTGTAGAACGTGTTTTTAGTGTTATGAGGGCGTGTTCAGAAAGTATACACGCCCGTACTTAACCTTTAACCTGACTAATAAGGAAGTGCAGGTTGTAATGAACGTGTTTCTATGTAGGAAAGGTGGCATTTCTTCAGAATATTTCCATCCACTACACAAAAAATGTAAAGCAATCTCCGTCGATTTGAAAATCTCGTCCTTTCATGAAATTTGTCTCAATAAAGGAGAACTCTTTCTTGAGCCACAGTTGTTTTGGACTTTTTAGGAAGTATTGTACACATTTTATACGGAAATACTACAAAATAGTACGAAAATACTGTCCAGTACTTGATGATAGGGGCGCAGCTCACTGGTGAGCCGCGCGGTCCCACGCGACCAAAAAAGCGCGGCTCACCGGTGAGCCACGCGCTTACCAGTGGGTTAGAGAGTGATCTCAGAGTTTCACGGCGGGACCCGTATCCTCCGCTGTCGGTCTCGCAGCCATCGCGTGAGACAGTAACAAGACTTTCAGGCAGCACAATATACGGAGCAGGATAACCACTGCCCAACATCTCTTGCTCTTCGCTCAAATCATAAGGCTGGGCTGCAGGCCCACTTGGACGGAGTCCGAGCGCTGCCCGGCTGAGATCTCCGCAGTCACAGTGCAGTGGTAGTGTCTTTGGCACCCTCTCACATATCGCACTCTCTTACCCTAGCATCCGTGCGGAAGTCACTGAGTGATTCTGCAGCCACGGAATCGTTCCATTTTGTAAGGTCACATACACCGAGAAAATGCGCCATCTTTGGTCATTGTGACATTTTATTTCCTGTGACCAAGTATGTAAGCAGTCAAACTTTCTCAAGTATGTAAGTAGTTAAAATTTCTGGATAACTCCTAACAGTCAAAATTTCTGGATAACTCCTAACTTTCTTCCATTGCTCTCGAGATTTACGGGAGGTACGGATGCACCAATGAGGACTTGTGTACCGAGGGCCAACGCATCAATGAACGACAGGTCTGCTGTGGCTTGAAATTGTGGAGAATGCTAGGATAGAGTAGGTCTCAAGTCCCTCGAAAGGCGATGGGTCTGCTGAGCCTCAGTATTGTTAAAAACGCCAGGATACGGGTCCACTAATGTTCGATGGATCTACTGTGGCCTAAAAGTGTGGAAAACGTCATCATACGGTTATACCGATGACGGAGAGGTCCGTTTGGGTGTGTGAGGGGAAGCCAGGATGAGGGTTCCCCGATCGCACCTGGGTCCTCTGTGGCCTAAAAGTTAAGGGAGCTGGAGGATATGGGTTCGCGCATGAAGAAAGGATCCACTGTGGCCCAGGTG
This sequence comes from Ancylostoma caninum, assembly GCA_037903475.1. Taxonomy (NCBI): domain Eukaryota; kingdom Metazoa; phylum Nematoda; class Chromadorea; order Rhabditida; family Ancylostomatidae; genus Ancylostoma; species Ancylostoma caninum. The sequence continues at coordinate 51,224 of JBAJFG010000061.1, read as the reverse complement.
TGAGGAACCCCAGCATACGGTTATGCCAATGGTCCGCTGTGGCCCAATTATGAGGAACGCCAGGATGCGGGTCCCACCGTGCACATGGGCGTGTTGTGGCCTAACAGTGTGGGGGACGCCAGGATACGGGTTCGCTGACGGATCCTCTTATATGAATCATGGTAGTACAACAAAATTTTCTAGAGCGCAGGCGGTGAGAGGCCAGCACGTGATCGCATGCTTTCATCATGGGTCTCAGTTAGAGACAGTGCTCGCGAGTATGCGAAGCTGACGAGACATTCGGCCGATGTTTTGCCAAAGGTGAACAGACGTAGTGGAAGTCGGCTGCATCCAGGACCGGCGGGGCCAGCGATTGGCGCTCTCTTGCCCTTCTGGCGAGACAGTGTTTACAACGATTTGACGTTACATAGCAGCAAAGTACGGAGCAGACTAGCCCCTCTGCTGGAGCTTTGTTACTGACTCCATTCAGTTTCGAAGCACTGGATGATAACCACCTGAAAAAGAAGGGGTGCATGCTGTGGAGAGTATTCCGCAGCGATGGGATTCACTCGGTTTTCTCGCTTGGGATTTGCTCCACGCTCACCTCTTATTAAGGCCCCATGTGGATTATGCAGCCTTAGGATCCGTCTGTTTTTAAAAAAATGCAGTACAATCGAATACGCATAAAGAAGGGCTCATCATAAGCTGTTGTGACATTTTCTGAGACCAGTTGTGCAATTGATCAAATCTTCTAAATATGTGCTAGCTTTCTTCCACTACTCTCGAGATTTCCAAAGAGTGTGGGTGCACTGGTGATGGACAAATGTGTCGGGGCCCCGTAGTTCAAAAAAATTTCAGGATAGATGTCCACTGATGGAGAAAAGGTCTGCTGTGGCCCAATTGTGGAAAACCGGCAGGATACGGGTACATCGATGGAGATAGGGTCCGCAGGGGCCCAATAGTGGAGAAAACGCCAGAATACAAGCCCAAGGAAGGAGAGTAGGTGTCCGCCCTGGTCCAATAGTGGAGAAAACAGCAGATTACAGGTCCATGGATGGGGGAAGGATTCACGGTGGCCCACTAATGAGGAGAATGCCAGTAGACGGGTTCTCCGATGGATTGGGTCCAGCGTGGCTCAATAATGGAGAAAATAATAGTGGGGAAAACGACAGGATACAGGTCCATGGACGGAGATTGGGTCCGCCCTGGCCCAGTACTGAATAAAACGGCAGGGTACGGGTCTATAGATGAAGAAGGTTCCGCCTTGCTCCAGTGGAGACAGGGGACACGACACAGGCCCAAGGCTGGGGTTTGCCTGGCGGGCCCAGTAGTGGAAAAAACGGCGGGGTACTGGTTTTCCTATGAAAACTGGGTCTGTCTGTTCCGGCTGAATAGTAGGAAAAACGCCGAAATGCACGTCTGCATGTGGAGTAGCGGTGCGCTATGCGCTTACTCGTGTCTCAGTTGACCACCCCTACTTCCTTCCTATAGGAGCACGCAAAAGTTAATCACTTGTACTATCTCAATGGAGCGATGCTTGAATCATTTGATGTGATTATTCGTACTGCATTGTTTAAACTAAATTGTTCGCAGGTACTAAAGCCCTCCGGAAGATACTCGTGCAGAGGTAGGAGCGGCTGGCCATAGGCGTGTAAGAAATGTGACAAAAGAACAGAGGGTAGTATCATTGCATCGGAAAACAGCTTTGTAGGTGAATGCGTAGTTGATCATTTGCAAGCACAGCTAGTAAGGGCTCGACCGGAAGGCCGAAGTTGGCACGCCGGCCAGACTGGTAGAATACACATAATTCATGAGGATTTCGCATTTGAGCTCAGTTAATGATTAGTTTTGCTTATCTGTTATTTTCCTAGGCATTTCACATGTGCGAAGCTTTTCCAGATACCTCAAGCGGCTGCCCCGCCCCACTTTCCAACGTCCCGAAGGGGCGCTAATCATAATAAGGTATGATAACTCTCTCATACAGCACTACGTCGGCATCTGATAGTGAAACATTCGAATTTTCCATTTATTCGAAATGTTCGATATTTGCGAACAAAAATATTCGATTCCGAACAAATGGAAAATCCGAATATTCCAACACAGGAGACCAATACGGGGCTGAACGAAAGAGAAGAAGAGCTTTAGTTCTCTTCCATTTTCGAATATTTGGATGTTCAAATTGTTTTCTTACGTGTTAGTTAAAATAACAAAATTACTCGGTTTTTATCCGGTCCCAGATACACTGGGCAGGATACGCCTCATAAACCTCAAACTGTCTCACTCGTAGGCTATGGGACTGGCAGCGGAGGATGTTGGTCCGTACCGCGAAATCCTGAATGCACTCTATAATTCTCTCGCTTCCATCATTGACGACCGTATCCGTCATAATCGTAACGATTGGAACCATAACGAGGACGGGTCCGACCACGACTTCCACTACATCTATGCACTTATGTATGACGAAACATGAGCTTCACCACGAGCGCATGCGATCACGTGATGGTCCTCCTACGCCTGCACTCCAGAAAATTTTGTTGCACAACAAAGATTTACATAAGAGGATTTCATTGAATTCAGAGCAGTATTTGTCAACTTGTACTCAAATAGATTAGAAAAAACTCTGACCAGATGTAGTAGCAGCCTCTCGTAAAAGGAATTTACATTGGCTACTTGGACAGCTAATTTTTTTATTTGGCCGACATGATGAGATAAGGTGGTGAGATGAGGTGATATCGACCCTGATAAGACCTAACAAATTAATGGCTTTCTATCCGATAGAAGTGATCTGCTGTCGGTTAGTGGTGTTTTTAGTGGTTAAACAACAATTTTCTTCTCAGTTCTCTCCGTTCCTACCAGAAAGAGTTCCATATTTATGTATAGTGTTTTTGACCAACGTGCATAACGTGCATGCGCACCGCTCACCCTTCATCCATATCTTTATCATTGTCTGCGTATCATAGCCGTATCATAGCCAACCATCACCTCTAGCTACCAATGACGTGCGGATGCACTCCATCCCAGATCGTACAGATGATACATTAAAACAAGACGTTCTCCTGACACTCGTATCTCAATCCCATATCTAAAAGCGGTACTGTTCAGTGTTTTGCGTGTCTCTATTACTAATGGGCAGTTATGTCCAGTGCACGAGTGCGTCGAACTCACGACCACATATATCTGGAATAGTTCAGATGGAGGTGAGATCCACGTGGTTGCTGCGAGGTCTAGCGATCTCGCTTGCCTTCTTTTTATGGTGCATAGAGCGTGCCGAAATCGTTGGCTGAAAAATGAAAATAGGAAATTGGGAAGAGCACATGTTCATTGTTTCGTTGCAAACATGATTATTAGATCATGGAAGAAGCTCCCGCATTTTTATATCCTTTTTGTATGCCCTCCTTTTGTAATGGGTGTGGCAAGTGACTATGGTCATTCAAAGAGCTTTTTTCACGTAGCGTATCGCCAGCATTTTTGAGAGGGACTTGTTTTTGCGCAATTTTGAAACAATTACAACAATTACAGAAGTACCGAACAGCAAATACTGGCTTTTAACACTTGCTTTATTTTTCCTTTCGGTATGACCAAAAAGTGAGGGATACGGTACAAAATGTTGGCGCCTTCTACGGAGAGCACGTTGCAGCTGACAAGACTGCTCGGGTTGTCTCACATTGTTCCACAGCACCTAAAAAACGAGTGGACAGAGCTTAACTGCAGGAACGGAGGTTGCTTGTAGAGGACGAGTTGGTCTGATCGATTCTCCGTATCCACTGTCCCTACTGTGAAGGAGTAATATCGCGTGCAAAGAACGAAAAATGATGTAAATTGCGCTGCAACGAGTTAATCTAAGAATTATACTGTGATTTTCACATTTGTCTCTAACCATTGCGCAAAGAAAATTGAATGATAATCCTGAAAATACCTGTCGAGTCCCAGGGTTCTCGAACTTTTTCTGATCCATCATTGGAACGCCCCCCCGACATGTCGCAGGAATTCCCTCTCTATGCACAGGGTTCTAAAAAAATGATTGGGAGCAGCGAAGGTGGGGTAAGATCATGTACCTGTGCCCCTGACTTAGCCTTCCTACCAAAGTCCATGCTGCTACAAGAGGACAACGTAGAAGTGGGAAAGCGGAAGTGAGATGCGAAGTCAGGTAAACAAGGGTAAAAGTGAGTAGTAGAAGAACAAGAAAATGAGTGACAGGGTCTTTGAGCTCAAAATTCTCTGCGCGTAGATTTTCAAGTCCTAAATAGAGGCCGTCAAGCAAGTTTGTGGGTCATTTTGCAGGTATCTTTGCTTGAGCCGCCTCTATTCTGAACAAAAATTTGTTCTCAAAATGACTCATACTTCTGCCTGTAAAGATTTAAAGGAATCTATTAATGGCGCAGCCAACGATTCGCGGATTTTATCTCACAAGATTTTTCCTAGATTCCCAAGATGACTTTCAACAAGTCTAACTCACCCTTCCTAGTGAAACAGAGCCTTCCTTCTAGAACATTTAAATAAGAGCAGATGAAATTGCAAATATAACAGAAGGAGCAATGAAGACAATCTCAGTTAACCAAAGGCTGGAAAAATACATCATTAGACCGAACTTGGACTGATTCCTTCTGTCACTCATCCAGTTTTTACGAACCAAGTTTTGCTGAAAGAGTTCTGAAACACCAACGATTCCGAAACATACATCAAATTTGTTTCACTTACACACCTTTTAGAAATTCCTCGGGAATCCAATCCCGAAGAGGTTGTGAAGACCTACACCACAGGGAGATAGACTAACCGCGAATATGATGCGATTTTAGTAGTCCTTGTCTGAGGTTGCTCAACCCTGCACCTCTCCCCCCCCCCCCCCACTCGTCACGGATAACAGCCCACTTTCGTGATCACGCTTGGTGACGTGAAAAAAATCTGAGCGTGAAAATGTAAGTTCAAAAAACCAGGAAGGAGAGGCCGGGCAACGTTTCCTGCAACAAGTCAGACAATTTCCGGGGCAAATTACGTTCAATCCGCCGGCAAATCCCCGACAAAACGTTTGAACGTGGTCACATGATGGGCAAAAACGGGCGAAGCCGCACATGTTGCGGGCCGAACGCGCTGTCAGGCGAATAGTGGGCTAAACGCAGAATCTCTGATGCACGACCGTCGGGATTTGGCCCGCAATATGAAGAGTGTCGCTCATCGGCCCGCCGTTCGCGTCCACTGCCCGCCGACTAATATCTCCAAAGAGCGGCTTGAACGACAACCTATTTTGGCTTAATAAGGATGAAAAGAGCAGCAGAAGAGAAAAAGGGTGCAGCAGATGGTTGATCGGCAAAACTTAGTAGGTGTTAGCCATGCTAATAGAGGGCTTACTATCAGGAGCTGGGTGAGATTCGACGCTGCATCGCATGTATACTACGTATTCTGAAGCGTCCGAGTGATAATCCGGTGTAATGAAGTAGGGACGTGATAGAAGATGAAGGCAACACCGATATGGAAGAGGTCAGCAGTAGGATTGGCCTATGGATAAAGCAGCGAGCTCTCAATCATTCATAAACAATGGTCAGGTTGGTTCAAATCCGCTCAGTGACAGAAGGAAGCTAGCACTACGAAAAAATGGATGGACCTTGCAAAAATCCACCTTTCCGTATTTCTGATGAGTATTAGCATATTTGTGTTGCTTTTGTACTTCGATGGACCACTCTGAATCCACAATGGCGTCGAAGACGGGGCTCTTCCGTCCGAGATTGTGTGGCGAGCAGTGACCCATCCGCCAGGGGTTGTCACGATGCCGGCGTCCAAGTTATTGTGGAGAATGCTGGCTTGTGCGCTGCATTAGGAGCAGTAGCGTCTGATGGTTTGCAGGCTCATGACGGTCTGAACGCGGACAGGTCTAGGGCGAAAACACCGGAACGCTCGTTCCGACCCCTCCCCGCTCAATAGAAACGAGATTTGCCCCCAAAAATGTCTGAGGATGTATCAAGCACATACCAGCAAGCTAATCGACGCCAATTGTATGATAAGATATCAGAACTTGTAGCGTCATATGTTCATTCATTTTCCCCCGTATTTCGCTGTAAAGTATGCAATAAGCCTAAAGTTTATGCCATGATAAGTGAAGGGATTAGCCATTATAGTTCCCGTGCGGGCGAACTCTCATTAGTAACTTAGCGATTCGTAGCGACTCTTATTGGAGAATGGTGAGAATTGTGATTATTCAAGCATTTCATTATAGCATATATAGCATGTATGAAATTCGCAATAACTACGTCCTCCACAGTTCTTGATGCCCTTTCGGTCTCGTCATGCTTTCAAAAACTCATTTAGGTATGATGTTCATAACGCTTCTTCTACTGCCTCTCGCGAGCTCCATGGCAGCGAAAGTATTTCAAATACCGCTTGTTAAAATTGAATCGCAAATGGCTAAAATGATACGGCAAGGAACATGGGCGGCTCACGTCAAAGAAGTGGAGTTGAGACGGCTGGAGATGATCAAACAGTTAGCTGGTGGCAAAAAATACATTCAGGAAGTAGGTGCTTCGAACTTCATTGTTTTTTTAAACGTTGACTATGCTCGTAACGGTGTAAACTTGGTAATTCCGTCCTTAGCGTAATTAGAAGACAACACTCTCAAGGGTGGAACAAGAAAGTGGCAGGTTAATATCATAGTTGATATTAATTGGCATTTTATGTCAGTGTGTGTGTGTGCGTACAAGAGAACCAGACCCTACCGGAAAAATCTGATTGCACCACGATGTTCAGCGTGTCAATTTACATATAAAAAGTGTGCAAATTTTCATTTTTACCTTGGTTGGCAGGTGTTTTGGTCCACTCTGTTTCGCATGGAAAACCTATAGTTGTTTACACCACAGTGAAAATGAATGAGTCTGGGTGTACATTTGCAGGTTTTTATCAAGTCATGTAAAGAACAACATGGTGTGAGTATGGTTTAGAGAGAAGTGGTCTAGCGAGATAGAAGGGGAACAGCAACAGGAGAAGATATCGGCGGCGAAGTTCGCAGGAGGGTTCTAGAAACGGATGCATAGCTGTGTGAGGATGCGCACGCAGTCAGTAGTTGGAAAGATGTCATCATACGGGTCCGCAGCGTGTGAAAAGTGTGCTAGAGTAAGCGTCTAACGAAGATGCTGAGAATCTGGCCCAGTTATGGACTGGGGATGCACCGACCACTCCGTAGTGGGGAAAATGTAGAGAATCGGGTTCGCTGATGGGGACGGCATTCGGTAGTGAGATCGATGCTCAAGAAGTGGTCCACAAATGGATGTGACGTGAGCCGGCTCTCACACATAGAGGAAAGACGTCACTCGACGGTTTCACAGCTGTGGAAAGGATGCTATGAAAGGGTGCGCCGACGTCCAAAAGCGGGGTAACGAAGACGGAGTCGGGTCCAACGGCGTGATATGGGTGCGCCGTCGTCCAAAAGCTGGGAAACGCGTGGAGTCGGGTCCAACGGCGTGATATGGGTGCGACGGCATCCAAAAGCGGGGAAATGGCTGGAGTTGGGTCTAACGGCATGATAAGGGTGTACAGACGTTCAAAAGTGGAAGAACCTCTGGAGACAGGTCCCAACGGTGATATAAGGGAGCACCGGTGTTCAGGTCCAATCCCAGTTTGCACATACTCGATCAATTTTTACTTTTTACGTCCACCACAGCGATCCGAAATGCGTTATCACAAGTTGTTAGAAAAAAGCTGTCCATAGTAGGTAGATGGTTCCATGAACCGCGGTAAAGAATACTTCTCTGTGGATACTGTCTGTTCATCTACCTGCACTAATCTTATCTGAGGAGAATGAAAATATGCGAGCGAAGCGAGCACTACAAGAAGCCTGAGAGTCCGGCGTAAGCCGGACGATCAGGCTGGTGAAAGCTTAAAAAGTGTTCTTGTCTCGACTTCTTCAGGGCTTTGGTACTGCATTTACTGTCAATTATGAAGGAAAAGGGAAATAACAAAATATTGCTTCAACAAAGCGCGTATTACGACAGATGCAGTACGTACTATTATATCAGCGGAAAATTTGATTTTTTTAAATGTGAATACAGTGCGTATTAAAATTACGTATCCACCCCAAAAACTAAATGTAACAAAGTTCCAAAACATCGGATTGAGACGGGACCACTTCCACTCGCTTATGTAAGTACAACAACCCCTTGCTAAAATTCTTACCTGGTCAATCATGTTTTCTCGTGACAAAGATGCCAGCAATCACATTTGGTTCGGATCAAAGTTATGTATCCACAGTGAAGTAGACAAATTCTGTTGATCTGAAAATGGGTATAATAGGCTAAAATTTTCTGCATACTTTGCGGTTTGCTCTGTGCAGAAATGCATCGTCGGTAAAACCTTCTAAGCTCCGCTGAACAGGAACGCATTGAAACTTTACATGAAGCGGGATTGTGCAATTGACAACTACGGCTCAGTTGGGTCGCTCTCGTGGATGCTGGAAGAGGTAACTGCGAAACACAAGCATATTACAAGTCTAATTCCGGTAGCCCTAAGCTGCCAACTCCCAACGATGGAAGGATTAAGAGACTCGCGTCGAATTACCGTGAGCATCGCTCAGATGCGCGATCAGTTGGGTTTAAAAGACCATATGGAGATCGGTGTGAAGGAATTGCAACGTCACAAGAGAAGTAATGCTGAAGGCGTCACTCATGACTCCCCTCGCAATACAAAGAAGCTCATCTCCCCTTTGCCAAAAACAACATAGGAACACCATGGGAAAAAGTGTTTTTGTCGTTTCGCCGTTCAAATTTTATTTAGATTGCTGTTAATTCAGCAACTATGATTTTTAGGCAATCTTCAGTGACGAAAAGAAATTCAATCTGGTTGACCCAGATGGGTACCGTCATAATTGGAGGGGCTTAAGAAAGGAGCCACTCATGTTTCCATGACGCAAGTTTCGCTGCGCTTCGGTTATGACTTGATCCACGTTCGGAAGATCAGGAAAATGGGAATTTTTTTTGTTTCTAGCAGAATGGACTTCTCCGGATATAAAGGAGTGCCGAAAACGTATCAGCTTCTTTTTTGAAGGGTTCTCGGCGCCGCTCTAGCCCTTTCCAGCAAGGCAACGCTGCCGTCCATCGTGTCTCATTCAACAAGAAGCTTCCTCCGGAGCACCTCGTACATACAAGAAGTTGGCCTGCGTTTCCGTCAGGCTGTAACCCAGTTGAGAACATGTGGGGACATATTTTACGCCATGTCTATCGGAATAAGAAACAGGGCAACACGGTCGACGACTTGAGGGCAGCGATACTGGAGGCTAGGGACCAGGTTGATGACAACACCATACAAAATCTAGTGGAAAAGTATGCCACGAAGAAATTTTGAAGTCATCCGCAACGATAACGGACCGATCGATTATTGATTGTCCGATCCCATTGATCATGACGGGCTTAGTCTGTCTGTCACGTGTGTGTGTCAGTGTGTGTGAAACGAAATTCGAGGGCGTGGCCTAGAGTGAAGAAAATGTTCTACACCGGATCCACTGTTGCTGTAGGAGTGTGCCGGCGTCCAAAAATGGGGAAAAACCTGGAGTCGGGTCCAAGGGAGTGATAGGGGTGCACCGGCGTCCAAAAGTGAGGAAACGCCTGCGGTCGGGTCCAACGGTGTGACAAGGGTGCGCCGGCGTCCAAAAGTGGCGAAACGCCTGGAGTCGGGTCCAACGGAGTGATAGGGGTGCGCCGGCGTCCAAAAGTGGGGAAACGCCTGAAGTCGGGTCCAACGATGTGATAAAGGTGCGCCGGCGTCCAAAAGTGGCGAAACGCCTGGAGTCGGGTCAAGGGAGTGATAGGGGTGCACCGGCGTCCAAAAGTGGGGAAACGCCTGCGGTCGGGTCCAATGGTGTGACAAGGGTGCGCCGGCGTCCAAAAGTGGGGAAACGGCTGGAGTCGTGTCCAACGATGTGATAAGGGTGCGCCGGCGTCCAAAAGTGGGGAAACGGCTGGAGTCGGGTTCAAGGGAGTGATAGGGGTGCACCGGCGTCCAAAAGTGAGGAAACGCCTGGAGTCGGGTCCAACGATGTGATAAGGGTGCGCCGGCGTGCAAAAGTGAGGAAATGCCTGAGTCGGGTCCAACGGTGTGGTAAGGGTGCGCCGGCGTCCAAAAGTGGGGAAACGCCGGGCGTCGGCTCCAACGATGTGATAAGGGTGCGCCGGCATCCAAAAGTGGGAAAACGGCTGGAGTCGGGTCTAACAATGTGACAAGGGTGCGCCGGCATCCAAAAGTGCGGAAACGTCGGGAGTCGGGTCCAACGGTGTGGTAAGGGTGCGCCGGCGTCCAAAAGTGGGGAAACGGCTGGAGTCGTGTCCAACGATGTGATAAGGGTGCGCCGGCGTCCAAAAGTGGGGAAACGGCTGGAGTCGGGTCCAACGATGTGAAAAGGGTGCGTCGGCGTCCAAAAGTGAGGAAACGCCGGGCGTCGGTTCCAACGATGTGATAAGGGTGCGCCGGCGTGCAAAAGTGAGGAAATGCCTGAGTCGGGTCCAACGGTATGATAAGGGTGCGCCGGCGTCCAAAAGTGGGGAAACGGCTGGAGTCGGGTCCAACGATGTGAAAAGGGTGCGTCGGCGTCCAAAAGTGGGGAAAAGCCTGGAGTCGGGTCCAACGGTGTGATAAGGGTGCGCCGGCGTCCAAAAGTGGGGAAACGCCTGGAGTCGGGTCCAACGGTGTGATAAGGGAGCGCCGGCGTCCAGAAGTGGGGAAAAGCCTGGAGTCGGGTCCAACGGTGTGATAAAGGTGCGCCGGCGTCCAAAAGTGGGGAAACGCCTGGAGTCGGGTCCAACGATGTGAAAAGGGTGCGTCGGCGTCCAAAAGTGAGGAAACGGCTGGAATCGGGTCCAACGATGTGAAAAGGGTGCGTCGGCGTCCAAAAGTGAGGAAACGCCGGGCGTCGGTTCCAACGATGTGACAAGAGTGCGCCGGCATCCAAAGGTGGGGAAACGCGGAGAGTCGGGTCCAACGGTGTGATAAGGGTGCGCCGGCGTCCAAAAGTGGGGAAACGGCTGGAGTCGGGTCCAACGATGTGAAAAGGGTGCGTCGGCGTCCAAAAGTGAGGAAACGGCTGGAATCGGGTCCAACGATGTGAAAAGGGTGCGTCGGCGTCCAAAAGTGAGGAAACGCCGGGCGTCGGTTCCAACGATGTGACAAGAGTGCGCCGGCATCCAAAGGTGGGGAAACGCGGAGAGTCGGGTCCAACGGTGTGATAAGGGTGCGCCGGCGTCCAAAAGTGGGGAAACGGCTGGAATCGGGTCCAACGATGTGAAAAGGGTGCGTCGGCGTCCAAAAGTGAGGAAACGCCGGGCGTCGGTTCCAACGATGTGACAGGAGTGCGCCGGCATCCAAAGGTGGGGAAACGCGGAGAGTCGGGTCCAACGGTGTGATAAGGGTGCGCCGGCGTCCAAAAGTGGGGAAACGGCTGGAATCGGGTCCAACGATGTGACAAGGGTGCGCCGGCATCCAAAGGTGGGGAAACGCGGAGAGTCGGGTCCAACGGTGTGATAAGGGTGCGCCGGCGTCCAAAAGTGGGGAAACGGCTGGAGTCGGGTCCAACGATGTGAAAAGGGTGCGTCGGCGTCCAAAAGTGAGGAAACGGCTGGAATCGGGTCCAACGATGTGAAAAGGGTGCGTCGGCGTCCAAAAGTGAGGAAACGCCGGGCGTCGGTTCCAACGATGTGACAAGAGTGCGCCGGCATCCAAAGGTGGGGAAACGCGGAGAGTCGGGTCCAACGGTGTGATAAGGGTGCGCCGGCGTCCAAAAGTGGGGAAACGGCTGGAATCGGGTCCAACGATGTGAAAAGGGTGCGTCGGCGTCCAAAAGTGAGGAAACGCCGGGCGTCGGTTCCAACGATGTGACAGGAGTGCGCCGGCATCCAAAGGTGGGGAAACGCGGAGAGTCGGGTCCAACGGTGTGATAAGGGTGCGCCGGCGTCCAAAAGTGGGGAAACGGCTGGAATCGGGTCCAACGATGTGACAAGGGTGCGCCGGCATCCAAAAGTGCGGAAACGTCGGGAGTCGGGTCCAACGGTGTGGTAAGGGTGCGCCGGCGTCCAAAAGTGGGAAAACGGCTGGAGTCGGGTCTAACAATGTGACAAGGGTGCGCCGGCATCCAAAAGTGCGGAAACGTCGGGAGTCGGGTCCAACGGTGTGGTAAGGGTGCGCCGGCGTCCAAAAGTGGGGAAACGGCTGGAGTCGTGTCCAACGATGTGATAAGGGTGCGCCGGCGTCCAAAAGTGGGGAAACGGCTGGAGTCGGGTCCAACGATGTGAAAAGGGTGCGTCGGCGTCCAAAAGTGAGGAAACGCCGGGCGTCGGTTCCAACGATGTGATAAGGGTGCGCCGGCGTGCAAAAGTGAGGAAATGCCTGAGTCGGGTCCAACGGTATGATAAGGGTGCGCCGGCGTCCAAAAGTGGGGAAACGGCTGGAGTCGGGTCCAACGATGTGAAAAGGGTGCGTCGGCGTCCAAAAGTGGGGAAAAGCCTGGAGTCGGGTCCAACGGTGTGATAAGGGTGCGCCGGCGTCCAAAAGTGGGGAAACGCCTGGAGTCGGGTCCAACGGTGTGATAAGGGAGCGCCGGCGTCCAGAAGTGGGGAAAAGCCTGGAGTCGGGTCCAACGGTGTGATAAAGGTGCGCCGGCGTCCAAAAGTGGGGAAACGCCTGGAGTCGGGTCCAACGATGTGAAAAGGGTGCGTCGGCGTCCAAAAGTGAGGAAACGGCTGGAATCGGGTCCAACGATGTGAAAAGGGTGCGTCGGCGTCCAAAAGTGAGGAAACGCCGGGCGTCGGTTCCAACGATGTGACAAGAGTGCGCCGGCATCCAAAGGTGGGGAAACGCGGAGAGTCGGGTCCAACGGTGTGATAAGGGTGCGCCGGCGTCCAAAAGTGGGGAAACGGCTGGAATCGGGTCCAACGATGTGAAAAGGGTGCGTCGGCGTCCAAAAGTGAGGAAACGCCGGGCGTCGGTTCCAACGATGTGACAAGAGTGCGCCGGCATCCAAAGGTGGGGAAACGCGGAGAGTCGGGTCCAACGGTGTGATAAGGGTGCGCCGGCGTCCAAAAGTGGGGAAACGGCTGGAATCGGGTCCAACGATGTGAAAAGGGTGCGTCGGCGTCCAAAAGTGAGGAAACGCCGGGCGTCGGTTCCAACGATGTGACAAGAGTGCGCCGGCATCCAAAGGTGGGGAAACGCGGAGAGTCGGGTCCAACGGTGTGATAAAGGTGCGCCGGCGTCCAAGAGTGGGGAAACGCCTGGAGTTGGGTCAACGGTATGATAAGGGTGATAGGGGCATCCACGAGTAATAGGAGTTCGTTAGGCGGGTCTATTTCTGCATGAGGGATATGCTTATCCTGTTTTGGCGGACCCTTCAGCCTAAATCACCTAGAAGTACATTGTTTCCTTTCGTATCCGTGTTCCCTTCCCATTCCGTTTGTATCTTAATGAACCACTCCTTCCTTTCCGTTTATATACACCGGTGGACCCTTATCACTTGAATTACCACAACAACCAGTTGAGTCAGGATAACATTTGCACTAAATTGGTTACACTCAATTATTCACGGCCACTAACTTCGCTCATATGGAAGAGCATAACTTCGTTCATATGGGGGAAAGCCACCACCTATGGAATCAGTTTCTCAGGAGAGCGATAGAACTGCGTGGAAGGATGCAGATTTTATCAATCCATTTACACTTTTGTGTTTGCTTTCAATGTGCAATATGAAGCGAAGCGAGCACCAATAGAAGTCTGGAAGTCCGGCGTCAGCCGGACGGCCAGACTGGTAATATATAATTTGATACCAACAAAAAATTTTCATGTACAAGTTCTGGGCGGAAGATGATGGGAAACAAAAATATGGGGTTTATGCACTACGAGAACTCCATGGAGCAAGGTAACTTTTGTTGAAACCAATATGAACCACAATATTGACCAACTTGCGGTGGATACATAATTTTGATACGCACTATTAGTATTAGATTAGTAGCGTATTGGAACATGCATGCCTCAGATTATTCTTGTTCAAGATTAATGATTACTACGATATGGAGTACCTCGGCAACGTCACCATCGGCACACCAGAGCAAACTTTTCAGGTATGTTTGACAACTATCTCATTCTGAGAGAACATATTCATCGGCGAGCATTGTGATGCATGTAAACCTGAGCACTATGCCTAATTATGCACCTATCTATCTTCTATACTTAAACGCTGCGGTTTCGTAGTGCTGCTTCCAAAACACATAAGAGTCCAGCAGTTCGAACCCCGTCGTGGCAATCTGACCACCTGCTCAATCGCAAATTCGCACATCACCTTTTCCCTTTGAGGTCGATCTTGTGGTGAAAAGCGAGTCCGAACTACTGGAGTCTCTTGTACAATAATCGATTGCCCAAAAAATAATTTCTGCACCCAGTAATGAAGTTTCCGTGGTGGTAGATAGACAGTCTTTGAATTATTGGGTTGGACAATAAGTTCGAGTGGTTTTTATTTTCAGTTCCATTTTTCGCGAGGATTTGAACTATGTTCGATGGCACCGTCATAGTTCATCTTCTAGCTCTTGCACTGCTCCTTACGAATATTATAACCAATATCCCCAAGTCCTGCTAGTTCTTATTTTCTGTCGCATAACCCTCCAATTCGACAAGAGTGTTCATCTCAATCACCTGCAACTGTTCCACCGCAAAAGTGGTTCAAATGCATCTCAAGCTGCTGAGTATGTTAGCAATTCTCGATGGAAGCCAATATCGTTAAATGGACAGCGCAGAAGTGGATGTCTGCTTCAGAGAGATCGATTTTAGGCTGAAGTATGCATCTTGTTCTGTGCGCACAATTCGTAGAGTTATGAGACGATTTCCGCAAGGACTTGCTCAGGATGTGAAGAAGGAGTACTGCGGATATTAACCTCCAGAATAAATTAAGTTCAGCTAGTCCACTTCTTGCAAATACATTAACTGCTCGGAACAACCGCACAAACTTATTGTCCAACCTAGTATTTTTAACCTAAGGGTCTGCAAAATCGAATTGTAAAACTTTTCATATACGCGGTTTAATGGTTTCTCAGCTGACATTGTGTGATGAGGTGTATCACAGTTCCTGAGTCCTCTGTATTTTATCACTCGTTTTCTGCCCTAATGCGACAAAGCCGGGTTGAGTGTCAGCACTCTGCTTGGACAAAGGACCGCGTCGCCTGTCCAGTGAAGCCCCTTTCACAATGGTACAAGTACTCAGTATTGATCATCTCGTTTGTGCTCATGAGTTGACTCAGAAACAGCAGCACATTAGCGAAGGAGACGTGAGGAGTATTTTGAAACAACCTATTTACATACAAACATATTTATGACTATGCTCAACTTGCTATGAACTTGGGCGTCTCAGGAAAAGATAAATTTTCTGATTGGTGAGGTGATGTTTGGGGTGTCCAACAGGGGCTACGTAGAAAAATGCGTTTTTTTTTAATTTGTGCCTCAGCCACAAGATTCGATGGAAGATGACCTAGTTTTGATGAGCCGAGAGCGTACCCTTCTAGTGAAGGAGTGTAAAAATCCGCACCGTTTCGGATTCAATCAAGGTAAATTCCATTAGTAGCGCACCGAATTCACTTAAGGCATTGTGTTTGCCACATCTTTCCCTAGATATGTATCTATGAAATTGATGCGAAAGAAATGGTATCTTTTCGTGTTGACTCTACTTTCTTTCACGACTTTAATGAACGATAAGTTCGGCGGTGAAGGCGACACTGAAAAAGTTCTCTCGTATTTGTGCTTATTTTAAAGGTGCCATCACCTGGAGTGTAACTGTAAAAGGGTACACTCCGAATCTTGCAGTAATAAAACTCGTAAGCATGTACAAATGCGCCCTCCATGCTCAACCCCACCCCATTCTCTTTGATTGTGTGAGGTTTTGTTTCTCAGCTGATACAGGATCGATCAGTATTTTCGGACAGCGGTGATCCCTTTCGCACCTCGGCGGCCGCACCCATCTCAAGCTATAGATCTCGTACAAATGGAAGCGTATTGGCGCAACGTAGTATTTCCCGCACCCGTATACCTTTTCGTTGGACTTTCCTCTACTTTGGGCACAAGAGTAGCCTCCAGAGCAGAATTTCATGGAAAAAAATCGACGAAGTTTTTTTTTATCGTGAGTGCTGTCTTTAAACGTCAACGTCAACCATAAAGTTTCTTTATTTAGCATTGGGCTTTCAAACGAGCAGCTCTCTGACGCCGTAAGCTTATATTTGTGAAATTGCGAAGCCAAGAAGAGAGAGAACCTCGTTATCATGTTTGGCCAATTTTTTCTTGCGAAGTATAAGATTCCGGAGCAGGGAAAAGCGGCAGGTACACAACATCTACTCGAACGTTTCCCAGTTGAATTATCAATATCAATGTTCAAACCACCTTTCGGAAGCAAATTTTGGCCAAAGTTTTGGAATGCCGAAAATGTTTTTACGAGCGTCTCGAGCGTTTTTCCAGCAGACCGCTCGTGACTTTTTGGGGCAAATAACAGCAATATTTTTGAAGCTGTTCTTCCCATAAAGCAACTTGGAGAGAATCATCGAGTAGGAAACCTGGAAATAACGAAGGACATGCTTCAAAAGTAATCATCTACGTTTCCTTAGAAGCGAAGCCGTTCCACCACACCTCACAAGTGGAGTGGATTGTGACACCGTCTCCAAACACAGAGAAGGTATTTTGTACCACATTACTTGTGGTGTTGCAAAAAAATTAAGGAAATCTGAAAAACTGAAAGCGAGCTTCCTGGATAATTTCAATAACCTCGCGACTGCTGGCACAGAGCTTTCATTGCTTTGCAAGATGGTTACAAGATGGTTTACAAGATACATAGTAGCGCACCGAATCGATGAATTTCTTTTTCTTTCATTTTCTTTTTTTTTTCATTTTCTTCCCATAAAGCAACTTGGAGAGAATCATCGAGAAGGAAATGATATGAACTATGTATATCTAGATGCGCCTCATTGCCCAAACGATACTATCATATATGTTTCTGAAAAAAGCAGCGCCATTCCCTTTGCATCAACCTAATATCTTTTCGGACAGCGAGAGCACTTGGTCCAGAAAATTCATGTGGAGGGAAGATTGTAAAAAAATACATTCAGCAAATTTTTTAACACCAGTGATTTGGTTTCCTGTTCCATTCAACCTCTATGCTAGACCGCGAGTCCGCTAAATATTTATAATAATCATGCCGTAAGTAAAATACATATCTCAAGTTCGCTGTGCAACTTGGAAGGATGGCCATTATTCATGGGACATCCTAATACTAGCGTTCTCCGCCTATTTTCAAACTATGTGGTGAATAAGAGGACCACATCCTTTTGAAGATTCCAGAAAATACAAATTCAGGTGGTGCTTGATACCGGATCATCGAATTTTTGGATACCTGATTATACATGCGCAGCGGACAAACCTGAAGTTTGCGAACAGTCTATTTGTGACGCGGGAAGTGAGTTATTCTTCCTTATACTCGTCGTTATGAAGTATTCATTAGACTGGTTGGATAATCATGATAAAGCGCGTAATCGCTATACTGCTTACTCCTCGTTGCTAATTTTTCGTTGTTTTTGGTTTCTATAGTGTCCTAGAACATTTGGAACGGAATACCACAGTACTCTGCTTTATATGATGTTGCTGATGAAGTCGGTATGATATATGTATGTATGTTATAATTTTGATTGATAAGGAAGTGACTGGCTGTACCACTAGGTATTGGAGCGCTACAGATCGGCAAGGGCTACTGTCAAAGGAACTAAGCACACGCATTTGAGTTTAGTACTACCAGCCCCTATACAGTGGCACAGTAGCATAATTCAATATTTCAATTTTTGGATCTGCTGCTTGTTTTCGTTTCGTGCATTATCCTTATACGAAAACAAAGCTATATTATAAGTTTCCTCCTGCACTCGTCAGTAAGGTAAAGGAAACTTATAATGTGTAATGAGAATTTTTTGGAATATGTATACACAAATACTTACATGAACATCCATACATAAATGTATGCATGTAGCATGTATGTATACGTAAAACACATAAACCTACGTATACGTGCATTTGGATATTCTTTGAAAAATAACAGTTTAAATGCTTGTAGCACATTTTTTAAAATTTTTTGAAATTTTATGCACGGATACTAGGTCAACATATAAAACTACACCCAACTGTACGGTAACGAACACGTATACATACAAACTTACTTCATTTGTCCAGGACCCCATTGTGTACCTGCCTCCTCTTGGATGCTTCAAGAAAAATGAGAATTACTCCATGATATGTGAACAAGTGGAGGTTATGCTATTACTTGTAAAAGTTGATGAGCATGCTGTTAGGGTTGTAGTGGCAATTTTGTGTTGCATCAAAGAAGAATCGGTGGGGCTAGGACAATATGAACGTAATGCAAATGACCAACAAACACGAACACTGGACGAGATCGCAGAAATGAGCATAGATGGAGAGTAATTTCTATTTTGAGTATTTTCTAATTGGATATATCAGTTTAAAGATATGTTTTAGAACAACTGTTCCACAAATCTTTTTGTTTGACAATCAATTCTAAACTTATGTAAGATGAATGTGTTTTTGTATAAACAGCGTAAATAAGAGCTTTCAATAAAAAATTGGTCATATCCTAGTGTTGATAAAAGATTTTTTGTTAATTTTAGACGATTTATAAAATCATCCCGATTAGAACAGGTGCGTGCTGTTCTTAGTACTTCAGTATATATAGTTGCTCTCTTAATTGCTATTGAGATGTTTGTAGACGAATGTGGGAATCTTTTTATGGGGAATCCGAAGAAGTCAGTTTTATTATACATTTTTGTAGTTATTATATTATTGTTTATACTAATGTCTAAATCTAAATAATTGCATGCATAATTAGATATATGTGTAGGTTCCAATGACAATACTCTTCGGTATACATCTGTCAATAATTTTAAAATAGTATTGTCTGTAGTATTGTGTAATATGAGAAGATCATCCATGTATCTGTATGGGAAGAAGTAAATATCGGAATATGAGTGGTTCTTTGTATAGATATATTCGTAATATGATAAGGTGAGGTCCGCTAAAAGTGGACTGACATTGCCACCCTGTGGAACGCCAATATTTTGTTTAAATGTAAGGGGACCGAATGAACAAAAACTATTATTTAGAAGGTAGTCAACCAAATAAAGAATATCTATAATAGTATAGTATCTACCTTTGCAGCTATCACTATTCTCAGAATAAAATACTTTTTTATGTCCATAACAAACTATGTATTGTTTGTTAGCGTTGCTGAAGCAGATTTTGAGGATTTCCCTAATATTTGTAAGAATAGTATTATGAGGAAGATTTGTGAACATATTAGTAAAATCAGCTGAGAACAGTTTCATATTATTAGCACTATGTCGTCTTAGATGTTCGCTAATATTTATATCATTAATTGACCAATATCCATGAAAAGAATTATTTCGGAATGTAATAGATTGAACATAATTTTTAAAATGGTTCTTAATAAAAGTAAAGATATTAGTAAGTTCTAATGCCAGTGGTTTAATGGTACTGCTGAATGCACCAGTAATATATCGGAATTTGGCTGGAGATTTGTGTAATTTTGGAACTGCATAAACAATTGGAATCTGTGAATTATTAATTGGTTCTAGACGATGATTGGAAAGAAAACTTTCATGTCTGAATGTTATTTGATCAATGGTCTCTTTGGCGTAATATTCGTATGTATTATTGGTGTGAGAGGGAATGAAATTTTGATTTTCGTATTTCACTCCCATTTCTTTCATAATTTGTTAAAGGTAGAATTTTTTGCAAATGATAGCATAGTTTCCACTGGCTTTGTCCATTGGGCAGAAAACAAAGTTATCTTGTAATCTTCGAATTGACGCGTAATCTCTAAAGGTAACTATGTCATCTTGTTTATGACCTCCAGAATAAAAAATTGACTTCAGTTTTGAATAGAATTCTTGTCTTATATAAGCCCCAATGGACGACAAGTGTTCATGTTTCAATTTGTAACGCGATTTTATTACTTCTAGGAATTTTGATACTGTAGAATAAACCCATTCATGTAAAGTGTGTTTACTCATGCGAACAGTAGGGCGGAATTTTGTTCCTTTGTTTATAAGTTGGGAGATCCTGTAGTTGTTCACAACCCTTGAATCTCCCGTGATAATGTGTTTATGGTACGAATTTATGAAAGGTTTATATATTTCATTTTCACATATACATCTTGTTGTTAGTATATGATTAGGTTTCTTATATTTCAAACTTTTCAATGTATGATTATAATTGAAGACTTTTGTCGATAATGGAGGAGTATATTTATACACAACTCTAAACGGAATATATGGTGTTATAGAATTGTTGTTGATAATTGTTCTGATTACATGATTATTCATTATTTTATTCATGTTGAGGTGGTCAAGGATATCGTTCATGTAAACAGCGGGAAGATTGCAGAAGTTTTGGTTTGATTTATTACGATTTTTGTGTGTGTATTGAAAGTGAAATTTGCATAGTAGACAAAGAAGAAATCGTTTTTGAGTTATAGGTATATTTGACAAGAAATTATGATCAAAAGTGTACTGTATGAGCCTATTTATTTTACTTTTGGTAAGAGAGTATACATATTGTTTAAGTGTGTGAAAACTATCTATTTTGTTTACAACCATCAAAAACTCGTCTTGAAAATTTGTTTGTTTGCACAGAATCTTGCTGAAGGAATTTGGTTGTTTTGAATTTTTATGACATTTTCGCCCATTTCTAGCACGATGTTTCACAATTTTCAAACAAAAATAAGGGTGGTTAGGACGAAATGTGAGTGGATTTTCGATGTTGGAAATATTACCGTAACTGCTAATATTGTCATTGTTTCCAAAAGGATATGCTGTTATTAATAATTTTATCCAAAACAGTTCTTTTTGCAATAGTATTTTCTTATCTGTGTTAGTAGATAAATTATCTAGGATGGAAACTGAAAAATCAATATTGGTACAAACAGAATTGAAGTGTGTATACAAATAGTTAGTTGTGCTATGTTTTCTAAAGTTATGTAGATGTTCATTTATGCGTTGTTTTAGTTTACGTGTTGTAATTCCCACATACTGGTAACCGCATTGCAAACATGTAATGCAATAAACAACATTACTACTATTACATGATGCGTTATCCGTTGTATAGGTGTATATCTGGAGTCCTGTCGTATGCGAGAAAACATACGGTTTGGGGTCTAAATACGTACATGTTCGACATTTGCCACATGTTTTTGAATTACAAGAGTTGCCGAAATTGTCTAAAGTGTATATATTGTTAACCTTACTTCGTGTGAAATTGTTAGTAGTATAATAATTTGAAGCGTTAATAGAATTACTGTTTTTTGCAGACCGGAAAGAAAAGAAGGGGTGGTCTCACCCGGTACTATGAGGTTGGGGAGATTCCTATAACATAGGTTTTACAGGGCTGCTGTAAGGGGTTAGCGCACCCTACAAAAGGTTGTGTGAAAAAAGTGTGTAAATGCTTGCCTAGACTCCTTCGGAGGCGCGATTTCCGTCTCCCCTGCCGGAAACCACTTTTATTTACCCCATCAAAGGAGCCCCTATTGTTAAAGGGGTATGGTCCCCGTGTTTAAGGTGATTTGTAAAAAGAATGCGTGGAAAGCTTTTTTTTTTTTTTTTGGATAACTACATTAATAAGTGAGTAAATAAAAATGAATAAATGAATTGAGATGAAATAAAATAAATGAATAGAAGGAATAAATAAAATAAAATAAATAATAAAATAAATAAACAAAGAAATATTTGGGTAGATAAAATGAATATTATTATATGAATGATGATATAGTTTTATAGTGAAGAAAGTATGAGGTTAACAATACTTTAGAAATTTTAAAATAATTTTTAACGGCAAGCGATTGTGAAGCAGTCGAACGGTACTTGATAGTACAATTTAGTGTGCTGTTAAAATACTGAGGAGTAAAAGTAGAAGTAAGAGTAAGACGACTATGCTTTTTGAGTGAAGTACGAATAAATTGAGAATAAGGATGAAGGTATTATACTTAATACCGTCATTTGACGGTCGACCTATTGGTCGCTACCGAATTGAGAAGTGGAGAAGCAAACGATCGACCCGTTGGTCGTTATCGTATTGAGGAATTGAGGAATGAAGAAGAAGGGTGATGTGAGTAGCGTGCGTTAATAAATTAAGGAATAATGATAAAGACTAGATGTTAACTATAATACCGTCATTTGACGGTCGACCCGTTGGTCGCTACCAAACACAGAAGTGGAGAAGCAAACGATCGACCCGTTGGTCGTTATCGTATTGAGGAATTGAGGAATGAAGAAGAAGGGTGATGTGAGTAGCGTGCGTTAATAAATTAAGGAATAATGATAAAGACTAGATGTTAACTATAATACCGTCATTTGACGGTCGACCCGTTGGTCGCTACCAAACTCAGAAGTGGAGAAGCAAACGATCGACCCATTGGTCGCCATCGAATTGAGGTATAGAGCAATGGAGAGGGATAGTGATGTAAGTGGAATATTAACAAACCAAGACACAATGATGAAGACTAGACAATAACTTGAATACCGTCATTTGACAGCCGACCCGTTGGAAGCTACTGAATTGCGAATGAAGAAGCAAAAGTAGGGATGCAAGTAATAGTCGACCGATTGGTCGATGATGAATTGAAAATTAATAAGGATAACAGTTAAACACTGATACCGTCATTTGACGGTCGACCCGTTGGTCGGCACCGAACTGAAGAATGGTAAATCAAAAGTTAGAAGTTAATTTGAATGCCTATAGTATGCTAGTCTGGTTGGTTCTTGATGAGCTGAGTACAGTTCTTACATTAACTGTCTTTATTTGACGATCTACCATTTGTTGTCCATGTGTAGGTACTATAAATGGTGAGAGATAGTCATTGCAACAATAATTTTATGAGAAGATCCATAGAAGTTAGTGCTGTTATAAATTGATTATGTTTATATGAACACCTATTGTTAGGTACTGCAGACATATGGAGACGGGTTTCCCTCGAGCTTCCATATGAACTACAGCCGAGATAATTCAATATTTCAATTTTTGGATCTGCTGCTTGTTTTCGTTTCGTGCATTATCCTTATACGAAAACAAAGCTATATTATAAGTTTCCTCCTGCACTCGTCAGTAAGGTAAAGGAAACTTATAATGTGTAATGAGAATTTTTTGGAATATGTATACACAAATACTTACATGAACATCCATACATAAATGTATGCATGTAGCATGTATGTATACGTAAAACACATAAACCTACGTATACGTGCATTTGGATATTCTTTGAAAAATAACAGTTTAAATGCTTGTAGCACATTTTTTAAAATTTTTGAAATTTTATGCACGGATACTAGGTCAACATATAAAACTACACCCAACTGTACGGTAACGAACACGTATACATACAAACTTACTTCATTTGTCCAGGACCCCATTGTGTACCTGCCTCCTCTTGGATGCTTCAAGAAAAATGAGAATTACTCCATGATATGTGAACAAGTGGAGGTTATGCTATTACTTGTAAAAGTTGATGAGCATGCTGTTAGGGTTGTAGTGGCAATTTTGTGTTGCATCAAAGAAGAATCGGTGGGGCTAGGACAATATGAACGTAATGCAAATGACCAACAAACACGAACACTGGACGAGATCGCAGAAATGAGCATAGATGGAGAGTAATTTCTATTTTGAGTATTTTCTAATTGGATATATCAGTTTAAAGATATGTTTTAGAACAACTGTTCCACAAATCTTTTTGTTTGACAATCAATTCTAAACTTATGTAAGATGAATGTGTTTTTGTATAAACAGCGTAAATAAGAGCTTTCAATAAAAAATTGGTCATATCCTAGTGTTGATAAAAGATTTTTTGTTAATTTTAGACGATTTATAAAATCATCCCGATTAGAACAGGTGCGTGCTGTTCTTAGTACTTCAGTATATATAGTTGCTCTCTTAATTGCTATTGAGATGTTTGTAGACGAATGTGGGAATCTTTTTATGGGGAATCCGAAGAAGTCAGTTTTATTATACATTTTTGTAGTTATTATATTATTGTTTATACTAATGTCTAAATCTAAATAATTGCATGCATAATTAGATATATGTGTAGGTTCCAATGACAATACTCTTCGGTATACATCTGTCAATAATTTTAAAATAGTATTGTCTGTAGTATTGTGTAATATGAGAAGATCATCCATGTATCTGTATGGGAAGAAGTAAATATCGGAATATGAGTGGTTCTTTGTATAGATATATTCGTAATATGATAAGGTGAGGTCCGCTAAAAGTGGACTGACATTGCCACCCTGTGGAACGCCAATATTTTGTTTAAATGTAAGGGGACCGAATGAACAAAAACTATTATTTAGAAGGTAGTCAACCAAATAAAGAATATCTATAATAGTATAGTATCTACCTTTGCAGCTATCACTATTCTCAGAATAAAATACTTTTTTATGTCCATAACAAACTATGTATTGTTTGTTAGCGTTGCTGAAGCAGATTTTGAGGATTTCCCTAATATTTGTAAGAATAGTATTATGAGGAAGATTTGTGAACATATTAGTAAAATCAGCTGAGAACAGTTTCATATTATTAGCACTATGTCGTCTTAGATGTTCGCTAATATTTATATCATTAATTGACCAATATCCATGAAAAGAATTATTTCGGAATGTAATAGATTGAACATAATTTTTAAAATGGTTCTTAATAAAAGTAAAGATATTAGTAAGTTCTAATGCCAGTGGTTTAATGGTACTGCTGAATGCACCAGTAATATATCGGAATTTGGCTGGAGATTTGTGTAATTTTGGAACTGCATAAACAATTGGAATCTGTGAATTATTAATTGGTTCTAGACGATGATTGGAAAGAAAACTTTCATGTCTGAATGTTATTTGATCAATGGTCTCTTTGGCGTAATATTCGTATGTATTATTGGTGTGAGAGGGAATGAAATTTTGATTTTCGTATTTCACTCCCATTTCTTTCATAATTTGTTGAAGGTAGAATTTTTTGCAAATGATAGCATAGTTTCCACTGGCTTTGTCCATTGGGCAGAAAACAAAGTTATCTTGTAATCTTCGAATTGACGCGTAATCTCTAAAGGTAACTATGTCATCTTGTTTATGACCTCCAGAATAAAAAATTGACTTCAGTTTTGAATAGAATTCTTGTCTTATATAAGCCCCAATGGACGACAAGTGTTCATGTTTCAATTTGTAACGCGATTTTATTACTTCTAGGAATTTTGATACTGTAGAATAAACCCATTCATGTAAAGTGTGTAGCATAAAGCAAGCACAGTAATGTCAAGCCCTTGATACTGGAATGCTAGCTCACTTGCTTCTCGTCCGGAACCACGAACTTTGAATGTGACCATAATTCCACTGACCACATCACTTTTCTCTTGTGAAGCCGGTTCCCCTGAAAAAGTAGTCAAGATGCTCAGAAAATGGCCGAATGTTTAAGAAAGCTTCCTCGAATGCAGCGGAGTGAGCGGGTGTCTGTGCTCCAAATTCCTAGATTTTTGGAGTGCTGGCTGTACGAAATGCCATCATGAAAAGGGTGGAAGCAGCGTAGCCACCAGGGCCGGTAGTAATCCACCCCGCAAGTTGGTATCAATGTTGCCACCATGACGGCAACACTGCCTACAAGGTGGCAACTTTGGATGCGAAGTAGGTGTGAGATGCGGCATTCCATTATGGCCGCAAAACCTAGCGACGCTCACAAGATCGAACCCCACTATAGCGCGCTCATAAGCAAGCGACTGAACCACTTGGCCATGTCAACACGTTGCGACGTGCGATTGAATCTCAACACAAACACCAACCAGATCAGATTTTGATTGATTTTTGGTATCTCATCTCACAGCAGTGTGTATGGTATCGGTAGAGGTGCTGAAATCAACTGTTACTGTACTCAAGCCTGTTCATTTCTCCATATTATTAATTTTGCTCCGATTTCCTGCCTAGTTTGAGGTCTGTTTGTGCCATCAGGTTAATCTTTGTTCTCGCTAACCCTTGGCAGCATTATCGTAGGTGTCTCTTAACAATACAATATAGTCGGGTGAATCCCGTCGATCTCTGTTGAAGTTCTCGACGAGGTACGACCTCGGACATGCCCTAGGGCATGTCCGACCTGCCGACGGGGAAACCTCTCTCCTTACACGCTCTCTCGTCGCACTCGCCTGCTGCCACCTACGTTGCCACCTTGAGGTGGCAGCTTTGGTGGCGCCCAAGGAGATCGCGATCTCGTAGGCAGCTGGAGTTTCCGAATATTTGCGCACGGCTGTTTGAAACAAGGACATCTAAACATTGTACCTGGGGGTAAAACAAGGTCACAGGGATAGTACCCGTGTGAGGTAAAGTTGCAAAATTCAGGAGTTTTTATTGATTGAGGTGCCTCCGCACCGTTCCGGCTGCCACTGATGTCGCACCCTGGTGCCACCGCGAGTTGGCAACTTGCGGGGTGGATTACTACCGGCCCAGGATACACCAAGATATGTACATAGCCACAGAAAGTTGTCGTACACGATCCATTTTCTTCACAATCCACTCCTATCAATAAATGGTTCGTTCTTCCTGCGGGTAACAAATGAAGATAAACAGTTCACACCTACGAGAAACCCTTTATAACTTTTACTTCTTTCCAATTTACAACAAAGGTCGATAGACCAATGATCGATGCTGAGCTTCTCTTAATCCTCTCATGTGGTTTTAGATATTCAGCAGAAGTAGCTGTTGTTGTCGTTCCTCGCCGTTCCTAGGTGTACATGTAGCAACTATGCTCCTTAATTTTGGTGTCATCACTTCCTTCGAAAAATTATACTTTCTTGAACTTGTACAAGGAAATGCTGCTCCCTATTGAGTATCATCCACACAGGACAGAAAATAAGGATTAAGCTAGTGTACAATGTCGCTATGACTATGCACATATTTGCTGGAATATTACGTGACAAAATTAGATGATGCAAAAGTGCATTTTTTGTATCAATCCGATAGGAAACACCCATTATCGAAACGTCTTCCAATGAATCATGCACATGAAAAGCGCTATACATTTACATCATTCGATTAGAAATCGCACCGCCGTTAGCCTTCTCAAAGGGCGATGAACGATCACCTACGTACGTTGCAATCGCAAAATTTAATGAATGTAGCAAAGAATTCTAATATTTCAAGAGGTGTGCCACGTCTTTTGTCCCGAGAAATCATGCTGCAAGAAGGCGCCAGCAATGGGGAAGAGGAACCCTTGCCGAGGAAAACACTACTTTGTATCAAACAGCTCTGATACCTACGTACAAATGCCTGGAAGATGGAGCATTCAAGTATGTGAATTCACCTTGGAAGCTTTAGGACACATTTTACATACATAGTACAATGAACCGGCGTTTTCTCGTCGATGTCACCTCTTCATTCCGTGAAAAATCAGAATTTTCCGTTCAACTTTTTAGAGACCACACCACTATTTTTCAGTATGGAACCGGAAGTGCTGAGGGATTTTACGGGAATGACACAGTACGCTTTGGAGACGTTGGCACGAATCAACTCATTGTGCCTGGTTGTCAAGTAGGCCAGGCAGACAAAATCGCAGAATTCTTCGCAGGGGTAAGAATTCACTCGTTATCGAAACCAGCCACTTTTTCTTTGACTATTTATCGTCTGGACAGAGAAGGGTTGAAGCACTTCAAACCGATCATGTTTGTATTACAGGGTGACCAGAGTCTTTGGCGAAATGTAACGAATTGTAAAACTGCGATTGAATAGGCTAGCAATCTGGAGATTTCTTAATGCTATTCAGAACTCATATGGTTTAGGAATCCATTCATGGGTTCTGGATATTTCTCCGGGCTTCTCCGTAAAGTCAACAAAACCATCGGCGACTGCAATACACAAGGGTCGCATCTCGGTCGAGCTTTCACGGTCCTGCTTTCTCATTAGATCTATACGAAGAAAGTTGGTATCTTAGCAAAAGTTAGCTGAACTCCTGCGTTCTAGGAACTGCTCTTCTGAGATCCAGAGGTTTCTGTTTCAGGGAGCACGCTAATGATTAGGAGTTAACATAGGTCCTTGCGCTTTTTTGGATGCATTTTTCTCCACCAGTTTGCCATCTTTCAGGAACAAGTCATATATACAGATACAATTCGAAAGCGCTACTCTTCCTCTACGAGAATATTGTGATAATATTTCTTGAAGAGATAGTTTACTTAAGTTTTTAGCCTGCGAAGTGGAGCAACGAGTCAATGAAAAACGGCACAACCGACAGCCACCTATCATTTCAATCAGTTGAAGCTCGAAAGGCCATCAAAGCTGTCTAGGTGACCTGTGCTAAGCAGGAAAGAGACGTTTTGCTTGAAATGACTGGTCATCGGCGCTTTTCTAAGATCAAAGAAGACATATATGGTCTCGATGACACCAACCACCGAACCGAAGAAATTTCCAACATGAAGACCGGGAATTGCTCCAAAGGAATCGCATGGTCTAGATGGACACCAAACATCTCAAAGCCACCAAAAAACTGAAGTAATTCTGCTGAAAGAATCCAATCGCGAGGGTCTAGTCATCCTCCCCATGGTGACGTCAGGCCCCACTTTCCAAAAGTCGTCAAACTGCCAGTTCCACTGACGATGTTCTCAAGCCTCTATATTCTACTGATCTTACACGTTCAGAAAGTACGGGATGCTTTCTGCCCCCTACCGGATATGTACAAGGAGGAAATTGGGTTTTTCCCCGAATTGGCGTTTTTATTCTTCAGCCCAAAAATTGAATAATTCAATAGCACTTCGAAAGGGTTTATAAGAGAAATGTAGTCGAAGAAAAGCGCTTTCAGAACGTATATTGCATGCTAGAGAATAATGGCAACTGGGCGAAGAAAATCGCAACTAAAAAAAATGCAAGGACTTATGTTAACGTCCAATATAAAGCAAATATGATGGTTTGGTAAAATCAGGAACTGGGAGATCTGAACCAACCTTCTGCTGCTTTTTTTCCCTGGAACTTGAGGAAGAACCTTTGTGAGGTGCCCATTTTATTTTTATCAGATGTGTTTAAACCTATGAAATAACATATGTATCTCTCGGGATTTCGCTGTGCCCACTTTTGCCCTTTGTTTTGTGAATTTTTGTGGAAAAAGTGGGAGTGGCAATCTATTGACTTTTCCGGTCAACGAAACAAATTCACACACGGATCTCTCTAAGATGGAAAGCTTCTACTTTCTTGAATACTGAGCAAAAAATTGGTGAATTGAAGAGCCAACTAAGAGATGTCCTTGGAAAAGATGTCACCGAGACTCAACTTGCGGCCATTTCCATCTCTACCTCGTTTCATGTTTGCAGATCATACAATACTGAAATAGAGCTACGGGCTATGAAATTTTTCTTGTGTGTTCGAAACAGAGGGATAGTCAACATGAATGCAAAATCATGTGTTTCCGGCAAAGCATAAGAAATATGTACATAATTGTTGCAAAATCTTCGGCCAAAAACCTGGTTGTCACCCTGTATAGAAAATTTTGAAAACAGACTAATTAAAGCTATTTAATGATATTGTTAAGCGGCTGTGCACGACCGTATCGCAGCCAGCTATAAAATTTTAGGATCGGACATTTCATACTCAAATATCCGATGCAGCTCTTCGTTTCCATGCTACCGTCGCCCCCCTCAATTGCAAACATGCTTCCTCAATTGCTGCTATAAGCAGAAAAGGCAATTGAGGGAGGGACCGCAGCAATCACGTACGTAGAACGATATTCCGCTCCAACGTTTTCCTCATCCCCCATTTGTACTAGGCGTATTACGCAATTCGAGCTGAATTCCTGCTGCACCTTTATAAGAGTTACTCTAATATCACTACCATGAAAAGCTTTTTCCTCCTTGTTACCATATATCAGAGCTGAATACTGCCACTTATTATGCAGAATTGAAATCCGAACGGAAAAATGTTCTTATTTCTGTGAAAAAAACTAAGTTACACTACGAAGAGAAGTTCTTTTCATTTCTCATTCTCTCAAACAGCAACACAATGATAGCGCATGTTTGTCCACTCTGTGGTACTACCCGTTTAAAACCTCATTTCCGTGAGCCTGAAATGCAGAAAAAAAAGATCTGAATTTCTCTTGTTCAGAGCTACTATGAACCGATTTCATCTTCAGGGAGCACAAGATAAGCGACGTCATCTAGGCAGATGTGTTGTGTTCTTAAGATAAAGGCTGCAAAAAAACTGAATCTTCAGTTTCAGAATGAAAGGCAATAGAGTGACTTAGTGACTGACTCTAATCATACGATTAAGTCTTTTTATTATATTACTATGCATCATTGTCGCAAATGACTTGTCCCAGTAGTCGGCAGAATCACACCTTCTCAGTTTAAAAAAAAGATTGGAAACAAGGAGAATTGTTTACAATTCTTTGACATTCGGGTAGCAGTTGCATGCAAGCGAAAATAAAGTAGCTGTTAGTGCAAGCCTAAAAGATGGACGCTTCTCAGTATTGAGTGTGAACTAGTGTTGTTTTGATAAAGGCATGCTGAGTAGACAGAGCGCTCGCATACTAGTCGCTATCCAATTAATGTACTAGATTAGCCTAAGAAAGAAATGGGGCCTAGAGGTTTAGTTCGATCATCTTAGCTACTTATCGACTGCGATTGAACGAAGTTTGCGAAAAGACTCCACACCTTGGCAGGCATCATGTCTTGAAGGTCTTCACAGCTAGTGCTATCTCTGGTAGCGATGCAGCACGAACGCACCCCGAACGGCATAATGGTTCGAGTAGAAACCCTAGCAGCAACGGTTGCCGGGTGTTGCCATCCTCCCCTCGATTGCTGCTCGAGCTGTCGGCCCTTTAGCAGCAATTGCTGAGGGACGGCAGCAATCAAGGGGGAGATGGCAGTAGCTGAGAAACGTTGTTGCCAGAGTTTCTACTCGAACCATTACGCCGTTTGGGATGCGTTCGTGCTGCACAGTTATCAGAGTTAGAGTGGCTAACTGTGAAGACCACCACCAGCCACAAGCGTCCAAATATTTTCGCCCGAATCAAATATATAAGGCATGGCAATGATCATAGCTCAAAAGTCTATAGTATTATATATAGTTATGGTGATATTGTACCAAAAAAGCCATGAAACTCGGAAGAGTTGCTCTGCTTTCAGCACCCAATTGATGGAGTCCTCGGAATGGCATTTTCGGCACTGTCGAACAGAGGAGTTGTCCCCGTTTTCGAGCGAGCCTACAAACTTAATTTAGTCGACCCTGTATTCACCGTCTACATGAAAAGTGCTGGTTTCCGTAAGCTCTTGAGTTGAATCGAATTTTTTTACTTTCAGGCTAATTATATGTAAGAATGATCGATCGCATCTGCTAGATTTCCGTGGGCGTGTAAAAAAGGAAATATTCTCTCTCGCTTTTCCAAGATTGCCTCGGATTTATGGATTTATATCCTGCATTAATTCATGCCAAACGCTTTTCAATATTATCCTACACATTTGCCCATAGTTTCAGATGCGAAAAATGTGTTTGGAGGTGTATTCACATATGGTGGTTTAGACACTGAAAATTGCGACGAGAAAGTCGTGTATGAGAACCTCACCTCGGCAACGTATTGGCAATTCAGGGTAATTTAGAACTTTTTTTTTCTGTTTTTCGTATTTGAAATCAGATCTAGAATGGAAATACTCTGGAACCATGTTGTGCATGGTATTTCAAGATACATTTCGCATGATTAGCACACGAGCTGATCCTGCGCGCAATATTCTCGCCCACGGTGCACATACCGCGGTCGTTTATCTTCCAGAACAAAATCCTCACGAATGAATGTGTTTGTCTGCCGCTCGCATAGGTCTAGCACGGATCGCGTTTTATGAAGTGCAAGTTTTACACAAAAGTCGGAGAAATCCGCGTGTTACCTGAAATCATGGAGAACTCTGGAACCCATGCGCACCCCATGAAAAACCCA
Source organism: Ancylostoma caninum (assembly GCA_037903475.1). Lineage (NCBI taxonomy): Eukaryota > Metazoa > Nematoda > Chromadorea > Rhabditida > Ancylostomatidae > Ancylostoma > Ancylostoma caninum. The sequence goes on along the minus strand of JBAJFG010000061.1, from coordinate 19,259 downwards.
GTTTATAAATAGGTCTTCTGAGAAGAGAAGATCGAGTGCGATCGCTTTCTTTCCGGTTGCAGTTTTTCCAGAAATCGCGCTTCCTTATTCTTGCAAAATGTGCACGAAAATTGTGAAACCTTCTAAGCGCTCTTTATCTAACCACAAAGGTGGCCTATTGGGTTTTATACTGGTTGTTTCGGACTTGACAAAGAGCTGCAAACAAGCCACCTCTTTCATCCATGTTTCCTCCATTCTCCCTGTGCATTTGTACAGTCTTTCTCAAAAATTCTTGCCTCACGCTGCACCGCCCGTCAGTTTAGCCACGTCACACCACGTTTGATAATGCATAGGTGATGCGGTGCGGCTTAGGAGATGGGCGGTGAAACGTGAGGCAAGTATTTTTGAGAAGGACTGTACATGTATCATGAGCGTTTTATTGGATATTTACATGTGATTTCCAGTGGCGGACGCAGAAAGTGGGCGGGAGGAGGGGGGGGGGGGGGAAGTGGGAAAAAAAAGTGGAGTCTCCGCCGTTTTGGGAACCCAGAAGATAAATTATTAGGTTGTTGCAAAATCGATGTCGGATATTCGAACCATGACATATCATGTATGGAGATATCCTGAGAAAATATTTTGAATGTACCTTAAAGCTTATTTCTTGCTCTATCTCATATTGCATTCCGTTTCATTTCTGTCTCCTCTTTGTGGTTCTTTGATGGGTGAATCCAAATTATGTCAAGTGCTAAAATTCGGCTGATTCTACTCCACGAATTCAAACGTAATAACGCAACGGCAGCAACCCGGAATATCATCAAAGCGTGGGGAGAGGGAACTGTCAACGAACGCACCGCGCAGCGTTGGTTCAAAAATTCAGCTCAGGAGACACGAGTATGAAAACTCAGCAGGTTACGGGCGCAAGTCAGATGTCGATGATGGCGTTCTGAAGTCCCTAGTAGAAGCCGATTCCAGTAGAACCATTCGTGATCTCGCAGATGAACTTGGCATACATTATGCCACTGTTAGTCGCCACCTTCAAAAAAAAGTTGGACAAGTGGGTCCCACACGAATTAAGCGACAGGCAAAGGAATGAACGTTACACCATCTGTTCGAATATGATTTTGCGCAACAACACGGAGCCGTTTTTGGGGAGGATTGTCACCTGCGATGAAAAGTGGATACTCTATGACAATCGTCGCCGCCCTGCACATTGGTTTAACAGGTGTGAAGCCCCCAAGCACTTCCCTAAGCCGGCTTTGCTGCAGAAAAAGGTTATGGTAACTGTATGGTGGAATTCCGTTGGTGTGATCCACTACTCCTTCTTGGTACCTGGCCAGAGTATCACTGCTGACTCGTACTGCCACGCAATTGAAGAAATGCACAAGAAACTCGCCGAAATGTGCCCATCTTTGGTAAACAGGAAAGGTGTGATGCTATTGCACGACAACGCTCGGCCGCACATCGCACATCAGACGATCCAGAAATTGGCACAGTTGGAGATAGAAGCTCTTCCTCATCCACCTTGTTCATCGGACCTCTCGCCTACAGATTACCATCTGTTCAAGCACCTGGACCTTTATCTTAGGGGAAAAATTTTTCGTGACAGCACTGATGCTCAAAACGCATTCATCGACTTCATCGGCTTAAGGAAACCCGCCTTCTTCGCTGATGGGTTCGGCCAAGCTAGTCGAATGGTTACTACTTTGACTAATAAAGTTCTGTTTGAGCTGAGTTATGATCAATCAAAGTCAACGATGAAAATCCGACATCGATTTTGCAACAACCTAATAAATTAATAAAAATTTTATTTATTATAATATTAGGTATTGAACAAAAATTATATTAATAATAATAAAAATGAACAACTGAAAAGAAACTAATGTAAGATTTTTATTTGTATCGCAAACTACGTAGGTCCAAAAATTTGGCGACCTATTTTCGGGGGGATGCTCCCCCCTGCGTCACAGCCACTGGTGATTACATATATGTATGGACGACTTTGCAGACCAGCAGAAGCGCAGTAGCGCGCTGTGATAGCTACCGTGCGGTGGCGTAATAGCTAAGCTAGCTACTTAGTGTTCTTTTTTGTCCTAAAACATCAAATCCATGCATCCGTGTCGTGCTTCTTTCTATCTGCACACCCGTCATTGTGCTGCCCCTGTGAGAGGTTTTCGTCGTTTCGGAAGAGTCATATCCCTTTCCAGTTGTCGCTCAGGCAATCCATGCACACAGTCGCCGGCGACGGCGACACATGGTGCTATACTCATGGAGGAGGATAGTGGCTATGTACCTTAGCAGGCCAGCTTTTCGGTTTTCAGGGATTGTCAGCCTGATCGTCTGGCTCGTCCGGACAACGCCGGATGCGCAAGCTTCGCTCGCCTCGCGTTTGTGCAATGTTTCCTCACTATTAGACGCTGTCGCACCACTTTTACAGCTATGGACCCGTCCAGTGACATCTTCCCCTTTATCGCCACTAATAGATGCGTCCGTCTGGCGCGCTAGTGACCCACCGCATTCAGTATAAATTGTCGTTTACGGAGACGTAGCTCTCTTCGGACAAATATCCGTGAAAAACGCGTTAATTTGGAACGTTTCTAATGTCTCAGTATTCAGGGGGAAATTCGTGAAATTGAGATTTTCAAAGAAGGCTTCGTTTTGTTCCGACCATACGAAAGACTAGTGCTGGAGCCTGAGAGCTGGTTTCGACGCTTCTATCACGAACTCAAAGCTCGAGATTGTCGGCTTGCCTGAGATAAGAATTCGTGTCGGGATGGTTGGCGTAATGGTTCGAGTAGAAATCCAGATGGATTTTCATAAAGTTGATGTCCTGTATCACTGCGAAAATTCGTTCATCAAGATCTCCGAAAAGTTGGCTTGACGACATTAAAAGTTCAAAAGAGGAAGATCCAGGGACACAAGATCGAGATTCATGATGCAGATGTCTGGAGATTGAGCAGACCTCTTAACCCGCATAAACAGTATGATATCAATCTTCCATTGCGATGTAGAGGTTGAATGAAGAAGAAGAAAAAATAATTAGATATGAATGAAATTTCTCATTTTTCTCCTCTTTAGCGTGCCGCAGGGTCTGCTGTCATGTCCTGCTATCACGATTGAAACTCTAAACATCGCAACAATTGTGGCACACTCGGGTTCTCTCGCTGTGATAAATGTGCAGCACGAACTCAGCTTGAATTGCGTAGTAGAAACCCCAGCAGCAAAGGTACCCGCCCGCTGAGATCCTCCCCTCGATAGCTGCTCAAGCTTTCGTCCCTTCAGCAGCAATTGCTGAGGAAAGGCAGCATTTGAGGGGAGGATGGCGGCAACTGGGAACCGTTGCGGCTAGGGCTTCTACCCGAACCAATACGCCGTTCGGGCTGCGTTCGTGCAGCACAGTTATAAGAGCAATTCCGCAACGTCTCGAGCTTTTTTGATACTAACAGTAGCAATGGACGATGGTATGATAGTCATGAACGAGGTTTCAATAGCAAATTTCCGTATGTGAGGAATGTAATGAAGTTAGATTCTCTACAGGTGTTTATCTTCAAATTTAAGCTTCTCGGTTTCACCGTTGCCGGACACACCGTGAAAAATAGATGGGAAGTCATTTCCGACACAGGATCCTCATTCATAGCTGCTCCACATTACATTCTGCAAGATATTGCAAGACGTCTCAATGCTACGGTAATTTCACATCTATAACCCATCTCAATCCATTATTTTCTTCCGCTAGAAACTATACTCGAATATCATATTTTTACTTTATAAAACGAGCACCTCACCCAAATATCATATTTTTACCTTGCAAGACTAACCCTCAGCTAGAAAATGGGTGAAAGATTACTTTAGTGGCTGCAACGTGGTTAGCAGCATTCTTGAAAAATTAGTGATCGACCACCGATTCCGAAGGTATCATTGCGAACGGTGAACGAATAATTTGGCCTATGGCTTTGAGGCTAGGGTGGAATCTCACCAAATTATTCTAATCGGGGTAGAACTCTGTGAGCGTTACCGTCTAAATGTTTTCAGACACTTATCAGCTTCAAGTGCAAAAAATTCTTCTCCATCTTCAAAAAAAAAAAAAAAAAAGAAATGAAGAACAACACTTTGAGTCAAAATTACGAACTATTTCTGGACGCTATGTTTTAACATCACCGCATCATTATAACATTAGCTCTTATATGAAAGAGGATGAATTGGCAGTGTCATTCATTGACTCCTGATGATTTGCACATTTTATGAGTTATAATTCAACTTTCAGTTCGATAAAAACGAACAGTTATACTTCCTCGACTGCAAGACGAAGGAGAGCTTTGTGCTCCATATCGGCGAACACAACTACACCATTGAAGCGTCCAACTATGTTCTAGACCTCGGCGAGAACAGATGTATTCTCACAATGTCTGGATACAGCACATGGTGGGGACCACAATGGATTCTCGGCGATCCGTTTATCAGACAATACTGTAACATACACGATATGGGTCTGAAACGGATCGGATTCGCTAAATCTCGAAAGTAAATATTTACTTTCGCGGCTATTTGTTTACGGTTCCAGTCAAAACATGAATAAATTGTTTTTTCAAACAAATATTGTGGTTACACTTCTAGCAGCGACGAGTGGCTTCGAGTGGATCAGTCATATGTAAGAAATCTTCCATCGCAACAATGATGCGTTGCGCATTATTTGCGTATAGAAAAGAACCGACAGTTACGTACAACATCCTTCCGCTGCTATCTGCCATCTACATATGTACGCAAACCCCTATTGGGGCATGTCCTCACTGCTGCGCTATTCTTAGTACTTTACAAGACCTCTTTATAGCAACGCACTATTTATATCAATTTCTTTTTTTGCAAATAGTCCAGCAATCCTCTTAGTATCATTGTTCGCTAGTGTTGAGAACTTTGATGTTATGTGTTCGGCTATTCCCTACAACACATCCACTTTGCGAAACCATCCCTGTTCCATCTCCACTTACATCCATCCAGTCTTAGCATATATTCTTCGCACAGAAGAAGACAGAGAAGAGAGATAATGTTAAGGCTTTATCGAATGAACTTGAAACTAACTAGGGGCACTGAAGCTTGGACTCAGCTAATGTAAACATACAAAAACATACGCGACCTTCTGACCAATTTCATTCAAACGCAATGCTATGTTTATCAGTTGCATCTACTATGTGTGGGATGAAGAGCGTAACATCCGTACTCAAGTCACTTACGAGACGTACTTTCCGAAGTGGGACCACCATTCACAATGAAAACACCTTAATTATCAGGATTTGGAAGAGTCGTAACCTGCACAAGGCTGACATTATAACTAGTGCAACGTTGCCTTGATAGAAGAGAATTCTCTCGAGTAAATGTGCACCACGTTTACTCGTGTTTAAAAGAATAGATATGAAAGTTTTCCTGAAGTGTTGAGCTGTACTACCTATAACAAATGGTTGAGTAACTAATACTGTTGTAAGAAAATTACAGAAAATTATATCTCAGTTACGATTATGTGTGGCATGAAGTGGGGGGGGGGGGCAGCAAAAGCTCATCAAATACCTTAAAACCAGCAGTCCAATGAACATGTTTCATACAATGCACGAGTGAAGTAGATCCAGATTCGATCATTCTCTGCAGGTTCATGATTCACTCGTTCTTTTTTTTTTCGACAAAAGTTTGACCATCCTCTCACCCTTCCAATAACGCAAGTATACTGAGTATGATGACCTGTAATAAAGTGTTTGTATGTGTCACTTTTCTGTGTGTCACTCTTCTGTGTGTGTGTGTTTCAGTGCATTTGGAGGGAAAATCGAGGATATTAAAAGAAGTGGAAGAGAAATGAGGTAGCTGATTAGTGGTAGAGAAATCATACGACTAGGAACTGTATTGTGAAGAGGGTACTTAAATACAGGTACAGTACTACATATAATTAGAAGAGTTTATCGCTCTTTTAGAACATTTGTATCGAAGGAGAAACCAGAAAGATCAGTACTATCATAATTGCGTTGGCCAATGTCGCAAATATCTGACCAGGGAAGGATACTAGGGAGGTCCGACAACACGTAACGAAATGTACATTGTCACATGCAGTTTTTTCATGCTGATCTCAAATCTGTTACCTTTATCTGCTGCGGAGTTCTCCCTGAATAGTTACGTGGCAAAATATCGGCAAATCACTTCCAGCCAAATCCAACTTTCAAGTTATATTCCGCTGGAAATGTGCCTGGAAACCATCTCAAACTTGTCAACCGATTGTAACTGGTCAATGCTGCTAAAACTGTCTTAGATACAGATAAGTTCTCACGGCCTTTTAGCAGAATATTACCAGATAGCGAAATTTTCCCAGCTCTGAACAGGCTGAAGTCATGCCACGTAACTCTTCACAGAGAGCTCCGCAGCAGGTAAGGAAAACGGATTTGAGATCAGCATCGAAAACTGCATTTGTCAATATACACTTTATTACGAGTTCTCGGACCCCGCTAGTATCCTTTCCAGGTAAGTCCAACCTTCTCATGGACGGACCCAGAATAACCAAACTTTATGAATTTCTACTCCACTAGTTGCAATCTAGCCTTATTAGTACAGTCCATGATAATTTAATTTTGCCTCGACTTAGAGAAGCCGATGCGTTTGTTTGCTACATCATAGATATTACAGTACTGTCGGATGAAAGGAATGCCAAAAATCCAATTCGGTCCCCAATAAGGGGCGTGATAGCTTGAGAGTGCCAGGATACATTCGCCTTCCCTGATTTTAATGACGAGGTTTTCGGAATCAATAGTGTATTTGTCAAGTCCGATGCCAATTACGAAGGTCGGCTTCGCATTACAGTTGATGTAGTATGTGTCGTCTTCGGCGTCGTACTAAAAATAAATAAATGAAGAAAATGAAGAAAGATTCAAGTTTGAATTACTGTGCCAAAATAGGGCTCTGCAAAGTTTTTTCTTCACCAAGACCTGCTCAGTACCTTAGCGACGAAAGCTTCCACATTTGGAGCGACGAGGATTTGTGTGTATGTTCCAATCTATCTTCAACTTTTTTTATTCATTATATATTGTCATTTCAATTTTTCCAACTTTTTAAAAATTGTTTTGTTGTATATGTGCTGGTAGTCCGCGCATAAGCACGACGACCGAATATGCCGTCGAGAAAATATCAGACTGGTGCGAAATCAATTGCTGTTTTGGAGTATGCACAAATTAGTCTTCCTCTTCTGTGAAATTTGAGTGATTCTAAGCCGATTTGTGCAAATTTCTAGAAGGTCAATGACTGATATGCTTGGTAGTTGGCTTAACAGCTATGCGGTTTTGCGTTGTGATCGCAGCGAGAGAGCAGGTGGTGCACCATATTCCAATTAAGTAAATTAAATGTCGAACTATCTGCATCGAAGATTTGTTACTACGGAACACCTTCCACTAGTTCCGACCACCCGTTTTTAAATACGTAAGAATGGTTTGGTTTACCTAAATGCTCTTGAGATAACTACCATCCCACGTAAAATATCACACCAAACGTTAATACAAGATGCTTAGGAAATCAAATCAGAATTTGAAAAGCAAATTTAATGCTTACGTATGCACCGAACTGTTTAGCGATGGCCTCTGCAATCGCCACTGGAACGCCAATGACAGGTGAAACAGTGTCGGACATGGCAACCCATAAAACGGATGCAGCAGTAAAGTTCCCAGAAGTGAAGGTGTGAATCTTTAACATGGAATGTTTTGATCTCATCATAAGCAAAAAATTGAACAAAGAGTTCACGAATGTCTGAATAGTACTCAAATGATGGATATCGCAAGCTACATTTCATGATCATTGAAGGCAGCATCCACGGAAATTTTCGGGCTCGAGATTTCGATGTGATCTAAGGTATGTTACTGCGCTGAGTATAGTCGAATTTCTAAAATCTGAAACTATGAAAACACCGCTTTTTACAGGCCACCTATTCAATGCGTCGACATAGGTTGGTTTGAGTTGCGTGAGCTCTGGTGTGTCGGCCGCTTGGAAGAAACTCGATGATGCCGTTTTTTTTTTGTCACTTCTTTTCTCAGGCAGTTGTTTGTTTAAGATGTTTGCCTCTTTTTCGTTGGAGATCAAGAGAAGTAATCATCAGAGGAAGTGCAACAGCGAACAGACAAGCTACTGAAAAAACGAAGAAGTCTCAAAACGACCTCAAAAACTCGAAATTAAGTTAAATTCAAAATCCGCAAATAAAATTCCCCAACAAACAAATAAACGGTCTTGTTTACAAGAAGAGGGAGAAAATGGAAGGAAGAAAATAGGATTTAGTTAACCTCAACCAAAAATAAGAGAGAAAAGAGATGTTTTGAACGTTAAAAGAGGTTAGGGGAAAAGTAGATGGATTGTGAAACAGCTGATACTGCCATTGTTCCCGCTGAAAAAGGTGATCCAGCTTTGGTTCGAGCGCGACAACTCGGACGAGGGAACACTGGATTGAAATGTTGAAATGAAGTTGTAGTTAAGAACACAGGGCTTCCTACAGCACTGCTGGCGCAGAATTGTCGGGTTTATTCCTCAGACTCCAGAACACTTGAAATCTCAGACACGAGATTTATCGTGGGTGCTGCCTTTAATATTTTGGTTACGAGTAACTATCGCGATACTCACCGATTAGAAACTGTTTTTCTGCTGTTATTTTGATCTTTACTAATCATTTTACCTTGAATTGCCAGTATGTAGCTAAAGTGATATTGTGATACACGATCAAATGGTCGCAGTGTTGTAGATCACAACCACCATAGGTGATTTCTCCGCCGTAAACATTACTTCCACCTGCAATGGGAACAATAACACCTGCGAATCTTCTCAGGAACCCGATGAAACAGTTTTTCACGTTTATGCCTCCCATTTCTATTTTTTCGCCACCATCGTTTAATTGATCTTTCAAATTCGTATTCATATTCGTGCATTGACCGAGTGTGGCCGGTGTTTCCTCTCTCAGCCAATAACTACTGGTGTGCCGTATTCTGGGCCTACTACCTGCCCTATTGTATATATATATATATATATATATATATATATATATATCTGCGATATCCCTTGTGGCAGGAGGATTGTAGCCTGTTTATCGATCACTGTCACCAGTCCAGGTGACTAGTTTCAGTGTCGTTTTTACTACTTGGTTCTGACTTCTACTTCTGTGAGGCTGGCGTACGACCCGCGATTTGTTGTTGAACTCTGGTCGCCTGCTCAGGTCTGTTGCTATTAGCGTTACTGTGAAAGCAGCCATGAAGCACGCTGCTCGCCCTTCTATTAAGGTTCAATCAGCTTCTCCCGACGGACAAACCTCGGAGCTTCAAGGATCGATAAATGAAATAAATGCATTCTCACAAATGCCGAAGTGTGTGGAGAATGCTCTGAAGTTGCGAAGCTCCGTAACGAGAACAATGACCTCATAAAGGAGAATTCTGTTCTACGAAAGAAGCTTCGGGTTGCCGAGAACAAACTCTCAGAACAACGCTCCATTTCCGTTGAAAAGAATCCTCCTTCTGACCATTCCGGCTCTTCCGATTTCCATGAGTCGGAAAGACTACGCTCGATTGTTGCTAGTGGCGTTCTTGAATTGGAGTCTCCGATTGCCCGTGACAAACTTTAGTACGACAGTATCCTCAACATTCTAACTCATCTGAACGTTGAATGTTTTCCTGTCACAATGTATCGCCTAGGTAAGCAATCGCATCGACCAACGCTTATTAAAGTTGTTCTCCCTGCTCAGCAATTCCAACGTTTGGCAGTAAATGCACATCTTTACTGAGATTCTTTTTAGGAAAAGGGATATTCCTCAGGGAATCAATTACAGATGCGGAAAGGAGGCGACATAGAGATGAACGAACTCACAGATCGCTTCCCCTATTCGACAGAGCCTACTATTGGTGTCCAGGAAGACTGAGTGATGTTTCTTGGACTCACTGTATAACTAACAACTCATCATACTTGACTTGTTTCTATGTTGACCTGAGATCACTACATAAGAATTCATTGCATATTGATCTTGTGTACGGTGATAAATTTGATATATACCTCTTCACGGCGATGTGGCTGAAATCGCATCATTCAATGACTGATATGCTTGGTAGTTGGCTTAACAGCTATGCGGTTTTGCGTTGTGATCGCAGCGAGAGAGCAGGTGAGCAGGTGGTGGTGTTGCAGTCTTGCTCACAGAGGAAATATGCCATTCGCTAGTACTTTCTGAATCAATCAAAGATGGATATGAAATCATTGCTGCCGACGTGTCTTCAATGTACCCCTCACTCAGGCTTATACTGGTTTATAGAACGCCTACATGCTCTTCCGTACTCGCTGATCAGTTAGGCAACACTATCAGTGATCTCTCTTCATGCGATTTACCCACAATTATTCTTGGTGATTTCAATAAGCCAGAGATAGATTGAGGCTCAGATTATCCCTCAAACTCCTTGTCATTCAGGGGCAGTATTAGATGCCACGGATTTACCCAGTGTATCAAGGACTACTAGAGCCTCAAGTACTCTAGTTTTACTGTTCACACTCTCCACGGAATTGATTGATCACATTTCGCTTCGTGCTGCTGCTGGCATAAGCGAACACATGAGTATCACATTTAGTATATTGGGGGGTGGAATTGACCTTCATCCTATTTGTCGTAGATCATTCACTAAGTGCGACTATGGAGCAATCAATACCTACCTTGCCAGTGGGAGCTAGATTAACTCTTTTGAGTCGGTTCTTTCCAGATGTTTTGGATATATTTTGGAAATAAGATCATGTTGTGATATTATCTATCTTGACTTTGCGAAAGCATTCGACCGGGTGAGTCATGGCTCATTCAGTTTCTTTGCGACAGAAGGTTTCAAGTTAGAGTCGACTCCTCTCTGTCTAGTGTACTAGATATTCTATTCCTCCTCTACACATCCGAAATTGCAGAACTCTTGCAAAATAAGGGAGTGTGATGCATGCAACATGCAGATGATGTTAAGATCTATCGAGAGATTAATGAATCCGAAGATGTGAGTAAAGTGCAAGATGCCATTAACTGCTTGGTTAATTGGTCTTTAAAAAATGACAATTACCACTTTCACCGGGTAAAATTTATCATCTCAGAATTGGTGACTCACATGCCTCTGGCTCCTATACTGTAGACTCTCTCAAAGTGACAAGTACCACCTCTGGTAAAGATTTAGGGTTTCACTTAGTTTCACTATGATCTAAGAGTTTCACTAACAACAATCGAGCGTAGTCTTTCCGACTCGGAAATCGGAAGAGCCGGAATGGTCAGAAGGAGAATTCTTTTCCACGGAAATGGAGCGTTGTTCTGGTCTGACGCCAGAAAAATCAGGACCCTTACCAGTCTTTATATAGGAGGATTCCGTGGCTGCAGATTCGCTCAGGGTTTTTGGACGGATGCTAGGACGAGAACGTGGGGCATGTGGGAAGTGCGACGGTTACCACCGCTGCACTGAGCCTAGAGAGCTCTTCGGCCGTACTCCGATCTCGCCCATGTTGATCTCCAGTGCAACAGTTAGTTTTGAGTGAAGAGCAGTGGCTTTCCTGCTCCGTATATTGTGCTGACTTGAAGCCTTGCTAGCTCTGTCTCATCGGTTGGCTGTGAGACCGCCAGCGGAGGACAGTCACTGTGCAAGGATTTCGAATATGCGAGCCTCGTGAGGATCTAGTCTCACCTCGCTCCATGAATCGGTTTTTCGTATGACGTCTGCGCATCTCTCCCTCCACCATTGTCTGTGCACTGCACTGCACAAAAGATTTCACAAGACTCTCGTGGTCTGACGCCAGAAGAATCTGGACCCTTACCAGCCTTTATATAGGAGGATTTGTTTTTCAATATTTAGAGTTGATTAATTTCAGTGATCTCATTATTTTATCAGAGTTCCTCAAATGGCGGAGTTGCCTTTTTTTCTCACGACTGCTCTCTCTCCCTCTGAGTGCCAGTGATACTGGATGGTATTTAGCTGAAGAAATCATGCAATCCTATGAGCATCCCCCATCCCAAGCAGATCTCTTTGAACCGTATAAAAATGGAACAAAAATTAATTTATTCTTGTCTTGAACCTTTCAACAATGCAGTTCTGATGAATAACGAAATTCTTTTGGCATGGGCAGAAACCGAGGCCAATATCGTTCCATCATAGTGGATTGTCTTGGGCTTTTCGGAACCAATTAGTAGGGTTAAATCTACTGTTTTGAATAAATTTATGTAAGTGATGGGTAATGCTGGAACAAAGTTTTAATTTTATTCATTCTTCATTGACTTGAAACCTTTCTGTTCGAGCGAACTATTTAAATTTTCTACTGAGGTCTATCTCAGATTGCGATACCTCCATCCAGAACTTAATATGACAGACATCAAAGGAAAGCTGTCAAAAAGGTTATTGTGCCCATTTTGCACAAAATCAATGCTACCCATGACTGGCACATGCGAACGGGCAAGTGATAGAGTGATGCAGTGCGCGGACTCGCTTCCCACAAATTAAATTCCATTAAATCGTACGATGGTCGCAGGACAAAAAGAAGTCGGCCTTTTCTCGACTTTGTATCTGATAACTGGAGGTGACGTGCGACAATGTGTGGAGCGTACAGTAGTATCAGGTTGGAGAATAAGTTTGTGCGGTTTTCCTTCTTTTTCTCTTCAGTGTATTCTCACGAAGTGGGCTAGCTGAATTCAGGTTTTTCCGAATGTTAATAACCGCAGTACGTCTTCTTCTAGAGCAAGTCATTGCGAAGAATTGTCTCATGACTCCAGGAACTGTGCGTACAAAACAGGATGCATCCTCCAGCCCAAAATCGACCTCTCTGAGACTACCAATTCTGCGCCATCTCTTCAACAGTAATGGTTTCCAATTAGCCGCTGTTCCCCATCGGCTTGAGCTGCATTTGTTCCACTATTGTAGTGGAACCGTTGGAGATGTAAGAGATGTATGCTTTTGTCTATTATTGACGGTCACATTTCATGCGACAGAAAATGAGAAGTAGCAGAAATTGGGGACACTGATTAAAATATTTGTAAAGAGCAAAACAAGTGTTAGAAGAGGACCTTTGATCTAACGTAGTTCAAATCCTCGTAAAAAATTGAGTTGAATACAACAGCATGAACTTATTGTCCAACCCAATCTTGGCCGCCAGTACGATTACGTGAAAAATGGCTAAAACTTAATGGAATTGCATAGGAAAATATGCTCCAGACAGCTAAGCTCCCCATGGATGTCTCCTTAGGGCCTTGTAAATGCTTCTCGTATTCCTTTCAGATCATCAAAAAGATTCCGTGGTCGTGCCGCTGACCCGATAGCAGGCCGCCTTCACTTTTCAACCTCTTTACAAAGTCCAGCTTTGCCCACAAACACTGCCACTATCGTCCTCGAGGACTGTAGCACCCTGTTTCGCCGTCGCTAGCGACTGTGAGGCCGGTGGGCATCGATTGTGGGCGAGACGCCGCGGCGGCTGCCGTCGCCGGCGACGGACGATCGTCAACATCGCGTCCGCCACTGTCGGCGACTGTGGCTTCTGTGCTTACTGATTGTGAGCGGTCCCCAACATTGGCAGCCGCCATCGCCGGCGACGGCGACGCATAGTGCTGATCTCCTCGAGGAATATAGCGTCTACCAAACAGCTGCGCTGAGGCCTGGTTGCAGAGGTGACAGTCACTTTAATCTTTGTAAATAAGAATCGTTTTGGAACATGGGTGTGGAAGCAACACAATGACTTACCTCCGGAGTGTTTGAGGTAGATTGTAAATATGGGATGGACCAGCCCAAGTTTCACAGCCCTCTCGAAGGGAGGTTCTCCACGTCCTTCAGCTAAGGAAGCAAAAGCTAGTCCGAGAATCCCGTCGATGTGGCGCTGCAAAGTAAACTGGTGAGAGAATGCAACGACGAGAAACCTGCCACTTCCAAAAAAGTAATGACAACAGCGAAAAACTTGGGCGTTATTGGAAAATGACTGTGTCTCGCAATTTTCCTGGGTTTGCATTGTGGCCGTCTATTCTATTGTTGCAGCGGAACGTCCCGATCAACTATGTGCTTTATTGAACAATGAATGAATAAGAGTGGCGACTAAAGTACAAAAGACGTAAGTGCAGCAAACAGTTTTTTCTTGTTCTTACCTTTATTTCAAGAGGTGAAATTTTTACGAGCTTTGTATGAAAGCCGAAAGTGCGGAATGGTTCCAGATGCACACGCAAAAACTTCCACACTTCTTTGAGTAAATTTTTACAGATGTACTGAACATTCTCGCAGTGTCCTGAGGTTTCAGCGAACACTTGTTCATGTGCCAGTACTTGACATCTTCATGGTTGAATTTCAACCAAATCGACGCTATTGCGTGCACTGATCCTCTTTAATTCTCTCATCAGTTGCCCGTTTTAACAGTCTGAACTCGGACATGACAACGGTGTTTCATGAATGTGTCGATTCAGCTGTTCCGCCCTGTCTCTTACCCTCTTCTCTACAGGAACAAGCAAAAGCGTGCTCACTGAGGCAGCCAAGCACGCTGAACAGCTTAATGAGCTCTCCCAATAAATTCATCGTCAGTGGAAATTGTCCTGATCGCTGTGAAACAGCGAGGGTAGTAAGATACCCAGGCAGTTTAGGGTTTGCCGTTTAGTAAATAGACAATTACAATAACTCACCCCGACAAACTGCTCATGAAGCTTAACTGCCTGACCAAATATGGTACCAGGTACAGAAAGTTGAGAAATGCCAGCGTTCCCAAAACGCACAGTGTCGTTTCCATAGAAACCTTCCACGGTTGCATTACCATACTAAAAACTTTCGGTTGTGGTCTACTGACACTGAAATCTCATTTAAGAAGTGTGAACGACACAAATCAAAGCAGCAAATAAAACAAAACTGATAGACGCCTACCCGATATTTCCACTTTCCATGCGTCTTACTGTAGGAAGATGATTTTTCCGAGTTAAAGTAGCGTCTTCCTCGGCAAGGATTAGGTCGTGACACTATGCTTTTCTTGCAGCAGGATTTATCCGGGCAAAACACATCGCATATCACCAAAATAGGGGAAGATTAAAAAATTTGTTGTCTTCGGATTGAATGTAACCTTTTTTTGTGTTTGGAAGGATTTCAAGCCTTGATTGAAAGATTCGAATATTAGAGGTATGTGTACATAATGTCAACACAACACAGTGTCTCCTATCAAATTTCTACGGCTCCAGGCCATTTATAAAATGCTGCTTGTATGCATGGGATACACTGCTTCCATATCTAGCATTCCAGGAAAAGTTGTGATTACCCACTTCTCCAGAGAGGATTAGCGTTCGAGACAAAAATGAATATGGCTTCCGAGAACGGCTGGTCGAGAAGAGGATACATCTTCACAGTGGTTTTCTCAACACTATATATGAGGTTTCGTGCAACTGGTGACGCTGATTACTATAGTTATAACCGAATATTGGTATTCGAATGAATATTCAAAAAATTGAATATTTGAATGTCCGAATAGTCGAGTGTTCGAAAAGGTCGTTGTATTTGAATATATTTGAATTCGAATACCGACAGCTGGCACTTTTCGAATGTCTTCGAATATTCGAAGCTTGTATTCGCTGTTCGAGGATAATTTGAGACACAAGAGGAGAAAATTCGTTTCCTACGTCTCTGCCAAACTTAATGACGGGAAAGTTGCAAGCATTCTGCACTCACGGCCATCGGTTCTTTGCTTTGCCGAAAGTTATGTGGTTAGGGAAGGTGGCATAGGTGCTACGACAGTGAGAATTTCAAAATGAAGGAGATCATCGGCAGAAAAGTGAAGGGGCGACAGGTTGGTGAGGAGGGGGTGTGGCTGAGTATAGTTCAATATAGTGTCAAATTAATAATCGTTGACTCGAGACAACTGCAGATACGCCTAGCTATTTTTTGTTTATGAAGTTCAGATGTGAGGCACCTCGTCAGCAACGTTGCGATCCGAGGTCAGTTTCAATGCTGAGTCTTTCTCACCTTCGAAGAACTTCTAATTTGTAAACAAAGAAAGTTGGAAATTTAGCTGAAACAGAAGTGAAACACACTACGAATGTAATTAGCTGAGACCACTGCCTAGGATATTGAGGCTCATTCAAGCTCTAAGCTTAGCACTGGGCAATAGAAAAGCGAGAAAAGTTTGCTAAGAATTTTTTTGAAAAGTGTCACCAGCAGATGATGCGCACATGATGCCCAGAAATTTGGTGATAGTCAGAACTCCTTGAAGTGAAATAGTCAGAACTCCTTGAAGTGAAATCTGACCGATCGCAGTTGTGCGGTAATTAAGGCTTCAAATTCGTTCATAGCTTTTTTGCCACAGTATCGAGACCTTTTGAAACAATCCGCAACCTTTGTGTGCGTGTTACTATGAAGAAGCCGCTCGTAGTACATAATACTACAAAAGTGCTAGAAATATATCAAAGAAAATACGTGGTAAGATGTTTGTCTACGGTTATGAAGTATGAAGGTTATGTAGTATTATGTACTACGAGCGGCTTCTTCCAGCAACAAGTTTCGGTTGCACCGGTGTTAACCCTTGGAATAGGTAGGTCTTAGATAACATGGATATTTTGGAACGGGTTGCCACAACGATATGAAAAAATCAATTAAAATTTAGAAAAGTGGTGTTGTGCCCTCTCTGCCTCAGCAGAAAGCACAGCAAAAATGTCTTTTTCCGTCGCAGGTTCCTTAACCCCGATTGGAATTTATATCTAAGAATACCTAGAAAAGAATTATAGCCTATAGAAATCAGACCAGAATATTCACACCAACTTAACACTTCTCCGGTAAAATTCGTTCGATCACTCGATTATTCGAATAATCGAGTAACCAGTATTGGAGGGCAACATTTGAATACTCGAGTACTTTTGAAACTTTCAGTTCCAATAACATACACTCGTTCGAACGATTCGTTAGCTTTCGGCGATAACGCCTTCATCAGACCTTAAACCTCACAATCAATTGCACCTCATCACAAGCATATAAATGTTCGAAATACTAACAATACCAATGGGCAGTCAGTGATTAAGTCCTGAGACTTCGGGCCAAATGGTATTCCTTCACCTACACATCGAAAACTTAGCCACATGAACGCATGTTAACACGTAAAGCAAACCTCACCCCTATGGTTTTAACTACAGAATGAGACTAGCACCAAGTAAGAAAGAAAGAGATAGGAGGGTCGCTCATACTTTCTATCACGCGATTAGTCGTAGCACCTCCCTTAGCTCTTCTTTATTATTAATTTCTGGGCTGTGTCTCCTTATTTCGACTGCCTCCATGATTTTTCTCTCCAGAGTCCGTGTCAAGTGCCGATGGAGGATGACAACTCTGAATTTGGGGGCGCGCTCGTTGGTATGTCTCAAGGTACGGTGCCTTGAGAAACTTTCTGACGGATAGGAGGAGGGGTTTGCTAATGCTCTACGGTGCTCATCCAGTCTTCTTCGTAGTGGTCTCATTGTTTCACCCACATATTTCTCTCCGCAACCGTCACACCTGATGAGGTAGACCGTACCCCGTAGCTGGCAAATCTTCTCCTCTTCTGTACAGTACTGGCAGTCCAGTCCGGGGCATTTACTTTCATAGATGCGTGTCGAGGCCAATAGTTGTTTTAGCGTCGGTGGCGGGCGAAACATTAGTCGAATGGGTAAGCCTGACTGCTTCACCACTTCGTTCACTGCTCGTGCCAGATGGTCTCCCACATAAGGAAGGATGAGCGGACGATTGGATGTCGTACGTGGGAGCCATGTTGTGGTGGGATTTGCAATATATCCATTTTCGTCAAGTATGCGTGATATTGTCTTATCAACTTCCAAGTCCTTTGTCGTGCATAACTTGTCTTTCGTCCTTATTAAATTCCGCACCACGTTTGCTTTGATGAATTGAGGATGAGCGCTCCTTGCATGGAAAAAAATGTTGGCTGAAGCTGCCTTCTTGAAGAGATCATCAACCATACGCTATCCGATTCCACGACTTACGCCGAGACTACAGCTGCTGCGTTTCAAAGAGCATGTCAAAAAGTTAGAGAGACGATATCAACAGTAGTTAAGCAAAGACTCGGCTCAAGCATCGCAAGAGCGCTCCTCGACTTACATCCTGTTGTTCCCGCGTTCTATTGTCTGGTGAAAACACACAAATTACCATCTTCAGTTGCACCTTCACAACTCTCTGCCAGCGAAATCAAAACCCGTCCTATTGTGGCATCATGCGGCGGGCCTTCGGACCGATTGAGTTGGCTCCTAGTGCAACTCCTTTCATCTTTGCTCCAGTTTGTTGGAGCGCATATAGTTAACGTGGAGACCTTTTTGTCATCGCTCTCTGAATGTCAAATTCCACCGACGGCAGCTTATGCCAGCTTCGATGCGGTGTCACTGTACACCAATGTAGACAACGAAGGCGCGACCAAAGCTGTTGTTTCCCTGTACGAGCAACATCGAAGCCTAATACCGGATATGGGCTTTAGTGCAGATGACGTCAAGACTATGATAGATGCTGTACTCTCCTGTAACGTGTTTCGCTTCGAGAATAAATTCTACGAGCAAATACGAGGCTTATCGATGGGAAACAGGATCGCTCCTCTGCTGGCAATAATATTTTTGGACCACCTTGAGAAGATGTCATTGACTTCCGGGATCTTGCTATATCAAAGATATATTGATGATGTATTTGTGATGGGCACAACTGAAATGGAAGTTGAATCAACACTCGAAAGACTGAACGCTTTCAATCCCCAGGTGTCATTCACGATAGAAAGGCCTGACAACGAAGGTTATCTCCCCTTTCTAAACGTTGAAGTCAGAATTATCCAGGGTCGAAAGGAGTACGTATGGTACAAGAAGGCAGCTTCAGCCAACATTTTAGTTCATGCAAGAAGCGCTCATCCTCAATTTATCAAAGCGAACGTGGTGCGGAATTTGATAAGGACGAAGGACAAGTTGTGCACGAGAAAGGATACGGAAGTTGAAAGGACAATATCACGCATACTTGAGGAAAATGGATATAATGGAAATCCCACCACGACGTGGCTCCCACATACAACATCGGATGGATTGCCGCTCATCCTTCCTTATGTGGGAGACCATCTGGCACGAGCAGTGAACGAAGTGGTGAAGCAGTCAGGCTTACCCATTCGACTAATGTTTCGCCCGCCACCGACGCTAAAACAACTATTGGCCTCGACACGCATCTATGAAAGTAAATGCCCCGGACTGGACTGCCAGTACTGTACCGAAGAGGAGAAGATTTGCCAGCTACGGGGTACGGTCTACCTTATCAGGTGTGACGGTTGCGGAGAGAAATATGTGG